>CM060623.1:16860123-17507623 GCA_030578275.1 Meda fulgida | reverse complement strand
AATAAATAAACATGCCTCTACTTTTCAGGGAAAGCTTTCCATTAGATGTTGGCACATGGAATGTAGGGTTTTGAAGGTGTTCTTCCCCTCCAGACTCAGTGAATGATTACTTTATGGACTGTATACAGAGGCATTGTCACAACTCTAGCCAAACCCGATAATTGGAAGGGGGTGTCAACATACTTTTGGCCATGTTGTGCACATTAACAATGAGAGAAAGTGAAATGTTCAGTAGTTACCTTAGTAGCATCACTCTCCCTCAGTACCATATATGGTTCAGCACAATCCCCGATCTCTCCTTGCTGAAGAACCTTCTCAATCTACACATACACAACACACTATTAATAACACCATTGTTACACAACTCTGCCATTTATCATCATCTACATAATAATTTCTACTAATATGGGAATCATCACTATCTATACTTTTGGTCCTGATATGGACTGAAATCTACAGAGCAGGTCACTGACAAAAATAATACACATATATAGACTAACATTTGTTTGGGTCCAGTAACATTTTTTTCTAAAGAAATTAATACTTTTATTCAGTAAGGATGCATTCAATTTGTTTAAATGTGTCAGTATGACTTTCATAATGTTACAAAAGATTTCTATTTAAAATAAATGCTGTTATTTAAAAAAAATTATTCAAAACAAAAATCCAGAATTTATTTTTATCACAGTTTCTACAAAAATATTAAGCAGCACCAGATCATTTCAACATAATGGAGAATTTTAAATAAATTACATTACATATTAAATTACAAATATTTTAAAAAATTTTATATTTATATTTAACACCTTTTTTCATATTATAATAATAGTCCACAATATTACTGTTTTTTTCCTAAGAATTTATGTTTATTTTCAGCCTTTCAAAAATATTTTTAGCAATTTTTTACCCAGACGTCACTGAAAAAAAAAAAAAAAAAAAAAAAGATTATTAATTGACAAAGTCTCAAAATGGCCAGATACCTGAGGATTGAACAGACTGGGCAATATATTGGTTTGTCACTTGTTGCTAAAATATATATTCAAAACCAGATGATAAAGTAATTTCAAGATAATAAATGTACGCATTTTATTAATTTCTAAAATGGCCTAGTCCTAGACATTTACTCAAAACTACCTTAATGACCAGATAAATGTCTGGAGAGGGGTAGGAGATGGAGAAAATTGCAGATCTGGCCAAAGTGGAGGTGTCAATGTTGGGAGTGTGGGGTCGCAGGAAACCCTTCATCTGATCTGAGTTCAGGTCAAAATGGAAGTTCTCTGAAATCTGAAGGAAAAAAATGATTTGCAATGGACAGCATGAAACAACCAACCTGCTAATGATTTCAGCATATCACTGAAGAAACAGAAGGGAAGTTGTGGTGCATAATGAACAAAAACACTTCTTTATACGTCAGACAGAGTGAACCAAATTAGAATTGAAAGACAGCTCACTAAGAGTCACATTAGCATAATTTCCTAATAAACTCTAAATCTCACTCAATCTGACAAAAGTCATCTTTAACACTGTGAAGAAAGGCATATCGGGAATCTTAAATTATATTTTTTTCTTCTCTCTTAACATTGTTTTGGAATGGGAGGAATTACCCATTTCACACTCTCTACACCAAACCATGAAAAAAAAACATGCTGCATAAAGTCCCTATTTAGCATGAATCATCTGGTCTGTCTCATGTATTAACCTTCTTCAGTGAAAGCTAAAGAGGATTAATGTAATACTTCAGGATATTCCTCCAAAATATATCTGCTGTCTGTCCATTTAATATGAAAATACACATGCCACTGCATTTACAGTTAACATTAGAGATCCATGACTGTCAAAGACATTCTTAAATTTGCTGTACAGTTTAATGTTCACTGGTTTTGTAGAACTCGGACTGAACTGTTCAGACTATATTTCGTGACCCATTTCTACTTTATAACCAAGTTGTTTTAGATGTTTACACAGACTAAGAAAGAAACAGAGAAATTAAACTCCAAGGATGTTGATTTAACAAAACAATGTTTATGACATTGGATAATGAAGTCTCATTAATGTCCTGCTTTGTTCAGACTAAAGTCGAGGAATGTGGGAGGACTAACAGAAAGAACACTGACAGGAAGAATATTTATTAATTATGTCTCCCCAGCTTAAGTAAAAGGGTCTGAATACAGAAATATACCACATATTTTAGTTTTTTTATTCATAGCTCTTAAGATAACCATCAGAAACTGACCTTCTTCTTCTCTTTTGCGTCATAGAGGGCCATGGTTGCAAAGAGAGGCTCAATTTCAATCTCAAATCTGTAGAAGGAAAAACATTCTCTAAAAAACACATTTAAACCATGGACAGCATTTCAACATCAAAGTAAAACATAAAACAGGTAATATATAATGAGATATAATGGTTTAAAATATGAAGTTAAATCACATTGTAAGATATAAAGTTGCAAATAGAAGAAAAGAAGGTCTCAAGTTTAAACATTCAGAGAAAATGATCAATAATAGTGGACAGTGAAGAAGTATTACTTGATGGTCTGACATCGCACTAGTATCCTCTGCCCAAAGTGTTCCTTGGGACAGTCAGGAATGGGCCGAATTGCTACTGCATCCTCCTGTACATATTCATGGGTAGATTGAAGAGAATATTTAGTTTCTAATTCAATCTTACTTCTGTTCACAAAAAACAAAACAAAAAAACAACAACATTATTTTAACATTTAAGCCTGTATTTAAAGCAAGTGCTGCACCTCATCCATAGGCGGGTAGAGGCCAAAGAGCTCGGCGTAGCGGTAGCTATGTCTGGCCTCCTGGTTGAAGCGATCCAGTTCCTCCGGGCTGCTGAAGCGCAACAGACTCTCCACACGACGGTCCGGCTGCAGAGCCCGTAAGTTGAAGTCTGAGCTTGTGAGGGTGGTCCGTGCGGTCTCATCACATAGTGCTGGCAGGGACGGCGACTTTTCCTGAGGGACAGGAGAGGATATATGGAGAGACATTTAGATATTATGGTTTTCAATTAGGGCCTGGGGAAGCACAGGAGGCCAAAAGAGGGTCCTAGGGGGTTCAAGGAAAAGTTGATATATATATATTAAAAAATATAAATAAATACATCTAAATAAATACATTTCATTTTTATTTATTTATAAATTAATATTCAATTTATATACAAATTTTGGCCACTGCTGTGTATAAGTGTTTATATATATATATAGATTTATATATAATATAAATCTGTATACTTTATCCAGTGTAGAAAGTGTCAGTGATTATAATTTGTTCTATTTGCTTTTGACGCAACGCTCACATCCAGAGTAGGCAATTGTCAGCCGTTAAGCAACTGAATGCCAGTGGGCGGGGCCTATGGTGCGATGATGTATTTGTCAATGTCTTGCTCTGGAGGCAGTCATATGCAAATGTGTTATATCCTGTAAAATCAAAACAAGCCTTGATTAAATGTTTTGTTTATTATAACACAGACGTTTTAAGCTATGAAATTTGCAGGATGTTTTAATGGTACAAAGACCTCTTAAATGTCAAAGAATTTGATTTCTCAAGTCATGACACCTTTGAGATCATATGTTCTTGCATATACAAGCTAAAAGCGATGGTTCAGATTAAGTTCATTCATTCACTTTCATTATTTGACACTCTTCATTGTCAAAAGTACAATGAAAAACAAAGAGGCACATTGAATGAACTACTTTCCAATCTTCTGTCTTTTGATTACTGACTGAACTGGCAATACCACATACTGTAGCTGCATGTGAATTAGAGCAGAGCAGCTATGTATAATTCTGAGACTAATGCTTTTTTCCAGGAAGATCATAAGCCTTTGAGATGGATGAATTCTCAAAATCCTAGGAGAGATTTCAGTTAATCGCCAAATATAAGAACCATATGCACTAGCTCTGATAGTGGGCATCAAGCAGAGTTCCCATGATACATTGCGTCTAGCCTGTGTAATAGACCTTCCCGGACCATTTGTATTCTTTATCTACTTGCTTAAAGACACACATCACAGAAGAGAGCTGGTTAGCGGGGTCTTTGGTACTCCTCTGGATTGCTAATAACCCCTGCAGTGAATGCGGAGGCCCTTTAAAGGATCCGAAACTAAGAGAGGATTTTGGTGTTCCCGCAGACTCTCAATCTAAACTCATGAAAAATACATGGAGTGAAACAAATCTTTGTGGTTTGGATAATTAAATCTTGGCAAAGCTGCATTGGGACGGAAGCAGTGAAGACCGAATGAATATTCATGCCTCATTTTGTCCCTGGACCCTGACAAAAAGGTAGAGCCTAAATAGAGCCTAAGATGGTGGTCATAGGGACAAACAGAAAAAAAATACCTAAGATTCTGCTTATTTGATCCTGATTCTTCTCATCTGTTTATTTCTTTACGTTGAATTAAGAGGAAATTGATTTGTTTTGTATGGGATTGAACACACATATGCCCCTTTCACACAGAGGTCTTGGAAAACATGTGTCCCGGGACTTTTCCAGGGATTGTTTGATTTTGGTTCATTCACACTGCCAGTGACTTTCTGGAATCTGTGCGTGGGTTCATACGCATCACGTAAAGACACGTGACATCAGAATGTGACATGTTTGCAGACATTTTTTAGTCCTTCTTTTGTTCCTTAATGAACACAAACTTTTTTCTCTGTTCCTTGACAAACACAAACTTTCTTTTTTGTTCACTCTAGCAATTTTCTATGGCAATTGCCTGGGATCAACAGTCTGTGTGAAGTGGCTGTATGAGGATGGGTGGTTACACAGTTTATCGGCTTTTAAATTAAAATAATTACAAATAAACAACAACAACAAAAAAAAGAGGAAGATAAGTGCCCATGGGGTTGGGTGGTGTACTTGAGTGACACCAATAACAATGTGTACAAAAATCCCAATTAGCAGCTTTGTTGTTGTAAAATATCATTTGTTTATAAAAAGAAATGTTTTATAAACTGTGCTTACCAGTTGGTCTTGTTTGTCAGGCTTAACGTCAGACTCAAACGTCTGTCTCTGTAATAATTTGTTAACGTCTGTCCTCTCGGAGTACGCAATCCATCCATAACCCTGAGTTCTGTGAATAAGAAACACAAAATCATTATAGTATCTATGTGTCTGATGTCATTTATTTGAGTATTTAAAATTCAGCCCTGAGGAGGGACAGGAAATGAAGTCTGGGGATTTTACCTTCTGCTAACCACCAGCCAGGGCTGCGTGTAACTCTGAACACAATCCCTCACATGGGGATCCAGCTCCACTCTGGAGACACACAAACATACACATTATCCATGAAGTGAGGAACACTGTTTGCAGGTCCAAGCCTCAACTCGTTTCAATTAAAAAAACTCTCAACAGCTGATTATGAGCACTTTTTATTCATATTACACATTTTAGCTACTATTTTTTTTGTAAATTGCGGTGAACACTACAGTCTCGGGGCTAACAGCGTCCCAGACACCAATATTATTTAATAATATTTGAAAAGCTGAATTACTGATTTTGGTACAGAGATAAAGGTTAGGATTTTCTGTAGTATCACATTCATTTTCATCTCGGTTTTGAGCAGTTATGCGTTTTTCAATTGAGAATGAAAATAAATAATTTATGCAAACAATACATACTTGTGAACACGGTTTCCTGTTGAATGAACAGAAGTATAAATGTTTGTTTCTTCAGAGACCCACCAAATGCCCCCATGTATCAGTAAAACCAATATTAAAGCTTAAAATTAGCACTCTAAACCAAGTGAATTGCCTACCTAGACTGCATTATAGGTACGTCAACTGCACACGTTTTAAAGGAGTTGTAGAGAACAAACACTGAAATTCATCTAGTTGACCTTCTCAACCCCAGCAGGGAGCATCAAGCAGCACCTACCCTTCCTCCACGACAGAGGGGCGGATGGTCCTGCATTCCCTCTCCACCAGCTCCACCTCCAGATCGTCGTCAGGAAACTCTCCCAGCTCCTGCATGAGCTCGGGATCTCCACTGCGCAACTGTGACATCAGGAACTCATCCAGGTCTACCGGATCAACTGCTTCATATGACTGAGGCTATATAGAAAACCAGGACATACAATCGAAAAAGAATTAGCTCTTGGATTGGACACATCATGCTTACTTGTAAGAAATTGCCTGTTGCATTTGAGACATAATCCAGAATGTAATAGTATGAAACTAAAGTAGTGAGAAGTATAGGAATTGATCCTTTATTAAAAAACGAAACTATTTTTAATTTATTAATAAACTTTTTTTTTTAAAGTCAAAATTGTATTATCTAAAACAGAGGCCAGAGACCATCATCAAAGATGAATGCATCACTTCTCTTGGGACTAAAGCATTTAATCCAACTTAACATTAGTTATCTATTTATCAAATAAGATATGCATATGTAGAGATATCCTCTATAACAAGTAATGAAAGGCCTAAATATAAAAACACACAAAGAGAGAACAAGAACGCTCTATGACCTCCATAAAAAAATGAAACAAAGGAGGAGGCTGGTAGCAATAAATCATTTTATAGCTGTTGACGTTCAGACCATAGCAGTAAAAGAATGCATTGCCTACAGTTGTATTCTTCTGTTAGTAAAAAGCTAGACTGGAACAGAGGGCATTCTGTCATGACTCGAGGCAGACAGATCCAGACCTGCTGAAGATAATTAACAAAACTGCTGCAACGCTCTGGAAGGTTGCGATCTTTTGAGACGTTTCAAAGAGATGGATTATTCAGAAGGCTATTGGACATTAAATCAAACTAACGCTAGCCTGCCGAAACATAGGAAAGCATGTCAAATAAAGGATTAAATCAAGTGTAATTTTATAATAACCCTAGCAGCTAGTTATGTAACGTCTCAAACATTTGTTTTTCACACTCTCTTATCTTTCGCAAAGTGTTGTACAACAACAACACTATCAGTTATCTGAAATATAACACAAGGTCTTTATAGAACAATTCTGATAAAACACATTTTCTAAACTAAGTATCACATTGGCACACCTTGAAAAGCATTTAAAGGTGTAGACATTGAATCCCACCACAGGAGAAATCAATCAATTTAAACTATCAATAGTTTAGAACTATCAATCAATAGTAAACTAAAACACTACTGTATGCTATCTGATTTCATCAGATCTCTATGGAACCCTGTTTACACCGCAGAGTATAAATAAAAAAAGGTAACAGAGATAACTTTATACTTTTTGCAAGATACAAGAGATAACATTGAAAAATATGAAACAAACGGTCGCAGAATACGGAAGATCTTGAGGTACAGTACAAGGAAGCAATTGAGATATAAACTCACAATTATCAAAAAACCCACAACTGAGGTATACAGTTACAATAGTGAAAATTAAAGCTGCAATACTGAGAAAGACGCAAAAGTGACTAATAATTTGAAATAACAGATATAAAGTTGGAGTAAATGAAATAATGTTTCAATTATGAGTAATAATGTCTCAACAGTGAGGAAATACAGCTGCACCAGGATGTTTCTCACTGAAACGCTACTCAGTTTGTCGTACGTACAGATGTTAACTCCTCACTATCAGCATTAACAAGTGTATGTCCATCAACAAACCCGTGTGTGTGTGTGTATTTCTATTTTTTTGCGGTGCACATGCAGGAACTGTATTAACTGTATCAATAACGATACATGTTAGCCGAGCACAAGGTACAACAAATGACTATGGGATATCGTGCTCTTGCGCCATCTACTGTAGTGCATGTTTTCTGTAGACGCAAAAAGAGCAAACGCGGCCCTGTAGAACCAGTCCAAAATCTGTGCCACTATTCTGGGGTGCAAGCGCCACTCCCTGACCTGTGGTCCTCCTCTGGATAGCAGGTCTGCTCCACCATGCAGGCGGCCCGGGACATGCACCACCCTGAGAGATGCTAAATGTTCGCTGGCCCATATCAGGAGTGTCTGTATCAGCTGCAGCAGCAGAAGAGAGCTGTTTATGTATGATATTACTGTCGTGTTGTCCGGTCTGACTAACACATGTTTGCCATGCAGATGCTGCGCAAAGTGTTTCAGAGCCAGAAGAACCGCATGCAACTCCAAATAATTTAAATGACGCTCTTTTAGTGCTGTCGGCCATTCTCCCCTTACAGAGTTCACCTGGCACAGTGCTCCCCATCCATGTAGTGACGCATCTGTTGTCAGGGGACTCTGCCTAGGGAAATTCTCTCTCGACAGAGCCAGGGATCCCCAGGGGATCAGAGCTCGAACGCACGCTGGGGTTATCGTCACTTGTCTGTTTAAATGCCAGACCAGTTCTCAGCGCCCATCACTGGAACGCACGCATAAAGGGGAGACCCAGCCGAACGACTGCTATTATTGAGGCCTTAAACCCCAGCAGTCTCGACACTGTACGAAAACGCACTCGCCTTCCCAGCTGAAAAAGACTCAGGCAGCTGTGAAAATTCTCGGCCCTTTGAATTGATAGCATTGCTGTGTTCTGTAACGAATCTATCTCTAAACCGAGATGTGAAATCCACTGACACGGAACCAGGGAGCTCTTTTTGAGAATAAAATCAGAGCTCAGAGCTCGTAGATGGGAGACAAGGTCTTGTTCCCTGCTGTCTGCGGCCAGGAGTAGATCATTCAAATAGGCGAATACTCTCATGCCTTGATGATGCAGCGAAGTCAGTGCCGCTTCTGCACACTTCGTGTATATGCGCGGCGCTAGGGACAGCCTGAACGGTAGGACCTGAATTTCGTATGCATTCCCCTCGAAAGAGAACCTCCGAAGTTTTCTGTGATCCAGGTGTGTATTGTGACATGAAAGTACGCATCGGTCAAATCCACTGATGTGTACCATTCCTGGGGACGCATCCGGATCAGCACCCGAGGCCAGAAGCGGACAGTGCCTGTCCAATGCACCATCGAGCATCAGCTCAACAAACGCTACGCGAAGCTGCCGGCAGTGTATACATGCTCCGGGGTTGGAGAGAGCCAGCTTGGCATGGACAATCCCCAAACACACTGAGCAGTGCTCATGAGTATCTTTTCCGACAACAAGTACCCACATGTCATTGGACCGGGGCGAGAACCATTGTTTTTAGCCATTTTGCAAGAGAAAATAAATGATTAGCTTTTGTTAGCACTGCTAAACTTGTGCTATTAAAAACTTTTCTCTGCTTGTGCCTTTTGACAGAAATCACCATCGTGGGCGAAAACTGTGGCGTGATGGCGTTGTAGCAGCACGGTGAAAAGCTGAAGATCAAAGGTAATGCCGCATACAACTATAGCTATATGCGGTCGTCATTGGCCTTTCAGGTGTGTATAAAATTGTCTTCAGCAGATGGTGCAAGAGCGCAATATCCCATAGTAATGTGTTGTACCAAGTTGACTGACTGAATGTGAACTTTACTTATCGTGCACTTTCGACTTTACAACTTTGCAGAATGTTTACATTCACAAACAGCTATATTACAAACTGCATGAAAGGGAATATTCAAAGAACCATACTAAGGGCACTTTAAATATAATATAACAACTGTTCAAACTTTTTTTGCTCTGTGGTTTATGTACATCATCAGCAGTTGACATGGGAGGAGCAGTGAAACTGTTGATAAACAATCATATAGTCTATGGGTTAGATAATTTAACCCCAACCAGTGATGGGTAACAAAGGTTTACAAAAGCAGACTGTTTCATATATCTGGTCTACATCATCTAACATATAGGTTTAAATGTCAGTTTTTTATTCAAAGGCCTACTTGTGCTTATTTGAAACATGGAGGCAACCACAAAACAGTTCCTGGTCTTTATTCAACACCATCAAGCTTAATATAACCCACCCAGTCTGCGTGTGTTGTGTAAATTTAGCTTAGAGTTTCAATTCTCCATCTACCAATTGAAGGCAACCAACATACAGCAGACAGAACAAGTGCATCTGAAACGGATGAAAGAAAATACTCACCAAATGTTTCTTGCGAACAAACTACTGGCAACTGACAAGATGGCGTTGCACGGAAGCAAAAACGACTTGTTTCTGCAAACCTCTTCCTTAATAGGTTTGAGCCGCATGAAGCACTCTATCTTTCGGTACTTCTAAAAGCAGGATGTGACATCACAACCACATCCCTTAATAGCTATGGTGAAATAGCAGGGGCACATATGCACTCATAATAGTCAAAAGTGTAAGGTTAAATTAAAATCTGATTACAAGTCAAAGCCAAAATTCTGCTCTCCACTTTAAGGAAGGAAGTATATGATCACTGTCAAAAAGTGAGTCATATTGTGGACCATTACTATAAGTTTACAATAGCAAAGAGCTTCAAAATTTGCTAGCAGTACGATAACTATTCAGATTTAACTGACAAAGTGTGCCATGCTATTGGTTTAAAATATAACTTTCACAATAAACAACTAATTATGAAAGCTAGATGTATGGGTTTATCATGCTTTAAAAAAACCTGTACACATCAGGGTGCTATACTGTAATGTGTAAACCAATGAAATTCTCAAGTATCAAAATGATAACTGCTTAATCAGTTTAAAGCACTATTAATGAAGTATAGCTGTTCTTGGGATTAAAAACTGATTATTTTTCATTAATACAACAGTTTAATTTAGCTTTTTTACAGTCTCTCTATATTGTGAATAATGGGAAAACATCACAGGGATGATTATGTTTCTATGAAGACAACAGCTTCTAAAATCCATAGATATTAAAGATGAGTGTGTGTGTGTGTGTGTGTGTGTGTGTGTGTGTGTGTGTGTGTGTGTGTGTAAGCTGGAAGGCACCAGCTGCAGTGGTCTGGGAAGCTGGGCTCTGACCCATTTTCAGCAGAGAGGAAGCACACACAGGTTAAAGCTTAACCACAAGCATACTCACATACACACTTTGTGGGACTTACCATTCATTTCTAATGTTCTTAAGTAAACATAAGAAATATAGGAATGTAATAAAACAAATTTAATATTTTCATTTTTTATAAATACAACAAATACTCATTTATATATACAGTATATAAATATATAAGATATAACATATACATTAACCCATGATGTACATGATGTAACTACAAAAGAGTCAAGTTTTAAATAGGAAAAATATCAAAACTCTTTGGTCATTTTTTTGAGAGAGATGCTAACGGTCTAATCAGATTCAATGATCTATGCAAAGCTATGCTAAAAGTGCTACCGCCAGACCCGGAGATCGGCTGAATGAATGCGAAAACGGTAAAACTCAACTGTTTAACTCTAGGGGAGTTGGAAAATTAGCCTATTTCCAAAAAATTGGAGTGTTCCTTTAACCAAGTTTAGTGTTTATTCTTCCTTCATATTTGAAATACATATATAATTTTTAAAAATGAACAACAAATACTCAAATATATTTTGATGGGTTAATCAAACTTGTAGGATCATTAATAACAAATATTCCCGTAGGACTTTACTTTTGACATTACTAACATATACGTGTGTGCGTGTGTGTGTGATTGTAATATATGTATTGTATTTGACTGCTCAATGCCATGACTGAACAATCAGAGGGCAGTATTTCAAAGAGAAGTGTAAAAATTATAATCATCAACAATCAAACTGCATTAGACAGTGATGTCAGAGACATTTACATACACCAATTATCACATCCAGAACACCGTTTATAAACATGTATAATCTACAAATGAACTATTTGTATGTACAGAATCACTTTGTTTCTGTGAAGTATCAATCAGTGAAAGTGCATCACTCACTATGTTGAAGCCGAAAGAGCAAGAGGCGCTGTAACTGTGCCGTTGATGCGGCAGGGACCCATGGCTGATCCCACTGAAGTGTCTCCGGATCTCTGCAGAGGAGTGTCTGAGACGAGAGAGAGAGAGAAGGATGAAGAGGGTAGAGAGGAAACAGAAAAGAGAGGTGCAACACTGGATTATTCTCCAGCGAGAGGTATTGTGCAGACACCAGGTGCTTAT
Organism: Meda fulgida; assembly: GCA_030578275.1. Taxonomy (NCBI): domain Eukaryota; kingdom Metazoa; phylum Chordata; class Actinopteri; order Cypriniformes; family Leuciscidae; genus Meda; species Meda fulgida. The sequence goes on along the minus strand of CM060623.1, from coordinate 17,495,694 downwards.
TTAGACACTCCTCTCAATGTGAGTGTGTGTGTGAGACACAAAGTTACACACATATTCAATGAACCATCCCATCTATTACCTCACTCATTACTCTTCATTAAACACGGTCCCCCTCGTCAACCTGAAATTAAGTGAACTGCTTAGGTGTATTAGAGTAATAAATCAGAAGAGCTCAGTAACTGTGTAGTTCATGGTCACCCCAACCTAGATATGAATAGTCATACCACATAATCGAACTATTTTTTCTTCACATTCACTCTTAAAAATATAAGGCTTTATTGGCATCAATGGCTCCAGGAAGAAGCTTTAACATCCATGGATCCTTTCCACTGCACAAAAGTTTATTTATAGTGGGAAAAGGTTCTTTAGATAATTAAAATGCTTTTTTAAAAACTGTTCACTGAAAGGTTTTTTTGGGGAACTAAAAATGGCTCTTCTATGCAGTGTTGGGAAAGTTACTTTTAAAAGTAATGAATTACTATATTGCGTTACTCCCTAAAAAAGCAATTGCATTACTTTTTATAGAAAGTAATGCGTTACTTTTGCGTTACTTGTTTCACCTGGGCTGGGCTTGCTTGTTTATTTTTTAATAACTTTTTTTTTTTTCAAAATGCCCTTTCACACTAAAAGTGAAATGAACAAGCCTCAGGCTGAAGGAAATGCAAATTCACACCTGTACAGTAGAGGATGCAGCTCAAACAAACCTTTCAGATGTGCAACCATTCTGGATTGTAGAAGATTAGGATGAAAGAGACAAAGTTCAACACTTCAACAGTTAAATTAAAAAAGAAACATAAATGTGCCGTTTTACTAAAGTCATTTTTGCTACAATTCGTATTGTTGAATCGGATCATCAAAAGTCAGCAGCCAAGACATTGGTTAATAAAGTGAGATTAAATACATAAAGTACATTTTTGTTATTTAACATAATTACTTATTGCAGGTTTGCATAATATTCTTAATAGCACTTCAGAATTTTTACTTATTTTGAGGAATACTGAATCTGTTTTTGTACAGGTGATATAAGTAAATGCCTACTAACATATAGCACCACCGTAAACCCTCTTTTGGCATTAAAGAACTACTGTCAGAAAGACACGCAGTTAAAAATTAGCGCTGAAATGGCATGGACAGGGTTATTTTTGCGGCTGAGTCTGACCTTATTGCATATGCATTTGTAGGAGTTTCCCTTTCAGATGAAGACTTTTATGGGAGGAGTGTATTTAAATTAATCATGCAAGGTGATTTAGTAAGTTTAGTGCAAGTAATTTTACTGGTATTTGTGCCATTATTTACCGCCCAAAAAAGCATGTCTTAAAACAGACGCTCATTTGCGCTGCTCTCAGTAGATAGCGTTGGTCATTCCGGAAATGACCCGGCAGTGATCTTTCATTTGCGCGTTGTCAGTAGATCACACGAAGAACTTTGCACTCTCATCAGAGCTTTTTTGCGCTCTCACATTAATTTGCCCTGTTTAGTAAATCTGGACCTTAGTCTAGAACAGAGGGCTTCAATCCTGCTCCTGGAAGGTCACTGTCCTACAGTTTAGTTCCAACCTGCTTCAACACACCTGGCTTTGTATTTTGAAGCGATCCTGAAGAGCTTGATGAGCTGATTCAGGTGTGTTTGATTAGGGTAGGACTTGGAACTAAATTCTGCAGGACATTGGCCCTCCAGGAGCAGGACTGAAGACCTCTGGTCTAGAACTATACAATAACCATCATGTTCTCAGCATTACTTGTGTTACTTATTTGAAAAAGCAACTCAGATATTTTGCTGTAAAGTTAAAAGTAATGGGTTACTTTACTATTTAAGTAATCTGATTACTTAACTCACGTACACTACCGTTCAAAAGTTTGGGGTCGGTAAGATTTTTTATGTTTTTAAAAGAAGTCTCTTCTGCTCACCAAGGCTGCATTTATTTGATTAAAAATACAAAACAAACCCAGTAATATTGTTAAATATTATTTCAATGTAAAACAGCTGTTTTCTATGTGAATATATTTTAAAATGTATTTATTCCTGTGATTAAAGCTGAATTTTCAGCATCATTACTCCAGTCTTCAGTGTCACATGATCCTTCAGGAATCACTCTAATATGATGATTTGATGCTCAAGAAACATTTATGATTATTATCACAGTTGACAACAGTTGTGTTGCTTCATATTTTTGTGCAAACAGTGATTCATTTTTTTCAGGATTCTTTGAAAGTTCAAGAGAAAAGCATTTCATTAAAAAATAAATGTTTTGCATTATTATAAATGTCTTTACTGTCACTTTATATCAATTTCATGCATCCTTTCTGAAGAAAAGTATTAATTTCTTTTTTTTTTTAAACAAATTGACCCCAAACTTTTGAACGGTAGTGTACTTGTAATGTGTTACCCCCAACACTGCTTCTATGGCATCACTGTGGAAAAAAAACCTTTAGAACCTTTATTTTTAAGAGATATAACAACCATCTGCTACCTCGCTCTCAAGTATGAACTTAACATATCCATTTCAATCACCCACTAGATTTGAACCCATGATATTTGCCTTATCAGCCCAGCTTCTTAACCATCATCCCATGATTCTTTTTGTCACAGTATATTTAAGGTCATACATACATTATTATCAATGCTGTTTACATTTTATTGTCTCTTTAAATATTGATGAAGTAGAGTGTGATATCAAAGACTCCATTGTAAACTTTTGGCTGAGAGGCGAGTACAACAACAAACCCTTCTGTAACATGCAGTATTCAGCTTTTGAGAAGCACGCTGTGACATTCCCAAATGAAACGTAAAATTTTTTAGACACTCTTACTGGCATGTTCCCCGAACACTGGATAGGGTGCGCTGCAACAAGGGTACCACTAAAGCAGAGACGATACTCATTTTCACCAAATCACTTCAGTCACATTCCCACAGTGTCTCAGCCAACAATTCCCACAATGCAGCATGTTTTTCTCATAACTTCCATTGATATGAACAGAAGGATTCGCCTCAGAAGCAGAGAGGTATTGAGTTTGGCAGCCAGCCTTCTGGGCCACAGCATACAACAGAGTGCTATTGTGCACCTGCTAATAAACAGCCCCCCAAAATGGGTCACCATTCATAATGCTGTTATGTTTCCCCCCAAACTCATTTACACGGATTGTCTGTTGTAGGATAATGCGATTCCTGTAATCGTTTGCACTTTACATTCAACATGTTTGAGAAGAAAAAAAAATTAAACAACATTACAAAATTCAGCCGTTAAGTCATTAACGCTGTAGATGCTGTTCTTGTTTTTCAGGACTCGGTTCAGTAAATTGCGTCAATTCAAAATACAAACTTGAAAGGCTAGAGATTTTTTTGAGTTTTTAAATAGGTTTTTATTTGTCACTGCTTTTCTATATCCACAAAATCAGCCACAGACTTTGTTTAACCACTATAAAAGTCAAGTTTGGGGCATGACAGCATGAAAATTCTTTAACCGCAAAGACAAACAGCAGTGAATTATAGCATGAAGCCTTTCTATTTCCTGCAGATATATCACAGAATACCGCAGAAAGTATTTAACAATACACAACATGCTCACGATTTGTTCTTAATAGTACACATTCTTAAAAAAAAACTAAGTTAAAACTGGTGTAATATCTCACCAAAATGCTCCATCATTGTGTAAAACCTTATGATGAAAAGCAAAAATAATGAATTATATTACAGGATGACATTTGTCTATAAAGACGGAATGCTGTTTTACTCATCTATTGCAATAACAGCAGATCTTTTATAGAATAACCAGGCATTTGGTTGCAGTGGTAAGTGTTCTACGACAAATGTAGCTGAAGAAAAAAAAAATTAAACATGAAAGGCTGTGATGGGTGGGAGCTACAGTTCTTATCCACAAAAATGTTACTGTCTTGGCATGACTGGAATATTCATCACAATAAAATTAAGTGTTATCATGGACTATGTTTTCGACACAGTGAGATAATGACATAGAGTGCAGAGAGATGAATCTCAATTTGACCCTCCATCTGCTCCATCGACTTTGACAGGAGCTGTAATTATAGGGAACATTTCACGCAAACAAACACTCACGAAATGCAAAGAGCTCACACTTTATGAGCATCCATCTCTCTCCTGGACCTTTTGACGATGATTTCAATGCATCTCGCCAAAAAAAAATTGTTAAGATTGCCAACATTAGAGTTGTGGTGAACTATACCTTTAAAAGGTTGAATCTTTGCCATAATGTATTGCTATACCTTTGATTTAGGGTTAAATAATCTAAATCTTAAAACAGATGAAAAAAATAAATTATATAATTTTAGCCCATGACTTTAAATACTATCGTTCAAAAGTTTGGGGTTAGTTACATTTTTTATATATATTTTTTTGAAAGAAATCTCTTTTGAAGGCAGTCTTTATTTGAGCAGAAATTCTATTTCTGGTTTAATTAATTTTTTAATTTTATTGATTCCTGTAATGGCAAAGCTGAATTTTCAGCATCATTACTCCAGTCTTCAGTCACATGATCCTTCAGAAATCACTCTAATATGCTGATTTGCTGCTCAAGAAACATTTATTATTATTATTAATGTATAGCATGTAACAGTAAAATGCTTTATATTTTTGTGAATAAAAGTTCAAAAGAAAAGCATTTAAAAATATTGAAATAAATTTTGTATAACATTATATGTCTTTACTGCGTTTTGATCAATTTAATCCATTCTTGCTGAAAATTATGAAGAATAATTTTTTAAATCTTAATGACCCATAAACTTAAACTGTAGAGCACTATATTGACTTAATTCGAATTAAACTTTCAATTCAATGATGTAAATTGTAGATAAACATACACATTCTCAACAATACACATTCAGAAAGAAATCCTTTGGAAATACAGTAGTGCCAATAACCAACAGTGAAGAAGTCAACAAAAAGAAATCAAGAGTTGCTCTTATTACAGATCAAGCACAATGACAAACCCTCTTTAAAACTCAATTACAGCCATGACAGAAGCAGCCACATTCCACAGAGAGCGGACTATGAATGTTTGTCTTAGTTGTCTCAGCCAAGTATGATTGTGGGTCAGGGACCTCACAACAGTATTGTGCAAGAACACTGCTGTAGTATGGAACTTCCCTTGAAGGTCGACATCAGCTGAAGATAACTGAAATGAAAGAACTATTCTCGTGATATGGCGAGCGTTTCCTTCATCTACAGCCTTTCTGCTGACTGAGGGCTTTCATTTATAGTCTGCCACGTCTCATTACATTCTGTTTTCACCACATTGTCTTTCCTACAACATAGTGAAATACGCCTGGAAAAATCAAAGGATTGTGAAAAGGACGACGGAATAAAGAGCAAACAAAAACCTCAGGACACCCTTCTTCAGAACAAAACACAGCTGAGCTCAGAGGACTTTTCATGTGTGAACGCATCACTCATGCAAATAAACGAGTGGTCACTGAAAATGAGAAGGGACATGGAGGGTGGTGCATGGGCCAGGAGAAACCTGCAGCATTGTTGCTGACGTTTTCCCCTTTTTCAAAGCTGACTGCACGAGACAGCACGAGTTCAGCTTGTGTAATACAGCTGCTGCCGCCACAGCAAGAATCAAGCCCCCTGTGGTTGCACTGGTTAGGCTGCACTTGCATGAAAATCTGGGAATCATTCTGTTGGCTGACCAGCTCAGTGCTTTTTAGAGCTTGCTTGGTTTTGTTTTAGAGACACGAAAATCTATATTCCCTATAACTGCCTACAATCTCTTTTTACCATCAATGAGTCATTTTGAATTTCCTATTGTGTCCTTACAAAGAGGAAGTAAAACAGGACTGTAAATTACTTAATCATAGTTACCCAATACTGCTGTGACAACGGATATAAACCTCGAGCACACTATAGAATAGTGTATGTAGAATAGTGTGCTCTAGGTTTTTACTATCTACAAATCTTTTCCTGAAATCACACACTCACACATTCATATGTTTCACATTCATACGTTTATATATATAAATATACGGTAATATTTTTTTCTTTATATCTTACGATATAAGTTTTCGTAGGACTTTCACTTTGTAAAATAGTTGCATTTTTCTCTGAGATCGGGTTGGATGGACAGATTTTTTTTTTATATATATATAACTAGTCGATACTGATAAGCCAATCAATCATTTTAGGACAAATAATTTAAAAAATTGTTGATATAAAAACTCGTATTTTTAATTGTACAAAATTTGTCTAAATACATAAAAAACACAATAAACTACAATCAGTCAGTGAAGTGTGTTGAATTTATGCATCACAGTATTATAATGTATTAAAAATAATGTTTAAAAAATGGATATTCATTTTGATATTTGCTAAAGACTGCATGTAAATAACTGTTAGGTGAGGTAATCTAAATGTAAAAATAATGAGCTGAACAATTAAATATCTAATACCAACAAATACAAAAAAATCTCTAATATGAGCAAAAAACAAATATGGTGCCGATATATTGTGTATACCCACTACAATCGTTTCATGTATTTTCTTTGCCTCCTGTCTGATTCCAAACACAAACGAGGACATCATATCAAATCCTGATGCAGATCCAGCACAATAACAATTGTGCTGATACAGGACTCTACTGAACATGTGAAACACTGTTTTTCAGTTTTGATAAAGCCGTTGAGTGACAATGACTTAAAAGTAAAATTAATCATCTTATTAATTCACAAATGCCTAAAGATTGACTCCACTGCATGATTCCCATAATCTGCAGAAACAAATGGAGTGTGGCATATGACAGTTGTGCAATGAATGAACCTTTGTGTGCCTGTGATATAAACTCAAAAGACAAAATACGGATCATTACCCGGTATATGAGTCCTGTGTTTTAATAGTGGATTTCCTTCTTCCATTATGTCTTTAAATTCATTTCCTCCCCACCTGTTGTGCGATAAAACAGGAACAATACAAACTTCCACTTTAACTTGACACCTAACAGGGGTCAATCCTGAGCTGTAATAAGCAGATGAGAAGGGGGATCGTGGAGGAAATGACCATATAGACAAGAGCTCCAATTTTAGAATTACAAGGAAATTAATGAAAATTGCTCTGAAATGCTTCGCAATATTCTTTCTTACATTCGCACTTTCTTTTAGCCTAAAGGGGTATGTGGAAGGCATATGAACAATAACTTTTACAGCACAGTTGTATCTGAATGTAGACCATCTGCAGAAAGTGACAGGTTTCTAGTTCAAAACTTATTTATCTTAAAAATTAAGGTTCCAAAAGGGGGTTTTCACAGCTATCTGAATGCTGTATCAATGCGGTACTATCAAGTCTAATGGTGCCAGACTTGTAGCTTATCCCAAACGTGTAGCTGCCTGTTCCGGAATTCACCCAAACTCCCTGTAGGTTTAACACTGATCAGCTCAGCTTCCCTGGGATCAGTCAGTGCACGAGGTATGATGTCCAGCCAAAGGAAAAGAACATTACCTGTTGATTTTGAGAGCGAATGCTCTCCGCTCTGACGCTTGCAGAGAAGACATGCGAGTCTGATATCAGTCCACGCAGAGCCGCGGAGAGCAGGACGGAGCGGGGGTGATCGCTGATGGCATCGCAAGCCTCATCTTCGCGGTATCAGCGCCTTCACTGGGCGGAAACTTCCGCATTTTAACTTTAACCCAAACAGAGTGGGTTTACACGAGAGAGAGAGAGAGAGAGAGAGAGAGAGAGAGAGAGAGAGAGAGAGAGAGAGAGAGAGAGAGAGAGAGAGAGAGAGAGAGAGAGAAGCCTACTCTCTCTAAACTACTAAACTAAACTACTAATCTTGTTATGAAGATTAAGGGTGGGTTTGCTTCATAAACAAATGGGTTTAAATGGGTGACGAAAGATAGCAGGACATTATAAACAGTGCCGGTTTACGTGAATATGACTGATATATTTTTTAACAGACAATTCATATAGTAACAAATATGTTTAATAAAATTAGAATTAAGTAGAATTGTGAAGATTAGATGTTATTGTGGTTTCTGACGATTAGCCTAAGTGCAAGCTCTGCAGCCCGACCCTTACACTTGGTCAAGTAGCTGTAGTATCAGAAAGATATGAAATTGCACAGCAGCGACCCCTGTCGAACGTGAATTGCGCTGCAACATAACATTTCTTGTTAAATAAATACATTAAAAAATCCACAAACACAACAAAAAACGTTATTATGTTACGTTATTCCAAATGTTTCCAACAATGTTTAAATCCAGAGAAATTTGCAATTTTAGAAACAATGGAAACAGTGTGCTTTCTGAAAAAATCATACACTCAAAGCCGATTATCTCTGGTATCTAGCATGCCACAGCTGTTTGTTTTGCACATTCGTGATGTTCTGTCGCCAAAGATATCCCCATTAAGCGAAAACGGGTGTTGAGGTGAACAAGACAACTCCTATTCCACGCTCCATTACTGCCATCAAGCTATACGTCTTTGTTATTGTTTTGAATGAGTGAACGGTGGAACATGAGCCTTTAAATGCAGTTATTATTTTGAATTAGTTGAATTAATCTGTTTGATTTTAGTTTAAAACTAAAAAGTTTGTAATATATATTTGTCATTTCTGTTTTTTTCGGTTTTTAATTTTATTTAAATTTTAGTTTTAGTAATTTTAGTAGGCTACTTCAACTTTAACTTATTATATTTCAGTTAAAGGATTAGCCTAGTTCACTTCAGAATTAACATTTTCAGATAATTTACTCACCCCCGCTCATCCAAGATGATTCTTTTTTTCAGTTGAAAAGAAATTAAGAGGAAAACATTCTGCGCCACTGTGGATCGCAGAGCAAGTGCAAGACGGACATTTGTGGTTAAAAAGTATAATGTTTGTGTGTGTGTGTGTGTGTGTGTGTGTGTGTGTGTGTGTGTGTGTGTGTGTGTGTGTGTGTGTGTGTGTGTGTGTGTGTGTGTGTGTGTGTGTGTGTGTGTGTGTGTGTGTGTGTGTGTGTGTGTGTGTGTGTGTGTGTGAAAATGATCGATTGTTTCGTTAGATAAGGCCCTTAGCCTATTCCTCCGCTGGGATCATGTAGAGCCCTTTGAAGCTGCATTGAATCTGCAATTTGGACCCTCAAACCCCATTGAAGTCCACAAGATGGAGAAAATCCTGGAATGTTTTCCTCAAAAACCTTAATTTCTGAAGACTGAAGAAAGAAAGACATATCTTGGAAATTGTTGGTGTGGGTAAATTATCAGGAAATTTTAAATCTGAAGTGAACTAATCCTTTAACTGCCAAGCAAAATTAGACCATTTTTGCAACCGTTACAAATTTGGACTTATCTTTTTTCAATAAGCATTAAATAAACACACACACACACACACACACACACACACACACACACACACACACACACACACACACACACACACACATATATATATATATATATGTATGTGTGTGTGTATTTATACATATATTTAAATAACATGCTGACTACCTCGTCTGGGACAATTAGGCTATTGATCAACTTATTCCATAAATTCAAGAAAAATGCTCTAACTATTTTGAGTGAAGTGTTTGGTGCAGCATGGCTAGTTTGCTATCAGCTGGTCTGATGTTTAGACAATATACCAATGCACACATTTGTTGTTAATTGTCACCATAATTAATTTTATGGTTTATTTGATTGAATTGTTTGCATATTAAGTTAAATACAGAAAGCCCTCAAGTTGATTTCTCTTTAGGCCTATGTACTGTATAAATTAATTTTAAAAAGCCCATTTTGATTGATTTATTTGTTCGTTTGTTTGTTTTTGTGAACTTTCTATTTTGTCACTTGTTATGCTCAACCTGCTGAACAATGCTAAAAAAAAAAAAAAATTCGATCAGTTTTTAAACAGGAACTCTTACTGCAAGTCAATGCGCAGGTCGGACCGTGATTACAGACACACCAGCATATCGCCCCTTAGTGAAATATTGCGTTTTTTTATTACAAACTGGACGACAGATATCACTCTGCAAGTCACGGTTTACAGGAATACTTCATCTAAGAGCTCGTATTTCGTAAAGTGTAAGTTGTCTTTAATTTGTGTGTATAAGCTTCGAAATGAATACATGGCGCTTGTAGAGTAGGTGCCAACCCGCTCTGTATTGACAGCGAAAATCATGACAGCACATGTGTCTCTAAAATCAACGTTCTGATCTGTCTGTCAAACATGGTGAACTATATATATATGTCCGATTTATGTTCGAGCTATCCTGAGTAATCTTAACACTGAAGAATGAATGTCCTGTCATATGCATTTGTATAATATAAAACACTAATTTAATCTGAACTTTAATCTGAACTCCAGTTTGTGTTTCTACATTTTAATTATTTTAAAAGATCTCAGTAATGGAAGAAGAGGATGAATGTCCAGAGTTAGTTCCCATCAAGGAGAAGCCCACTGGACCCACAACTCAGATACCTGTTACCATCATCACTGGATACTTGGGTCAGCTTTTAAGCAGTAACCATGTATATCACTCCAAAGTGCATAGATAAAGCATACCAAATTTTTTTCTTTATTTTTTTTTCTTTAAAATATGATTCTTCTATAGTATTAAAGTAAAAATGCTCAATAATATACAAATACAGGTTGTTATATACTTAAATAGAAGAAACTATCATTTTACTCCAAGTGTCTTATCTCTTTTCCATATACAGGTGCAGGAAAGACGACACTTTTGAACTACATATTAACAGAACAACATAATAAACGAATAGCTGTCATACTTAATGAATTTGGTGAAGGTAAGTTATGAAATGAGCAAAGAAATAAGCGATCAATAGACCTCTAGCGTTGTTCTAATGCCTAGATTTTTTAATCTGTCCTGACTGTCCTGACAATTTTTCACTGTCATGACCAGAAGAGGGCAGCAAATTCATTCCAAACCTTTGTGGGTTTCTTCTGTTGAGCAGAAAGAAGATAATTTAAAGAATGTTGGTAACCAAACAGTTGACAGTAGCAATTGACATTCATAGTAGGAAAAAAAGACTATTACATATACTATTACATACAATACATATTTTGCCATCATTTTTGTAATTTGGATCATATTCATGAACATTCTGATCAAAAGTGCACAGATTATTGTAATGTGGGTCTGCTTTGCACATAAGCTCCACAGAGGTTGACTCTGTGCTGTGTTGTCCTGCAGGCAGTGCTCTGGAGAAGTCTCTAGCGGTGAGTCAAGCAGGAGAGCTCTACGAGGAGTGGTTGGAGCTGAGGAACGGCTGCCTGTGCTGCTCTGTAAAGTACGCCCTTTCACATACTGGGACGAATTGTCTATAAAGTATATGGGTGAATGTAGCGTGTGTGTGTCCTGTAGTTGTGTGAAGAATAAATATAGTTCTATCCTGGCCACACAACTATTGTTGGATTTTAAGATGGATTATATGGAAACCCAGTATTTCTGCTTGCCTATTACATTCCAGTGACAAAAGAACTGTTGTCTTTGTTGAAACTATTCAGATTGTTTGTTTGATTCGTTCAAAATTGAGTTAAAAAAATACTGGGTAATTTAGGATTTTTTATTTTGTGACAATTTCTCATTTAGGGTCATGAACATGCTTGCAAATTTTTTGAGGTGTTGTGAAATGGGGGTACAAAATTTCTGACAATTTTGATTTTCGCAGGTCAACTTGACCCGCAATTTCATGGTTAACTGCAGCTACACGGACCCAATACATTTAAAAAAAAAGATGTTTTTTTTGTGTCAGTTTCTCAACTACCCTCTGAGGTTATTAAAATTTGCATTATCCAAAGAAATGTACATTGTGTTGACGGTGTACATTTTTATCAGTTCAAGAATGTTAATATTGCTGAGAATGGAATGCATGATTTTGCCGTTGGTAGCACCATTCTCTACAGTTTGAGCTTCAGGAAAGCACACAAAATAAAACAAAAACATTTAAAATAAAAATTTAAAATAATAAAAAAAATAGTTTCAATACTGTTTGTAATATTCATATTTGGTTGTTATACAGTTTTAAAATAATTTGTTCTTATGCTTATTTTTTGTTGTAGTGTGTGAGAACTATTAATATTAAAGGTTTCCTGTTTTTACCTTTTTTTTTATTTCTTTTTCATAATGTGATTTTTTCCCCCCCAAGAATTGTATTTAATCCAATTAGGGTCAATTTGACCTGTAACATAAAAATCGTACCCAGAATTCAAACATAAAACTGGTTTTAATTACCAATCATTATGAAAACATTTAACTACTGCTGTGTAATGGAAAAGAATTAACACGTACACTAATGTTCAGAAGTTTGGGGTCAGTAAGAGTTTTTTTTTTAAATAAATGTATGAAGAACACTTCATTCAGCAAGGATACGTTAAATTGATAAGTGACAGTAAAGACTTTAATAATGTTACAAAAGATTTCTATTTCTTTTGAACTTTCTATTTATCAGTCAATCCTGGAAAACTTACTTGGGCATCAAATCGAAATATTAGAAGGATTTCTGAAGAATCATGTGACACTGAAGCATTTTACAATATATTAAAATAGAAAACCGTTATTTTAATTTACTATTTACATACCTTTGAACCGTAGTGTACAATTGCATATATTAAATGATGTCAGGTAATACATTATCACCCCTTGCTTTTACAGAGACAATGGTTTAAAAGCTATTGAAAATCTAATGGAGAAGAAAGGAAAGTTTGACTACATCCTTCTAGAGACAACCGGATTGGCGGATCCAGGTATTTTATGTGCACCAGCAGACACTTCTTTGTAACATGTTTGTTTACACAGATGTTTAGATTATGCAATATTTTAAGGCTTGTATTTAATTTAATTTAATTGTAAGGAGTTCCTCACTAAATGTAACTTTTTTTTTTACTTTGCAAGACAATTTAGACATCTTTGTGTATAGGGATTTTTCTCATACATAGCAAAAAGCACTATAACATAATTGAGAGTGAAACTGAGATCAATGGAAAGGCAGGAAGGGTCAGCATCTCTGTAGCCAGACTGTGTACATGAGTGATAGATGTCAAGGGCCAGTGGCGTGTAGGACCCTCAGAGCTCAGACACAAGCCCCTCTTCACTGCTCTGCACTGTCATTGGCTGAGACAGGCCTGTCACTCCTGGGGGCCTCAGGGGGATAAGCCCCTCCCCTTCATCAGAAGATGCTTGTGGGCTGAATGGCTGATGTTCCTGATGTCTTTCAAGAACATTGCCTTCATTATACTTCTATCAAATATTTATAGAGCTTTCTTATTCTACCTTGACAGTTTGACAAAACTCCATTATGTGAACAAGATGGCCTAAAATTGTAACATGAAACTGTGAAATAACTTTTACAGGAAAAGTTGGAAAACGTGGAAACAAACCAAATTTATCTTGTAGTTAAAATTTTTGAAGCCATCCATAAAATTTAGTTATGCATTTTAAAGCACATACCTACACCCCAAACCCGGATGAGTTGTGAGTTTTAAGGGAAAAAAGTGTTCAATAACTTGATGAACACTGCAAAACCTATGCTAAAATAAAGCATAGTATATAACCTAATTTTTTCACCTTTCAAAGGTGAGTGCCATGAAACTATATTTTGCATAATTTTATTTTTAAAAAAATAAGTAGAATTATGTGATTTCCCATTGTATATTTACAGTGAATAGTAAAATAATTATAAAAATTTGTTTAGATTATATATTAAAAATGTATATAAATGTGATTTATATAAATGTTTATTTATTTATTTATTTTTGTTTTCCAAACCAGGAGCTGTTGCTTCCATGTTCTGGGTTGATGCAGAATTAGGGAGTGATGTCTACCTGGATGGTAAAAAATGAACTAATAAATGGTGCGTCAGATGAAGTTATTAATGATGTGCCTGTCAATATAATGCTGTTTCCTCATCTCCCACATAGGTATTGTAACGGTTATAGATGCTAAATATGCAATGCAGGTAAGTTTCTGATCCACACACTAAATTACTTCTGCAAACTGATATTTTGAAGCTTGTATTATTCTTAGCAATACACAGATTGAATTGATGCACACTTGAATTCTATGCAACTTGTGTCGTTGGCAACCATAAACAGTTAACAGTAGTGAACTATTTTAGCTATTAAAGTGTTTGTTCACCCCAAAAATTCTGTCATCATTTACTCACCCTCATGTCATTCCAAACCCGTAAGACTTCCGTTTATCTCGAATCGAACACAAATTAAGTTAAATTAATTTTTAAAGCTGCAGTCCGTAACTTTAATTGTGTTTAACATTTACAAAAATTATATAGTAAGCGAGTACATCATGAATACATTTTCCAAACAATGTTTTTGTCTTATCATGAATCACTGTGGTACACCTATAATAAGTGTTTATATTCTGGCTATTTTAGACTGGTTCGGGTCGTACCACTGCGAAGTAGCCCAGTACCTGCATGACTCGACATAGACAGAAACAGAGAGAAGTAGCTCCGGTTACAATGTTCTTCTGCAAGATGCATGAAGTTCTGTTTATTAATAACTGTTAATTAACCAATAGAGCGCCAAAAGTTATGGACTGTGCAATTTGTGTCCCTCTATTGAGTCTATGCAACTTCCACTTTGATGCTTCAAAAAGAGATCTTAAAACTAATCCATATGAAATGAGCGGTTTAGTCCATATTTTCTGAAGAGATACGATCCCTTTAGATGATGAACAGATTGAATTTAGGGTTTTATTCACATATAAACATTCATCAATGCAAACATCAGTTGTGGTAAACAGAAGCTCAATCAGGCTTTTTTTATGTTCGCTGATCAATGTTTATGTGTGAATAAAAGCCTAAATTTGATTTGTTCATCATATAAAGCGATTAAGTCTTTTCAGAGAATGTAAACCATTCAATTCATATAGATTCGTTTTACAATCTCTTTTTATGAACTTTAAAACATAAAAGTGGTAGTTGTGTTGTGTTGCTCTCTCAGATTTCATCCAAAATATCTTCATTTGTGTTCCGAAGATGAATGAAAGTCTTATGGTTTTGGAATGACATGAGGGAGAGTAATTAATGACAGAATTTAAATTTTTGGGTGAAATAACCCTTTTAGAATTATTTGTTCCGATTAATCTATAAAGTTAACTAATTATTGCACATTGGTAAACTGGCATAACATATACTTTACATTTAAAAAAAAGCAATAAGCCATTCAATAAAATTTTACCTGGGTTAAAGGTCTTGATCAGTCATCAATCTTTATTGTTTTAATTGAAGACATAACAAGTTTTTGATGTTTTATGTATATAAGATGTATATAAGATAATACATATAATAGGGATGTACAATTTTTTTACAGTTCTAGACAAAATTATTATTATTTGTTTGTTTGTTTTGTTTGGTTATGGCCGATTACCGATACATTTCTGATATAAAAATTCTATCCTATTTTGCCTAAATAAATTAGAAAACACTAAAACTTAAATAAATAAAAAATGCATCAAGTAAAAAGTGTAAACAAAAAAAATAGGTTAAAAAAATGGATGAATTTTAAGAAAGATAAAAACTTTTTAATAAATCGTTTTCATTTAATTTGATATTTTAAAAAACAAAAAAGTAAACATTTTAAGAATCAGCACTACAATGGTTGAAAACAAATGTGTTTGATACAAGATACAATAAATTATTAGTTCAGAAGTCACTTTAAAAGGTTTGATATATTAAATATTAAAATGTTTGATACTTTTTTGTTTTTTTTTTATTATTTGGTCTAAACAGTCAAAAACAGTGTTTATTTTTTTACACACACACACACACACACACACATACATATGTATATACATAAATGCAAATCTGGCCTTGTAAGCATTTATAAAGTCTATCTTATATCTCTCTTTTTTAGAGAGAGTTTATATCTTTGTTTCAAATAGTTTATTACTGGAAGGCATTATGTTTACAGAAAAAAACATTTATTTTAAATTTAATCTAAGTATCGTATCCCACTGAAATATATCCCCCTTGCCGTTCCTCTTCACACTTCAGGCCGGGAGCAGGACAGTGGTACTGACACCTGGGTAATAGGCTGTCATTTAGTGGTGTCAGTCTTGGCAAGTCAGTCTTTTTATTGCAGAGGTGGCACCTCTCGACACTGCGGCCCTCTGGGGTTCTGTGAGCGCCTGTTGAGGTGAAGACAGGGGAGGGAACTGATAGAAACTGAAGAAATAATGGATATCAGAGCAAATCACTCTAATGGGCCTGTCACCCTTTGTCCTGCTCTTTCATTGTCACTTGATATATTCATCCAAATAAGACATACTTTAGGATGTGGGGGGGCTCAGGTGAGGTGTCTTCTCTCAGGGGTTGACTTGCAGAGACATGCCCATCAGGTGCCCTTGTTTTCATTGATCTCTGCCAGTCGGTTTGAAAATCGTGCAGACAGATGATGAAGCTTGTCACGCTCCCAGATCTCAATGTTATTACATATTGAACACAGACATTGAGACATCCCTCCTTCCAGTCAGCAGAGACGACTGGCACGTTGAATGACATAAATTGGATTGTTTTCAATAAGCAAACTGTTCAGAAGTTATAATATCCTGGAAATTGGATTTCTGGTGAGCTGCATCTTGTAATTGCAAACTTGTCAGTTTGCTCATCTGCTCGGATGTTAACAGGGTTTCCGTGGGGTCTTAAAAAGTCTAAAAAAGTCTAAAATTTCAAAATCACAATTTAAGGCCTTTAAAAGTCTTAAATTTGCTGAAGTATTGTGTTCTAGGTCTTAAATGATTTTAAACAGGTCTTACATTTCCTACGTCCATGTAAATCTCATTGAATTGCTCCCGCAGCGCTTTGGAATGTTTTGTTTTTTTTTTATTCCGTGGTGTTGTAGTTCCTTATTTCTCTAGTCCAAATATAATTCGCTGCATTACGACTACAAAATAGACCAACATGCAACAGCCAATCAGCTTTGAGCTTTCGTGTTAAAGGCGCGAGTCTCTCAGATACCACAGACAGACGTAAAATGGATTTTATTCAGCAATGGGGGCAAGTTTAGCGATACTTGGCTTGAAAAATCTGAATTTAGTGCTGGTTAAAGCCAGTTGCAAACAACGTATTTGAAGCCTACTGCTGCTTATGCAAGAAAATTAAATTGGGAACGTTGGGTGTTCGGGCGCTGGAGTCTCATGCAAAAAGTGATAAACATCTATTGCTTTTGGATCAGAGCCAACACTAAAAGCGGAGGTGCTCTGGGTTCTCCACACGGTGACTAGACACCAGTCCTACAGTGCGAATGAGGAAATCGGGGAATTGTTTCAAACAATGTTTCCAGCAGTTCTAGCAGAAAACACTCAACGTGCTCCGGCTCGCTCATCCGCACAAAACAGTGCCTGGTGGCTCGAGAATGCAAACCCTGAAATAGATTCCAAGGTGCAAGCCTTGACATTGTTTGAAAAAAAAAAGGGTTATCTCTGTGCAAACCTCAAAAACACAAACCCGCGAAAACGCAGATGGCGTGCACATGCATATCATGCGTTTAGTCTATAGGTATGCGCGTTTGAATATATATGTGCTCAGATGTGTAGTCCTTCTTTACAAACCAACCCTCAACAAACTACTTGTCTGGCCCTTAAAAATTATTTATCGCTTCCGCATAGCCACATGTACTGGAATCATCCCGACAACGTTTTACCTGTACAGAGGTAAAGGGAAGGGAAGGAGGCCTTCACAGGGAAGAGACTAGATGACACTTCAGGACTGCGGTGTTGTCCGGCGGACTGCAGTAAACCTCGGGATAAAGAGAGAGACTAATATTAGCGTAGATGCCATCCTATGATGTAACAAGTACATCAGTATTTATGGGAAGTGTTCCCGGTTCTGGCTGACCTAATCTATGCAGCCTAACATTGAATTATAGAAGTCTATCTAGTCTAGATTTGAACTGACTAAACTTGAACTGAGTGTGTCTGCTTCCTGGACAATGTTAGGAATACTGTTCCAAAGTTTTGGTGCTAAATAGGAAAAGGATCTACCGCCGTGAGTCGATTTTGATATTCTAGGTATTATCAACTGGCCGAAATTTTTAGATTGCAATAGACATGAAGGACTATAATGCGTTAAGAGCTCGCTCAAGTACTGCAGAGCTAAACCATTTAGTGCTTTGTAAGTAATCAGCAAAATTTTTAAATTTATACAGTGTTTAATAGGCAGCCAATGCAGTGTTGACAGAACCGGGCTAATATGGGGTTATCCTTCCTGGTTCTAGTAAGAACTGTAGCTGCTGTGTTTTGGACCAGCTGTAGTTTAAGCGTGCAGGGCAACCACCCATAATAGTTTTACAATAATCTAGCCTTGATGTCATGAACACATGAACTATTTGTTTTCCGCATTTGTCATTGAGAGCATGTGATGTTATTGAGATATATTTTTAAGATGGAAAAATGCGGTTTTACAGACACTAGACACGTGACTTTCAAATGAAAGATTGCTGTCAAAGAGCACACCCAGGTTCCTAACCGACGACGAAGACTTGACAGAGCAGCCATCAAGTGTTAGACAGTATTCTAGGTTATTACGTGAGGAAGTCTAGTCAGAATATGAGTCTGATACTGCTCCATTGGGCTGTGATTATGGGGCGTTTCAACCGAACCAGGAAAGAAAATTTGACAGCCTCTGCACTCAATTGGATAGACCTACAACCAATCAGAGCAATGGACTAAATGACGTATGTTGAGGATTCTGGGCTTCTGAAAAGGAGCTGGCAACAACCGCTGGTTATGTCCACCTCGTCGTGCACGCCGAGTTGCATCGCCGTGATGCCCATTTCAGTTGCTTCTTTCACTTGGTCCTCCATGAGTGCGACCAAAGGAGAAACCACAATGACCACAGGGTTTTCATTGCGCCCCATCTTCTTAGCGACCATCTGGGCCAGCTGATAAATTAAACTTTTGCCGAATCCCATAGGAATCCTCGACAAATGCCTTGATCGCGGTTCTCTGTTCCTCTTTAAAAATGAATGCGCTGTCTACATCTTCTATAACAGACGCGATGGCTGAATCTACAAATCTAAATTCTCCAGCGGCAGCCATTCTTTGTTGTAAACGAATTCAACCCAAGCGCTCTTTGGTGAGGTGGATGATTACGTTTCTGTTAATCATCTGTCCATAAAGCCCGTCCTGACAATTTGATTGGTCCAAACAGCTTTGGTTCGGCATACTTACTTCACAACGGATCAAGTCCAGACTGAACTTCCTATCCTGAATTGTGGGGGCGGGGCTAAGTTCGGCTGGCATTCAGGCTAATCAAATGCAGCACTAAGATCGAGTAGCACCAATAGAGAGCCACAACCACGATCGGATGATAAGAGCAAATCATTTGTGACTGATGAGAGCTGTCTCAGAACTATGGCGCGGTCTAAATCCTGACTGGAAATCCTCGCAGATACCATTTCTTTGTAAAAGGAAAATAGTTGTGAGGATACTGCCTTTTCTAGTATCTTTGACAGAAAAGGTAGATTCGAGATCGGCCTGTAATTGACTAATTCTGTAGGATCAAGTTGCATTTTTTTAACAAGTGGTTTAATCATAGCCAGCTTAAAAGTTTTTGGTACGTATCCTAATGACAAAGATGAATTAATGATATTAAGAAGAGGATCTATGACCTCTGGAAGCATCTCTTTCAATAGCTTAGTCGGTATAGGTTCTAACATTCAAGTTGTCAATTTAGATGATTTAACGAGTTTAGAAAATTCTTCAGAATGTTAAGCCTACTGGACCTTATGAGACATTAAATGTTCTTATCATTCTATTAGAGATTATAAATTATATAATTCCAACTCTGAATTCTGGTTGCACGAGTTGGATTCAAAGCACAAAAGTGAACTTTTTTTTTTTAACTATTAAGAATTATTTGTTTTGATTAATATTATCTAGAAGATTAACTGTTTATTGGACATTGCCATAACATATTTACCTTCAAAATCAATAAACCACTCAATGCAATCTTAATCAGTCCCTGAAAATACATCAAGCTTTATTTCTATATGATTTATTTCTAGATGTAACAAACCTTTTATGTTTGTACCTTTGTATATAAGATAAATACAGTATAATAGGGATGTACCATTTTTAAAATTCTGACTGATTATATTATTTATTTTGCTTTGTTATTGCTGATAAACGATACATTTGTGATATTAAAGTGTTATCCAATTTTGTATAACTAAATCAGAAATGAAAAAACAAAAAATAAATAGTTTTAAATAAGTGAATTTAGACATCACAACATTATAATGTGCACTATGAAAAAGGGATATTCATTGTAAAATTGGATAAAGATGACATTTAAGAATGTTATTAAATAATTGAAAATGTGTATATATATTTTTAGCTGAGAACCAAAAAGGTGCTTATATGTTGTGCATCACATGTATTTTTACGACAATTTATTTTTATGATTTAAGAAGGTTTGTTGTTGTAACAGTTGTTTTGTAAGCGTTATGTAATCATTCTGTCATTTTCTATTTCTCTTCTAGCATCTAACAGAAGAAAAGCCAGTGGGTCTTATCAATGAAGCTGCCAGGTAAAACCTTATTTGATTCATTAATATCCTCCTGAGACCCAACCAGAGAATTTTGTCCTCTCTAGAGGACGTTATATTTCAGTGAATTTCTCTGAGACCATACATGTCACAGGTTTAAAGAGCACATTCAGGGCTTTGCAGAGATACCAAATGTTTAGAGGTTTGACCATGACCACTCCTCCTCCTTGGTCTTTAAAAATGACTGAACAGGCATTCTGGGGAGACAAGTGAATAGGGAAAGAATATATATATATCAACATTCCTATGAAATATGAGATATTCTAATGAAAATGTTGCAAGTTATTACTCCCATTATTACACTTCATTTTTCATTGCGTGTTGCCACAAGAACACATGAATATGCTAATTAGATGTATAGATACATTGTATAGAATGAGAATACCATTTATGTCCATGTTTACACTTAAATATTGTATAAACTATCACACCATTATATTATATCTTTTATAACATAGTTTGGTTAAAAAAATAGCCTTAAACCTAAAGAATTGATTGGTGAATGGTAAAACAATATTGTTTTTCCTTTTTGTGTCTTAACATTGTCTTAATAATTGAGTGCTGGTGTGGAGATAAAATATCTTCTTTCTTTTTTTCAAAAAAATTTTGTATGTTCCAAACAATGTAAACATAAAAAAAACCTAAATTCACAAAACTTTTTTTCTGGATCTTAGGTGGATATACAGTACAAATATGGTGTTCCCCGAAAAAAAGTTTAAAGTCCTCATCATTATAATAAATAACTCATTATGCACCATACAGTTCTACAAGAATCCAGATGCCATTTTTTCCCACATCACACCCATATTTTTATGAGCACCTCTTGTGTGGTCTTTCAAAATACTATTTGTGACTGTTATGTTATCTCTATTAAACATTACAGCTGGTGCTAATGTTTGTGCAAAAACATATCCGATTCCAGCCCAGCTCCCTCCACCTCACCTGCTGCGGTCGGGGTGTTTTTGTTGGGGTTCGGAGGCATGTCGGAATGCTCACAAGTGTCAGAGGCCATAAAAAAAACTTCTGCTCTCTGTTTATGTTTTCCTACCACGCAAAATGGTGGCGCCTTTTGAGTATGGCACGCACCATGCCACCCACACACGACTCAACAACAGGCAGGGGGATGGATGAAACACAACAAAGACTGTTTGCACACTTACACACACACATTTAGATACAAAGGGAGAGTGGGACATTGAACACGAGCAGTAAAGAGAGTGACAAAAGAGAGAGAATGAGACGAGTTGTTCTCGTACTGTATTGTTCTATTGATGTATTATACGACTGTAATCACACATACTTGCGCACAGCAACTGTAGATGCACATAGAAGTAATTTGCTTTTTATGACGAATAATCCATATGCGAGGTGTCCCTCTGAGGTGTCGTCTGCCTTTGACGCATACACATTAAGGAAAGATGGGCAGCATTTATCAGGTGATTGTGAATGGTGCTGAATTCTGCTTGCTTTTTCTAGGCAGATAGCTCTTGCTGATCTGACCATCATCAATAAGACCGATCTAGTGAATGAGACTGAGCTGCTGCAGCTCAGAGATACGGTGAGGTGAGAACTGTCAACCTTTAAATTCCTATAGGTTCTTATTAGGGATGTACTGATAATAATTTTCACCAATAAATGGCCGATATTAAAATTGGATACTATTATATTGTTTAAATAATAATTAATAAATAAAAATTGACAACCAAAATCAGTCATTTTAAATGCTACGTGCTGTTTTTAAATATGAACTTTTTGTCAAAGGTATAGTACCAGTTCCACACTACCGTTTTTTTATAAGACATCTCTAATGCTCACAAAGGCGGCAGTTTTTTGATAAAAAATTCAGTAAAAACAGTATTATTGAGGAATATTCTATTTGAATATGTTTTAAAATGTAATTTATTCCTAAAGCTGAATTGTCAGCATCATTCCTCCAGACTTTAGTGTCACATGATCCTTCAGGAATCATTCTAATACTGGTTTAGTGCTTCATTATTATTGGTGCTGAATTATTAATGATGGTAATTATAATCAATGTTGTAAATAGTTTTTGCTGCTTAATATTTTCGTTGAAACTGCGATAATGTTTTCAGGATTCTTTGATTAATAAAAAGCTTAAAAAAAACGCAATTATTTGAAATAGAAATCTCTTTAAATAAATGTCTTTACTGTCAATTTATGTCAATTTAATGCATCTTTGTTGAAAATAGTATAAAACAAATTCACACAAAATATTAGGCAGCACAACTGTTTTCAGTGTTGATAAAAATAAGAAATGTTTCTTGAGCAGCAAATCAGCATTTTAGAATGATTTAGTAGAATGAGTAATGCTACTTTAAATTCAGCTTTGACATCCCAGGAATAATTCTTATTTTATCAAATATATTCAAATAGAAAATAGATAAATTACATTTTAATTATACTTTAAAAAATATTGTTTGATCAAATAATTTCATTTTTGGTGAGCATAAGAGACTACTTCAGAAAAACATTTTTAAAATATTAATAATTCCAAACTTTCATGTTAATTATTTCCAAATTTTGTATTAATTATAAGTGGTGTTTGCTTAGTCATGTCACTTTTGCTTAGGGTTAGGGATTTGAACCCTTACACAAAGTATTTTATTTTCAAATTTTTTATAACTTTGGCATAGTGAACAATCTGCAACTTGCTTTTAAGGAGGTACCCTATTCATATCTAGGTACCAGAATATCTTAGTCTTGAGGGTAGACTCATTTGACTTTCAGAAATGAGTAAAAACCATTCAGAACACCTTGACGACCACATAGCCACGTCCTGACAACCAAACATAATGCAACACCTTGGCATTGTAATGTTGAACTTACACTCTTCTTACATTTGCTTCAGAAAATGTAAAAAATCTAGTTGTAATGATACTAGTACTTTTATTGAGTTTTTTTATATGTGCTCTGTCTTCTTCATTATAGATCAATAAATGGGCTCGTGAAGATTTTGGAGACACAAAAATCCAGGTGAGGTGATGTGCAGAAAACACCAACACAAAACATGCTCTTTCGTGGTAAAATGGTGTGCGTATTGTACCATGTTTTTAAGCTGTTTCAAACTTACAAACTTATTTGCAACAAATGTCTTGATATGTACACTACTGTTATTATCAATGCTGTACACAGTTTTGCTTCTTAGTTATTAAAATGATTTATTTAAAAGAATATTGAAAATAGTCATTTTTTGTACCAATGTAACATTTGCTGTTTACTGTCATTTTTGATCAATTTATATTGTATCCTTGCTGAACAAAATTAATTCATTTAAAACAGTAGTGTATGTTTAATCAATTTCATAAATTGACCTAAGAAAAAAGTCAAAATATCAAATACAAAGTATTTATATATATATATATATATATTCTAATTAAGTGTATTTTTCTTTCTCATAGGGTTGATCTGTCTCAAGTATTAGATTTACATTCTTTTGATACCAAAGATGGCACAAGGTAAGTGTTTTTTGACGAATACCTATTACAGTACTTGATTCTTACTGAAAGTATAGTGGCGATTATGTTCACCAGTATTTTTTCCCAGGGGATTTTGTGCATCCGACGAGGATCAAACACTCCATTAGCTCATGCTAATGTTGATGACTTACACAAAAAAAAAAAAAAAATGAAACACCCAGTTTAAGAGTAATTACAGTGAGACAGACTAAATGTAAATGACTCTGCCCAGCTGCAGAGGATTATAGCCGGCGTCTGCAGTAAAGGTACAGAAGCACTTCCACACAGACTGCCTTTCAGCCCCGACTGTGGCCCATTTGCCCCCCTGAGCACAGGCTGCTTGTCTGGGATGACCCCCCTCTGGTCTGCTGTGTGGTACTCACAGACCGACGAATAATCCACAGAGCTACGTTTGCCCTCCCCGAGGGGTCAGAGCCCGCTTTCCCACTACCCTTGCGCGCTTTCTTCTTCTTTCTTTCTGTATTAAGCTCAATCTTACTGTTACTAAACCCAAAAGCTCCTCCGCATCACACCAGCAGCAGGATTAGGGGCCGGCCCGTCAGTGTAGTCAAACCCTTTGAAAGGTTTTAGCTAAGACTTTACATCTGTCTGATGCATTTGGGTATGTAAGAGGGTGTTGTTTATTAAAGGTATTTGACATCAATCAATGTACTTGTTTCACATTCAAATGTCTTGAAATCTTGTGTTCTGCAGGTTAGCTGAAATGCTGCAGCTGGTAAAAACAAGCCAACCACATCTAGACAAGGTGAAGATGACTTGTTTTATGACATTTTGAATTGGCATATTGGAAAAAAACAATCCAGATTCTCTTTCTACAAGGAGGTTTGTTAAATGTTCCTCCTATCCTTAAACCAAACTCTCCAGAGGAGCTCTTATCACTGGATGGGTCACTTTCCCGCATCCACCCAGTCGGTCCCACCCTCCCCCTTCAGAGCCAAACTTCACTGCTCTTTTCATGTAAATGAGAGCCCTGTTTCTCTTGTTATTCCAAAGGAAAAAAGGAAGTGTAACTTTGTGTAACTTTTAGCACAGACAAACAATGGTTTAAGTATCTGTAAAGGGCCCATGTAACACCCCAGAGAACTACAGCAGAATAGGCGCTAAAGCTGTGTAAGTGTTTAAAACCAAGGGGAAATTCATTCAAGTGTTGTACTGATGCTGTTTAAGTTTTAAAGGCTTTACTAGAAACAGAAATTGTTAAAATCCCTTATAAATTTCTGCTGCTGATTTTGTTGCCTTTTTGTGGCATGAAATCCTCTTGATAGCACAACAAATGCAGCAATCTTACACTACCGTTCAAACTTTAAAAAAAAATGTAAATAATAATAATACTTTTATTCATCAAGGATGCATTAAATTTATCAAGACATTCATAATGTTACAAAAACATTTCTATTTCAAATAAAGGCTGTTCTTTTAAACCTTCAATTCATCAAAAAAAAATCCTGGGAAAAAATTGCATCACAGCACAACTGTTTTTATATTGATGATAATCAGCAAATCAGCATATTTGAAGGATCTGGACACTGAAGACTGGAGTAATGAAGCTGAAAATTCAGCTTTGATGATCAGAGGAATACAATTATTTTAAATTGTAATAATATTTCACAATATAATTTCACAATATATTTATTTTACTGGTGTCCACTCCAGACTTTTGAATGAAAGTGTACAGTACATTTGTAATTTCACATTACTCGTTTGAAAATGTTTGTGATGGGACAAATGGTTAATGTTTGGGTTACGTATTTGCTTTCTTTCAGAGTATGCTGACTGTAACATTTGAAGTACCCGACAGTGTGTCAGAAGACCTATTAAATATATTCATTCAGGTACAAATACATCATATGGAAGCAAATAAATAAAACAAAATTAAATTAAATATTTACACCATAACAAAATGTCTTGAAATTGTAATGTTTTTTTTTAGAGAAATAAAAAAAAAACATTTTTTTCCCTGTAGAACCTCCTATGGGAGAAGATATTTAAAAACAAAGCAGGATTGGCAATGACAGTTATCCGGTTAAAGGTAAGGATACACTCATTTGTATATTCTTTCATTATGTCAGCCACCGAAATGCCAAATAATCATGAGTCCCGTGAAGAAGCATTGCCTTCAACAATATATCATGTACAAGCACTATAATATTCATCCAATCTGTTCTCAGTGTAAATGATGTGTGTTGTGGCAGGGGATCTTCTCCATCCAGCAAAAACAGAAGAAGGTGATGTTGCAGGGGGTCCATGAGCTTTATGAGCTGGAAGAGACTCCAGAGTTCTGGGCAGATCACGAGCCGAGACTCAACCAACTCGTCTTCATAGGTGAGAACCTACTGTATGAAGACTGCATAAAAGTGCTTCCAGATATTAAGATGCAATGCCTATATAGAACTCTTTGTAAAATGCTAAATGATTAATCTACCTGTTGACCATTTTTCGATTACATTTCAAAATTGTTTCATAAAAAATGTAACATTTACTCTCTTTTTTTCTTCAGGTCGAAATCTTGATGGCGAGATTCTGAAGAAAGAGTTCATCTCGGCCGTGTCAAATAAAGACAGCGTGGAGTAGATGATGTCTGACTGAAATTGTGGACAATCTACCAGGCCATGTATAGAAACCATACAACACCAATAACCTCTCAAAAGACATCTGTGGAATTACTGAAAAATGCAGCGGTTTCTGTTTGCAACCCACAGAGGGTTTGCAAATCCTGCAGCAGCTTAATAGGTGCTTATCATGCTCCATAATCTTTTAAATGAACAGTGTTCAAATCTGACACTTATGTACTTAAAAATCCTTTAAGCATCTCTATGCCACACTTCAAACCAGTAAAATTCACTGACATGTCTTAAAGACATTGTAATTTATTTCACATTTACATCATTTTTCTCCAAATACATGTCTGAAAATGCATTATATTTTGGAACTAGCGAAAAACCCAGTCTTTATTTTAAGAGTATGACATTTAAACAAATCATTTGGGTGATCAATTACTAATCATTTTACGTAGGCTTTTTCACAGTGTAAAGTGTAAAATAACAGTAAGCAGTAAAATAAATGTAGTCTTGAGTTACATGGCTTGCTCGTCTAACGTGTTAAATTTGTCTTTTTTTCAATGTGAGAACCATCTTTATAAGCACCCACTTAACACTTTCTGTGATGAGGCGAAAAATGGCTATTTAACAAACATTGGGAAAATTGGTTGGCAGAGGTAATTTTTTGTTGAGTGTGGAACACATTATGATAATTAAGCAAAAGAAAGCTTAATGAACTTATAAATGTATACATTGAATAAGCCGCTTTGGATGAAACATGCACTGTAAAGAATTATATGATTAATAAGGTATGACAACATGTGTTTTTACACGTTCTGTGTAAGTTAAGCAATTTTCAACTTTTTTTAAGTTATACAAGATTCAACTATTTTTTTAAAAAATGTAATTTAAGTGGAAATAACTTAAACATCCAAGGTGATTGTACTAAAATTTTAATGAAGCAACTTTTTTACAGCATGTTCCCAAAATGTGCCACAAATTTCATTATTATTTCACAAATGTATGCTGCTCTGTTACATATTATAACATAAATTAGTTATGTGCTAGAAACTGCAGTAAGAATATTTTAATACATTTGATCACACTATGAATTTCACACTTTGTTATTAGAAATCTTAATGTTCAGTACAAACACTATAAGATCAGTCTATGTCTTTGGATTTCTTATCAATGACAATGAGTGCTGTAAATAGTTAGTTTACACAACTTTCAAGTACTCATACATTTACATGCATCCACTTCCACACCATCCACGGCTGAGGAAGTGGACGGAGGGCTCCAACCCTTTCATTTGCAATTGAGATGACTGTGAACAGTTTTAACACATATCCGCGCACAAGAAGGTTTGCTTTGAGGATTGCTGCGCTCATTCATGCCCTCCAATAAAACTCGCTCCTGGCCTGTAGCCTAAAGCTGCGCCGTTTCCTCTTGGATTCTGATGTTGATAGGCTCGTTTACCGGCATTCTTCTTTCAATGCGGGGAGCCGGGCCATGGCCATTTTCATGGTCACACCACCTGCGGGTATCTTGAGGTGACAAACCAAACGAAACCCAGGGGGTATCGGGGGAAAATCAGTCTTTTAAACCGGTAGTTAGGCGTGGTGTGAAAATTCACCCTCACACATCCCAGCTCCCACTGCGCAAACCTGCTTCTGAATTGGAGAGGAATCCAAAATAACGTGTACCGACGTAGTAAAAGGTTCAATGGCGTGACGCTCTTTTTTTGGGTGCGGATTTAAAGCGCAATTGATAAAAACGATTTGTATAAAAAAGCATATTTCATTAGTTGAATTACCATTTGTTTTGATGGGCTACTTTTGTTTGATGTTTGAAATGCGCTTAAAAAGCAATGCCAATTTGGTTCTTAAATTCGGACATAAATTATATCTTATCATATAAGACAATATGAGAAAATAAGATTTTTTGTTTGTTTGTTTGTTTTAAGCATTGTTAAAGTTTAAAACAAAGTCATTGTGGCATAACTAAGAAAAGCATTTTGTTGTCATGTAACAGGAAATCTATCAAATGAGGCTCAAAACTTAAAAACCTTCAGGCCAATAAACGTCAAAAAATAAGATATTAAAATAATACACTAATATTAAAATATATATTGCATATATGTTTGAACATTATAATTATTTTCTATTTTAATTGTTTCTTTTTTACACGTTGCATTTAAAAAATAGCCTATAATCGTTTGTTTCTTTCCATGTGTTGACATGCGTTTGAAAGATCCATTATTTGTAAGTGCATTTATTAGCCCTAATCAATTTAATATTTCAATACTTAAGGTTAAATATTTTAATATTAAGGATAAAAATGTATTGAAATAAAAGAAACTCATAAAAGTTGGTCCTATAAAAGTAATTAATAATAGGCCTATGGCTAATAATAATACACTTTTCTTGGAGTAGTCAACAGTATCAGTGCAGATGCTCTAATGAAATGTTTAGGATCCACATCTCATATGCGAATTGTTTAAACAGGTCAAAGCCCCCCACACCTGCATGCCTGTCCTGAATCCCTGCGGTGACACTCCTCTCCTATTGGTCTGACCCTCGGCGGACCAAAGACAGAATGCGTGTGGCCTCTCATAAATAGCCCTCATTTCTTTGAGTCCTGCAATCCGACCACAACCTTCACCAACCACAAGTCGCGTACAGCACATTTGGGGTCTCCAACAATGACCCTTACCCAGGATTACGAAGAAGTGCCGTGTACCCCCGTCTCGTTTGAAGACGTTGAAATAAACATAGTTGGAGGAGACCACAGTGATAGCGACCGAGAGTATTTCATCATGCCTTGCAGGGACCCCGATCACTCAGGGTCCGAGTCTTCAGGAGAGAGCGAGAGCAGCTTCTCCACCGCGTCCGCGCCAAAGCAAACCTCCTCCGTCAAGCCTCCGTATTCCTATATCGCCCTCATAACCATGGCCATCCTCCAGAGCCCGATGAAGAAACTCACCCTCAGTGGCATCTGCGACTTCATCAGCAACAAGTTTCCCTACTACAAGGAGAAGTTCCCAGCGTGGCAGAACTCCATCAGACACAACTTATCACTCAACGACTGCTTCATCAAGATCCCGCGAGAACCTGGAAACCCGGGGAAAGGGAACTACTGGTCCCTGGACCCTGCGTCTGAGGACATGTTTGACAACGGCAGCTTTCTGCGCAGAAGAAAAAGATTCAAGAGGAACCAACCCGAGTTCACCAAAGACAACCTGGTGCTCTACCACCACCCAACGTTAAGTTATCGAGCATATGGGCGACCTTACTGCGTTTCTGGGCCGGTGCCAGCGCAGGCTAATCCTATTGGATATTTGCCGGTGCCGGATGGCATCATGGTGCCCCCTCCATATTTCCAGTATCAGACTCTCAATATTAAGGTCCACGGAGCTCCGGAAATCCAGCAAAGGCCTGAGCCCAAGACCCAGAAGTGTTCGTTCAGCATTGACAGCATCATGGCTAAATCAACGGCGTGTCCTCACAAAAACTCTCCTCATCATCTCACACCTGAGTACAGTTATGCTTTTCCTAGGCCAACATCATGTGTGACTCCAAGTTTGGCACCTGTGCCACCAAGGACCCCCCTGCTCAAGACTGTTCCTTTTACAGAAACTCTGCGGATGGTGTACCCTCACTGTTGAACTGTCTGGGGGAAACGAACTCTTGTCATTTTAAATAGGCTTGTAACATAAGATATTTCTGTCATTGCTCTTATATGATAGTTTTAATGTAAATAAATAAATGGTAATATATTTGCTAGTCCTGGAAAGTGGATGTATTAAAATGCCTGTTTAAATAAACCATCATTGTCACATTTCAATGTTGTGTTCTCATTATTCGTAGCTCTTCGGTTGCAATTATCTTGTCAAAGTTTTCAGAATTAAATGAAATAGCATAGTATGTACGTTTTGCTCAGTCAATTACTTTGCCATGCTTTTCTTTTTCTTTGGGGTCGCTTTTGAGAAAAGTTTTGAACGTTGAGTAGGCTAATGCTTATACTGCAATTCTTAAAGAACTGCATGAATAAATGCGCGTTCTATACTCGTGTTACAGGGTGCATTATGGCCTATTTCCCTCTGTCAATGTTTGCAAGACATTTTCTACCATTTTATGTCCACTAGATGGAGACTGAAGCTCGTGAAATCAGTCGCACTCAATGCATTGATTTCACAAGCATTCCTTGATTGCTTGATCGATTATTTCGATTTAAGTTTTGACACATTACTATTTTTAATGTTTTTGAAATAAGACTCTTATGCTCGACAAGCCTGCATTTATTTGGTCAAAAAATACAGAAAAACAGTAATATTTTGAAATATTATTTAAAATAATGGTTTTATATTTTATTATAGCCTACTTTGAAATATAATGTATTTATGTGATGAAAATCTGAATTTTCATCAGCTATTACTCCAGTCTTCCGTGTCACATGATTCTTCTGAAATCATTCTATGCTAATTTGGTGCCCATTTATCAATGTTGGAAACAGTTCCGCTGCTTAATATTTTTTTGGAACTTGTAATAATTTCTCAGGATTCATTGATGTATAAAAACTTGTTGAAAACAGCATTTTTTCAAAATAGAAATATTTTCTAACAGTATAAATCGTAAACTATCACTTTTTATAAAATTTGCTGAATAAAATTTTTAATTCCTTTCAAAAAAAAGAAAGACGATTTTTTAGGCCTACAGACGCCAAACTTTTGAACGGTATAGTGTATATTGTTACAAAATATTTCTATTTTAAATAAACGCTGTTCTTTTTTAACTTTTTATTCATCAAAGAATTCCGAACAAAGTTTCACAGGTTATAAAAAAAACTGTTTCCAACATTGATAATATATCAGCATATCAGTATGATTTCTGAAGGATTGTGTGATACTGAAGACTGGAGTAATGGCTTCTGAAAATTCAGCTTTGCATCACAGAAATACATTATATATTAAAATATATTAAAATAGAAAACCATTATTTTAAATTGTAATAATATTTCACAATATTACTGTTTTTCCTGTATTTTTGATCAAATAAATGCAGACTTGTTGAGCATAAGTCTTAATTCAGAAACATTAAAAATAGTAGGCCTTATGTTTCAAAACTTATGACCAGTACTGTATATATTATCACTTTGTCTATTAGCCTCATGCATTTTCAGCACAAACAAACAGTTGTCACTTTTCACTCATATAGCCTATTTATCACGTATTTTACCAATTATAAACCTATTTTATAGGTTTATTTTGAATTTCTGCGTGAATAGGCCTTAACTATTATGAAACAAAATATGATAATGCAAAAGGTAGAACACAAAATATCAAACCATTGTTTTGACCAACAACACAATTTTTTTATTAAATATGAAACACGTGAGACAACATGCCCCAACCTGACTTTTATGAAAAATATCCATGTGTCCCCAGAACATATTTCAAACCTTTAAAATGCCTTGACAGTTGTTTGAATGTATTTCATTGTGGAGCTACGAAATACGATACAGTTTAGTTTAGTCTGAATTAGGTCTACAGATTTCACAAAATTATTGTAATTTAAGAGTAAAAAAAAAAAAAAAAAAAAAAAAAAATATATATATATATATATATATATATATATATATATATATGTTTGAATTGAAACTCAAAACATAACTGGACTTTTGACTCAAACAGTTAGGCCTACTGAGAAGCAGCTCTTGTGCCAACAAGCCTCGCTCTCCCTTATCTGTTTTTGGCATTGGAAAGTAGTTTATTGTTTCTCTCTCATTCCTTTCTGTCTTTGTGTTTAATGTTATTACATTTTATGAATGTTATGACATTTTCTGCATTTGATCCAGTCATGTGAGAACTGCTGTCCATCTTAGCGCTTCTTGTGGATCCAGTGCGCCACGGACAGTAGAAGAGTCCGATTACACAGCAGAACACTGTCACTATTCGCTCCCCCACACATCATGGGCTATTTTTGGCCAGTGCGTTAGCTCATTATATAGAGTTTTCTTCTACCCTCCCTGCCTTTTGGCAAGCAAACGTGCGCGTGACAGTTCGGGAGAAGAGTGTCGGTGAGCGTAAGACCTTATCTTGGAATCCTTCTTTGCCCTTTCACCCATTTATTCTGTATTTTGTGCCACTATACCACGGTTTGTCCCGGTGCGATGAGAAGACAGCTGCTGTACACTAGTTTTCCAAAGAAGCGTCACGGGACGCGTCTCAAATAATCCACTCCGACTGAAGCGCACTGCTCGGTGCCTCCGTGAACTTCTTCTGTTGCTTTTGACGATATTTAGAACATTGTTTCACACCTCATTAACTTTCACGGTCCCAAAGCGTTCCAGAAGATCATGGAGACTAACCCTATACCCATTTTGACTATCCAAACGACCCCCTTCGACGACCAGAGACCAGGGACAAATGGACTGCGAAAGAAGACAGCTGTTTTCGAAAGTAAAAAGAACTATCTTCAAAATTACATCCAAAGTGTGCTGTCCTCCATCGACTTGAGGGACCGTCAGGGATGCACTATGGTGGTGGGCAGCGATGGAAGATACTTCGGCCGGGCTGCAACTGAAGTCATCGTTCAAATGGCAGCTGCCAACGGGGTAAGGTGATGGTGTTTATACTTTTTCAAAGTCAAATACAAATCTCATACATGATTTTCTAGTTCACTATTTTAACATTTTATTTGTTTATTTATTTATTATGTTTTCTGATCTATATAATCAAAAAGGTAATATCAGTTAATTAAAGATAATTAACTCATTTGTTTGTTTGTTTGTTTGTTTGTTTATTTATAAATGTTATAGATGTTCTAGTCTGTATAATAAAAAATATATTTATTTATTAGGTTGTCGGACTTATATCGACTTATCAAAAGTAACATAATTTAGATTGAAGCCTATTTATTTATTTATTTATCTATCTAGCCTATTTATTGATATAGGCTATTATAGATTCTATAATAATAATGTGTTTCTGATCTATTTTATCAAAAAGGTAACATCAGTTAGATTCATTGAAGCCAATTTATTTATTTATTGATAAATACTAGTCTATATAATAAAATGCATTGTTTGTTTATTTATTTATTTATTATAGATTTTGTAGTCTATCTAATTTAAAAAAATGTTTATTTAATAGGTTTTCTGATATATATATCATCAAAAAGGTATCAGTTAGATTAATAAACACCCATTTATTTATAGATTCTCTGATTTATTTTATCAAAATTAATCTTATTTACCAATTGGTATAATCATTATTATCTTTGTTATTATATTTGATTATTATAATTTCAAGAGTCTTTGAAAAATGTATCGTGATTTGTTGTATGTCTGTTGGACATGTTAGTTTTATGATTCATTATAACATGACATGGATTTATACTTTTGGTATCCCAAACTGAGATGCACATTTTGTTGGAAAACCCTGAAAAGCAACAAACTGAGTATGAAAGAAAGTTTTAGAGTTAAATCTCTTTCCTGGCCTGGCCAAATGTATCCTGTCTTATCTGTTATGCGATCCCTGCCCTGCACACTCTTCCTGGAGAGCCGCGGTTTCCCTTGTTTTGACCTCATGTTCAGGGAAACCCAGAACATATGGCCACGAGCCAAGATGCTTCATCAACTTTGTTCATCAACTTTATGGCATATTTTATTGTGCTTCTAATGAAGATGTAAAGTTTAGTTCAGTCGGAGCATAAAGCCTGAAGTCACTGTTTTGATGCTCTATATACTATTATTCCATTTATATTATACAATACAGCCACATAAATCCTCCCTCCTTTAGTGTCTTTCTTTGTATCAGTGACATTCTTCCATACAAACTTGGTAGCTCTCAGAGACATGATTTACAGACACTGTGAATCCAAAAGCAGCACCTTATATGGATAAGCTGTTCAAAGAGTGCTGGGAATACAGTTCACACTCACTGCGCTTCGACTATATAAGAGATGCATGTAAAAGCAACGGCATGAGCAAAGCATCAGTGAGGTATTTAATTAGCATATTACAAAAAAAAAGACTTGGGTCAGTGCACTTGCTCATCATTATAAATGCTTGAGTGAGAGATGCCAAATACCTCACTATTAATAGAAAGTGGCTGATCTTGTAAAGCTTAATGAGTCACAAAGTTGCTGAGATGTCTGGGCTGATGTCTTGTGTGCTAGAAAGACTGAAACAAGCAGTATCTGTCAATATTTAGAGCGCTTGACAAATGAGGTTGCAATTCATGGAAGCAAGGATTGTATGTCAGGTCTGCTTTGAATCCTTAGGTATTGTTAGCCTGTATTGCAAGTAAAGAAGCCTGTACACTTCTGTTTAGTTTTGTCACTGAGTCAACTCGTCAATCCCACTGGAATGAGCAACCAGACAGATGTAGTTGTTGATCTGGTATGCAGTAGCCATGACTGGCGCCTCGGAAGGGTGCAGGTTTAAAGCCCACCACATAATGTTATGATGACCCCTGGTGAAGGTCTGGAAGCAAAGAGGCTATTCAGGATCTAAAGTGCACGTTTACATTTGTCATTTCAAAAATGAATGACTTTAGTTTAAAAGAAGTTATTTTGAAAAGTGTTTAAACTGTTTTTCTTCTTACAATTAAAGTCATTTAGAGTCCAAAACAACATTGGACTTTCAATGTATGAAGAAAAGTTTTACATTTACTCATATTCATATCATCTTTCCTCAATTAACCTAAAATAATATTTACTTATTTTGTCATATACGTTGTTTTTATAATCTACAGGGGGGGAAAATGCAAAATATTTCATTTTAGATGTACAACAGCTTGTTATAAGGGTAAATATTACTACTCCAAGATACTAATATGCACATTTTAGGGCCAGTATCTAAAGTATAAATACTCACTTTTACATTTTTACACTTGACTCTCTTTCTTCTGTAAACCCAAAAGTAAAAAAAAAAAAAAAAAAAAAAAACGTTTATTGTTTTTACAGTGAGAGTCCAAAACAACATTGGACTCCATTGAATTTCAATGTATGGAAAAAACTGAGATAAATCAACCTTGACACCACTGAAACCAAAACTTCAATTTCAGATAGGACGTCTAGTCATTGGACACAACGGGATCCTGTCCACCCCAGCAGTCTCCTGCATCATCAGGAAGATAAAAGCCAGCGGTGGAATCATTCTCACTGCAAGCCACAGTCCAGGAGGCCCGGGAGGAGACTTTGGAATCAAATTCAGTGTCGCTAATGGAGGTGAGAACATTACAAAGCATATTGGAACACCCTGCATAAGAGCACCTTCAGAATGATAATGATAATATGCAATATTATAATATCAGCCTCTAAGGGAACCCTGTGCCAATAATGTCATTACCTTTTTCTAAGCTGTCATGAACAGCTATTTACAGAAAACACAGTAAAATATCTTCTATGGACCTAAATTTACCTAATATATATGTCTTACCTTAAATGTATTGTTGCTTTTACGTACACCTTACGCTTTTACGTTATTATAATGAGAATATTAATTTTTTTTTTATCATGTATATTACTGACTAGTGCATATTACTGTTTAAAAGTTGGGGTCTATAAGATTTTTTAATGTTTTTGTAAGAAGTCTCTTATGCTCACCAAGGCTGCATTTAATCAAAAATACAGTAAAAAGTGTAATATTGTAAAAGATTATTTATAACTGTTTTATATTTGAATATAGTTTAAAATGTAATTTATTCCTGCAATGGCAAAGCTGCATTTCAGAAGCCATTACTCCAGTCTTCAGTGTCACATGATCCTTCAGAAATCATTCTAATATGCTGATTTGTTGCTCAAGAAACATTTCTTATTATTATCAATGTTGAAAACAGTTGTGCTGCTAATATGATTTTTTTAGAGGATTATTTGTTGAATCGAAAGTTCAAAATAACAGCATTGATTTTAAATACAATATTTTTTTATAACAGTGTGATGGTCATTCTGTATTTTTTCTTCTTCTTTTTTTAACAAAAACTTACTGACCACTAAACCTTTGAATGGTAGTGTATGTTAGCAGCATAATATTCAAGAAGACGTGTCAGTCTCCATCTCTCTTTGAAACTTGTGATGCATAATAGCCTATTTTCATTTTGGTGGATTATCATGAGGAATATTCATGTGACGGCTTAAAGTAAACAATGTGATTTTTTGCAGTTTCTTCAGAGCATTTATTTTGCACCCTGGCAACACACATTAGATAGATAGATAGATAGATAGATAGATAGATAGATAGATAGATAGATAGATAGATAGATAGATAGATAGATAGATAGATAGATAGATAGATAGATAGATAGATAGATAGATAGATAGATAGATAGATAGATTGTTGTTATTTTTTAGTATTTGAGATGTTTTGTTGAAATCTGCCACTGTTTCTTATTCCCAGGGCCTTCTCCAGACACAGTGATGGAGAGGATCCATCAGGTCAGTCGCACACTAGAGGAATACGCCATCTGCCCCGACCTCCACATCGACCTGTCCTGCCTTGGCCGTCAAGACTTTGACTTGGAGAACAAGTTCAAGCCCTTCAGAGGTGAGCGGTATAAACTTACTCTAGTGTTTTCATTTACTTTTATCACAAACTCCAGGTTTGCACTCACTTACACTGAACATAAACATGTTCTTTCTCTGTTTTCCAGTTGAGATTGTGGATTCAGTCGAGATCTATCTAAACATGCTGCGGGGAATTTTTGACTTTGGTGCCATCAAGAGCTTGCTGACGGGTCCAAACCAGCTGAAGATACGAATAGATGCAATGAATGGAGGTAAACTGGACAGTTGCAAATACCCATATGCAGATTTTTATCTGTATGTACTATAGAGTCAATCTTCATGTCGTCTGTTTCAGTTATGGGACCATATGTCAGAAAAATCCTATGTGAAGAGCTCGGGGCTCCAGCTAATTCTGCTGTTAACTGTGTCCCTCTGGAGGACTTTGGAGGCCAACACCCAAACCCTAACCCTGCTTTCGCTGCATCTCTGGTGGACTCTATGAAGGGGGGAGAGTTTGGCTTTGGGGCTGCTTTTGATTCAGATGGGGTGCTTATCTCATATCATCTGACAATCATTTACAAATCAATTACAAATTACACAAACAGAAAAAATATGTAAAAACTTCATGAGAATAATAATCAAGAAAAGAGCAAAAGAATCAAGGCTGTTGGAGAAAATTTTTGCTGGATTATTTCCTGCATCTTTGACAGGGTCTTGTTTTGATTGCAGTTCTTTTTTAATGGCTTCTTTATTTTTGCTATCTCTATTTCTAAATATTGCAAACAAGTGAGAAACATGCTTATACACAACTGTTCAAAAGATTGGGGTTGGTAAGAATTATTTAATGTCTTTGAAAGAAGTCTCTTATGCTCACCAAGGCTGCATTTATTTATTTGCTGCTCAATAAACATTTCTAATTATTATCAATGTTGAAAAAACGTGTAATGTTAATATTTTTGTTGAAAGTAGTGCTATCAAATCAATTAATCACAATTAAATCGCGTTAAAATCGCAATAAAAAAGTTTTTGTTTATAATATATATATATATATATATGTGTGTGTGTGTGTGTGTGTGTGTGTGTGTGTACACATTTGTTTAAAATATTATGTAAACAAAAACGTTTATGTTAGATGCGATTAATCATGATTAATCGAATTGGAAGCACTAGTAGAAAGCATGAAATTTTTTCTCATTATTCTTTGATAAATAGAAAGTTCAAATGAACAGCATTTATTTGAAATATATATTTTTTATTAACAATGTAAAAGTCTTTACTGCGAATTTTGATCATTTTAACGCACCCTTGCTCAATAAAAACAGCAGCTGGTTATTTAATACACCAGATCAGTAAACAAGAAATGAATATCAAGTAACCTATACAAGATGTTGCTTGTTCAATCAAATCAGGACAGAGCTAACTGTTGTGTAATTTTGGCATTGTTTGTCTTATGTACAGGATCGGTACATGATTATGGGTCAAGATGGGTTCTTTGTGAGCCCGTCAGATTCACTGGCAGTGATGGCAGCAAACCTCTCCTGCATCCCTTACTTCAGTCAGAGAGGAATCAGAGGTTTTGCCCGCAGTATGCCAACCAGCACAGCCATCGACAGGTAAGAAATGGTTTTGACAGATAAGCTGTTTTTATCAAAAAGCACATTCACAGAAATGTAGGTGTTAAATGTTGCTGATAGGACTCGGACTCCTGTAACGTGCTCTCATTTGATTCCAAAGTCATCAGCAAAAGTTGCTCAAACCACTCTGTCTGATAAGAATGTACTACTAAACCTTCAAAAATTCAGCAAGAATGTTATGCACAATCTTGAATATTAATTATGTACTTAAATATTAATTACAAACCGATTTGCTTGCACTTGTATTCAGTGAAACAAAGAAACTGGTTGGTATTTAGTTTTTAAATAATTTTCACATGGCTTGCTTCCATTTTTTTCTTGACTTTCACATTTGTTTTTCAAATTAAGAGACAGTGACATTATCCCTTAATATACTGCTGGAGTTCAGAGCTGTTTAAAGAAAAGCCAGTCAACTCTCAAAATAATTGATAAGCTAATGATCAGGGAGGAAATCATCCATCAGGATCTTTCCACTATCTCTGTTACTCTTCTTGTGCAAGACACTAAATGGTAAAGGCATTAGTGATGGGGCCAGAGGTCACAGTGTGGAGACTCACTCCCTAAGAATAACAGTGTTAGCTCAACCCTGCAGACTAAAAATAATCATGCTAAAGACCTGTCTGCTTTGAGACAGGATCTTGTGCTATGAGAAATTAATAGCAATGTCATGCATTTAAATGATATTGTTTGAATGTAAAGGCTTTTAATAAAAATGTTCTATCCTATTCCAATATTTGTAGCTTATTTTGTGGCTCTGTGGTGCTATCAAAACATTTCCCAGTCTGATACAGCAATAGCTCCATCAATTGTGTCAGTTGGGGGCGGAGTTACCTGTTTTGCTGACCAATGGGGATCAGGGAGTGTTCAGAAAACCTGCCTGAATACAATTCTTAATTTTTTTTCTTAAAAAATCTTTCTTTCTTTTTCTTAACATTTAACATACATTTTAAAAATAATGAAAAACTGACATAAACTGTCTTTACTGGTGAATTAAGTTTACAACTTTCGGCAATAACGTGAACCTGATTGAAATGAAAGGGCCTTACTACATGGATAGTTCGCTCAAAAATTACAATTCTGTCATCATTTACTCACCCTCATGTCGTTCCAGACTTTCTTTTTTCTTTGAAACTCAAAATATTTTGAGAAATGTTTTGTTTTCTTCTTTCTTGTCCATATGGAATTCAATGGTAACCTTAACGGTTTACTACCAACATTCTTCAAAATATATTCTGTTGTGTTTCACAGAAGAAAGAAAGACGTGTTGGTTTGGAATGACATAATGACATAAGGATGAGTAAATGATGACAGATTTTCATTTCTGGGTGAACTATCCCTGTAATACTGGCAGTCAAATAGGAAGTGATGTTATTTAGTGCTACCCAATCAGTCATTAAAAACAGCCAGAAAGTGCTTATTGTGTCATAACACCAGAATTAAGTGTGATTTCCTCCCATCAATATTGTTTTTGTTCTGTGACTCATTGTTCACTTCCTGGAGGCTTTGCAAGGTTGATTCAATGTCAGTGACACACTGTCAATGGGACTTTAACTACTGGTGTGGCTAAGATAAAGAAAGAGAGGTTGAGTCTACATTTGGCCTGAGATTGTACCTTGTTATAAAGTATAGCCATAGCTAAGCAGAGTGTCATATTTCCATTCTGTAAATGATAGTTAAGTAAGAATGGGTCCTCCCAGACAGTTCAGTTTCTAGAGATTGTTTCCTTTCTCATTCTCTCTTACATTGAAGTTACATTGAAGATTTGATTCACAACACCTCTAGGAAAGAGAGTCAGGTCAGAAAATGAACCGACCCTATTAAGTTATCTGTTGAAATCAACAATAATCAAGACATTTTTATATTGTGAGTCCTTAAAAGTCAGATTTTGTAGTGCTGGATCTGGTGATAGAGAATAACTGTATTCTCTTTTCGTGAATCTGTATCATTCTGTCCAACTAATCTAACTAAACGAACTAGACTGTTTTTCTGAGGTATGCATGTCCCCTGGTGTGCGAGTTGTTGGAGCAAGGCATCTCTGCTGCTGTAAACCTTTTTAGGCGACAAGTGAGCTCTAGGCCGTGGCTGTGTTTATACTATGGACCTCACAGAGTGTGTGTGTTTGTTAAGTGGCAGTGGAGATAATCTACTGGAGCATGTGTGTGCTGTAGGTCTGGTGTGTGATTGCAGCTCTTTATATGTGCACATATGACTGTGTTTAAGGATGGAAGGATGGAAAGGAAACATCTGCCGTGTTCCCTACACGTGGGAAGGGGAAGAGAGAATGTGTGCTATCAATGTGACCATGCACTGAGGATGAACTGCTGAAATATGAGAAAATCCAGTCGAATTGTAACTGCACTCCAGTGTGTTTGCTGTAACCAAATTTTAAACCCATTTAATGATATAAATACATCTGTATATAACATCCTGGGACTTTTCGCTGTTTGTATCACTCCGCTTCCTTGTGTTTGCACATTCAGACAAGCTGTCAGTCTGTGCATTAGTGGTGGGGATTTTAAGTGAATCTTTCTGAAGGCAATCGTTAAATTAGTAGGTGGTGAAAAGGGACTGTTTTAAGAGTCATTGAGTAACTCTAACAAACTAAGTTGTTCAACAGCTTTGATGCATTCAGGAACTATATAAGCAAACTCTCTTTATGAATGAATCATTTAATAATTAACTGAACCGATTCGTTCAACAACACTGATTTATTCAGGAATGAAATAAGCGACTCTCTTTATAATTCATTGAATTATTCACTGAACCGATTTGTTTAACAGCACTGATTCATTCAGAAACAAAACACCAGTTGGGGTAGAAAAGTGACTTGTGAATTGTTTGGCTCAGTCAATTTTTTTGCAATTCCATTAAATGCTAGTGATGGAAAAATGACATACTTGATATAAAATTATATGAATCTTTGAACTGTAATATGCATAAACAAATCATGATTTGTATAAGCTTAATAATTAAGCATTCTTTCAGTATTTGTTTTTTTCAACTCTTTTGGTCATTGTCGTCTGTGTGTACTCACAAGATTAGACTTTATAAGGTGGTAAAGTCCTTAAGCTATTTGTTTATATTGTAATAAAGCAATTTCAAGCATCATTGGTATTCAAAGTTTTACTTTCAAAAATGGTTTAATATACCTTGGAGTAAGGAATGTAAATGGAAATAATTTTAGTACAACTGGGGCAGTTTACCAGCTTAAGCCTCCCTCTCAACTTATGCTAACATTATGCTAGTTGATAATTGAGTTTTTTTTTTGCCGAACTTTAAAACTCAGCTGAGCATGTTAATTTCCCTTTTTTTCATTCTTAGACAGAATTGTTAAAAATCCAGTCACACCCTCATGAACACATATGCATGCAAAATATTTCCAATGCAAAGTTAGAGATAGCGCTGCTTGTGTTGGCCACAAATATGAGAATAAATCATCGAAAACAAGTCAACGGGTCAAAGATTCCAGTTTGCTGTCCATGTGCCAGGCTTTCCATTCTATTCCATGTCCCTTGAGTCAATAACACTTGTTTTCCCATATTTAGTAATTCCACCCATGAGTAAACAGCTGCATCCTAGCTCTACTCATTTACATCTGTTCCCTGTCATCTGTCCCTTCATCTGATGGGATCTCAGCAACTCATTACCCATAATGCCAGATTGCAGTGTCTGAAAATAGTTATGACTCTAGCCATTATCCAAGATCAACAAAGAGAGAAGGAGACTTGTAATTGTGTTCCTCGTCTTGTTTTCTCGATCTATTTCATTTTAATAGTCATGAATGATTACAGTCCTAAATACAAAACTTGCTGTCTTAACAATAATGTAGTATAACAATATTTGTTCAAAGGAAGGCCTATATTTTCAGTTTCTGTGACAGCTCGCATGGAGTTTGACAGTATAAGCATGTTAAACAGGTGTAGACTACACACCGATGATTAAAGTGCTCTTTGCTTCTCCAGGCACATGGCTGAATCTCAAAATAAATGTCAGCCAAAATGTCAGCATGTTTTCGTTCTGCTTTTTGCCTTATAAAGACACTAAATTGAGAAGACGAAATATGCAGTTTGATTAATGAATCAGTCCAAAGGACAGATACTAAATTTACTAGCAGTGAATTTGTAGAAAGCTGAATGGCGATTACTTTGCTCATGAGTATATCAAATGATCATTACCTCAACATCCATCTTCTTTCACAGTCTATCATTTACTTGTATTATTTAAAAATAAATAATACTGTATTACTTGGTTTCCTAAAATATGAATCGTGGTAATATGACAAAATCTGCCTCTAAAAAATCTACAAAAAAATGACTTAGTCTGGCAATCTTAAATAAATTAGGTTACACCAACAAAAGATGAATCAAAAGTCAGGTCAAATACAAACTGTTCCCGAACAATGGCACATTTTCACTTTTTATAGTGTAAAGGCCCATTCACACAAACGACGATAACTATAAACATATAGTTTAAAAAACATTCTAAATAAAAAGAAAATAGCAGAGTCCGATAATGATTTTGATAAAGAGGAATAATATAATTGGAATCACTTTCAGAACAATTATTTTCCAGCTGATGAATGATAGAAACATTGACAGAATCCAAATCAGAATCCATCCTGCTTTAAAGAGCTTGATCATTTAAAATGGACGATGACAACTGAAGTGCAAAATTTGTAAGATACTTTGATAAAGAAATGATGCTGTTAGCCAGTGAGGTACAGTCCTTCTTTCAGATTTGATCTTGTTCAAATAAACTCTGAGTAGGATTGCACTGGAGTACTCATGCTTCCTGTTTGTTTGCAGGGTTGCTAAGGCTATGAAAGTGGCGCTTTATGAAACTCCCACAGGCTGGAGATTCTTTGGAAACCTTATGGATTCTGGGAGGTGTTCGTTCTGTGGAGAGGAGAGCTTTGGAACAGGTGGGTGCCATCAGAGTCCGTGCACTTCTCTAAGAGCATATAAAAGCACTTCTCCAGCTTATAGAGTTGAAAAGTCATTATGAATGTTTTGTCATTATTTACTTCTTATGTGGTTCCAAACCCCTATAATGTTATTTTTCTGTCAAACACAAAACAAAGCATGGTTTAAAAACCATTTTATGCTATTGACATTTTTGGCGGTAGCTTTTTGCTTTCAGACATTTTGACCACATCCAAAATGTAGATCTTTATCAGTGTTCCACTATAAAAGGAAGACAGGCTGGTGAATCATCTGAAATAGTGAGAAAGTGAGAGTGGTCTCTGCTGGCAAAAGCAAACTACTCCTCATCTGCTTTTCTCACAAAAGCACACAGGGTGGGGGGCGCAGAAGGAGGAGGTAAAGGAGTGGAAGAAAACGGGATTTACTGGATTGTAGTGGTTTTAGTTCTCTAGTCCTCTCATGTCATATAACATACATGTCACACAGCGCTTGAACAACCAGACGTGTTCCTGCTCAATAAAGGTGTTTCTTCCACAACAGGCACTTTTTTCAGGTCACAGGGTTTTTTTTTTTTAAGTAATAGCTAACTAATAGCAACTATTTTTTTCCCCTTAAAGGTGACATTGAAACTGCATTTAGAAATGTTTTAACGTACATAATCTATATTTGCTCATTTTTTTTATCCAGATCTTTTTACAAAGCATCTACATGGTGTTCAAATGACTTATCTATAGATTATATTTTTCCCTTAACAATGCATTCAGTCTTAAAATATGAAAATTTGCCATACAAATATTTTTATTTTAAAAACTATGATAATTCAACAATTTTTGCTTCTTTTCAAATTGCTTTTATTCATAGATTTTAGTTTTTCAGAACCATATGTTCAGTAT
This sequence comes from Meda fulgida, assembly GCA_030578275.1. Lineage (NCBI taxonomy): Eukaryota > Metazoa > Chordata > Actinopteri > Cypriniformes > Leuciscidae > Meda > Meda fulgida. The sequence goes on along the minus strand of CM060623.1, from coordinate 17,451,177 downwards.
TCAAATATGAAAATTTGTCATAAAAATATTTTAAAACTATGATTATTCAAACAGATAAAAAAAAATATATTTTCTATAGTTTTTTTTGTGGGTGCCAAGAAGATAGTGAAGAGCTTAAAAATAAAATATGAGACATGATGTGTAAAGAAAAATGAAGGTAAATAAAATTACTGTTGGCCATTTAAAACAAAGGTCCAAAATCATAATTTCCACCACAGATTGTAATCATTACATTTGTTGGTTCAGAAAAATAGCAAACATTTCAGTGATATACAGTATGTAGTGTATATGCACAATTAAGGGATAGTTAAGTTCACCCAAAACTTAAGTCCTCATATAATTTTAAACCCCTTTTTTTAAATGTTTTTTTTTTGGGTTATTATTGAATTAGCCTACCTCTTTAAATTCCACTAGGCCAAAACTGCCTATAGTTGTAGAAACTCCGTGAAGGTGAGCCACTGTCTGGTATTGAATGGTTGTGTTTTGGTTGGCAGCTGAATGTGGAATAAGCAACTGGCGCTGAATGATGTTGCTGGGCAGACAGACGCTTGGCCCTGTGGGCGGCAGGGTCGATCTGTAAAGCCTCTGGGGTTTTACACCGTCACGAAGACCTTGAGTGAGACACGAGGCATTGTCTGTAGGTGTCAAAAGAGCAGCCCGCTCATTATTCACCATGTTCTGACTTTGCTGCAGGATTGTAGTGCTGTCATGGCTCATTTGTCAGTTGAATTTTCACTAAACACTCTCTACTATGCTAGACATGCATCACTATATGGTGAGGCAGATATCTGGTACAAATTGAGTGTGTTTATGGAATATTGGCATTAAGCAAGTTTCCCTTGGCTGTGAAGCAGATCGTTTCTGCGTCAAGCTTATTGTTTTGTGAGCTGAGGGAAAGTTAACAGATAATAGTCGGACAAGCTGATAGATGTTGAAATCTCCTTTTGGAAATGAACTTTATTGTGTTTTGTTGTCAAAACTAATTATTCAACAATGTTACATTAGCTTACAAGCGTCTTTGGCTGTTGATGTGATATGTGGTAGGCCTGAGCATTTTTTTGTACTTCAGCATTAGTCACGCACAGTAACAGCTGTCGGATACACTCCTTCTGACATGTGATTACATGAAATAAACCAGATCAAACAACAAAAGTCATAGAGAAGATGTCAAGCAGATGAAGAGTTGACCAGGGGAGTAAGGGCTTTCATTTTGCCATTATAATCTCTTGATTTAAATCAATCTCAGTGTAACCTCTCCGGTTCTACTCGCACCGTGACAAGCGGGATTGGATCCAGTGTTTGCAGCATGTGAGGCGGGTGCACTAACTGTCACATGTATGTTCTGTTTGGCTTTAGTTCTTGTCCCTGCATTTTGGTATGACCTAGGCTGTGTCGGAAATCACCCCCTATGCCCTTAAATAAGTCACTATTTGAAGGGACAGGCATTTGTAGTGGTGTCCGAAACCATAGTGGTTGTTATCGAGTGCACTCATACTCATTCAATCCCACAATGCACTGCAATTGCGAATTTATAACCGATGTACACTCAACAGCTAGAGAATACCCATAATGCGTTGCGCCAAATGAATTCCTGCAGCAGAATCATCCATCCATTTTCCAAACCGCAGGTCCAATATAAATCATACAGGTATAAATTCCTTTTTAATTGATTATTAACTGTTTAATTAAGGTTTATGCATGCTAGTTTCCATAGCTGCCAGTTTGCTATATTTCAAATGATTGTTAAACAGCAAGCGCAAACTACGACAATGCAAAAACGACAACCCTTCTGGAGTTGTGCCGAATTCTGACCCCCTATATAACCCCCTAGTATAGTTAGGATTAGGAATAGGTGTGGGGGTGTTGTTAGGATTAGGGTGGGGTTATAATTAGGCAATTAGGTACTGACTTCAACTAGGGGGTACTAATTTGGCAGGGAGACGAAATTCAGCACAACACCGGCGCACTCAGTGTCCGAATTCACTCACTCATTTTTATATTTTTATTCACTCCTTCAAGTGGACTAGGCCTATACTAGTGGACTAATGTGGGGAATAGTGAATGAGGGTATATGGGGTGATTTAGAACAGCTCTAGTTTTCTTTGATCTGTTTTCCTGCCACTTATTTGTTACTATGGTTCCTGATTAGTCCTCACCTGTTCATTGTTCTGTTGATTGCCATCAATGTGTATTTAAGACCTCAGTTTCTTCAGTCCTTTGTCTTGCGTTGATGTTGATATTGTTATACTAGTGTGTAACTCCTTTTGTTTCCATTTCCTCTTGTCTTTTGGATTATACACACAGCAAGTGTGACACTAACAAGGAGTCCAAAGACTGTAGCCACTAGTGTCAGTCTCTAGTGCGCCACACAAATATTAAGCAACTCTTTTCAACATTGATAATAATAAGAAGAAATGTTTCTTGAACACCAAATCAGCACATCAGAATGATTTCTGAAGGATCATTTGACATTGTAAACTGATGTGATAGCTTCGGAATTCAGCTTTGCATCACTGGAATATATTACCTATTAAATATATTAAAATATGCAGCAGTTATTTTAAATTGCAATAATATCTCACAAGATTACTATTTACTGTACTTGTATTAAGTAAATGCAGCCTTAGTGAGCATAAGAGACTTCTTTTAAAAGCATTTAAAACATCTTACAGACCCCAAACTTAGTAGTGTAGATGGAAAATCAAAATATGTATCTTTTTATCTGTCTCTTTCAGGTTCAGACCACATCCGAGATAAAGACGGCCTGTGGTCAGTTCTGGTATGGTTGTCCATAATGGCAGTGCGTAACCAGGGGGTGGAGGAAATAGTGAGAGATCACTGGGCCAAAATGGGACGCAACTACTTCTGCAGGTGAGCTGAATCCAAATAAGCATATTCCCAAGCGACAGTTTCTTCCCAAGCTTCATTTCTAACATCAATCTCCAGGTCTCTCGGGACATTTCAGGATATTTCTTTGTGTATACATACAGAACCCACCCGCTCAATGCTTTCCTTTGAGACTGAGTAGGCAGTACCTCTTTATTGTGTGCCTGGATTGTTTTCCCCTTGCCCATACATGTTTCCCACATTCACCATATTTAGCTCTACTTGTAGATGTCATGTGAAAATCCTGGGAGCTCTCCAAATGGTCATGAAACAAGTATTTATTACTGTAGGTATTATTAGGTTACATCCTTCTTTTACATTGATGTACTATAGTGTTTCTTTATATCTGCCAGGTTTGACTATGAGGGAGTGGACAGCAGGGCAGCGTATTACCTCATGAGAGATCTGGAGGCTGTTATCACTGATAAAGCTTTTACCACACAGAAGTTTTCTGTGGGCAATAACGTCTACAGTGTGGAGAAGGCTGATAATTTTGAGTACATCGACCCAGTGGACGGCAGTGTGTCAAGGAAACAGGTCAGTTCAACACCTTGAGATAACATGGGAGATGGCCTGTCAAGTTATAGTCACACTAACATTTGAGCTTTATTTACTTTCATTCATACACATGCACGTGGGAGATAGGAATCACTTCTTTATTTTATGTTGTTTAATTGACAATATAATGTGTTGCTAAATAGGTTTACAGAGTCGAATGTATCATTTTTTTGAAAGACGTCTCATGCTCACCAAGGCTGGATTTATTTGATACAAATACTGTACAGTAAAAACAGTAATATTGTGATATATATTATTAATTATTATTATAATATTAATAATTGTTTTCTATTTAAAAAAAATTTAAATGTAATTTTTGTGATGACAAAGCTGAATTTTCGGCATCATTATTCAGTGTCACATAATCCTTCAGAAAATATTCTAATATGCTGATTTGGTGCTCAAGAAAAATGTCTTATTATTATCAATGTTGAAAACAGTTGTTTTTTTGAATATTTTGTGGAAAGCGCAATACTTTTTACATGATTTTTTGCTGGATAGAAAGTTCAAAAGAACAACATTCATACAAAATAGAAACCTTTGTAACATTATAAATGTTTTTACTGTCAATTTTGATAAATTTCATGCATCATTGCTAAATAAAAGTAATAAGTATTAGTTAAAAAATCTTACCGACCCCAAACCTTTGAACGGTAATGTAAATTTACAAATAAAACACACACACACGCACGCACGCACGCACGCACACACGCACGCACGCACACACGCACACACACACACACAAATCTATAGTTTTAAATGCTGCAATGAAGTGAATTGACACATCACAACTTTATAATGTACAGTATAAGAAATGGATGTTCATTTTGAGATTTACATTTAACAGTGTTATTAAATTATTAATGTTTTTGCAAAATTAACTTTAAATGAGTATTTGATGATGGCAAAGTTCATCTAAATGAAAAAATGAAGATAAAATGTATTACAGTGATGAGATCCAAACTGCAAACATGATCATGCTTTAAACTGACTGAACAAAAGTAAATGGATCTTTACAACATGTGTGTTTAATTAATTTGAAGTCAACCATTATAAAAACAAATGTGCGCATCGGTCCCATAGTGCACCTTATTCATCTGAGATAATGGGGAAATGTCTGAGATTTTGCAGCTTAGTCGCTCGTATAAAGAGCTGCCAGGGGGTTGTTGAGCATTAAGGTTTTATGTTCAGCAATTATATGCTATTTAGTGCGGCACGCGCACCCGACCACCCAATGAACGTGGGCTCAAGTGGGATTCCTTGTTTGGGCATCCACATTCACACTTAGCTGCTTATGTGTGTACAGTGTACACGGCCTGGTTGAAATGAACAATACACACGTGCCGCCGAGACTCTGTTCAAATTTTCATTCAGCTGCTCTCTCTCTCACTCCTTTTTTGGAGGATGCGCAAAAGCACACGGAGGCGCACATGTGCTTGATAGTAACAGGAGACGGATGTTTCGATAGCTGCTTTATCTTTATCTGGCCTGGATTTGCTGTACTAAGATGCAGAGCCCTTGACTGGTCTGTGTCACACACACACACGTGGAAATACTTGCGTAGCCTTGTGTTTGAAGTTTACCCAGCTGACTCACACTGTTCTGACCAGGAATGTGTGGAAACCACCTTCTCCCTCTCCAAACAACCTTTCCAATCACAAAAAAAGGATGTAGTTACAGCATCTACTAGCAGGGGCTAACTGGATGCCAAACCTTGACCTCTTGACATTAGCATTCTCCCATGCCTTTCAACACCTCATCCGCTTCTCATCTCATGTATATCCTTGAAAATCAGCATATTAGAATGATTTCTGAATGATCATGTGACACTGAAGACTGGAGTAATGATGCTGAAAATTCAGCTTTGCCATCACAGGAATAAATTACATTTTAAAATATATTCAAAGAATACAGTTATTTGAATAATGTTTCACAATTTTACTTTATTTTTGATCAAATGTGAATTTAACACATCTGATCTAACCTCATGAATTGGTGTGATTTCACACTGGTGACATGGGGTCACGGCCTGTCGTTCATTCAGTGGTCTCCCTTTGAGCGAGGCGGCACAGTCATTTCAGTCATCCACCCGGCGTCTCTACAGCTGAGTGTGTATTATTACAACAGACATTCCTCCCACTGCCGGATTGTGTCAGCTGTCCCGGTCCTCTTCTCTCCTGGTCTGTGGGGGGGCCACTGAAGAGAAACTCAGCTGTCGGAGACCATGACATACGCAGATACACACACCAACATAGATATTACATTCAATAACAGTGGTTCTGGTTTTCATTTATATAACAGTATTCATTTAAAAAAAAAAACTATCTATCTATCTATCTGTCTGTCTGTCTGTCTATCTTTCAAATTTGGTTGCTTACTGCTTTCAAATTGCAGATTATTTTCTGAAAAATACTGTGACTGGATGAACAGCATTTGACATCAACAACAAAAATGTTTTGTTCTCTTCTTTTTTTTCTTTTTTTTTTTTTTACTTTGTACAAGCCACACTTTTTTGTTTTTATTTTTCACCTAAGAACTAAACTTCTCATTCACTCCTCATCTCACTTGCTAATGTAAGCATTAACTGTGTAGTTATTGTTAATAATTTATTTGTATTTTTTCAGTTATTTTTACATATCACTCCTCGACTGCTGAGCAGTTGTCCAATTGGATCTGGGTCGGAAAATAGTTTTTCCTGTCATCTAGTGGACATTATTATGAACTACAAGTGTTGCTGTGTGGGAAATCCAAATAGTAGAGCTTATACTTTCATAAAATTACATTTTATTAGAGCTGCTGAGAAATGTGAATGTGTCATGTTGAATGTTTGACATATTTTCACACACAGTTTTATTTGTGCTTCACAATGCTTTTTGAAATGACATCGTGGTATAGCGTAGACTAAATGTCAGTGTTGGATAAGTCCCTCTAAAAAAGTTATTAGTTACTAGTTACTAATGCCATCTTCAACAGTGTAATTAGATTACTGTTCTAACTACTCTCTCAAATGAACTGCATTACTTATTACTTTCTAAATCAACCTCGACCAGTTGAACAAAAAAAGGTAGAAATGAAACTGCTCTTTTTAATTCTATCAAATTAAGTAACGTAAAATTGCATAAATTATTCTTGAACCGACCAAAGTATTTAAAGGGAGAACATTAGAAACATACTTTTTAATATTAGACGGTAAATACTGATTAAATCCACTATAGAATTGTTTTAGTCTAGACAGTATTTAATGCAGTTACGTTCAGCAGAAGACGAAATTAAGAGTAATCCCTTTACATTTCAAGGGAAAAGTAATTCAATTACAGTAATGAATCACTTAGTAATGCATTACACTCGACACTACTGGTTAACGATTCTGGCTGGTAGCTGAAGGTTGTAGGTTTAAAAAAAAACAGCTTTATGATTAATCAGAATTGTTAGCACTAAAATGAGCTGCATTTCTATTTCTGCACTTGTCCTGCAGGGCCTAAGGATCATCTTCACAGACTCGTCCCGAATCATCTTCCGGCTCAGTGGTTCTGGGGCCGGAACAGGGGCCACCATCCGCATCTACGCTGAGAGCTACGAGAGAGACCCAGAGAGACACAGCAGAGAGACTCAGGTGAAGACTTCACTCTAGTTAAACACAGCATCACTGGTGTAAAAGCTCTGCAGCAGTGATTTGGGATTATGAACCAGTGCACAAGTGATTCGGAAGAAATAAAAAAAGCTTAGTTACAGTTTAGTTATGCAATGATAACAGAAGCCTAAACAAACATCACACTTAATAGGTAAGTGTAAGAGAAAACTTCCATGTGTGTAACAATATTTATTCATCATAATGTGCTTCATTGCTGCCATATCTGTTATTTAATTTGTTTTGCCACATATCAGTTATTGATAAGTTAATTTGTTTTTGTTTTGTTTGTATGCAAGTGATATGTCATCTACTGTATATGGAAAAGGTAATTTATTATCCTCATTTGACCAATCAGAGGCAGAGAAGAGTAGGCTGTCAGAAAGGAGGAGTTAGAGAGATTGAATCCATATATGGAATGGTTCAGCAAAGAGAACGGTTTGGCCCGACAGTGGAAAAGAGGCTATTTATCGAACTGTTTCAGACACTGTGAGAAAAGATGTGATGCTGCAATGTATATTATGAGAATATTAAAGTTTTTTTTTTTTTTTTTTTTACATTCAATGTATGTAAACCTGTAGGTTACCTCCCAAACAAAATTAGGAACCTTTAAAATAGCATAATAGGGCACTTTAAAGAAACATTCCAAGTTCAATTCAGTCAACAGAATTTTTGGCATAAAAATGATTTTGACTTATCCCTCGTTTTCTTAAAGCAGAAATCAAGGTTACAGTGATGCACTTACAAGTGAAGTGAATGGGGCCAAATTGTGTATACTTTTTTAAAAGTACTCACGTATTCTTCTGTTAAAACTTGTGTATTGTTTGAGCTGTATAAACCATTTTTACAGTAGTTTTAGGTGTTATGTTGGAATGACAGTACATTTAGACATCTTACATTTAGTCATTTAGCAGACGCTTTTGTCCTGGACTAAAGCAAGTGAGTCATTGGAAGAGGCAAAACAACTCAAGAAGTGCTCAAAATGCAAAGTTCAGGCATTGTTCAGAGAAGCATAAGCCAGACAAGGGAGGATTAAAGGATAAGCAAAGGGTTTTTGTTTTTTATGGAAAAGCGCTTACGGAAGAGATGAGTTTTCAGTTGTCTTCTGAATGTTGTCAGGGATTCTGCATTCCGGATGAGGGTGGGGAGATCATTCCACCAGGATGGAACAGTGAATGAGAATTTAAGTAAAGTTGTAAAATTGAATTAAGTATCTCTTTCACACTAAAATCATGTCAACATGCATAATGTTCAAGTCTTCTGCCTGCACTATTGAAACAGTAATGTTCATTTAAGGTGACTCAGTCATTTTTTGCTTTTATTAAGAAGAAAAAAAAAGTATTTTTGTCATTACTTACTCACCCTCAAGTTGTTCCAAACCTGTATAAGTTTCTTTCTTCTGTTGAACACAAAAGAAGATTGTAACAGTCAATGTTCAGAACGTGGAAGGAAGAGGACAGGGTCGGCTTTAGAGAAAACAGGGTTTTTATTTCTCCCAAAACAAGTAAAACAAAACAGAACAGAACAAAGGATGCGCCACACGCGCTCTGGTTGAATCAGGTTGACAAAAATTAAAGGGCTCGCTCTCGCTCTCGCTCTCTCACGCAGCTCCTCGCACACACTGGTTAGTTCTCGTGTGTCTTCCTTCTCTTTCCTCGTGGCTTTTATCCGTCTCCCCACGCCAGTTTACTGAAACAAGACACAGGTGTTTGTCATTCACACTTAACCCACTCACGCCGCACCTGTCTCCCGATCCTCTCCCGCGTCACGGACTTCGCGGAACCACGCCCCCCCTGCCACATACCCCCACCGCCCGCCTCAGGCCGGGGAGCCGTCCGGCCTGCAGCCTCCCCCCCCCCCCCTCCTGGAGAGGAAGTCAGCGACAGCCATCTGTGCACCCGGCCTGTGGACCACCTGGAACTTAAAAGGTTGTAAGGCTAGATACCAACGGGTGATCCGCGCGTTGGTATCTTTCATGCGGTGGAGCCATTGGAGGGGCGCGTGGTCCGAACAGAGGGTGAATTCCCGTCCCAAGAGATAATATCGGAGGGTGAGGACGGCCCACCTGATGGCCAAGCATTCCTTCTCAATGGTGCTGTACTTAGTCTCTCTCTTTGAGAGCTTGCGACTAATGTACAGCACCGGCCGTTCCTCCCCCTCCATCTCCTGGGACAGGACTGCACCCAGCCCCCTGTCCGACGCGTCGGTCTGTAATAAAAAGGGGAGAGAAAAATCAGGAGCCTGTAGTAGCGGCCCTCCACATAGAGCAGCCTTTACCTGGGTGAAAGCCTGCTGACACTGCTCCGTCCACTGAACCGGATCTGGCGACTCCTTTTTAGTGAGATCAGTCAGCGGGCTGGCAAGGTCCGAATAATTAGGCACAAACCTTCTATAGTATCCCGCCAGCCCCAGGAACTGTCTCACCTCCTTTTTGGTCTTGGGTCTCGGGCACGTTGCAACAGCTGCTGTCTTATCAATTTGGGGACGCACCTGCCCGTGACCCAAGTGGAATCCCAGATACCTGACCTCTACGCGCCCAACCGCACACTTCTTTGGGTTGGCCGTTAGGCCGGCCAGTCTCAGCGCTCTCAGGACCGCGCGCACATGCTCCATATGGCGCTGCCAGTCATTACTATAAATAATGATATCATCCAGATAAGCAGCGGCATAAGCAGCATGTGGCCGGAGTACCCGGTCCATGAGACGCTGGAAGGTGGCCAGAGCCCCGAACAACCCAAACGGAAGCGTAACGAATTGGTGTAATCCGAACGGCGTCGTGAAGGCTGTTTTTTCTTTAGACATAGGAGATAAGGGGATCTGCCAATATCCTTTAGTTAAATCCAGCGTCGAAAAAAACCGAGCAGTGCCGAGCCGATCAAGCAGTTCGTCAATCCGGGGCATTGGATAAGCATCGAATTTCGATACAGCATTCACCCTGCGGTAATCCACACAAAAACGAACCGAGCCGTCGGGTTTAGGTACTAAAACTATCGGGCTCGCCCAGTTACTGTGGGATTCTTCTATTACCCCCATTTCGAGCATCGCCTCTAATTCCGACTGAACGACTTTTTTCTTGTGTTCAGGTAAACGATATGGCCGGCTGCACACTACCACGCCCGGCTCGGTCTCAATATGGTGCCGAATGAGATTGGTTCGACCGGGTAGGAACGAGAACACGTCAGTAAACTCCGCTTGCAACCTGGCAACGTCAGTAAGCTGGCACGGTGAAAGATGATCTCCGCCCGGAGCCAGAGCGAGCGATGGTGATTTGACATTCGCCTCTGGCCCGAGATCTTCTTCCGCTCCGATCACCGTCGCCAGCATCCCTGACTCCGCCTCGCTCCACTTTTTTAGGAGATTGAGATGGTAAATCTGACGCGCCCCGTTCCTATCCGTTCGAAGAACCTCATAATTGAGATCCCCGACTCGCTGGGTGACCTCAAAGGGTCCTTGCCACTTAGCGAGTAATTTGGAACTCGACGTGGGAAGCAATAGAAGGACTTTATCTCCCGGTAAAAATTTTCTCAGTTTTGTTCCCCTATTGTACAACTGGGTCTGTTTGTCCTGAGCCTGTAACAAATTTTCCATTGAGAGCCGCCCCAAAGTGTGGAGTTTTGTTCTCAGGTCCAGGACATACTGAATTTCATTTCGACTCTCCGAGGGTCCCTCCTCCCAAGTCTCCTTCAGCACGTCCAACACCCCGCGGGGTTGACGACCATAAAGGAGCTCGAAGGGGGAAAACCCCGTGGAGGCTTGCGGGACCTCGCGCACAGCGAACAACAAGGGTTCTAACCATTTATCCCAATTTTTGGCGTCTTCGTGAACGAACTTACGGATCATTGTCTTTAATGTGCGATTAAATCGTTCCACCAAGCCGTCCGTTTGTGGGTGAAAGACGCTGGTGCGAATCGATTTAATGCCCAATAACTCGTAAAGTTCGCGTAACGTACGTGACATAAACGCCGTGCCCTGGTCAGTGAGGATCTCTTTCGGGATCCCCACTCGGGAGATTAGACGAAACAGGGCATCCGCTACACTTTTCGCGGAGATGTTGCGGAGTGCCACTGCCTCAGGATATCGCGTTGCATAGTCCACTATGACTAGGGCAAAGCGATGTCCCCGTGCTGACCGTTCTAATGGCCCGACGAGGTCCATCGCAATTCGCTGGAAGGGGACCTCGATTAGAGGAAGGGGGCGCAAAGGCGCTTTTGGGGCGGCCGGCGGATTTACCAGCTGACATTCACGACAAGCCGCGCACCACCTGCGCACGTTCTCGTGAATGCCCGGCCAAAAAAAACGGGCCATGAGACGGTTAAGTGTCGTTATTTGCCCTAAATGTCCCGCCATGGGATTTGAATGAGCCGCCTGGAAAAGCATTTCCCGACGGCTTTTCGGTACTAACAACTGGGTTGTAGTCTCTTTTGTCTGAGTGTCTTGTATCACCCTATTAAACCGGTCTTTTAAGATTGCAAAATATGGATAAGTGAGCGGTCGAGCAGGCTGGAGAGGCTGACCGTCGATGGTACGGACCTGTTCAAACGCATGTTTTAACGACTCATCCTGAGACTGTTCCAGGGGAAAATCATCACGCTCTGGGAGAATCTGTCTCCCAATTACGCTCAGATCCCCTGGATCCAGTCCCGGAGGTCCCAGTTCAGCCTCGCCCAACCGCACGACCGCCCCGCTCTCCTGCTTCTTATTCCCACAAGAGACATCCGCGCACAATAACCCCAATAATTCTGTAAAGGCCGGCCAATTAGTTCCCAAAATCAGCGGATGCCTGAGGTGCGGGTTAACTGCCACCTCCACCCTATGCTTTTGCCCCCTAAATTTAATCAAAGCCGACATGAGCAGATACTTCACCACATCCCCGTGCACACACCTTACCCGAACCATGCGGCTCGTATCCAATGTCTCAGGTTGAATCAGGCTTTGGTGGATCGAGGTTTGGTTACATCCTGAGTCCACCAGAGCCTGATAGGTACCCCCCTTTATACTCACGGGTATCTGGTACCGGCCAGCCTGATCGTGGGCAGCCTGCGGGGCCGGCCCAGGCCTCCCCCCCGCTCTAGAGGCAGGAAGTGGGGTAGGTGACTGGCGTGAGGAGAGGGAGGGAAAGGAAGCCGGGTCCGCCCCCCCGGTAGTGAACCCCGAGCCCCTGGGCTGGGGTCTCAGGCCTCCTGCCGGATCCAGTGAAGATCCCCCCCGTCCCCGGGGAGGGCCACGGAACGGTCCGGGAGGACGGGACCTGGGAAGAGGAGACGAGGTAGAAGAGGGGGAGGGAGAAAAAAAAGAGGAAGAGAGCGACACGTTAGGGAGGTTCTCGCCGACCCTGGAGCACGCCACCAGCTGGTCCTCCGCCAACTGAATGGCCAAGTCCAGCGACGCCTGTCGGTGGCACTGGACCCACTCCGCCGTTTTCCGCGGCAAACGGCCGATGAACTGCTCCAGCACCACCCGGTCGATTATCTCGTGGACGTCGCTTCCCTCAGCCAACAGCCACTTGCGGCAGGAGTCCCGGAGCTGTTGAGCCAACACGAAGGGTCGACCGCTCTCGCCCAGATCCAGGGAACAGAACCGCTGGCGATGTTGCTCTGGGCTCCGGCCGACCCGCTGTAGGATGGCTCTTTTTAGATCATCAAAAACCAGGAGGTTCTGGACGGGTAGCTGTTGGGCCGCCGCCTGCGCCTCCCCGGTCAGCAAAGGGATGAGGCGCACCGGCCATTGCTCTTTTGGCCACCCACCTGCCTCCGCTGACCTCTCAAAGAGGTCGAGGAACGCCTCCGGGTCGTCCTGTGGGCCCATCTTATTAAGAGGCAGGTGGGGGCGCTCGACCGGCGGCGGCGTTGAACCCGGCCGAACCTCCCGGTCCATCCAGCTCCGGAACCTCTCGCGGTCCTCCTGTTGGCCTTGGACGAGAAACTGGAACCGGCCTTCCAGATCGGTCCTCATCTCGACCAGGGCCCGATGTTGATCTTGGTGGAGGGCCGCGAGGGAAGCAACCACATCCGCAAGTGGCGATGGTGGCGGTGTTTGCATGCTGGCGGCGGCTTCCGTCTTCCTTCCCGGGTTTCGGCACCAGTGTAACAGTCAATGTTCAGAACGTGGAAGGAAGAGGACAGGGTCGGCTTTAGAGAAAACGGGGTTTTTATTTCTCCCAAAACAAGTAAAACAAAACAGAACAGAACAAAGGATGCGCCACACGCGCTCTGGTTGAATCAGGTTGACAAAAATTAAAGGGCTCGCGCTCGCTCTCGCTCTCGCTCTCTCACGCAGCTCCTCGCACACACTGGTTAGTTCTCGTGTGTATTCCTTCTCTTTCCTCGTGGCTTTTATCCGTCTCCCCACGCCAGTTTACTGAAACAAGACACAGGTGTTTGTCATTCACACTTAACCCACTCACGCCGCACCTGTCTCCCGATCCTCTCCCGCGTCACGGACTTCGCGGAACCACGCCCCCCCTGCCACAAAGATATTTTAAAGAATGGTGGTAACCGGAAAATTGAAGGCACCCATTGACTTTCATAGTAAGAAAGTAGGGGAAAAAATACTATGGAAGTCAATGGGGCCCATCAACTGTTTGGTTACCAACATTCTCTACCAACAGAAAAAAAGAAACTCGTACAGGTTTGGAACAACATGAGAGTGAGTAAATGATGACAATTTTCATTTTTGGGTGAGCTATCCCTTTAATGCTGTTTAATGCAGCCACTCCATTTAATTTGTCTCAGTCTGTTTAACAAGCCCTTCCTTTGACCGTTGTAGGTTGTGCTGGGTCCTCTCATTGCCATTGCTCTAAAAATCTCCAACATCCACGAACGAACTGGAAGCAGAGGTCCCAGTGTGATCACCTGAGACCAATCCAGCAGCACATACACCAGGGGCCAAATTTTTCAAAAATGAAAAATCTTCATTTGTGCCTTTTACCCTAAACATCACAAAGAATGTGCCAAATCTTCGTTTTGCTGCTCTTTTACCATTTCTCACCCCTTCCTTTCTCCTCTCTCATTTGTCTTTACAAGGGCCCCTGTGAGGTTTTCTGTTCTTTTGCACATTTATAAACTCATGTTAACTACTACAAAAAATCCAAAGGGAGCAAAGCGTTTTCTTCATGCTCACGCGAAGACTCCTTGACTGTGTTTAATTCAACAAGAATGAGGTTAGAAACAGAACATATATAGACCACTTTGTGTTTTGAATCAGCTGCATGGGGTCTAAAACTTAAAACCTGTTTGCCTGTATGCCTTTGTTTACAATGTAGCTGTTACAAAGAAAGGTAGGCCTATTCAATGCAATCAATGAAACGAGGGAGCAACGCCGTTCAGTATTTACTTATTTCTGTGGAATTCACGTTAGAAACACAACAATATAATCTGTGCAACAGCTAGAGCTGGGGCCTCATTTATAAAATAACATTTGATCAAGTTCATTTCTGAAATGACGTGTGATTCAGAGAACGTACGTACTCTGGAATATCTAGAAAACGCTCCCTAATTAATGCTATTTGCAACAGTCAGCGTCCAAATCCTTTACTTGAGAATGGCGAACTGCAAGAATTGCTTAGATTTCCAAATACCTGCAGTACTATGACTCCGCCACAAGATCATTTTTGTAAATCTGAACATTGCAGTGGATTTGAGCACGTTTTATAAATGAGGCCCCTGATGTCCAACAATGAACCACTAAAATAATCACCATAAAGATTGTCTTGAAGAACGGTTGTGCTATAATTTTACGTTCAACACTGGTTTTGATTTGCAATTTTCTGACCACTTTCTGAAATGTCCGCCAGATTAACTTTGTGGCGTGAATCAAAGTATGAAATGTTTTAAAGGAATGTTTGGCTATGTATTGGTCCGTTTAAATTATGCTTAGTAGTTATTTTGGTGAGCTTTCAATTTTTAAAATCCTGCATGAATCAGCTGTTTGTGTCTAGTGTCAGATGGATTATGTGCATTCCATTGTGTGATGAGAAACATGCCTCTAAGTTTATTGTTATTTGTATTATTATTATTATTATTATTATATAACACATAACATTTAAAATAATTGTTTTGAGCCAGAACATTTATCGGTGTTTAAGATATTTGTGAGGATTTAAAAAAAAAGGCCCTAAAAATCCCTTTACAAAATACTCCAAGGTGAAAACAAAATGCTCCCTTTTAAATGATATTTTGATGGAGGATAGAAAAAGGTAAATAACTACAATGGCATTAGCTGTAATTAATTTTATATCCTAAAACGTGCATAAATAAACTTTATCTTTTGTGTGTCCTGGCTTCTTGTTATTGTCATTCAATCAGTGAGGCCAAAAACTCATACATGTGTTTGCTGTCATAAATCATACTGCCATAATGTCATGTTGCTGGCATAAATGTGTCATACTTTTCTTGTTCTTCTTTATTTGAATATATAAAGAAATACTATATACATTGCCAGTCAAAAGTTTTTTTTATTTTTGTTTTATTTGATTAAAAATGCTGCAAAAACAGTAATATTGTGTAAAAATATGGTAACAATATTACACATAGCCTAATATTTTTGAGTTGTTAAGGCTTGATTTCCTTCATGGAATCTACCTGAATAAATCATGTAAAATCCCCTTAATTATTTAGTGTTTGATACAAAGAATTTAATATTTTTGTGAAATATGCTTTTTTATTTTAAGTTGATGCTCAAAAGTGTGTGAATAGAGTGAATAGAAATAACCTGTTTATGTTTGACTTTGAGTTATATTGCATTATTAAAAGACTGTATGCCACTAACACAGCACATAGCCAAACTTGTTACTGCACTAGCACTATAACAATGTTCTTGCTCAAAGAACTCAGAAACAAGCTTCAGAAAATCAATACATGCAGTTATTCACAACCTTACTATACGCCCTACTCTTCTGCACAATGGTAACGATCAAAACTTCAACATAATAGAAACTCTTTCAAATGTAAAACATAACTGAACATTAAACATTAACAGATGTTTACCTTTACTCAAAAACACATAAAATAACACTTAAAGGGTTTGTTCACCCAAAAATGAAAATTAAGTCATTAATTACTCACCCCCATGCTGTACCAACCCCGTAAGACCTTCGTTCATCTTCGGAACACAAATGAAGATATTTTTGATTAAATCTGAGAGGTGGATCACTGCTACATAGGCTGCCTAAGGAAATGAAACTTGATGGCCCAGAAAGTCATTAAAGAAAATGTTTAAATATTCCATGTGCCTACAGTGACTCAACTATAAGTTTATCAAGCGATGAGACTACTTTTTTTCCGGAAAAAAAACCAAAAACATAAATAACGACTTTATTCGACTATTCCTTTTCTTCCTTGTGGGCCTGAGACGAGAGTTCAAGAGATTTCCACGACGCATAGCGAGAACTGAACAAGAAGTATTAGAAGAAGAACGTTCTCTTCTCAGTTCTCGCGCATGCGTCGTGGAAATCTCTTGAACTTTAGATCATTAAAAATGCTTATTTTAATTTTTCCTTTCTTACTTTTCAAATAAAATTTGTTTTTGTGTCACTAACCTTCAAATGAAAAACATGGGTCTAAAATGACCCGTATTCATTCCCCATATATTTCAATCAGTTGAGTGTTTCTTTGCTTAATCTTTGAAAGAAATGTATTTGATCATTTATTAATCCAGGTATTCATTAAATATCTTGTTTTTGATTTCCACATCATTATTTTTATTTTTCCTTTCTTACTTTATAAACAAACAGTTTTTGTATTTCTACATCAATTTTACACACAGGTCAAAAATGACCCATATGAACCTTTGATATCTGTACATTTTTATAAGTAGAAACATATTTACTGTAGAAAACTATTCACCTGCAACACATTTCACAATTCAACACGGCTGCTTTTGTATATTTCATGCATGTTAGTCTTATTTTATAAAAAAAAATATCACAGAAAATATTTGATATTTTGTGAAAGACAACTGGATATCCTATTTGAATGTCAGGCTAAGGTTACCTTGACCTTGAAATCCATTACTAGTTAGAAAGAGAAGCATGTCCAATACTAGCTTGCAGTTGAAATATTCTATTCTATCTAATATTAGCTAGGCCAACAAAATAAAAGTTGAAATAGAATGTTATTTTATATACAAGTATATATTGTTGCTGTCGGGTGGAAACCTTGCATCTCCATATTTCGTCATTTTTATTTGTTGTCATAAATCAATGCTATCGGCCACCCTTTATGTCTGTAAGTGGACTCTTCCCCAGAACAAGACATAGGGCCTACCACCTCGCCTGGCATGATGAAGCGTGGTCAATGAGCTTGTCATGCCCCACATGAAGAGGCGCATGGAGGGCACAGCCCACCTTCAAAACCATATTAGGCAATGAGAAGATGTGGGATCCTTCGGATGAGACGTTAAACCGAGGTCCTGACACTCTGTGGTCATTAAAAATCCCAGGATTTCCTTCGTAAAAGAGTTGGGCAAAATTTGCCCATTGGTCTCTGTCTATAAAATCATGGCCTCTTAATCATCCCTATACTGATTGGCTTCATCACTCTGTCTCCTCAACCAGTAAGCTGGTGTGTGTTGGGCATTCTGCCACAATATGGCTGCCGTCGCATCATCCAGGTGGATGCTGCACATTGGTGGTGGTTGAGGAGATTCCCCCCTTTCATGTAAAGCGCTTTGAATACCTAGAAAAGCGCTATATAAATGCAACAAATTATTTAAAAAACAAAACGCAGCCACCTACAGCACTACGCTACTTCTGACGTCGCAAGTTGTGCATTAGGGACAAGTAGGCTAGACTGCGTCTGTCAGTTTTAATAGAAGCTAGAATTGTACTTTGTAACGTGTTAAATATGAATATTTTTCTTACACAAACCCATCGCATCGCTTCAGAAGGATCTATTAACCCCCCCAGAGCGGTGTGGATTACTTTTATGATGGATAGGTGCACTTTTATGGACTTCAAAACAGAAACAGCCTTTCACTGCCATTATAAAGCGGAAGAGCCTGGACTCTGATCCTATATCGTCTGAAAGAGCAGTGTCATAGAGCATAAATCATAGAGTCAATGTTTGAATTCATTCTCAGCCTTAAAATGTTAACCCTTAAACAGGCAAGAGTTGAAAATGCTAAGCAAAAAATTATTTCATTTCATTTTTTATATCATCTGGACTTAAATTAAACATATCCAAAAGAATTTTTTAAAAATGTTATATATTTTGGATTTTATGAGTTGTGTCTCCTGAGATACATTGTCTGATTAGGGTATAAAAAAGGACCAAGTCATTAATATGTTAACTGTTACTGCCACTGTATGTTTAAAACAATTATATCCCATACTTCACCTGATCTATATGTTGACAAATTATGTATCATTCGAAAGCTTACGAACTCAAGATTCCGAACTCGATTCAGCCTGTGAAACCCGTTTTGAAATTGGACGTTGTACAATAGAAACGGTACTCTAAATTCTTTTATCGGGCTCCTCCCCTTTTGGGCATCGTCATGTTTCATAATTTATGATCAAAACCTTTTCTAATCTTGACAAAACACATATTGTCAGAAAGGTCTGAGTCTCAAGGTTCCATATTTTGTGACAGAAGTGATATTTGGACAGAATTTTATTAATTTGTTATGGCAGAATGCATACAATTAAATTCAATGGAATGTAAGTCACCCGGTGGCTATTTTTGGTATTACGCCTAAACAAAATCTCTCGGGAACTTCAATTTTTGTGATATCAACTTCAAATTTGGAACACAACTTGGTTAGATATATGGCTTTGATTTTATAGTAATTTTATAGTAAAAAATATTTAGTAAAATACATATTTTATAAAAAAGATTAAATATTAAGTACAGTATATTTGATTTAATGTAAGATTTAATCTTCCTTAACTTTATCATACTTTCATTTTTCATAAAGTGCTTTCACTTCAGCAATAATCTGCTGACTGTTTTCTTTAAAACAAGACCAAAATTAGGTCTATATTCCAAAGCAGTCTTGAATTACAATCATTTAAGTTTGAATAGTGCATTTTAAATACAACTAGTTTAATCCCTTTTGTAACAGGCAACTGTCTCAGAAGACACATACATTTCAAAACGTGCTAAATAACAACATGAACAACATATTACTTAATTTTCTCCTTCAGCACCTTAATACAATGTTCACAATTAATGTTAGCAGTATTCTTCTTCTTTTTTCAAAAGAAAACTATGTTTAATATATATTTGCTTATCTCAAAATCTGAATGTTGTGCACCACTGGCAGCCATGTTGGATTTAGGTCAGCCTGACTAATTGATCACAAAAAATTTGAAGCAAATCATGTGACCAGCACAGCATACTCAAGACAGACCAGGCTGTCATAAGTGATAAAAGAATTTGATGAAAAAAATCGTTCTTATGCCCCCAAAAAGACAATAAAAACGATGGATCTCGTGAGACACGTTGCCTGTTTTAGGGTTAACAGGATAAATAGACAAATTAGGGAGAAAGTCAAACAGTATTCAGATGTGAATTAGAAACTTCAGTATAGTTCGATCTAATAAAACACTGAGAGCCACACAATATAACTTCTTTTAAAAGGCGAGATGGGGAAATGGGACCAAACCGAAGGAAAGTTGTAAAGCTACAATCAAAACGAGCAAAAGGTTCAACTGCTGTTCCATACAGAGACGCTAGATGGAGACAAGTTCACATGACATCATGCATGACATCCACTGAATACCACAGCAGTTTACAATCACACTGTCTGTCAGGTGTATTAGAATAAGTTTAAACATTTCACAGAAGGGACTTTTAATATATATATATTATATATATATATATATATATATATATATATATATAGAGAGAGAGAGAGAGAGAGAGAGAGAGAGAGAGAGAGAGAGAGAGAGAGAGAGAGAGATCTTGTATTGATAATGTTAGGTAGGCTATCTAATATCTGGTATAGGCTACAGCTAAAAAGATCATATGCGATAAATCCTACACGATATCGAATGTTTCTGTAAATTCGTTTTGCCTGTTGCAGAAGTAAGTGGAAAAACAGCGCGCTAGTTAAGCGTCGCAAACAGTTCTAGTACCCTTTTGTAGCACGCGTTCTTTGTCTTTGTTGCTGAATAACCGAATCTGTGTCTTTAAACTGAGATCGTCTGTGCAGTCAGTATTAATCATGTAGGCTACTCGTCTAGTCCCACCTCTTCCTGCAGCAGCACTGAGAGAGAGAGAGAGAGAGAGAGAAAGAGAGAGAGAGAGAGACAGAGAGAGAGAGAGAGAGTGCGCGCAGATACAGTCTGTTCATAATGTAGTGACGGACAGCGATGCCAGCGGTAACCCTGCAAAAGGACAGCGCATCTCTGAGAAATATCGACGTTTGAGAGAATAACAACACAATTTTCCGGTAACTTCTTTGGATACATTATTGAAATGAAATTTCAGCTGCTTACATGACTGGGAAGTGAATTTGTGGGCAACGCGAAACTGTGTTTGAAGGATTTTTAGTCATCGTTTTCCATAAATGACATGAAACGCGGATGTCAATGGATGTTGCGACTCTGCTTGTTGCGTTTATGGAGAAAATTTTGCGTCTGTCCAAGATCAGCTGAGAAAGTGTTTATCAGATGTTGAGATTATGCTATGCATGTACACAGGACAAGTTATAATTCAGCTGTAGAATATGAAGTGATAATATCATCGCCATGGCTTTGGGTGTATTCTTACAAACAAGTGGATTTTAATGTGTAATTTTTCCCCCACTAACAAAGTAAACCAGCCGTAAGCAATCATGGTAGAACCTGTTGGTTTTGTGGAAGCGTGGAAAGCTCAGTTTCCTGACTCAGATCCTCCTGAGATGTCTTTGAACTCTGTTGGAGACATTGAGCTGGAGTTGGAGAAATGCCGAAACTCTATCAGGCGACTGGAGATGGAAGTGAATAAGGAGCGCTTTCGAATGATCTACCTGCAAACGCTTCTGGCCAAAGAGCGGAGAAGCCATGACTCTCAGCGTTGGGGCTTCAGTAGGGTCTCGCAGGGTGAGTGTAAGCCGGCATCCACGGATGTCCATCCTCAGAAAGCTGATGAGAGCAGGTGTCTCCCAGCCAAACTGAAGCACACGACCGCAGCAGAAGAGAGTCGTGAGTCTCAGCCGTGTGTTGAGGTGGGGGGATGTGATATCTCAGACCTGGACAGGCAGAAAAACAGAGATGGTGAGACTGACTGGATGTCTCCATACAAAAAAAGGAGTGTTGAAGCTCCACTCAGACCCATTGCTTCACGTGGACCTGCACATCATGAGGCGGATGGCGTTCCAGAGTCTCCACTGAAGGAAAAAGCCACCACGGGGTTGGGAGTCGCTGCACTTCGGTCAAACTTTGAACGCATCAGGCGAGCCAATTCCCAAACATCTAGCGAGGGGAAAAGCGAGAGGCCTTACTACGTCAATATGGAATATCACCAAGAAAAGGGTCTTGTCCGGGTCAATGATAGAGAAGTCTCAGAGAAGATAAGTAGTTTGGGTAGTCAAGCTATGCAGATGGAGCGCAAGAGGTCTTTGCATTCTGTCCCGGGTAATCTGTCCACTGCTTTCGGGGATGTCCATAAGCCAGAGCGGTCACATGAAAGAGCAACAGAGAGTGGCTACAACTGTGAGTATGATGAGGCTGACCTGAACACTGGGTTCCTCAAGGACAATTTAATTAGACTTAATGGAAGAAGAGCAACTCAGCAGAACTGGCACAATTCGGACTGTCAGCCCTATACAACAGTTTATGTGGGGGGCATTATGGGAGATGGAGAGGAACTGCACTTGACATGGCCCAGGCGGTCTTACTCACCTGGGAGTTTTGAGGATGGATACACGCCAGATTGCAGCTCCAATGAAAACCTGACATCCAGCGAAGAAGACTTCTCCTCAGGGCAGTCCAGCCACGTGTCCCCGAGCCCCACCGCCTACCGACTGTACCGAGAGAAAAGTCGCTCTCCATCCCAGCACTCCCAGCAGTCGTTTGAGAGCGGCAGCCCTCCTACCCCACAGTCCCAAAAGCGTCTCAAGCAACAGCTAGCGCTCTCCGAGGCTAATGTTGTTGGTGTCCGCAAGAACTGGCCCACTGACGGAAGCTCCAACAACTTCAGCAACAGTTTCCATGGAGATTTAGGTAAGACAACATTCTTGCAGTGTTTACTTTTGTATGTCCTGTAGGGTCTGTTTGGTGGGCTTTTCGTAGGATTTCACTTTCCCACAGTGGTTATGTTTCTTCTATTAAGAAGAAAAGGCTCCAAGATCCATTATAATGACATTTTATGCATCAAATTGATCTTTTAAGAGGTCATTACTCGCTGTTGTGCAACCCTTCTAACATGTCTCTTATTTTGTCGTCATGTGTTGAGTATTACAGGGGTTTCAA
The DNA here is from genome assembly GCA_030578275.1 of Meda fulgida. Lineage (NCBI taxonomy): Eukaryota > Metazoa > Chordata > Actinopteri > Cypriniformes > Leuciscidae > Meda > Meda fulgida. The sequence continues at coordinate 17,428,711 of CM060623.1, read as the reverse complement.
ACTTTTGTCATGATGACCCCCTTGTGAAGCATTCCCTTCCGAAAATATATTTGCATAGGCCTACACATTTTCATTCATAAAGGCCTATTAAATTGTTTGAGGAAAACTATTAAAGAATTGTTTCCCAAATGTACGATTTGGCTTTTATGTTGTCACTGTACTAAATCTAAAGCAAATTATTAAAATATTATTTAGAAAATATGTATTTGCTTTAATTGGATGCATATTTAAAAATATTTTACATAGCAATATATAAAATATTTGAAAAATATTTTTGCTGGAAAAAATCAGGGCAGTCAGTAGAATTAAATTATTATGATTATTATTTTGGTTTTGGTCAGCCTGTAGAAAACAGAATGAAACCGTAATATCATCAGATTTGATAAATGTGTTATAAACTTTAGATTTATAACATTTATTACATTTAAAAATATTTATTTAATATCTTCAGTTAAGAAATTATGATCTAAAAATGCATTTTTATAAAAGCTTATTTTTTCTCTCTCTCTCAAATTTCCCCACTGTCCTCAAGCACCCCCAAAGTTTGAAACCCCCTGGACTTTTAGGCAGGTAATGAGGCAAATCCATGTTGTGTTTGTTGTTTTTAAACAACAGTACCAACCCTCTACTATATTTCTTCTTTGTGTTAGCTCTCCATGTGGTTTCTCCCTTTCCTTATCTCGCTGTCATGATACGACTGGTCTGATCTGCAGTGTTTGAGGCCAAGAATGGCCTGAGGCAGTGCAGTCACTCGCTCTCTGTCCACCCAGAGTGTTTATGCATCAGTTCACATTAATGTTGTTGTCCGGCCGAGGGCTAATTAACCTAAAGGGGTCGTCTACTATGGTGAATTTAGCAAGGCTTTTGTTGGGGGAGGGGTGAAAGACAAGAAACAAATTAAGAGAAGGACTGAAGATACAGAATGTCAATTGAGCAGTCATCTGTGGTTTTATTGGTTTGAATGGAAACACACAAGGAATGGTTCTTCATTTTGAATGTAAGCTGTAATTCCTTTGAATGGTTACCATGCGAATGGCATGTAGCTTTTCGTTAGCTAATATTCAGTCTTGTTTTCCTCATGAATTGAGGGTCACTGCAATGCAAAGACGAGGTTATTTGAAGCAAAGTGTCAGTGTGAAGCAATCTTTTGTTCTACGTGCAACAACTGTTGAAGCAAACATTAACACTCATGTTCTGTTCAGATTGCTTTTATGTTTAGGGTCCCAGAGACCCCAGTGATATAACACTGTTAAACAATTATGTGATTAATAAGTTGTGACAACATATGTTTTTACATTGCTTTAACTCATCAAAATAAATTTTCCACTTTTTTTAAGTTATACAAGATTCAACTCATTTTTTTAAAGACAGTTTAATGTAATTTAAGTTGAAATGACTAAAACATCCAATTGATTGTACTTAAATTTACTTTTTAAGCAACTTTTTTACAGTGTACTCTTCAAAAGTTTGGGGTCAGGGATGTATTAAATGGATCAAAAGTGACAGCAAATACCTTTACATTGTTGCAAAAGATTTCTGTTCTTTTTAATTTTATTCATCAAAGTATCCTTAAAATGTTTATCGCAGTATCCACAAAAATATTAAGCAGCTCAACTGTTTCTAACATTAATAACAATAATAAGCAATAAATCAGCATATTAGAATGATTTCTGAAGGATCATGTGACACTCTATGCTGGAGTAATTGCGACTGAAAAATCAGCATTGCATCACATGAATAAATTACATTTGAAAATATATTCAAAATCAAATAGAAAACAGTTATTTTAAATTGTAATATGTCAAAAAAAATGCTGATAAAAAATAAAATAAAAATCTGTATTTCAAATAAATGCAGCCTTGGTGAGCATAGGAAGCTTCTTTCAAAAACATCAAATCTTACCACCCCAAACTTTTGAAAGCAAGTGTCACATATTCTCATAGAGAACAATTGAAGCATGTTTTCTCATTAAATTATCAAAAGTCATGTAGATATGTAAGACATATTAACTGCTGAACCTCAGACTCTCAAACCTTAAACAGAACATTAGTGTTAAATGATTAAGCAAGCGCCCAATAGTGATAAAATCGAGATCAAGCAGAATACATTGTTTCATTGTTCATGTTGGTTCACATCTTTTCTTTTTATTATGTCTTTACTTCCCCACTTTGGCTACAATTTGAGATTTATTGTCTTATAATATGTGATGATAATGAGGATATATAATATAGATAAGACAGTAACTCTTTAAGTTCAATTTAAGTGCACATTTGCAAATTTGACAAAAATGACAGAAACCGATAGAAGACTACAGAGCTAAGAGCCTATTTCTCTCCTATCGAGCAGAAAAAAGCTCATCAGCTCAGTCCAAGCTGTAGTTACGTAAGCAGGCAGAGAGAGCGCAGAGCTGCGAACTCAGCACGCCACAAAGAAATTGCAAATGATCAGTGTTATGTTGCGTTTTAACAGCAGGATCGTGATTTACACCAGTGGGAAGTGTAGCCATTCTTCAGTCTGTCTCTACTACGCTTTCTCCAAATTCTTTTCTGCAATCTTAATCGAATGCCCTAGAGCTATTCACAAACCGCACTGTCGAATCTCGCAAGACAGTTTAAACTGCCTCTGTTAGATCCGTTACTCTGAGAGAGATCAGAGAGCATGATGCACAGATTTTAGTCCTCGAAAATCTGTCACGCTCACCTAGTGCCCCTCCCGCGTGTAAACAGCAGCAGACAGTGCAGCCACGTGCCTTTGTCAAACAAGCACATGCTGTGCCACACTGTGGTGACTGCCTTGACATTTTGGAAATCCTCAAGGATTTAATATGAATTTACTATGAAATTAAAGGTACTAAGCGTCATGCATTGTATATAGTCAAAAAATGAACGGTTGCATGCCAGAGGTTATTTCGGGACAAGGAAAATATATCTTCATGGAAATCCCTTGAGGTAACACCAATAATAAAAATGTTTCCTCAGACCTCTTCTGTGGTAAAACAGTTCCTTTTCAATCATGTTTTATAAATCCGCCTCGTTTTACACAGGCGATTGCTGTCGTGATCAGTCAAAGGTGTTGTGCTTATGGGCTCGGAATGGGTGGAGTTTGACTTTGTGGGCATTATGCTGACAGAACCAGCCAGTGAATGAGATCAGGTGGTTCTTACTGTGTGCCATTTTTCCTGGGAAGCTAAATCTGGCAGGTTTCCCTTCCGTCAACTGGGTGTTAAAAGTCACCTCTTAGGAACAGACCGGCCCTGGCAGACAACATAATCCGGCCTGTATTATTAAAATAAACAGTCCTTTGTTAAAGTCCTCCTCGCAAACTCTGGAGTTACACCATGCATGCTGGCTTGAGCAAAAAAAAGTTTGGGTAGATTTTTTTTTAATTTTTTTTTTTAGACTTGTGGGTTTTGCATGGAGATCGATCTATCTATCTATCTATGTGTCTATGTGTCTATCTGTCTATCTGTCTATCTGTCTATCTGTCTATGTGTCTATGTGTCTATGTGTCTATGTGTCTATGTGTCTATGTGTCTATCTGTCTATCTGTCTGTCTATCTGTCTACCTGTCTACCTGTCTGTCTGTCTGTCTGTCTGTCACAAATTTAAGTTGATTGCAATTTTACTTCCTTGCATTCAAATTCAAGTTGAAATTCTATATCCTCTTTGTTACCTTAATTCAATTTCAGAAATTAAGTTGATATTTAAAAGGCATTCTGAATTCTATTCTAAATGGTGCACCATCCTTCTGCATGGAAAAGGGTAACAGGTGGTAGTGCATTTTATCTTTGGTTAAAGAACTTTTCAATAAATGTTAATTATTTTGAAAACATTTCAACTTTGCAAACAGAATCTGTGGTCTGCTTTCAGTAAGGCTTTGGGAATGGCGAGAGGTATTTTATGGCTCTTATCCCGCTTGTTGTTTTTCCGTTTAATCATCTGCCAGAGCCCATAAATCCAACGAAAGCCTCAACATCAGAAATACCGCTCATACAACATCAAACGTGCACCATGTGCACATAAAGCCCGACAGCAGTAGCTACCGCTGCATGTAATTTGCTTCTTTTCAAACAGTCTACTTATGTGGTCAGTTAAGCTGTAGTTTTGCACTACTGATGTCCTAAGACACGCTAACTGGCCCTTTTTGTAAGTGTGACTGTTTGCGTGTCACCTGTTGCCCCGGGGGTTGGACTGTGTAAACGGGGGCTGGGCTGAGACCCGGCTGGCGTGGGTCCAGCTGGCACGGGCCTCAGAGAGCCCTGCACCATCATCACCAGCTGCAGGGGAAAGAGCGGATCTTTTTCACTGTCATTTGATGGGAGGAGCTTTTCTCACAGAATCACAAACACAATGGTGTGTTATTTGACATAGCACAATGCATATATAGGGAGAAACTGAATGTTTGACAAGGAAATATTGAAGCTTGTCCTGTATTTTATTTTGAGTGTAACTTTACAACGAGAATTTGTACAGTTAAGAGGAACACCTCACAAAAGGAAATAGATAGATGAATCTCAACGATTCTCAACAAAAAGATGTGACAGACACAAGTCTGTAAATTGTAGTCGGCATACTACCAAAAATGCCTCTTCATTTTTACACAATGTGTTTGCTTATGTCACAAAGGCAGTATAGTCTCTTGATTACAGAGGACGATGTCAATGACGGAAATAGTTGGCATGTGGCCCTGTTGGCATGAGTAAACAGCAGAATCATGAAACTATTCCAGTGGGGTTGTCAAATGGACACTGAAGAACCGTTTCATGGGTTTTAAAATCGTTCCCTACCCTTTCCAATTTCATAATGTCAGATATTTCATATGAAACCGGATATTCAACAAGAAAATAAACTACTGTTCAAGAATTTGGGGTCAGTATGTTTTTTTTGTTTTTTTTTAAAGAAATGTATACTTTTTATTCAGCAAGGATGCATTAAATTGATAAAAAGTGATAAAGACATTTACCTAAAAAGATTTCTGTTTCAAATAAAATAAAGTTCTTTTGAACTTTATATTAATCAAAGAAACCTAAAAAAAAAAAAGTATCATGGTTTCCACAAAAATATTAAGCAGCACAACTGTTTTGAACATCATCTGTTTCCATCCACCTATTTTTATGTGCAATTTGGGATACTGCATAAAAATCACTGGATGAAACACAAAGATGCATATAAATTCAAACAATGTGCATAAAAAGTGTATGTGCTCAATTGAGACAGATTCCGATAAGAAAAGTTAACATGGAAATGCTACCGGATTTACCGAATAAATCTCTCAAGGCCTCACGTCTTGGCCTCAACAGAGGATGTAATTGAATAAACTGGACTAACCATCTCAAATGTTGCTTTTGGTCAATCTGAAATGCCTGAGCAAATGTCTTTCATCAAAATGATTTGGTTTAATTCCCTCCCAGAACCGCCTCGCACGATTATGTTCCCAGACACCAGCATCCGGACGCAAGAAAACAGCTTATTGCGTTCCGTCTGCGTGCTCTGAGACGCAAATCATTTATGATGTAGGAAAAAACAGCCACTGTGGCTTCCCCAATTGCAGCAACTTCCATTTTTATTATAGATAGTTTGTTCCCGATTCCCCAGGAAGTGACGATTTTGTTCTTTTGAACACATGTGATGGAAACGGTCAGTGTTGTGTGCTTTCTTTGAGATCTTCGGAACAGTGCAGTCTTGTTATTTTTAACTTGCTGTAAATTGTGTGGTTCCCCTCTCGCTTAGCCATGTCACCTCCCGTCCTAATTCTGCACCAGTCCCTCTCGTCTGCTACAGGACCACCCCTCCCCTACATTTCCCCCAGCAGCGTAACCCATCCAACCTCATTTTTCTGTTCTGTCTGATCCCCTGTGATTCACAGTAACATCATAACCCTCGACATGCCTCCCTGTACTACCACAAAGGGTTTGTCCTTTTGCCTATCTTCAGATCTGCCCAATCGATGTCGACCCATAAAGCCTGCTGACTGCTGTATCATATTTGATACGCACATTTCTGAGGCCTCTAAATTATCAACATGAAAATCTGTTGTACACTATCAATAAGACGACAGAAAGCATGTACTGTAGATAGTTTATATTTGCTTTCGCAACTAAAAGGCCTTTTTTGTATAATTCTAAAAATTGTTACTGGTTTTTATAAATTAAATGTCAGAACAACTTTTATCGTTAGTGATATTTTAACACTCACAGCATCAGCAACTTGGGTTTGCTTGACTATCCATGAATCATGTTAAAATATGTGTATTAAATACGATACAACAGGCTTTGAGGAACTTTAAATCTCTCAATCCTCAGTGTATTTTGTTGCATTGTATTTTTGCCCCTTATGGCTAGTCTGCTATACTGTTATAAAGATCTAATTGATTCGCATTAAAAGCTATTAATTTTTGGCCATATAAATATTAGCAACTGGTGTTTTGTTTTGTTTTCTCGAGTATTTACTCCATATTCTCCTATCATACTATATGAGCCATAAAAGCCCGATGTATCATATTTTAAATATATTTTTATAATAATATTTTGTGTTAAAATACATTATAAGCTTTGGACTACAGCTTTTGTTTAGCACTACTAATATGAGACTTTCTTGTAAGCTTAGTAAAACAAGCTAACTAAAAGAATAAAAAAATGAAAGTGCAAATTCATTATTTTTTTTAAACATATGAACTATACAACCAGTGATAATATCAAGCATACACGACCATAAAATACAAAGTTTACAAAGTTTGTTCCTCTGCTTTGTGCCCTGAACCCCTCAGGGGCTTACCCAGCTTCCCTGCTGGGACTGAAAGGACCTTCTGTGCTCGTTCCCTAAAGTGTTTATGGAATGTCTCAGCTGCTTGAGATGTGCGGTAAATACACGGCTAATGAAAAGTAAAGTGGCCCACGAGCACAGGCACTGACCCCTGGGGGCTGTTGCACAGTTATGTGTGTGGAAAGTGGTTGGTGTAAAGTGCAGCCTGGAGGTCAGACATGTCGCCTATAAGATTTAGGATATTCTTCTGTAGTGTTATGGTAAAGTTTCTCATGTTAAATCTCAGTCTGTGATTTACCACTTTTAGGGGTTATTGTTGATACCCTCTGTGTATGTACTATGGATGTGCAGGGCTTTAGACTTGAAAAATAAAACATACCATGAAACATTTAAGAGCCAGAATATTTTTTAGATGACAAATTACCGTATCACTTGATAAAGCTGGTTGTTCAGCTGCACTTCAGTTCATTGAGTGCATGCATAGCTTCTGACTTAAAGCCCTCCTGTAGTCAATTTTAACCCTCTAAAACTAATCATCGATCATCAAAATTACTTATTTAAAAGTTTTTTTCCTGTGAAAAAATGTATTGACGTCTTAAAATAGCTTGAATGTACTTCCTTGCTTCATTTAGTATACTCCATGAATATGCAAATTAGCCCCGCCTCCACTGCAGCGCAGAATACCAGATCCACTCGCTCAACTTTACTGTAGTAAACGCTAGTGTAGTAAAAACAAACTCTGGTGCTATTCAAATTAAATATGAATTCATGCTTTGATTTTAAATTGTCACATTATATTATATCTTGATAGTTGATAGTCACATCTGTCGACCTGACGTGTGGTGTTGGCTGTGTTTGTGTTACTCAAGTGACTTGAACATTTTTATTAAGCTTTGATATACCCTGTTCCCACTCAGATCTATTTAAACATCTTTAATGAGCATGTTTGGTAGTCACACCCTGATTCTCATTAGCTCTTCTCAACCTATCTGATAAATAAAGAGGATTTAATGACTGTGGTGTGGTCACTTTGATTCATCCTCCTTCATAATGAAAGCAGACGATGCAAGTGTTTTGATGAAGCATGAGGGAACTGGCCATCAGCCAAACCAGCAGGCGGTGTGGTTAAACACATGCACTCCTCCGGTCAAGCAGTAGAGCCACCCTTTCCCAGGCCCTGAGTTTTTATTTTGATTCAGTATGTGGATGGGATTTGCTTATAAAGTCTGTTTGGGATCTCTGAACAATTGAGTAAATTTGGCCTTAACACTATCCCTTTCCACAGTGCGAAATAAGCAGAAACGTTTCACTGCTGATTTATTGAAGGCTTAAGCTTCAATACCGCAGAGTCTTTAGTTGCCATGCCAACCCCTGGTTTTATGTTCTTACCAATGCTTAATTGCTTAGATGGTCGGTGCTGATATTAAAATGTTGGTCAGACTAATTGTTTTCTCCTATTGTGATGACATCATTGCACTGAAAAACTTTTGAAGTAACTATAAGATGTGTTGTAGAGTTAAACGTTGCCAACAGGCTGCGTTTGTTAGGACTAGACTGTAAAAAAATATTTTTTTTCGAAGTTGTAAATAAAAAAATATTGTGCTTACAAGTATGTTTTACAAGAAAATACTGTTTCAGTCTTTCACTTAATGTCATGTTTAATTCAATGTGTTACTTGCTGTTTCTTTCTAACTATACTAGCAATTTCTGAGTGAAAGTTGTTTCTAAACCATTTTTTTCAGTCTACGTGCTTCTAAAGGGAGAAAGAGATTAGCGTATTAATAGTGTTGCAGAAAGCCATTGCTATTTTAATTCCTTTTTATGAATATTAGGCCCAGCTATGCTTTTCCACTCCCTAAATTTTCTCAAGCCAGACATTAGGGTGACACACAATTACTAATAGCTTTTTATGCTAGGAAAAGGCAAACAGGATTGGGCATTGTCCTATGTTGATACTTTACACAGTGCATAATACATCCCATTAATCGACTAGCTGCTATTTTTCCTCCAGAATAGATATAAACAAATCTTGTATTGACTCCTCAACTGGCTGCCCTAAGTGAATTGCCTTTGACTGAGGCTATTTTTTAGTTGCCTCTTGTAGCCATGCAAATGTGTATGTGTGACTTTCTGGTAAAATCCATTTCCACTCTCACCCGCATGACCGCCCGCCTCCCCAGTGACCTTGCTGTCGAGAGCTCCATTGATTTACTGAAGAAGCAAATCCTTTTAACACCATGCCACTTTTCTCCTTACTCTCAGAGGCATCTCCTGAAATCGATGTGTGTGTGTGGAGTGAAGGCCAGTAGCCCCATCTTTAACCCATACCAAACAGGTGCTATATGTTTGAATGTACATGTCACACTTGCTTTATCTGCCTGGGAAGTGTTTGTGCCGCAAGGAAACGGGGACCAAATATTTGTAGAAATGGCAGTAAAGGGAAGATGAGCTCTGTTTGTTTGAACTCTTTCATCAAGGGGAGTTCATGAGTTCATAAAATAGTGAGAGTTCATGAGAGTGGTTCATGCTTTGATTTGTTAATAAATATCTTTAAAATATCTATAACTCAGGTCTTCATCAGGCCAAGCTAGATGGATGGATGGATGGATGGAAAGAAATTGTATTTTTTCCAAATCCAATTTCAAAGCATCAAACAAGTTCTTAAAAAAAGATATCTGCTATGACTTTACGCTCCAATTAAAAGTACTTAAACATAAAAGTGAGTGTACTCACATATACAATATTATACTGATTATGTCTAACCTGACAAAGGTCATGTAAATGCCTTAAACTTTGTACTTTTAATGGGTAAAAGTCATAATCAGTTTAAGCAATACCCGATTTAAGCACACCTTCACTTTTTGATTACCTTAATTTAAAGTTTGGTACATTACACTTTGCATGTAAACACTTTTACTTCATTTTAAGCGTCGTATGCAGTAAATGCAATGAGTCTGTTCATGTTCTGATGTAAAAAATAGAGAATAACTAGTCAATTTCAGAATTGTTTTCTTGCATTGACAAGTTTTATGAGCTGGCTTTTGATAGTTATCTATCTTTTGTTGTACAATGACTGAAAAGATGTTTTTTTTCTAAAACATTTCCCATCATCCATCTTCGAATTAATACATATTGTTTCATTCCAGCACTGTGATGATGTGCTACCTTCCACCATTGTCATTAAAATGCCAGTTATGAAAACAACTACATTGAGCAAGTCCAGACTTTTAGTCTGAGTCAGTGAGTGAAGTGTGGAGATGTTTACAATTCCTGCTCACAAAGAAAGACGTGAAGGGGGGCCGTTCCCAGAGGCCGGTCATCATGGAATCTGACTGAGGGGTTAAAGACATCTTAATAAATTCATTCTGTCCTCCCACCTTTTTATATCGTAATGTGAAAAATGAAGATTGAGAGTGTCCAATGTGAAGGTCATATTGAAAATAAATTGTCTGTCTTTATTCCTACAAGCCTTTTAATAGACCTTGTGAAATATATTAAGAAATACCTGTTTCTGTCATTGACTCCCTCACTTCCCTTTGTACCAGTTCTGTGTTTGTTGAGGGGAGGCTGGACACGTTGAAATGAAAAATGATGGTGAACTTAACTGAATATACTGTAGTTCCAGTAAAGTAACTTAATACTGTTGGTTCAAATAGGTAATAACTAAACAAACATCTCCCTGAGCTTAGAGAAGTTTGTTTTCTATTGACTGTGGATATTGCCAGTAACTTTAATTGGGGATCATTTTTCAGTTTGTAGGGGAACTTATTTTATAGGTTCCCTCTGATGTTTTGGATTCAGGTCCACACTTCAGACTAGTAGGAAGAAGAGTACATACGACTGATATTTTACCTGCTTCCTTTTGTATACCTCTTGTTCCTTTTCTATTGTTTCTTTTGCAGGATGTCAAAGTGTTTTATCGACTTCAGGAACCCTAGAAATAATAAAATGGTAACTAAATTTAGACTTGAAAAGGTATTTGATTTTATCTAGTGGTATCTTGTCTGAATGTTGCTTTGGTGTTGATGTGACGTTGTAGACGGTGTGTCATAATCAGGAAGTTGCTTTATCCAAAATAGTAACAGTTGAATGGCTGTCAGTGCACTGAAGAGCTTTTTCCTGCCTGCTATATTTACATCGTCTCCCTTCTGAGGGGAAAACAGCCCACCAGTTTGTCTTTAAGGTGTTACGGAAATTTGAGACACAATAACCACATGTTCCAGATAAAACAATCGTAGTACTAACAGGCTTTTAATACACATACATAGGCCACATCCTTTGTTTCATGAGGTGAATTTACATGTTAACCTGCCAAAAATTATATTTTCACACAACATAAATGTCCTGTTGACCTTCTGTTTCCTCTAAGGGGCCCATATGCACACATAGAGGTACATTACAGCATGATCATTTTATCCGTGTCCCATCTTCATGTTCGTCACACTGCTGACATCATAATTGTGAAATCTTTATCTGTAATATAATTAGGGGATTTTTTGGAAAAAAAAAAGAAAAGAAAAAAAAACATTACCAAAATGTTTAATACTTATAAATGTTTAATTGTTTGGAACACTGTTGATTTAATTTCATCGCATGATGAATACAAATCAGTGGGGTGTGTATATTAATGTTTTAAATAAAGGAACCATTTGGAAAGCAGTTAGACAATTTGTTGCATAAGCTATATAATTGTTAAAGTTTTTATTATTTCTCTTTTTTATATTTATAAATTGACATCGATTTGTATTTATAGTTATACTTTAATGTGTATATGTACAATATATAAATAAATACAAAATATGAGTAATAGTTAAAAAATTCTAAATGTAAAAATGTATATATTATATGTAATAAATATGCTTGGCATATTTTTTATATGTAAAAAATGTGCTTGGCCCCAGCTATATTATTATATAATTTATTTTTGCCTTCATTTATGACAGATTACACATGACCTACCACAACATTTTCACTATAGATTTTTCAGATCATCTAATGCAGCCTTGGAAAAACTTTGATCCTCGAGTTAAAAAAGATAGTTATGAGCAGCTGGTTGTGTTAGAGTAGATCAGTGAATCTGATCCTGAGATGGATTGTTCCTGGCCTTACACATCTGGTGCTTTCCACCCCCTTTGGGATCATGTTCAAACTTACGGATTAGGATGATCTGTGTGTGGTTTTGAAAGTGTGTGTATGCACATTTTGGTGCAAGAAAAAAGAGTGGGAAGACTCTTTGGTTGTTTTTGGTATTATCGCAGGATAGAAATGCTGATATTGCGTCATGAGTATAATCTGCCTCGCATTGAACTGTGTGACGCGTTTGTATCCTCTGCCAGCAGACCAAACCAGCTGCGCTCGAGTTGCCCTGTTCATTGCTAACCAAATGGTTGTGATTTTAAGTTCAGGAGTCAAAGCACTCTGTTAGTATCTTTGTCCTCTCATTTGTGGATTTAAATAGAATTATATAATAGCTTTGAGTGTTTGTCATTTCAGAAAGAAATGATCAGTTATTAATGTTTCCTTCCAAGGAAATGTAGGTCGTTTTATCCCACTATGTTCCACCGAAGACCTTTTTTAAGACTTCCTGGTTGAGTAGGGCTGTTCGACACTGACACTGCTGTAGATGGACAAGTGCAGACATGAAATGGCTCCAAGGAATTCTTCACTTTCTAAGCTTTTGACTGTTGAACTGTGCCTTAATGTTGACAGTTGGTTTAGGTTTATTAATTAATGGTATTTCGCATAATCACATATATTCCTTTTTGCAATCAAGTATTTCAATATTTCACACAGTTCCTTAATTTCACCTTGACGTTCTTGACACAAATATTGAACCACTTTTGTCATTTATTATAATTTTCACTTTCTGCTTAGTCTAGGTGTTTAAGCGTGTTTGGATGTTTGTGTGTATGTGTGTTTTTGTTGGAAAGATGACCTTGGTTCAAACGTATGTTTCCTGTGGAAAGTTGAGTGTCATGGTCAGACATCCCTGCACACTTCCTTAATGGCTGTTTCACAGTCACAGTGACCAGTGGGTCTGTTCCACACACACTAATTCCAACGCCAAGATTGCTGTTTTTGGACGTACAATTTTACTACAATCTCCCGGTTTCACAGTTAGACTAGTCCCAGACTAAAATGCATGTTTTGAGTTGTCTTAACTGAAAAACAACGTGCACTTTCATATCTTAAATGGGTGGTATAATGCCCTTTTCACAAGATGTTAAACAAGTCTCTGATGTCCCCAGAGTGTGTATTTGAAGTTTTAGCTCAAAATACCCCACAGATATTTTTATATAGCATGTTAAAATTGTCACTTTTTGAGGGTGAGCAAAAACGCACCATTTTTGTGTCTGTCCCTTTATATGCAAATGAGCTGCTGCTCCAGGCACAGAGGGCGGAGCTTCAACAGCTTGTGTCCTTTTACCTCACACAGACATTCACTGAAAATGTAGAATGCAACAGGACATTTCTGAATGGTTAATTGGTGAATTTATGTAGCTTATGTATAGTTATCTTCTAGTCATTGATTAGCATATTCGGTCATGATAATCTATAAATCGCGTTCCCGGGGGTGGGGTTTATGTAAATTTTAGGGTTAGTGATGTCACTAACCCGGGAGGAATGTCCTGTAATCCCTACCAGCCGTTTGTTGTTGTCCTTAAAAAGCAATTTCTTTAAAAGAAAATATCTCTTATGAGCGTTGTACTTTAAGCGTTGTAACTTTGCAGATGTTGTGTATGCTCAAACAGCAACATTACACACAAACTAAAGTTAGAAAAGTTAAATCATAATCAACCACCCCTTTAAAGTTTGTCAGTGCCATTGTTTTGACTCAAGATGCACACCAGTAATGTTTTTTTTCTAAGGCATGTTTATAAAAACTACTTAAATGTCCTATTTCAACTAAGGGCTAAGGTTTAATATAAGCCCTGTCTGTGAAACCAGGCCTTTGTGTTTTTGCAGCAATTGTTTGAACAAGGGGTTCTCAACTTTGACCTCGAGGTCCACTTTCCAACAGCGTTTCGCTCCAACTCTAATCAAACACACCTGAGCTATCTAATCAAGTGCCTTTTCATCATTTTAAAACGATGCACCATTTTCTTCTGCGCCATTGACACTTGCTTGGTGGGAGATACATTCAAGTTTCTATTAATAAAAAAATAATAGTAATTTTAACCATTCCAGTGACCAGTCACATTTTTTGCTGCAAACCATTTAAGCAGGATAATCCATGGATAGGTGTACATTAGCTGTGAATAATCCATTACTTATATTACATTACATTGCATTACACATTTAACATTTATTTTCCCTTACAAAACTACACTACCATTCAAAAGTTTGGGGTCTGTAAGATCTGAAAAACGTCTCTTATGCTCAACAAGGCTGCATTTATTTGTTCAAAAATATGGTAAAAACAGTAATATTGTGAAATATTATTACAATTTAAAATAACTGTTTTCTATTTGAATATATTTTAAAATGTAATTTATTCCTGTGATGCAAAGCAGAATTTTTAACATCCAGTCTTCAGTCTCCAGTACTCCAGTGTCACACGATCCTTCAGAAATTATTCTGATTTGGCACTCAAGAAACATTTTATCAATGTTGTGCTGCTTAATATTTTTGTGAAAACTCTGATGCACTTTGATGCACTTTTATCAGGATTCCATGATAAATGGAAGGTTCAAAAGAATAGCATTTATTTAAAATGACATCAGGATGTTTGAATGGATTCCCCTATATGAAGCATATCCATTTTCACAGTCCATGCGGCCTTGGTGTTAGCCACAGGAATTGTTTTGCTCATAAGCTCAATGCTAGTCGCTAATCACATAGTAACATGCGCTGCCCTTTGGCATGGCTCTTCCTTCTACATTCAGACAGCAAAGACCTCTCTCTCGCTATCTCTCTAATCCTCTACCTCTTTTCTCCTGTTCTCTATTTGTTCATGCTCTGTCTATTATTCTCTCTTTTAAGCAGGCTACATGCCAGGCCACTCAGCAGGGCTGCCTCCGTGTTTCCGGAGTCCTCTCTTTTCTGTTTCTCTCACAGTGAGGTGATTTAACACCCATTTTTGCACACTCTTGATGTCGTTATGCTCCAAGTAAGCTGAATGAATCGAGATACGGGACAATTGTTGCCAACGCACAACTTCCAGTCTTTTTTTCATGTAAATCACACTGTTTGTGTACATAAGTAATTGTTTTATGCTGTTGTGCTTGATGGCTATGAGTGAACAGGCTTGATATGGCCTAATAGGTATCAGGGAGTGGAAACTAGGTAGTGTAAAATTCAAATGTAACTTTGCTTTTCATTTATTACTTAAAGTTCACTTGAAGTTATTCGATACTACATCAAAAACTACTAGCCTAACTGATAAAGTTCAAACATTATTAAAAACAAGTGAACAGTCAGTAATAAAATAAGAACAAATACACAAATTACAAGCAGAGATGAATACTAAAAATACTCTTTTCTCTCTCTCTCTCTCCGTGCACGTGTGTGTGTCTGTGTGCACAGATAACACGCAAGTCACGATTTTTGCCTCTACTTCGATGTTTAAAATTGTTTGAATGTATAAATTGGCAAGACAAAACACGTCCAAATTATAAACATTCACTCTATGATGGTTAAGTTTAGCGGTTAATCTGCGAATCACATGCATGCCGAACCGTGGGACCTGGTCCGTACGGATCACCGATCAACTGCAAACTTAGTTATACTTGCAGGACGCACCGTCTGACAGCCAGCTTTTTGTGTTTGAAGTTTAGACTGTGATAGCTTTAAAACACATGCAGATAATGAACTTTCATGATGAAGAAGAACTGCAATGTCACATGAGCCTGACTGATGATAGTCAAAACCAAACAGAAGTTTTAGTTTTTGGTAGAGTATCTGAGGCACAATCTGTAAAGGCTCCGCCCTCTTCTGGAATGTGGGGTGGGGAACAGCAGCTCATTTGCATTTAAAGATACATGCACAAAAACAGCATGTTTTTCCTTCCACTCAAAAATGGTCAATTACAACATGGTATAATAAATTATCTGTGGGGTATTGTGAGCTGAAACTTCACAGACACTCTGGGGACACTTGAGACTTATTCTACATCTTATAAAAAGGGGCATAATACGGCCTTTAAAGGCTAACATTTAAACTAAGGTCTGTGTTCATCGACATATTTGTTTTGCTGTGGTATTGAAATGTTTTTGAAATCTCTGTGGTATTGCTTCTGGCTACTGAAGTTTTCATTTCGTGCCAACTCTAGTTTACACATACTATGTACAGAGCAAGAGCTGTGAGAGATCAATGAGAGTGGATTTCAGTATTGATATCCAGTGTGTGTGTGTGTGTGTGCGTGCACGTGTTTTGTGTACATCTACAGAGCTCTTGCTGTGGCTTCAGACTTTGCCTTATTTGAGCTGATTAGGACACCAGATAAGACAGACACATAGTCGATATGCTTGCGTCTGGACATCTCACAGGTGCTGAGCTGTTCACAGACTGCAGGAAATGAAAGACTGCTTTTAGACAACTTACTCTACAAATACAGACAAGAGGGATAACTCACAATTGTCAGGAGAGTTTATGAGGATTCATCATGTCTCAAGTCACTGCAGTCTATGAATCACAGCTGATGTGAATGATAGCCGCCATAAATATATGATAAATATATGATACACATGATATTGTAATTTTTCCTGGTTAATTTATGCGTTATTCTTGTATGGAAAGGCGATTTCATTTTTGGGTGAACTGTTCCTTTAAGCACAGTTATGTTGTATATTTAGGCAGTGTGAATTCGACTTGTTTGGTTTCAGCTCAGCAACTCCTTATTTTTCAATCTAAACATGCCCAGTATATTAAAATGGCATAACTAATGCAGCTATTCATCCATGTGGCCCTTAATCCTCATCAATGGTAATTAAAACAAGAACAATGGTGTTGAATTATTCATTGCTATGTGAGTGATTAAGAGGTTTTAGTTTCCGCTCAATGGGGTTGTGTCAGTCTTCTCCTAAATGGACTTTGACTTCAGTTTCACATTTCTGCCAGTGAGTTGGCGTGTTTCTAACTTGTAGATCGTCTTTTCAGTGGCACTGAAAGGGTCTCCGTCAGGACAGAGGCATGCATGAAGTCCTCTAGTCTTCCATTGTTCATTAGTTGTGTCAGGCTTGAGGAATAACAAAGAAATGACTCGACTTACTTGACTGACTCGCTCTTAAACTCTTTCTCTTCGTTAAAATCAGTGGTATTCCCTGGAGGTGTGGAACAAATACTCAGTCTGTCACGGCAGCAACCAAATCATATGAAGAAAATGTTAGCTCAAGCTTATTGAAAAAAAGTCTTCTCTTTTTCCCAGAGTCCGTTTAAACAAAGGCAATTAATTCCGTTTTATTTCATTACACAGTGCATTATGGTGGACTTTTAGTAGAACAATATAAATAAGAATAAAACAGATTAAAAAAAAATATGTAAGACAACCAATTCATCCTTATTTTGTCAGAGGAAAAATTCAATCGCTGCATTTTACTACTCACATTTTTAATAATTCAGTTGCAGCGTCATGCATTAATAATGATCAGGAGGCTTAATTGAGGCTTTGATTTAGAGAGATGGTAGATAATGTTTCCAAGAATAAATGCAAAATGGGTGATGAATTCCTAACGGCTTTGCTTGTCTTCGCTTGCAGACATTATCTGTTGCTTTCAATTATATGTCAAGGTCTTTATTGCAAAGAGGAAAAAGCTCAGGCGGTAAGTCTTTTTAGCTAAGGTTTCAGTCCTCTGTGTGGATTACATTAAGAGATCAGAGATGTATGAGACTCTCTGCCTGATGAAGGATGTATTGATTATTTCAGGCACTCAAAATTAAGATTTATTAAGATATCACCCATTTTTTGGGTGCTTGCCACTTATTGACAATGGAGATTATATTATGTACTACTATTTTATTGTTGTTATACTGCATATTAACTCTATTTTGAATTATTGATATGATTGCGGATAAAATCATATGTTACACTTCTAAGTCAAGTATGACACCCTGACTTCTCTTGTCTCTATTTGCAGAAATCCCGTTTAGCGGGACCCCGCCTCCAGCATACGTTTATGATGGCGATCGAGGGGAGGACCAGCGTATGCAGCCTGACGTTGCATCCTACACGGATGACTCCCTCTCCTCTCCTCGCCTTCACCTAAAGGGTCGAAGCGTTAGAGAGACCTCAGGGTCCCTGGAGTCCACTAAATCAGTAAGGGACATTGATATACAGAGAACTACCATTTTGCCTTCATGATATCATGGTGTTTAAACACCTCTCAAGTGTTTCTCTTTAAAAAGGTGTGTTTATTTGTATGATTTTCTTTTTTATCATTAGGGTTGCATGAAATATTGTTACCATATAGGTTTTTTTTTTCAAAGTTATCAGTATCAGGCTATATTGGATGTTTAATTATACATGCTCAATGTATAATTAATGTTAATGTCATCATTATTAAATCTCAAAATGAATATTTATTTTTCATACTAAGTTATAATGTTTTGATGCCTAAATTCACCTGTAGCATTTTAAAAATGGTTTGATTTTAGTTATTTGTGTTTTATTGATCATTTATTTAGACACAATACTGAAAGTGTACATTTTAATATCATCCATTTATCAACTGTTATCGAAAAACATGAAAATAACTATCTTAACTATTAACTATCTTAAATAACTTAAATTTGAATTGGTTCTATTATTTTATGTTTAAGGGTCTTTTAACATCCGTGGTATTGTTCTTTGGGATGTTTCCTATCAGTATATGGGATTATGTAGTCTATAGTTGAGCTCTGTAAATCTGTATTGGATAGGATTTAGGTTTGTATGAGGATTACCCTGCTAAGAAATTCCTAGGGCCTTTAGACTGGAATGTGTGTTTTTGGCTGAACCCTAAAGGGTTTTGTAATGGGCACTTTTTTCATTCTTTCCACTCTCACCCTGGACATTCCCAGTCGGAGCTGGATGTCGAAAAAGGGCTGGAGATGAGGAAATGGGTTTTATCAGGGATTCTGGCCAGTGAGGAAGCCTATCTCAACCACTTGGAGGCGCTCTTACTGGTGAGTAAAACAGGACTGATTTACTGCATGCTTACTCACTAAAGAGGGTCAGAGATCATCTTTATAGTGGTGCTGAGCTTTGCACATTGCACTTCACCCAGATGGTTACAAATGGGAGCACATGGACACCTTTTGACCCCCTGTTTTTTTTTTATCACAGCCTATGAAGCCCCTAAAAGCTGCTGCCACCACTTCGCAGCCCATGTTAACCCTCCAGCAGATAGAAACCATTTTCTTCAAAGTGCCTGAGCTCCATGAGATCCACAAAGACTTTTATGATGGCCTGTTACCCAGAGTGCAACAGTGGAGCCACCATCAATGTGTGGGTGACCTCTTCCAGAAACTGGTGAGCAGTACTGTATTATATCGTTTAATATAAAAAATACAGCATTCATGCTGGATCTTTTGGTTTGCATTCAATAAGTTTAAAACAAAAAGAAAAAAAAACAAGATTTAGAAGATTAGAAGAGATTAAAATTAGAAAAGCCTTTAATTTTCTAAGTTATTAGGGGATTTTATTATGCAACAATTCAACATTTCATGCAGTAATTATTTTTATGTAATGACAGATAACCGATAAATGACAGATATTAAAACACCGTACTACTTTGTTGATTTTAATTAAATGAAAAGAAAACATTAAAACCTAAAATTGGTCATTTTAAATGTTGCAAGTGTATTAATTTAGGCATCTCAATATTTTAAAGTATGAAAACATGAAGTATGAAAATTGATTATTTATTATCAGAGTTGCTAAAGATAATAATGTTCCTAAATTATTAATGTTATTTAAGATTAACATAGTGAACATTAGATGACACAAAGGTAATCTAAAAGTAAAAATGGAAGAAAAGAGCATGCACAATTAAATAATAAATTAATAAATCTCTGACAGCAACCGATAAACCCATTTGATACTGATACATTTTTCTATAAAAAAGCATTTTTTTTTTTTTTTTTTATTTTTTATTAATTTGTGTTTCCAGCTATAATATTTGAAATTGTATCATATTACAAGATTTTGGCCAAACCACCCACCAGATGCGCTATTATTGAAATCACTGGTTCATAATGCACTATCATCTAATAATATGCCAGTGTTACTGTTATACATTTTAACAACTGAATTGTGGTGTAACTTGATGCTGCCACATGCACGTGTCTAATTTAGGTAATCCATACATGATGTTTCTATCAGACCACCCTAGAGAGATCTTTAGAGACGGTTTATAAACGCAGTCATCATCAAAGCATGTCTCTCTGGTCCTCCCTAAGGAAAATTTCCTTTGATAACTGGTTTAGTGAGCTTCTCGAGCAACAGCCACATCATTCCACTCGGCACAATTAGCTGTGGAAACTGAAACTTTACCCCCGTCTTTATAGACGCCCGCAGAACTTGACGCTTGTGCTGATGAAAGCTTTTCAGAGCCACACGACTGCATGTAAAGCAGATGGGGGGTCTTGTTCTTAGATCGGTGGGGCTGCGGTCAACAATGCTGGGGTTGAAAGGTATCAGGGTGTCTCACGACAAACTAGAAACAAAATTTCACAACAACATTTTTTATTATTTTAACATGTTTTTTGAGGTTCACTTATCATTTTAATATAGTTTTTTGCACAACAAATTTATTTATATGCAGAAAAATTATTATTTTCTGACCCTCTGTCTGATAATAGTTTTTATGGGGCGGCTGCTTTAAGTCTTGTCAGTAAACGGCCATGATGGCTAAAGTCATTACATAGGAAACAGTGTAATACGTGTTTTGAAAACATTATTTATGTAAAACTGTCATTTACAGACAGAGCATTATAAAATCATTTACTTACGGTTTGGAGATGCAGCTGCTGTCAGATTATCCTTCAACAAAAGTTTATTTGCGAACTCTCCATTACACTGTGCCTCGTTTACAAAACAAAATGCTCTGAACAAACATATAATCCTCCGACACGATCCGGGACACCATTAAAATAAACCATCCTCTTGTTTCCGATGCGGGGATCCTTCTGGAGTCTGTACAGCTGCTTTAACTGGACGCGTAAAAGCAAACATTCTTTCTCTCTTCCATTTGTCTTGTCCACGCAACACTTACATCCAGTGTAAAAAAATGTCAGCCATTAAATGATGATGTACAACTATTCGTCAATTTCTTGCTCTGGAGACAGTCATATGCAAATATATTTTTCCTTGTAACTTCGCAGATCCGGCAATATCAAAACGATTTATTTTAAGCTATGAAACTGTTTTTTCATGGGATGGATGTTTTGATTGTACAAAGACCTCTTATATGTTTTTGCATGGAACAAGGAGCATTAAAAAAAATCTGTTTTTCACCGTCTTTTTGCCTTTCATATTATATCTCTGAATTGTGACTTTGTTTCTTGTATTTTACCACTTTATAAACTACCGTTCAAAAGTTTAGAGTCAGTAAGATTTTTTTGAAAGAAATTAATACTTTTATTCCCAAAGGATGCATTATAATGTAATGTTATTAGACATTTGTAATGTTACAAAATATTATTGTTTAAAATAAATATTTTTCTTTTGAACTTTATGAATTCTGAACTAAAAAGTATCATGGTTTCCACAATATATTGAGCAGCACAACTTCTTTCAACATTTGATATTAATAAGAAATATTTCTTGAGCACCAAATCAGCATATTAGAATGATTTCTGAAGGATCATGTGACACTGAAGACTGGAATAATGATGCTGAAAATTCCGCTTTGCCATCACAGGAATAAATTACATTTTTAAATTGTAATAATATTTTACTGTATTGTTTAACAAATACATGCAGCTTTGGCGAGCATAAGAGACTCCTTTAAAAAAACAATTTAAAAAAATCATATCAACCACAAAGTTAGTGCATGTAACCATGTGACTTTTATGCTGCAGTGTGAATTTGTCTCATAATTGTGCTTCCATACATCACCTTTGCAATTGTATGAAAAGTGAAAATAAAGTGAAATTTAGATGCAGTGAAAACACTACATCTTGTGCCCAGACATTCATGATATTATAAAACAAAACGTACAGTTTTGAAAGCCGTAAATTAAAACCATGTAGTGAACTGTTGCATGATGTCGATCTGCTCCACAGTTGGGTTTTGGGTTAGAAACGTATCACCATCCCCTCTGGCCATGGTTGTAGCTAGCTGTGAATTTTGGTGTTGTTTGACATAAATCTCTTCTTTGAAATATAAAGGCATTGGGGTTGAGGAAGTGTGGCCGAAGGCTGAATTCATTGTTAATCATATTGTTACTGCAAATACCTCTGGTTATTATTTGAGGCATTAGTGACCTGTAAAGCGGAGCATTTTTGTGGTTTGTTCCTTTATCTTTGTGCATTTAGATATGTTTGCATGGAGGGAATATTTCTAAAGCACAAATATTTTGGGGAATATGCCATGTTCCTTAGTGTGTGTGTGTGTATGTGTGTTTGTGTTTGAAATGACAGTTCTCTTCCAGGGTGTGTGTGTTTTACACAGAGAGGGGTAAATAAACAGGAAATCACACAGGGAGACATGGTCAGACAGGGTTTTCAGTGGACAGTGAGTCCAGTGTCTGCTCTGTTTCCCAGAATGCATGATGTCATCTGCCCTGGAAACCCACTCACTGCTGGGCATTCCCTTGCCCTCTCCCTCTCCCTGTGGACCGCCAACTCTCATGCCATGGGATTTACTCCCCTGACTCCTTACACAAGTTTAGTCCAAATATTGGCTCAGATGTTGTTTTCATACTGTAATGAATAGGTTCAGGCCAGTGTCTCCTACAGAAATGTATATACTTATACTAATAAATTGCATTAAGTGAGTCAGATGTCAATACAGTACCCGCTCTGTTCAGTGAAGGATTTGTCAGACTGATTCAAACACATCTTTTTAAACAATTTATAAATACAAATTTTAAAAGTTTTTTGAAAATCAGAATACACTGGTCAAGTTTTATGACTTACTGAAATGAACCTGCTCATGAGAGTCATTTGTTCGTGAATCAGGATACATTTTTCAAGCTGCTGCAAGTTTTTGACTTGCTAAAATGAACCAGCTCATAAGCGTCATTTGTTGGTGAATAGGGATACACTGGTCAAACTGTAAGTTTTTGACTTATTAAAACGAACTGGCTCATAAGAGTCATTTGTTCGTGAATCAGGATAAACTGGTCAAGCTGTACGTTTTTTTGACTTCCTAAAATGAACTGGCACATAAGAGTCTTTTGTTTGTGAATCAGGATACACTGGTCAAGCTGTAAGCTTTTGACTCACTAAATGAACTGGCTCATAAGAGTCATTTGTTCATGAATCAGGATACACTGGTCAAGCTGTAAGCTTTTGACTCACTAAATGAACTGGCTCATAAGAGTCATTTGTTCATGAATCAGGATAGACTGGTCAAGTTGTAAGCTTTTGACTCACTAAATGAACTGGCTCATAAGAGTCATTTGTTCATGAATCAGGATACACTGGTCAAGCTGTAAGCTTTTGACTCACTAAATGAACTGGCTCATAAGAGTCATTTGTTCATGAATCAGGATACACTGGTCAAGCTGTACATTTTTGACTCCCTTAAACGAACCGGCTCATAAGAGTCATTTGTTCGTGAATCAGGATAAACTGGTCAAGCTGTACGTTTTTTTGACTTCCTAAAATGAACCGGCTCATAAGAGTCATTTGTTCGTGAATCAGGATACGCTGGTCAAGCTGCTGCAAGTGTTTGACTCACTAAAATAAACCGGCTCATTAGAGTCATTTGTTTGTGAATCAGAATACATTGTCAAGCTGTACGTTTTTGACTGACTAAAATGAACCAGTTCATATTTGTTTGTGAACTGGTAAACACTGGTAGACTTTTCCTGACATTATTCCATGGTATTACATTATTTCAAGTGTTTATCACATTCAATATGAACTGAGAACTCACATTCACAGCTCAAATAAAATATAACACTTTTTGCCGTGGCACTGAAGATGTGTCCTAACACTTCACTAGAGGAGAGTCTTTAGAAAGTGCTTCTTTTCATTTGAATGGTTCTTTTCACTCTTTTAATGAGTATTCATCTTTTATCAGTGAGCGGAGTTAACAGCACGATGTAATCCGTCTTTTTTCTGATCTCTGGGTAATGATGCTCATATTCTGGATCGCTCACAAGTTTCCCCAGTTGCTGTATAATGGCTTTGTTGAAGGAAGTGCTTAACCTCTCTGTCTCATGACAAGCCCCATCACAAGTCCTTCTCTTATTTACCCCAGTGTTGGCAGCACTCGAGATGTTGCCATGGAAAATCCTTGTTTCGTGCCCATTTCACAGTTGTTGTCTTCTGAATGGTGTTTTTTCTTCACGACACACATGCTTATTCACCACAACATTTTGGCTTTGTTTACCCCAAGTCACTTCTCCTTTGTTTCATTGCGTGTTCACTCCTTTTTAGACACACTTTATTGTGTGTTTGATCTTTTTAGATAATAATAAGTTTTCAACTTATAATATATATTTTTAATACATTAACTTTTACACGATATTCAAATTTTTCGAGTTTCACCTGTATATAGTTCAACCAATTTCGTCATTGTCATAATGTGTCTGTTGTGTTGAGTGCTGTTGTCTTTATGCTGGGTCAGGCTGGTATTAATACCAGGCCATGTAAAACTGCCTGCTCTACCTTAGTAAGCAGAATTAAGCCGATGTAACATGCATGAGTAATCTGCCTCTAGCTCTGACTTTTATCTTTAAACCACCTTCTCTCTCACTCTCTCCTGTCGTTTTATCTTCCCACACAGGCCAGCCAGCTCGGCATGTACAGGGCTTTTGTGGACAACTACAAGGTTGCCGTGGAAACTGCCGAAAAGTGTTGTCAAGCCAATTCTCAGTTTGCCGAGATTTCAGAGGTCAGTTTTAAGGGCGCTTATTAAACTGTCAAAACAAGAGCTGATATCTTTGCCTCTTAGGATATTTTATGTATTTGTTTCCCTTTTTACCTTCAGAATCTGAAAGTCAAGAGCGCTAAAGAGGGTAAAGATCAGAATGCCAAGAACTCGTTAGAAAGTAAGAGATCATGATTCATTCACTAATTCTTCCATATTTACTCTCTTTTTTCACTGCTTAGTATTCTGATCACTTCTTTGCCGTTCTCATTCTCAGCCCTGCTGTACAAACCGGTGGATCGCGTCACTCGCAGCACCCTAGTCCTCCACGTGGGTGAAACTGAAAGAGCATACACCTAATCGTGACTTTTTCTCAAGTGAAAGTGTTTATGCTTAGTGGCGCAACAGGTTTTATTTGGAAGTGCATGGACTATATTGATTTACACATTTAATCAATTGAGTGTTTTGCACTATTAGGCCCTGTCTACACTTGGTGTTATGATGCATTTTGGTGAATCAGATCACAAGTAGATGAGGGAGACACATTCCCGTTTACGCCTGGTTGTGGCCTTTTGTGACTGTTCGAACGCATTCTACCCGGTCCAATGCGTTTTCGACGACCTCTGGAAGTGGTTAAAAGTGAACAAGCTTAAAAGGTTACACCAGGTTTACACCAGATTTTAATGTCATCCACTTGTGATCCGATCAACCAAAATGCATCTTAAAGGGTTAGTTTCAACCAAAAATGAAATTTCTGTTATTATTAACTCACCCTCA
Source organism: Meda fulgida (assembly GCA_030578275.1). NCBI lineage: Eukaryota > Metazoa > Chordata > Actinopteri > Cypriniformes > Leuciscidae > Meda > Meda fulgida. Next base: position 17,403,211 of record CM060623.1, on the reverse strand, counting down.
TGTCGTTCCAAACCTGTACGACCTTCGTTCATTTTCTGGACACAAATGAAGATATTTTTGAAGATACCCCTCTTAGGTTTAGATAGCAGCGCAATTACCATTTTAGGCCCAGAAAGGTAGTAAAAACATTGATAGTCCATGTGACTGCAGTGGTTCAACCTTAAAGTTATGAAGCGACGAGAATACTTTTTGTGTGCAAAAAATACAAACAAAAATAACTTAATTCAACAATTTCAGTCATGTCAGTCTCTGACGCTGTTCACGTTGTAAACACAGTGCAGCGCTTCTGGGTTCTACATCATAAAGCCAGCTCAGTGTTGGCTGGCTCCTGCGTGAACATCAGAAACTGACACGGGAGAGAGGAAATTGTTGAATTAAGTCGTTTTTTTCTTTCTCATCGCTTCATAAAATTAAGGTTGATCCACTGTATTCACATGGACTATTTTATCGATGTCTTTACTACCTTTCTGGGCCTTGAAAGTGGAAATTTTCATTGGTCTATGGGGGTGTCAGAAAGCTCTCGGATTTCATCAAATATATCTTAATTTGTGTTCTGAAGATGAATGAAGGTCTCACGGGTTTGAAACGACATGAGGGTGAGTAATTAATGACAGAAATGTCATTTTTAGGCGAACTAAGCATTTAATACCAGGAGTAAACAAGGCCTTAAATTAGCCTGTGTGTTCCTTTAAATTTAGGACCTGCTGAAGCACACCCCATCCAGTCATCCAGATCGCCCTCTCCTGCAGGACGCCCTCCGTATTTCCCAGAACTTCTTGTCCAGCATTAATGAGGAGATCACACCCCGTCGTCAGTCTATGACAGTGAAGAAAGGAGAGGTCAGTGCTGCCCCACTGTAATATGGCCAGTTTGTATTATGGGTCAATGATGTGACTTTTTTTGGTCTGCATCCATACATTTTTTTACAAAAGTGAATATTAATTATGACATGAATACAGCTCTTTTATGATGATGTTTTTATCTTATGAGGGTATCCTATGGGGGTGGGGGGTGTTAGGGCGATAAAACTGTCCTGAAATTAGAATACACTTTTTTAATAGCTATTTAATAAATCAATTTAAATAATATTTTATCGAAAACTGATTCATTCATATTATAAAAAAAATTGTCCATCTAATCAAATCATGTGGTGCGACCAACATGCTGGGGGAAAAAAACAAAACATAGAAAGTGATATCATATTAGGACCCTTGAAAGGTAATTTAAAAGATCTGTATACTCTCATGTTTTCAGGGTGACCAGGTCGGAAGGAAAATCCTTACTGTAATTTTCTTGTACTGTAATTTTTAGGAATACTATCAGTGTACATAAATTCATCGGTACGCTCCGGTTGCATAACGCTATAAGGGTCCCGTCAACAATACAATCATTTCCCGCCTTCCTGTTCCCCTTCCTAATTTATCAAAGGTCATTTTTGCGAAACGAGAAGTGTCTCAACACCCTTCCCAGCTTCAGAATGAACACAAACACACACTCTTGCACTGCCCTACCCCTCTGTACTGTGAGTCAGTTGACTTTGTACTAGACTTCCTCGCAGATTACTGGAAAACTGTGTGGGAAATGACTCTCTGATTGTAGGCTTGTGGACATGCCAGGTATTTTTATTGCAGAAAATACAGAGATTCAATTCAAAGATAGAGATTATTTATTATTTGAATGATTAAAACAATGCCTGACAGATGAACTGGAGAACAAAACAGCTCCATAAATCAGTCTTCCAGTAAAGATTTGTACTAAAATGAAGAAATTTGTATCACTTTGCAAGAAATCTATAATAAAAATAGCATTATACAATCTTACGAGAAAGTATCCATCATAAAATATATTTTTTCAGCATTAATCATTACTATGACTCATTGCCAGAGACCCAAAATATATATTTGGATCTCCATTGGTATCCAACTAACAATTTTGTTTTAAAGGAATATGATTTAATTTCCTGTAAAACACAAAAGGAGAAACTTTAAAGATCCATTTTACAATTTCAATGTATTATAACTGAAGCTTTCAAGCTTCAACAATAACTCAAATGCACAAAAGTGCCATAAACGTAGCTTATATCTTTAGTGCACTATATTCCAAGTCCAATTGAATTGATTTAGTGGTAAAAGATAACCAAAAACATATGATAAATTTAATTGCATGTATACATTTTCATTCAGAGCTCTGATAATGCCTGTTCAGAAAGAAAATGTTGTTTTTTCCAGCATTATCGTTTCTTTATGACAGGACATCTTGGTCCATGTCGTGTGTAATTATTGTCTGCGAGATGATGGATTTCCAGTTCATGGCCATGTTTTGCATCTCATCTTAGGCTGTTTCAGCAGATGTCTCTGAATGCAGCTAAAGTCAATACTGTACCCGTATATCATGTGGGCCAAATCTTGATGTAAAAAAAAAATGCAAGTTTAAACATAAGGGATAAACACACACTCACTGAAGCCAGGGTCACAGGTCAGAGCCAATGTTTTGAATGCATCTACACACACACACACACACACACACACACACACATACACAGAGACGTTTAGGGCATGAAAAGAGCAGATGTCTTTCACATATGTCACACACCCTTCAATTAGGGAGGATTCAGTCATTCAAGAATGCAAATACACACCCAGTTATAAAGACTGACCTGAGATGGACATTTTTGGGAATATCTCATAAGGAGCTTTTTCAATTTTAAGGACACACTGAGCTACTTGTATTGTTTGTTGTTGGTTGTAGAACATATGTTGTACATTTCGTAGAAGGTTAAATTTGGATGCTTTTTTTCTCTAATGTGATTTACAGTAGGTAATTACCATTATATCTGCCTTTTGTGAATCATCTCATCAAGCACACTTTTTTTTAAATCCCATCAAGCCATGCTTGTCCGAGGTTGGAACCCCCTCAGGCTGCCATCATTATCATGAAAATAGCTCCCGTGACTCACCCACAATAGCGCAATTTCTTAAGTGTGTCATGCCTCCATTTGAGTGAATGAGTCTGAGCCTCTCATTGGCTGCTTTTCCACCTCACCTACTTTAAAAGACCTTCTGCCTCAGGAAAAGTAATGACTGCCACTGATTCATGGGGCAGTAAACTATACATGAGCGCCCCCTATTGTTGAACAGTTGAAACTAAGTGTCAAGGTTATTTTTAGTTTGCAAAAAAATTCTGAGGACCCTTTTCACATTTCCAGAGTTCAGAAGCAGAAGTCATCAATGGGTAAACTTTTATAGTGGTGAACAGAAACTTCAACAAATAGATGTTTTTTTTTTTTTTTTATTAAAATTTGCTCCAATAGCACAAGAAGAATTCCACAATAGCATTTCTGAGACTTTACAAAAGGGGAAAAAATAGAGAGATTATTAACATTGGTCAGAAGAGAAAAATTTGTCACTCTCAAATTTGTAAAAAGTAGCTTTACGATATGGAAGCACGTCATCACAGTCTACGAAAAGGGTCTATTAGTACTTGTGGTGTTGTTATTATTATGATTATATCTGCAATTTTATAGAAATATAACAGAAAAAAACACAGCTATTGTTTTGAAAGTATTGTCATGCATTTTAAAGTCATCCTAATGTCTTTAAAGAATCGACAGCTTCTCAGAGACCAGTTTATGGTGGAGTTAGTAGAAGGGACACGAAAACTTCGGCATGTCTTCCTCTTTACCGACCTGCTGCTTTGCGCCAAATTGAAGAAACAAACCGGAGGGCAAGTCAATCTTTATTAAACTTCATTTTCTTCTCCTCATCTTCATTGTCACATATGTGACACCCTGGTTTCTGTGTCTCCCAATGTTTAGGAAGGGGCAGCAGTACGACTGTAAGTGGTATATCCCGCTAGCCGATGTCACCTTTCAGACCATCGATGAATCCGAGTCCTCCCCGGTCCCCCAGATACCAGAGGAAGAGATAGATTCCATAAAGATTAAGATCTCCCAGATCAAGAACGAGATCCAGAGAGAAAAGGTAGATGAAGGCATTCATTAGAAATGCTTTTCTTCAGCAAACAGTCAGCTTTGTGTTAATTGTTTCCCCATCTCTTGTTCAGAGAGTGTGTAAAGGAGGTAAAGCCCTTGATCGCCTCAGGAAGAAACTGTGCGAACAGGAATCGCTGCTGCTGCTCATGTCTCCATGCATGGCCTTCAGAGTCAGTAACAGGAATGGCAAGGTGAATCAATACCAAAAATATGCAGTCTGTGTTTGCATTTGCTTGAAAGTTCTTTAAGACTTTTGAAAACTTAAAGGGATAGTTTACCCAAAATTGTTAAATTCTGACATCAATTACTCGCACTAATATTGTTTCAATTTTCATGTTATGGAAGATAGCTGAACAATAACAAAGACTGGAATTCTATAATATATTAAAAAAAAGAAAACACAAAAACACCAAGTTTAAAACAATTCAAACAAGCCATTCGCAAAAGTTCTTATTTCTTGTGTGTTTTATTTCTTTATTTCAGGGCTATACATTCCTCATTTCGTCTGATTACGAGCGAGAAGAATGGAGGGAGATCATTCGGGAGCAGCAGAAAAAGTGTAAGCGCTGCTATTCCTCACAGAAACCTTCCTACCTTCCAATAAAATCACAGTGGGATTCCGTAAACTGCTCTTTTCCTTCAGAGAGAGTGACTTAGTTAAATTCAGATGTTGGTGGCTTCACTGACCAAGTCTCTCTTGATTTCTGAATGTCTTCTCCCAGGTTTCAAGAGTTTTTCTTTGACTTCGCTGGAGTTGCAGATGCTCACCAACTCCTGCGTGAAGCTACAGACGGTTCACAATGTTCCTCTGACAATCAACAAAGAAGGTGAGTGCCTTTTTATTTGCTTCATTAAGAATTATTTGTATTTCTTTCTTTCTAGTGTATCTGAAACCTGAAATGACTTTAATTGCTTTTTCCCCTAATAGATGATGAATCCACAGGGTTGTATGGATTTCTGAATGTGATTGTCCATTCTGCGACAGGGCTGAAACAGAGCTCGAGTAAGTTGTCTGGCACGCAATGTCTCAACTAGTTTATGAGACTGGAGCTGTGTTTTTTTTTTTGACGGTTGCAATTAGATGGAGTGAAATCCGGCTCACAGTGATCATTAAATTATTGAATGCCTCCCTAATATGTGCGCACATGCATGAAAACACCTGACATGCTCCCTGCTGTTGTTGGGCAGAGTTCTCTATGAGCAGCTGTGGAACGGGGGGATGAACAGGGAACACCGCATTCCTTCTTAAATTGGACTTTCCATCGTTAATTTCCATCTCTCTTTGTGTAGCTGCCTGGCTTAAGAAACTCGCTCATTTATTGTTTCTGGTTTCTTATAGTCTTTGTCCCCTATAGTCTTCCTTAATGTAGAGTAGGGTTGAACGGCATGACTTTATGAACCAAAAGCTCTTCATTTACAGTGGTGGATTTAAGAAAAAAGCCCTTGAAAAAAGACAGGCTGTGTAACAGTGAAGGCCGTTCTTAGGCACGATTTGAAGCAAGTGTTTATTAAATAATCTAGTGTATTAATAATTATATTGAAAAGTAGATTGATCAAAAGTGACAAAACAAAATACAAGACTGACAAAGTAAAGACATTCATAATGATATTTCTATAAAAAGATTTATGTTTCAAATAAACACTATTCTGTTGAGGTTTCTATTCCTCAGTTAATCTTGTCATGGTTTTCACAAAAATATTAAGCAGCACAACTGTGATGATACGACAATTTTCTTGAGCACCAAATCAGCATATTAGAATGATTTCTGAAGGATCATGTGATACTGACGAAAATTCAGCTTTGCCATCACAGGAATGACATTACATTTAAAAAAATATATTTGTTATTTTTTATTGTAATTTTATTTCACTATTACTGTTTTCACTGTATTTTTTTTATCAAACAAATGCAGTGTTGGTGAGCATAAGAGACATTCTGTTTTATAGTGTTAATTTCAGTGTTATTTTAATGTTTCTTTTGCTTTAATTAACTAGTGTTAAGCTGCGTTTGATTACTTAATTTACGTGATCTTATTTTTTTATATATATATATCTTTTTTCTCATTTTATTTATAAAGCCTTTATTCAGTAAATTATTTAAAAAAAAAAATATATATATATATATATATATATATATAAAATATATATTTGAAAATGGTTTTATATGTAACCAGCTTGTTGTCTGTTCTCTCCCTCACCTCAGATCTGTACTGTACGCTGGAGGTGGACTCTTTCGGCTACTTTGTGAACAAAGCAAAGACTCGTGTGTACAGAGACACCACAGAGCCAAACTGGAATGAGGTCAGAACTGCAGCGCATCATGAGCACACACTTACCTGCAAAAACATTAAATGATAAAGACACCTATATAGTGTTAGAAAGACAGATATAACAATTATATTGGTAATTATGTTAAAGTTACTTTTATTTGAGAAGAAATTACACTTTGCAGCTTTTAATATGAAAAGACATTATAATGCAAGCTGGCTCTCTTTTCACAGGAGTTTGAGATTGAGCTGGAGGGCTCTCAGACCCTCAGACTGCTGTGTTACAGTAAGGTCAAACAGTGCATGGATGATGGGGAGAACATGGATCGCATCATGGCCAAGGGACAGATTCAGGTATGCTTGCTCATTATGTCCACTCATCACATGCAGGGATACCAGACATCCCAAGTCTCCCGGAAGTTCCGGGAGTCTCCCGCATATTGATAGCGGCTCCCTGATGCCCGCAAATTAGTTAAAATCTCCCGGAATCAAGAGCGCGCGAGCAAGAGCGGTTAGACTGTGCTCCAAACCGTGTAGCGCGCACGACACGACAGAGAGGGAGAGAGCGAGAGACTTTGCGTGTGTGTGCCGCGCGTGTGTGCATCAAGAAGTGCATGTAAGACAGAGAGCATCCTGATTGGCCTGTTTTGGTAAGTCAACCAATCAATTGTCAGTGTGGGCGGGCTTTTATCTCTTCTCCCACGGAACCTATCAGTTCAGTGTATCTAGACACAGGAGCGGCATCATGGCAGAGGGAGAGTGCCCCAAAAAGCGAAAATATAAGACACATTTTACGCCAGACTACACAAAAGTGTACCCCTGTCTTATAAAAGTGAAACATAATGACAGTCTTGCACGCTGTACAGTTTGTAACAGTGACTCCAGCATTGCCCATGGCGGGTTAAATGATTGTAAAAGACATGTTGAGGTGAGTTAAACAAGTTTCATTTCATGTGCATATTATTCAGGCCGGCTAGTTACCTAGGCTACATGAAAACAATAAACTCCTTAGACCTGTTTAAAGTTGCAATGGAATATAAATAAAAGCATTTTACATAAATAGTATGAGCAGTTTATATTAAAAGTAATCTACATAATTAACAAATAATTGCATAGACCTATAGCCTAAAGAAATGATATATTATGCTTTTATATCTTTTAGGGACCACAACATGTTAGGGAGGCTAAGCGCAGGGAAGGCTGCTCCAATATATCCCAGTTCTTCCATTCAGATAGGCAAGGTCTCACTGAGAAGGTGACAACAGCTGAGGTGTATTTCACATCTTTTATTGTGGAACATAACCTGCCGTTCCATGTGTGTAGGCACACAGGCAAGTTATTTAAGAAAATGTTTCCAGACTCTGAGATTGCAAAACATTTTGCCTGCTCTTCCACTAAGACGGCAGCTATAATGAACCTGGCACTGGAACCTGAATGTTCAGAGGATTTGTACAAGTTAATCCAGACAGAAAAAAGGCCATACAGTATTATGGTTGATGAAAGCAATGACATCATGTGTGAGAAGGAGTGTGCCATTTTAGTCAGGTACTACAGTGAAGCACAGGATAAGGTGACAGTTGGATTTGTAGACATGCCAGTGTGCAATGATGCCAAAGCTGCCAACATATTCAACTGCATTGAATCATCCATGCATGACAAAGGCCTTTAATGGTCTAATTGCGTAGGATTCAGCAGTGACAACTGCAATGTCATGATTGGTAAAAACAACTCCGTCTTATCAAGAGTGAAAGCACAGGCACCATATATATACAGTGTTGGCTGTCCAAGTCACTTGGTTAACATATGTGCCAAAACTGCTGCTAAAGAGCTCTCAATGTCACCTGAGGAATTGCTAATTGACATCTACTACTACTTTGAGAAAAGTTCAAAAAGAAGAGAAGACCTTAAGCAGTTTCAGGACTTTTGCAATGTAGCCCAGCAGAGAGTACAAAAGCACTGTCCAACACGTTGGCTTTCTTTGGGAAAAGGTTTGGACCATCTGCTCAACCAATGGTCAGCCTTTAGTTCTTATTTTGAATCACATAGTGAGAATCAGAAGTTCTGTGACATTCAGAAGAGGTTGACAGACCCCACTATGAAACTTTACACTTGTTTTCTCCACAATGTCACACAGTGCTTTGATAAATTTAATTTGATTTTTCAAAACAAGGCACCAGTTCATTTCAAGTTAAATGACAGTGTGGAAGAACTCCTGCATGACATAGCAAGCAGATTTATTGTTCCAAAGGTATTGAGAGAACTGAAATTGCAGGAGATAGATGTGAGCAACCCTGAAATTCACTGTCCAGATGAAGAACTCTTTGTTGGGTTCTTGGCGAGGAGGCATTTGCTAAGTGAGGAAGCACTCTCCACTCACAAGACAAAGCAATTCTTCAAAGATGCCAGAGCATTCTATGTCAGAAGCTTTCAAAAAGTAAAGGAAAAGTTCCCAATAAGAGACCAGATCTTGACAAATCTGCCAGTGGTCAATCCAGAGAACCAAAATGATGTGAAACCAGAGCAAATTTTGACTTTGGCAGAGAGATTTCCAAATGTGATGAAGGCAGATGCCAGAGAACAACTCAATTTAGAAATCCTGGATTATGTCTCAACTAACCTGGAAACACTGGTGCCAAATTACAAGAATTTACCAGTCGATGAGTTCTGGGGGAAGCTGTCCAAAGTAAGATCTGTGAGCTCAGGGCAGTTGAGATTCAGGGAGATCTGTCAGCTGATGAAGGTGCTATTGGCCTCCCTGAAATGACTTGTTGCAGGTTGGGATGTCTGGGATACCTTTATATGATACTTGAATATTTTGCGGAGCTTTGAGATGGTGAACTGCACATATAAGTTCGGCAGTGGTTCCTCGCAGTGATCACAGAGCCCAGGGTTGATCTCACCAACAAACACCAGACAGTTTAACAGCTTATTGTTTTGAACACTGCAGTTATATTGTAAGTCGTTGTGAGATTTTCGTAACTAAAAAAATGTTTATTAATTGATTAATCTGTTGATCATATCTTTGATTAATTATTTTATCAGATAAAAGTGTATTTAATGTCCAAGTTTAAAGCACAAGGACCAATTAAGAACAAAGTAAACAAAATATTAAGTTAAATTATGTATTAAATTAAATGAAGGCACCGGCTATTTACACTAAGTGCAAATGGTGATAGAATCTTTTACTATTTAAAAAGTGTAAATAGCATTTATTTACACTAAGTGAAAATAGCGATCCATTTTTTTTTACACTATGTAAAAATTGCATTATTTTCTTTGCAATAAGTGTAAATAGTGGCAGATACTATTTGTTCTAACATTATTGTGCATTAAACGGTATGCAATAATAACAGAGTGTAAATTAATATATGAATTAAAATTATTAAATTGATGCTGCCTTATTGGGACAATAAAGCCCTCCCTACCTACCCCTAACCCTTTAATATTAAACACACGTTAGACACTTTATTTCCACATTTCAAATATTTTCTTCAACTTTATTTAAAATGAACGTGTTTCCGATCTGATATGTGATGGGGAAAAAGGAGTAGAGCGAAGTTAAATGCTAAAAAATGAAGGCCATGCCAACATGAAACAAATTTTTGTGGCCTCATATGTTTTTTCCCCACCGTTTTCACTTCTGTTAAGTGATGTAACTGATGTAACTGTTTCTCTGTACACAAATCCAAGTATTTGACAAAGAAATTGTTGATTATTTTTATTATTGATTTTATAGATTAGTCATGCATCCCAGGATAAAACAAGGCGGTGTACGTATAATCTGCTTGTGACTAAGCATTTACATTTCTTAATGCTTAATGCAATGAACCGAACAAAGCTGGTAAGTTGTTCAGGTAGATAATCCTGCCATATGTGGTGGTGTGGTCATGTCACCAGAGAAAACAGCAGAGGGAAGGCCTTGGGGAATTGTTTAGGTGTTGTGCTGGAGAAGGATTAGAGGGACTGTACTATGGATTGTCGTCAGAGTTGGAAGCACTCTAGAGAGAAAGTGGGACATGACACGCTGACAGAGTCCCAAAGGGGCAGGTGCGACATTACGGATGGGAGGAGTGAGGGTCTGTATCAGCAAATGAAAGCTTTTGTCTTAATCACGTGACCGTTTGTTGCCATGGCAACCATAAGCATTTCCTTTGTGGCAACAGACTGTATAGTTGTTTACTTTAAACACTCCAAGTTAGATCCTTTATTCCTGTTTGTATAGGGTTAAAAGCTTCAGTTTTTTTCTCATATGATTGTTACAACAGGATAAATAGAGATTGGTAGAACATAATATTGTCCTAAACTTTGGAAGTGCCACATTTTTGTGCTATAACCAGAAAATCACCAAGCAAAACACTTGAAATTGTCTTGAATACATTGTCGGTAGGTCAGCTGCCACACTGGGCCGTAATCATCAGGGTGGGTGGAGATTCAGTAGTTAATCCCAGGGCTCCATCTGTGGAACAGCTCTGTCAGGGGAGATCTGTGTGTGTGTGTGTGTGTGTGTGTGCGTGTGCGTACTCAAGACTATAGCAGACAAGATTCACAACAACGGGTTCATCCTGACCAGCATGAGAACGGTTATACCAAAACACACAGTGCTTCAGGATCACATGGAACGCAAGCCTGCAATTGTGCTAGAAGATCTGGATCTGAATTTGACTGTGCTTCTGTGAGTGGGGAGGGATTCGTGTTCCTGTATCCTGCTGCTTCTTGTCAAGAACAGTAGCTTCCTCTGAGGAACCTGAGTAATATGGGCAATAAGGACCAGATCCAGAATGGTGAAGAGCATTATGGTAGAATGAAGGCTGTGAGCAGTAAACTGATGAAGGAAGAACTCATTAGCAGCTGTGAAGTGGAGGAAGAGGAGAAACAGGAGGAGGAAGAGGAGGTGGACATTGGCCTCAGGAGAGGTCCCAGCACCGGGGCTCGACTCTGGGGTAGAGTTCGCAGCACGCTCCTCAGGCAGAAGGTAACGGTAGCCTCACCTCCTCGTGTGAGGAATTCTGGAAATGAGAAACTTGCTTTGAGATATATTATTAAGCAGGCTGGTTAGGAATTGAGATAGTAAAGTGTTTGATTTTACCATCAATCATTGCAAGAAAATTTTTCTTCGATCTGTATTTTTTGGCATCGGTAAAACAGTAGGGTGTGCTTTGTTTTGGTAGAACTATACAACAGAAATTGTGATTTGAAAACTATTAAGGTGTACAGCAGGACTTTCATAGCTCCAGGGGGCAGCAAGAGGCTGCTGGGGTCAAGATATATTTATATATCTATTTATAAATATTTATATATATATATACAGGACCGGTCAAAAGTTTGGAAACATTAAGGATTTTTTTTTTTAAGTAAATCTCTTAATCTCACCAAGGCTGTATTTATTTGAGCAAAAATACAGTAAAAAAAGTAATACTGTGAAGTATTATTACAATATAAATGAACTGGTGTCTGTTGTAATATATTGTAAAATGTAATTTATTCCCGTGATGCAAAGCTGAATTTTCAGTAACATTTTTAGTCTTCAGTGTCACATGATCCTTTAGAACTCATCAAAAACATAACCGTGCTTTATTATTAATAAACACAGCTCAAGATCAACATCAAGGGGTGTAACAATATATCATGATACAAAATGCAACAATATGTATCGTGGATAGTGACAATCTGTATTGTGTATAGTTCACCCCAAATGAAAATTTCTGTGAGAAAAAAATTCAATGTTACAGAGTTTTAGTGTCAGCACTACATTAACCCCTTACATTACCCCCCCCCCCCCCCCCCCCCTTGTATATGGAGATATATAAGGTTTTTTGTTACATGAGGGTATCGTCCTCTTATGCTAGAACAGGAAACATAAAAGTGATATTGTGAAATATTATTACAATTGAAAATAACTGTTTTCTGTTGGAATATATGTGATGGTAATATCGTGATGGCAAAGCTGAATTTTCAGCATCAGTGTCACATTTCCTTCAGAAATAATTCTAATATGCTGATTTGTTGCTCAAGAAATATTTCTTATTATTATCAATATTGAAATCAGTATGTACTCTTGTATGATGATGATAAATGCTGTCTGAACATCTGTGTACAGAATATGACATTTGATTGTTGGTGTCATTTCACCATGTTCTAGTGCACCAGTTGCCTCTCAAATTAGATAAATCAGATTTGTTGGCATGAGTAAAACCAACCAATCAATACAGGTATTTCCTTTGGCAGCAAGCTGGTAAATTATGTTGTCACATCAACCATAGCAGATCGCAATAAATACAAACTGACATCTGGTTTTAGAGACACTGAATTGATACTGACGACTGATTATTTAATACTGGGCATATAACTTAGGGAAGATGGACGTATCATAAAGAACGGATACCTTTTGGATCATAATATTCTTTTGGTTGTGCATTTCTTCTATTTTAAGTGATTGTGCATGCAAGTGTAAATTAAAAGAGTGTTGTGCATTGATCTGTATGATATGCATACTTTATACGTGGACTTTATACGCTATCATCACTTGTCCTGGCTCAGCTCATTTGTTTATTTATTTATTTTGCGAAATATAGATACTTTCCAGTAGCGTGTTCACGGAGTTGCCATTTTTAGCAGGTGACTGTGTTTGGGTCGCACTCAGATAAGGATTATCCTCTTGATTGACATTTGTCCCTATTTTCACAGCTGGATCCTCAATCGCTGCAGGGTAAAGACTGGCAGAGGACAGTAATCAGCATGAATGGGGTCAGTGTGGCTCATCCTTCACAATAATAACACCTTAACTAATAATAGGAGCAATCTCTTTATTAAATCTTCAAAAGGCCATTTACATTTAAATAGGCCAGCACACTTTGATTGAGATCATCTGTGTATATCTGGGAAGTAAATATAATTGATTTTGCTGTGTCATAGCAGAGAACTGTGAAATATATGATGATATAACCATGTAGGTGCTGATTACTTGTCTATTTTGCAGATTTTGTAAGATATTTAAATTAGATTGTGTTGAAATTGTTTTTGTATTTGTTATTCCCTAATGCTGTGCTCAAAAATACTGAAGACAAAAAAGTATTGTGAAATATTATAACAATTTAAAAGAACTATTTTAATATATATATATATATATATATATATATATATATATATATATATATATATATATATATATATATTCAGCAAAGCTGAATTTTTAGCATCATTACACCAGTCTTCAGGGTCACATTATTCTTCAGAAATCATTCTAATATGCTGATTTAATGCTCAAGAAACTTTATCTTGGTCATGTGGCTTTATTTTAAGCTGATGGCCACAGCTTACAGTGATTTAATTCTTGATTATATGATAGGTGAGATTGAGCACAGAGCTCTTTTGTTCTCATCAGTGAGATGTTTTTGTAAAAAAAAAAGTTGTGCACATTCATCACTCTTTCCAGATTGAGGTCAAGCTGTCTATGCGGTTTACCAGCAGAGAGTTCAGTCTGAAGAGGATGCCCTCCAGGAAACAGTCTGGAGTGTTTGGGGTCAAAATCGGGGCCGTCATTAAGTGAGTCAACCTACAGATCAATCTATCCAGTGTATGACTGATATAAATACATCATATAAAACTAAGTATTAGTATAATGTATATAATATTGTTTTTCCCTCATTACAAAAAGTTATTTTTGCATCAATAAATTAATAGTATTTAAAAAAAAAATGATTAAATTGTCCAATCAAATTAGACTATTCCAGTCATATCAGTAGCCTAATAAAAGCTGTTTTTCTTTACATGGAGCTGGTCTCCTCATCGGGGCTTCCCTGTTGTGATCACATGACCAGCCAAAACTACTATCTTTTTACTTTGTATCCCATTTATTTTTATATCATTTCATAACTGGAAACAGAGTAATTGAGTAATTCACACCACTAGATGTCAGTTTAAGCCAGAAAAGGCTAGAAAGTGCACTATTATTTATAAATTAATAAAGTTATATTGTATTGTAAAATCGTGATTCAATAATAAAAGCAGTCACATTCCACTCACACATCTCTCAGTCCAAGAGCAACACCAGTGAGATATCAGCCATGTTTCCCATAATTTAGAAGACACAGGGGGACCCTCTTTAGAGTGTTTTCATAGACCCACCTGACTCAAATGAGGTTTCATAAAATAAGGAGGGGGAACACTTCCTTTTAATAAAGCTGAGGAAAGGTGGTCTTCATCAGAAAGGTTTTTAAAAGTAGAAAGGAAAGCAGAAAGCAACCCCATAATGGACTTCCTGAGAAACAGGAAGAAATTATTATTAAAGGCAAGGGTTTGCCAAGGGCTTCCCTCAGAGGACTGCAATAAAAACAGGACTTTGGATTTAGGAATTAGACTCTCAGATATCCATTTTTCATAGTTTAACAGCAATGCATAAGGTTGAAATATTGCTCTGTAATATTAGTTGTTTAAAAAAAACATGACCGTTTTTGGGAGGGATTTATGCTGGACAAAACGTTCATTTTCCCTGGTGGCCTCATGATGATGTTGATATTGGAATGCTCTGTCAGGATAATGCAGATGTAGGTTTAAATATAGGCTGTGAGAACGTGGATGCCACAAAGTCATTTTTCCTTTCATAGTGAACAAATAAACGAGCTCTTTGAATATACTTTTTTTTTACATCCCAGAAATGGGCCAAAAGATTTCCCATAGTTTTCTGTGGTCATAGAATTTAAAGCTTTAATAAAGACGACAACAACAAACAGCCCATATCAACTGAAATATATTTTCCAGATGCTCGTTGTTGACTTGTGTGTGTTTGTTCCTCTTAGACGGGAGCACTCCAAAGTGCCTCTCATTGTGAGACAGTGTGTGGAGGAGATTGAGCGCAGAGGGATGGAGGAAGTAGGCATCTATCGTGTCTCTGGTGTGGCCACAGACATCCAGGCCCTGAAAGCTGCCTTCGATGCCAGTGAGTACTGTAGCACTTCTTGCAGGGATGAACAAAATAAAATTACTCGAATATATTATATTATATATAATTTAACATCATACACATTTTTGATATGGCTAAAAATGAGAATGTTTTGTGACTCAACAGACAATAAAGACGTTTCAATCATGATGAGTGAGATGGACGTGAATGCCATTGCTGGAACACTGAAGCTTTACTTCAGGGAGCTTCCTGAGCCCCTCTTCACAGATGAACTCTATGCAAATTTCTCTGAAGGCATTGGTTAGTTGAGAGTTTTTCAAGTTATGATGAATAATAATTTATATAAAACAATTTACATTTAGAATGTATTCTTGTCCCCCCCCCCCCCATTTCCTTCAGCGTTGTCGGACAGTGTTGCAAAGGAAAGCTGTATGCTGAACTTGTTGCTCTCACTACCCGAACCAAACCTGCTGACCTTCCTGTTTCTGCTGGACCATCTGAAGAGGTGACGATTGTCCCATCAGTCAATTTCAATATTATGATTCCTAAGTGAATGCAATCTAGGAACCATGATATCATAGAAACCACCTAAAACACCCTATCTACTGCATAGCAGTGCACTGGATTTTTTTTTTTTTTTTTACAAAATTATATGTAAGTTTGGGCTGTCAATAGAATAATCAGAATTAATCTCATAATTTATACCATTTAATAAGCTGAAAGACATTAAAGTTAGTGAATAAATGAAATGCATTTATTTTTGTCTTCATGCCGTGTGCAAACTACGATTTCTAATAGTCCTTTATGACTTTTGCTTGTCAGACTGTATGAACATGATCCCCGCTGTAAGCCAAGTCACACTGTAGGATCTCAGTTTAATGTCAGTCAAGTCAAGGCGTGTTAATAAACGCAAGCAGACTTGTCTGGGGTTTTGGATCATCAATCACGTTCGGTGACTGTGAGCTGCATTTACATGTGGGGTAGAAATGGTGGCTAGTAAACAAAAGCAATCTTTAGCGTTAATTTGATCATGATTTTACTGAAAAAAAAAATAAGATTTGTATGCGGAGAAAGTGATCTTTTTTTTTGCCTCACTAATTGCGTCATCGTTTTCTGCGCTCCTATTGGTTTTGACGGTTGATGTATGAGAAGCCACACTGCAGAACTGCACCTAAAAACTTCTGACAATGGCAGAATTTGAAGAAAAATTGAATGCAATGGTCATTAATCAGCTCTCTGTGAACATGTCAAACTAGCGGTCAAGGACTTTAGGTTGTGGCTTAGGATCAGAAGAATATTTTAGGATTCACAATATTTGTCTCAGACGTACAGTGTGAACCCGGCTTAATCCCTTTTTTTTTTTGTGCAAGTAAGCACCATTCACATTTTCTTCAGATCTAGTATTACTTGTGTTCTTTGAATAATTTCCAAGAGTCAGATTTGTTTTAGACCTGCACTACGACTGAAACGTTCTTCGTTGTTTCCCTCAGGGTGGCTGAGAATGAGAGCTTCAACAAGATGTCCTTCCACAATCTCGCCACAGTGTTCGGCCCAACCCTCCTTCGCCCTTCTGAGAAGGACAGTAAAATTCCAGCCAATCCCACACAGCCCATCTCTATGAGTGACAGCTGGTCTTTTGAGGTTATGTCTCAGGTAACACATGCACACTAAGTTCTAGAACACTAGAGTTCTGGTTTGAACTGTCCTAAATTAGTCACAAAAAAAAATGGTTCTGTTGACGTATTGGTTGGATCTGTTGGTCAGATTGTTCCTCTTCATCTCTATAGGTCCAGGTATTACTATACTTCCTGCAGCTGGAGACGATCCCTACTCCAGATAGTAAACGTCAGAGTATGCTCTTCTCCACAGAGGTTTGAAGAGAAGCTCAGGTGCATTATGGTGTGAAATGCCCTGGGAATGAAGTGATTCAGCATGTGACCCATAGAGGGCATCAAAAACCTACTGAAATCTTCCAAGCGGAGTGAATTCCCAACTGCATCAGTAGCATTCTGTTGATATTTCTGGAGAAATTCACAGTGAAGAATGACAAGCCAGTCTGATATCTTCTCACGGACTCAATGTTACAAGCACTTAGAATTACATTCAACATTCAGGTGATGTTGTTTATTTTCACTGTCATCCTTTATAACTTTTCTGACTGAATGGTGAGTGCCAAGCTTTCTCGTAGGTCATTGGATGGTGAATGTTATTCTTGCATTTTGTCTTGTTCCTTTCAGCACTGTGGGTTTAAAAAGAATGACAAATTCCAGTTTTCCATGACCGTTTTATTTGATCTGACATTTTGCTCACGTATGATTTATGTCTTCCCGTGGCGAGGACTACGGAACATCTGTACTCTCAAATCATGAGGAACACGTTTATATGGCCCTTTTCTGATAGATAAAACACAACGCAGAAAATTCAGATGTGAGATCCTTTAACCAATGTGTGACTATGGTCAACATAGTCGCGGTCTTAATGGTTCATGACCAAAAAGAAACTATACAGTGGCACAATTATAGCTTCTACCACTCCCAAGATTCTCAAGAAAATACATTGTTCGATTTATGAAAACATTTCCCTGTTTTATGTCACATAAATCCACTTAATATTGGATTACTGAGTCTATATTAAAATAATACAGTACACATGGGTAATATCACATAACATTATAGGACTAGAGCACTGAATCTTTCAGTGCTTTTCTAAATGGAAACCTCACATAACTTAGAAAACAAACAGTAAAACTAGTTTTAAATCTTTATTTCATATAAGGCATTGCATGTTATATGCATACATCCTTAACCGTAACTGATGGACTTAATACTGTATATTAAAATGAGTATAGGAGTTCTCCATCAGAATAATATCACTGCTACTACAACTCCTATTATTGAGCAACAATTAACTTAATTCAAACACTGTAAATCTTTCTTGTTTAATGGTTTGGGATCTTTTTCTCTCTTTTTTTTTTTTGCTGTTCACAAAACTTGCAAGCACTTTGCGATCCCCAACAGTGCCAATACTGTGCCCTGTTAAGTGTGTATGTAAATTGTTTAGTTTTAATGGCTAATGTGCATATATCTGTATTTTGTTGTTCAGTTCAAAGGAGCGGTTGTGTATTGTTAGGATGTCATATAACATGCAGGCATGTTGATTTGTTTATGACTTATGTTCCTTTAGATATTACCTTTAGTTATTGTACGACAGAGTCTTTATGCTTGTGTATTTCCTTTAGAGTAAGGAAAACCGAGACATTCCTGTAATTGTGTTCAAGATCATTGCCTTTCTCTGTTCTTATTCCATTGTATGTTCCGGAATCTGCACTTCCTTTATCAAAGTCCTACTGGAATTACAACTATAGCCATTCCTCGCTTTTCTCTCTTTTATTTGGTCCATTACACACTGTACTGATGAAGATATTCCTGGCTGCCTCCATGATGAGGAAATGTTCTGTATATGTATAAGTATTGCACAGTGTGGATTAAGGAGATGGATCACAATAAACGCCTTCATCCTCTTGTTTCCTCGGAGCTGTTGACTGTTCTGTGTGTTTATCTGACCGATGGCCAAGTACATTAAACGTTCCTCAAAAAGAGATAGACATTAGGACACAATGGTTTGCATTCAGCATTCCTTCCTCTTCTGAAGCTCTATTGTGAAACGATAGTCTTCGTTTATTGTTTATACTGGACAATACTCAAACTGCACAATGCTACACTTGTATCTGTTTAAGTGTGGTCATAATGTGATTCTGTACAAAGTAGATGAATAATAAACATGATGTTGGTTGAAAAGATAATTGCAAATCCCATGTTTTTGTTGATGTTTTATAAACAATTAACTGACATAAAATGTACCTAGAATAATAGATCTTAAAAAGTCTTTAGTGTCACATGATCAGAAATTATTCTGCTGATTTGGGGCTCATAAAACATGAATTATTATTGGAAATATTGAAAACAGTTGTGCTGCTTAGTATTTTTGTTAAAAAACATACTTTTTTCAGGATTCTTTAATGAATATAAAATAAAAAAGAACAGCATTTATTTGAAATAGAAATTAATTGAATTAGAAATCTGAAACAGTAAATCTTTACTGGCACTTTTGATAAATGTAATGCATCCTTGCTGAATAAAAATATTAATTTATTTAAATACGTTTATTTTAATAATTTATCGGGTAACACTTTACAATAAGGTTCATTAGTTAATGTATTAACTAACATGAACTAACCATGAGCAATACATTTGTTACAATATTTATTAATCTTTGTTAATGTTAGTTAATACAAAATACAGCTGTTCATGTTTGGCTATTTGTTGAAAAAGAAAATGTAGGCTAATGTTTTGAAGAGTTTTAGGTTATCTACTTTTTTTTAAAAACCTTATTTGTTATTAATTGAAAGACTCAATTAGGCCTATCATAGACTTGTAATCCAGAAAGACTTTGTCTGACTTCTCTGAATTAAACATCGTTTAGTGTGCTTTGGACAACATAACAAGAATAAAACACCCATATCCATATGTAGTATGATTTGTTTCAACGATGTCAAAGTGTATTATGACTAATGCTGCTGAGTTGCACTTGTGATTCATGCTTATCTGCAAAGACTGTAAAATACAACATCAAGTGAATGATTGCCAAAATTATGAAGAAATAAGGCAGATTATTAAAGATGATAGATTCAAGAAGGGACAGCACAACGTACAAATCTTACACAACTCATATTTTAGGCTACTGCTGTAGATTTATAGATACTATGAATAAGTATGACACGGTAATACAGATAGATGTAAAAAAATAAAAATAATTATAACTCAGTAGGCCTACAATTTGTAAAACAAAAGTTGGTTGTTTTCAGCTAACACAAATATTTCATGCTGCGCAGCTGTAATATTGACACACATGTGGTAGGCGGGCGCAGAGTGTGTGTGTGTGTGTGTGTGTGTGTGTGTGTGTGTGTGTGTGTGTGTGTGTGTGTGTGTGTGTGTGTGTGTGTGTGTGTGTGCGTGTGCGTGTGCGTGTGCGTGTGCGTGTGTGCGCGCGCGTTTGTGCGCGTGTGCGCGTGTGTGTGGTGATCTGATCTACTTTGTGTTTGTCTACTGTCTGTCAGTCGCGCTGTATGCAGTGGGCAGCCAGCCGTCAGTGTAGCATGAAACGGCTATCTGCCTCTCAGAAACGATGCCACAACTAAAACTCCGGAATACCCTTTGTTATCTACCCTCGAACACTACTAAGAAGATCATCTACACTGACGGGCGCTTGTACAGACCAAAAGGAGTAAGCCAAGGTAATAAATTAAACATTTATTTCACCTCGCATCCTGTTCAAGTAACGTTAGCACATCCTGTTAGCATTAGCGATTAGCCTGTAAACTCAACCATGCCGTAAAAAATGGACTGCAGTGATGAAAGTGGATTTCAGATTGGCCATATTTTCGTGTTTAGCCAGATTGTGTATTGTTCAGGCTGTTGTGAAACATGTCACGTTTGTAGGGATGGTTAGTTCTCGAACTGTCAGTCAAACCCTGTTGGGTCATGGCAATCAATATCTGGTATTTGTCAGATTTATCTGAGAAAAAAAGGTAACGGTGTTTCTATCTAACGGTTCACTGAAATGTTTGTACTATTAGTATATTCCTTCTTAATTTAATTTAATGTAATTTAAAACAGTCATTCAATGTAGAGTAAACATGTTACAAAAGCTAATAGCGTAAAGCTGCCTACTGAGGAACAATTTAAACAATTATTATGAATGGTAACGTTAGATGCCTTCAAATTTTCGGATTATATTCGGTATCCTATATTTGATCATTGACGTGTCAAAACACTGAAGACAATAAGCTTATGTTATTAATGAAATTAATGTTTATATTTATTGAATGTTGATGATATTAATGAATGTTCTATATTTTCTATCAATACTTTTTATTTTTTGAAAAAATTGTAAGCATTTAGGGAATAGTCAGCCATATATATATATAAGGCTGACTATTCCCTAAATGCTTATTTTGTATTTAATTTTAACTTCTAAAAGACCTTAGTCAGGGTAGCGCCATATTTAAATTTTGACAGGAATGAAAACGAGGCTGTGAGGAATAGAATACAGCATTTAATGGACGCTACTGTTGTTTAACAACCTCCTGATTGTTTAGCTGACGAAACGTCATTTAGTCCGTGTCCTGCTTTTGTTTAGTCAAGTTTTAGGCCCTGTTTACACCCGTCTGGTATTAAGGTGTGTTTTGTTCGATCGGATCTCAAGTAGACAAGGGAGACACATTCCTGTTTACAGCTAGTGTTTTAATATCTATTGTCCACTTTCAACCACTTATATCCTAATTTCTTTGAGAGGAGATTCTATGGGTGGGTAAATCTATGTTTTTTGCAGATCTTTTGATCTAATTGACAGAATAAGCTATCACAATTTACATATGAACACGACCAGATATGATGGAAAAACTATGGAGTGCAGCAGCTTTTCGTTTGTGCTCTGATAACCAGTAGTGTTGGGTCCGAGTTCACCTTTGTCGAGTCCGAGTCAAGTCCAAGTCCTTAACAATCGAGTCCAAGTCCGAGACCAAAGAGGGCCGAGTCGGACTTGAGTCCGAGTCCTTAACATCCGAGTCCGAGTCGAGTCCAGCCGAGTCCACAAAGATTTAAATGATTTGAAATTGACCTTTCACCCGCCCCTCTTAGTTACTGTTGCTACGTCCGACAAGCCGTTCCGCTCTCACTCCACATGTTCTCACACAGTGAAAAATATATTGCGGAGCAAAGAGGACACTGAATATGCGCCAACATACAAGACAGAGCAGCCTACTTTTGGTATGAAATAAAGTCTCATCTTTTACATTTTTATAATTATTATGAAATTCAAACAATAAATCCTCGTTTGTGGTGCTTTAATGGCCTCAGTTCAAGCAGCACATGAACTGATAATCTCTTAGTTATAGCACAAATTAAACATGAGTGAAAATCAGCTGCAAAAAGATATCAATACACACCATTTTTCAACTTCAAGTCCACTGACTTTAATCTATTAACTGATTTGGTTTGTTTGTCGGACAAAAATGGCGTTATCTGCATTATGATTGGTCAGATCGCCTGTCAATCAAATTCCACCGAAAGATCTCAACACTGACCTCTTAAATTAATATTTTAAACCTTACAAAATGATTGCAATGTATAGTCAAAGTCATACGTTTACCTATTGTACATCTTTCAGAATCTGCAAGGTAATGCTCAAGAATGCAACACGATGCATTAAGAGCCAGG
Source organism: Meda fulgida (assembly GCA_030578275.1). Taxonomy (NCBI): domain Eukaryota; kingdom Metazoa; phylum Chordata; class Actinopteri; order Cypriniformes; family Leuciscidae; genus Meda; species Meda fulgida. The sequence continues at coordinate 17,380,777 of CM060623.1, read as the reverse complement.
GGTAAACTTTTGAGCAAATGGTGATGTTTAAAGTTTTCTTATTTTGTTTTACATGCTAATATCTTTTTCAGCCTCTGAAGGGCAGGACTAAATTAATATAAATTTTCAACAAAATAAGAACAATTTACATCCAGTTTCATCCTTAATGGACTTCTTGAGCATCACTAAGTGTTTGCAGGGTTTGTAATAGTTGTGTTTGAGTCCCTCAGTTGTCACCAGTGCGAAAAGATGGATCTCACAATCATAGTCACTGCTAGTCAAATATGCAGAAGATGCTGGAAAAGCAAATAATGTGCAGGAGCTGGAGGATTTTTCCTAATGAACAACCATTACAAAAAAAACAAAAACAAAAAAAAAACAGTTGTGGATACAAACACAAAATACAAGATAAATTACTATAAACTACTGTATATTGTGTGTCAGGTAATGCTATTTACAATCAAGTAATTTGTCTTGTTTTTTGTGTTTGTATTTTGTCTCGTGGACAAGGCTATTAAACATTTGTTATGTGAAAAAGCTTTTTCAGTGCAGTACTAAATAGAAACAATGTTTTTATGATCCTACTTATTAATAAATAAATAAATTCCATTTTGGAGATTTTTAAAGGTGTATGTAAACTTATGACTAAAGTGTAAATGTAACAAAAATCATTAAATTATTAGACACCAAAATGTTGCTATGGTTATCACTTTCTCATGTTGCTATGGTTACTATGTCAATCATCGCAATTTCAAGACTCACAGGACTAAAATTTAGTGGATTCACTCCCACATTTAAATGCATTTATCACTCTTTATAATTTACAGTGTGAACGTAACCACTGGTCCTCTAGAAGCACGAAAAACAAAACTATTATTTAGATTGTCGATAGCGCTCCCTGTAAGCCATCACTTACCGCGTTCTGCAATCTCCCTAAAACTCTCGTCATAAACACTGAATCAAGTGTCCACACTGCACAGTGAATCTCTCATTTATATCGCGTCAAGACTTTGTTCATGAGGGGATTTGCGGAAGGATAAAGCTTGTGCTGATTCTGAACATACATTTTAAGCGAATTCTCCGCATGTTGACTCTAAAATGCCTCTGATTTGCCACTGTGTTCATGCACTTAATATACATGTCTGTGATTGGCTAATGCTCAACGAGGAAACAACACAAGTAGTTTGTATTTGTTTTTGAATAATATTGTGTCCTCTAGTGCCCGGACTCGACTGGACTCGGACATTTTTCCGAGTCTAAAATGTCCGAGTCCGTGTCAAGTCTAAGTACAAATTCATCCGAGTGCGTGACAAGTCCGAGTTCATTCAAAATTGGACTCGAGTCCGGACTCGAGTCCGAGTTCGAGTACCCCAACTCTAATAACCAGAATGTCATACGTGGTGAGTGCGTATTAGAAATCAGTAATAGTGAGAGAACTTTGTGCTTGGTACGTTTTTCGTCTGGGGTCTCTAGCCGAGGAAGTTTAAATCCCGTCTGGCTAGTGCGCTTCCCATAATGTTCACACATTCGGTCAGAAGGCGGAGAGCAGGCGGTCTTTTGTGGCTGTTCGAATGCATTCAACTACATGAGCGTTTAGCCTACATCACAAAAGCAATCCGGTCCAATGCGTTTTCTACTACCTCTTAAAGTGATCAAAATTGGACAAGCTTAAAATGTTATAGACCCTGTTTACACCTGTATTTAGCGTCGTCCTACTTGTGATCCGATCAACCAAAACGCATCTTAAAGAGTTAGTTCACCCAAAAATGAAATTTCGTTCCAAACCCGTAAGACTCATCTTCGGAACACAAATGAAGATATTTTTGATGAAATTCGAGAGGTTTCTGAACCAGCAATAGGCAGCAACATTTTTCCAACTTTCAAGGCCCAGAAAAGTAGAAAAGTGTGACCACATTGGTTCAACCTTACTGTTATGAAGCGAAGAGAATACTTTTTGTGTGCAAAAACCCCCCAAAATAACGACTTTATTCAACAGTCTTTTCTCTTCAATGTCATTCTCCTATGATGTTGATGTAGTGTCTTAGATTAGCTAGCCAATACAGTGAGGTGGCGTTCTGACAGAGCAGCGCTTCCTGGTTCTAATGAAAAGACTATTGTCACACAGAGGCAGCTTTATTGTACATTTATTGAGCATTAAGTGCATTTATTGTGTTACTAAAATCCGTCTTTTCAGATCATTTACGCTGTTTCTGCAGAGAGAGCTTGTGCATGGTGGCCAGATTGCAAATATTAAGTAAAACATTGGGTTGTACATTTATAATTTTAACAGATAAGCTCTGATTGGGGGATTTAATTTTAAATACATTTTCACATCTAACAACAGAAAAAATGAAAGCTTGTAGAGACTTGTTAAGAACATTCTGTAATATTTAGTTGTCTCCTTTTTTTCCCGACAAAAAAACAAAGAGAGATTTTGGTAAAGTTTTTATTTTTTAAACTACATTTTAATCGTCTTTTTGTCTACAATATTGCATGTTGATATAGTCACAGTTATCGTTTAATGATGTTGGTGTCATCTCGTCTTGGTCATGAAAAAAAAAAGGTCAACGAAAAATTTTCATCATAGATTTCGTTAAGAAAATTAACAATGCCTTACAGTGATTTTGATGCAGAGCAAGACATTTTCATTCACTTTCTTTCCTTTCCGTTTGTGGAAAAATGTCGTCTTAAACTATTTATCACAACTGCAACAGGGAAAGAGACTTATGCAATAAGAATTACAGCCAGTTTGGGCCGCTCTCGATCCTTGGCTTTAGCAGGACAGTCATCCCAAGTGAAAAATTTGGAGTTCTTGGAGGCCATCCTCTTAAGATCTAATAAACCAGCAAAAAGGCCTCCAAACAAAACACATTCCTGGAGCTGAAGCAGTGGGAGGGTTTCTGTTGCAATGTGTGTATGTTCACATATAGGAAAACTGAAGGCCTGCTGAGATGTTTCAAAGTGTGTGTGGGACAAAGATGTCCCTCATCTTTCCTCTATCAGTACGTTCTTTCTGAGTATCATAATAACCCTTTCTGTAAGTTCAATGATGGTTTATGTTTGTGTATAAAATATTTCTCTCAAATATCTGTGAATGTGATTTCAAAATGATTGGTATTTTGGGAAGATGTGTGTTGGATGCTTCCCCAACTAAAGGAAGGGCTCACTAATTTTATTGTGTTTGAAGATTACCAACAGATGTGTTGTTGGCGGTTTTGATGGAGCAAGATGTTGTTCTGACATTTCACAGCGTTTGAAGTTCTTGTGCAATTGGTAGCGTTTCAGATAAAAGATGAAGTGGAATATAGGGATTTCAGGAGCCGAACTGTGATTGAATTGTCTGCTTTTTTTAACCTTCTCCAATGATTTTTGGGCAGTAACTTTAATTTTTCTGGAAGGAAGTTAATGTTTATTTCATACATTTCTTTAGAAAGAACTTATTAAATTGATCTAAAGTTACTGTAGGGCAATTCCATGCAAAGGTCATCTTTACCATGAAAAAATAAAGTTTTAACCAAAAGAACAAAACCCTTTTTAAGTTGTCCATTTAGGTCTGTAATATACTGTATTAATGTGCTTTAACCAAAATTTTAAGAAAATTGCCTTGTTTATCCACCAGATATGAGGTGAGCAACAATGCTTAAATTACATTTTCAACCAGCCATATTTTATGCTTTCAAAAAAAGGTATCAAAGACCCCCCTTTTTAAACTTTATTCTAACAGTAAGAATTTTGCAGAAAGATGAAGGCATGCCTGAGAAATAAATATACTAATTTGGTCATAACAGCACTGCCTGTTGAATTTATAAGGGATGTAATAAAGAGGTCTTGACGCTTCATTGCACTGTCACGTCCATAACGTTTTAAAGGTTTAGTTTATTTAATATGACAATTATAAATGCAAATAACTTGAAACTTTATTTACAAAGCTAAATTATGTTTATGCTTATTAGGATAGACAATTCATCTCACTACTTTGCTCTGAACAACCATAATAATGCGTTACGGACGTGACAGTTACGGACGCTTCATATTAAATCATGCATATGACTATTGTGATCTGTTTCAAGACAGAAATGATTTTGGCCACTTCATTTCAAGTTTTGTTTTGTAGAAAGACTTTATTTAAAGTGAATTTCGTTTTTTTTTATAAATTGTATCTTAATTTTAAATCAAAGTTTCATCAACCAATTGCCTGGATTTAATAAATAAGCAAATATAGCATGGAGGTGCGATCACTTGCAACACGTAAACTTGAGCTTGTCTCATAACTGAACAGAAACTCAACGTATGCCTCTCAGAAATATAGCCTATCTATAGAAAGATTGCATAGATCAAAACGAAAAGAAAAAGGCAACTCTCTGATTGTGTAATCTGTGCTTTTTCCACCACCACGTCCCTTTAGAGGCTCGGTACGATCACGCTGACAAAATAATAATAATAATAATAGGCTAATAATATTGCGTGTCAATTATTTTGTCAAATCATTTTTATACGAAATAAAATGTGATGATTTTGACTCGCGACTGTGCATTAAAATCCATAAACTGGCCGAAAACCGTGCGATCATTTAGACAAAAAACGTAGGCGTTACATGATTGCTAGTGACTCACATCTACGGACAATGATGTCCATCGGTTCACCTGACTGTGGAGGAAACCTGTGATTTGAACTCCTATATGACAAACATTAATTGTTAATGTATTTTAATTTTGACTGTCTTCCGTAATAGTCTCTGCTTTAATGTTCCGTCTGTGTTTTTATAGTAGCCTATTCATGTCCTAGTCGAGAGGCGTCCTGCAAATGCGCGAGGAACCTGATTTATTTAGGCGCGAAACAGACGCCCTCTAATTCGCTCGCGCTTCCTGTCATTCAAGCTCAGGTTATGATCTTCAGAATCATTTCAGACAGTCTTCTTAATGTGAAAACACAGCCATTATGCATCAACAAAAGTGCCATGATGGTTTGATTGTTTTCAAACAGATTCTATGTACTTCAGACGCGTCACATCCATAACGTTGGTTTTTCTTCATAAAAATATATACATTGATATTTTTATGTTCAGCTAAGACCCCTTCATTATGTGGATAGCAATTTTTATACATTGGATTTAAAAGTTCACAGACTTAAGGAAATCGAACAGTATACCAAAAACTCTGTCATTTCCCGTCACATCCATAACGCATGCATATTTTCCTTTTTTGAGGGTGCTTAAATATATTTTAGACAAACATTTTGCCTGTCAATTCCCCAGATTATGTGCTCTGAGAATATACATTTCCAATTTAAATATTGTAAGAAGTTTTTTTTTTCTGAGACATTTGCCATGTGAGTGGCGGATGAGAATCCAGGCGCAGATGCAAATAACAGGATTTAGTGGTACAAAAACAGGAAAACAACCCACGAGGGGGCAAAACAAGACTATACGGAGACTAAACAACGAAATTGACAAAATACTAGAAAAAAAACACCACGAGAGATACTAACAATGACTAGACTTTCAATGACAAGACTTTCACAGGATACTCACAAGTAACGTTTGGCAATGAACCGACACAAGACATCAAACACAAGGGGATTAAATAAGAGGACTAATCATGACAGGTGACACAGACTAGGTAATGACAAGACGAGAACAGGTGACAGACTAGGTAATAATGACAAGACGAGGATAACAAGGGGGCGGGGTATAGTAACGAGACAACACAAGCACATGGCCCAAACAACTGGCCATGCGCTTGTACACCAAACATGGTTCTGCCATGATCCTGCCACAAGACTAAGAAAATCAAGAACATGATGGCAGAATCATGACAGAACCCCCACCTTAAGGAGCGGCTTCCAGACGCTCCCAAAAGGGACACTAAGCACAAGACATCGGCAAAAACCAACAAAACATGGAAAACATTAATAACGGCATACAAGAATAAACAATAACAGGATTAGGGTGAAACATCAAAAACAACATACAAGGCAGAGGAGGTGGAGGAAACACAGAGTTCATGGGGGAAGGTCCAGGGAAGATGGGAAGACTGGGGGTCTTGGGTCCACGGGACGAGGGCTGAGGACGAGGACTCTGGGCAGGCTTAGACGGAGAGACACGAGGAGAGGTCTTGGGGGAAACAGTCCGGGGCTTAGTGGAGACAGGGAAAACACGCTGAGAACTGGTGGTGACAGGGACAAACGGGGAAACAATCCGGGGACTAGTGGAAACAGGGACAAACGGGGAAACAGTCCGGGGACTAGTGGCGACAGGGACAAACGAAGAAACAGACCGGGAATTAGTGGAGACAGGGACGACCGGGAAGACAGACTGGGACTCTGCATTGGTGGCAGCAGCAACAGACTCAGACATAGAGGACACAGAGGATGAGGAAACGGGACTCCTGACGGGGGACATGGCAGGCGAAAGAGCAGGACTGGATGCAGCGCTCACAGGGACAGGATCGGGTGACGCGCTCACAGTGGCTGGCGTGGGTGCTGCGCTCTCGCCGGCAGGCGCGGGTGCAACGCTCTCGGCGGCAGATACAGGGACTGAAGACAAGACAGGGCGAACAGGAACTTCAAGAATCTTGATTAGACGAGACAAGTACTCCGACATGGTTCTTGCAGCAATAACGACCGGCATCGCTTGCTTAGCTGAAACGGAGCGCAAAACAGCCTCAGCAGCTGAATCAGCCCCTTCCCTCTCTGCAGCATTCACAACTGTAGACTTGGGAAAAGCCCTTACCGCTGCAGAACCTGGAGCCGCGCCCTCAGCGACCGATTCAGGAACGGTACCTTCGGCTGTAGCGGGCTCTGGGACAATACCAGCAGCAACGGGCTCTGGGGCGGCGCTAGCTGGAGCGGGCTCTGGGATTGCGCTAGCTGGAGCGGGCTCTGGGACGGCGCTAGCTGGAGCGGGCTCTGGGACGGCGCTAGCTGGAGGATGGAAGGCTCCCCTCTTCCTCTTTCTCCTAGATCTGGAAGCAACGGTCACAGCAGGACTCGTGATCGGCTGGACAGGCTCAGCGGAAGACAAAACAGGGACTGGGACGACAACTTCTGGTAGGGTGAGCTCAGACGACGATGACTCCGAGGGGGAATCCCAAGAAGACCGTCTCCCTCGTTTACCACGGAGGTCAGCGGGTGTGGAAGATGCCTCTGGAGTCGTGGGAGAACTAGCCTGGTCCCCAAGCGTCGCGACGGCTATCATTCGACCCTCCCGGATAACTGGCAGCGTGGAAGAAGGGGGTGACGACACGGTGGGACCCTGCGGCTACTTTCGAGACAAACAGTCCACCATGTCCCGGAACGGGCGGTGGACCAGCCTCTCCCGTTCTGCCAGAGGAGGGGAAACATTGAGACCCGCGATGAGGTAATGGTTGACGAGGACCTCAGGTAAGAAAAACCTCCTTGCTTCCACGGCCTGGGTATATCTCCTCAGGGACCTCTCTCCCTGGGGAGGGAAAGGAAGCTTGCCCAACTTGCTGTCGGTGATAGCCGACTGCCACCATAATTCCTGGTCAGTCGACTGACGAATAGCAGGAGAAGGCATACAATCTGCTGGGTTCTGTTTTGGTCGGTTCATTCTGTCATGTGAGTGGCGGATGAGAACCCAGGCGCAGACAGCAGATGCAAATAACACAGGATTTATTGGTACAAAAACAGGAAAACAAAACCCACGAGGGGGCAAAACAAGACAGGACTATACGGAGACTAACTAGACAACGAAACTGACAAAATACTAGAAAATAAACAACACTACGAGAGATACTAACGATGACTAGACTTTCACAGGATACTCACAAGTAACGTTTGGCAATGAACCGACACAAGACAGCAAACACAAGGGGATTAAATAAGAGGACTAATCATGACATGACAGGTGACACAGACTAGGTAATGACAAGACGAGAACAGGTGACACAGACTAGGCAATAATGACAAGACAAGGATAACAAGGGGGCGGGGTATAGTAACGAGACAACACAAGCACATGGCCCAAACAACAGGCCATGCGCTTGTACACCAAACATGATTCTGCCATGATCCTGCCACAAGACTGAAAATCAAGAACATGATGGCAGAATCATGACAATTTCACCTGTCATTATGAGTTCAAATGTCACATCCATAACGCTGGAATTACCCTGTAAATACATTTATAATGTTAGCCTAATAAACTTTCTATTCTTAAAATATTCATCTTAGTTTCACAGAAATATTAAAGCTACAATACATAATTTCTTTCCGCTGCTAGGGGTCGCTAACCTCTTACAGTAACAAAGGCGTAGGTTGATGACGCCTAAGCGGAATTATGGAACTTGTCTTAAGGATTTAATAATGTTTATGGATGAGTGATACATTGATGTTTTTAACATGACTGTGGTATGAAGCAGGGTGTGATTGCTAATAAGAGACATATATCTTATTTTGGCAGAATTACTAGTTACACAGGTCAGTTTATTAGACGAATGAAACTTGTGAGGTTACGCAGCACTGTTTCACTTGGTCTACACTGACACTAAACTGCATCTGAGTGTTGAAAGTTATAATGTTATTCTTTGTGATAGTTTATCTGTATGAGACTAGCAGTAAAGCTAGATCAACATTAGAATAACATACTGATCATATTCTAACATTTCGTCATTTTGAGCTATATAACATTGATTAGTTTTATGTACATTTGCTCACCTGTCTAATAAAGTATCTCTGTCAAGTCGAAGTTTGTCACGGACGTGGAGCTCTCGGCATCTCGAAAACGCCACGCTGATTTTGATCCTTGTTTTAGTTCTCCTTTTGTCCCAAAGTCTGCTTGCCATGATCCATAAGGTTTGAACGAAACAACAACAGCGTGAGTGTGCCGCTAGACGTCCACATCTGTCGCCATGGTTACTTTGGCAGCACAAAAATTCACAACATTCTATAGTGTTTTCATTATAATGTAAATATTGGCACTGCACGTTGCACTAAACTGTATTTTCATCTAATTTATCAAAGGATTCCATACATCTGCATATTTTCCAAGACAAGAATTTTCCAAGACATGATTTCGAGAAATGATTTTAATTAAAACAAAGGCCAACTGACGAGAAAAAAATAACAAGCCTGGATTATTAATAGTATCATCAATGTTTTTGAAATAGGCATCTAAAAGGAATTTAACTGTCTCAAAAAACCCAATCATAGGTAAATTGAAACACTTTGCTAGTGTTGGTTAATAAACACATCCTTTATGAGATTAATCATATATATAGCCTACAACATAGAAGTAATATTACAACTTACATCAGCACAAAAGGATGTGAATGCGCACTTGAACTTGCGTGCTTGTCTGAATGTGTAACTCCCGTTGTGGATGCACTCTTCCCGTAACAACAATGCTGAAACACAGGCAACTAAGAACAAAAAATTATTCATAACATTAGAATGTTATGTGTATATATGGCAGGTTGATGCTGCACATCTTTCACCTGTATTTTCATGATCAAAGTGATTCCAGGCATCACTGCATACTTTCAAATCCATAGTTTCACTTCATTTCGCCGCTCTGGACGGCATGCTGTCCTAATGCTAACCACTCAGACCTCAGGTACCGCCCAAAATGCCGCAGTAACCAATCAGAAAATAAATTAAATATATTTTTTAGTCGACTATCGTGATCATCGTTTTCAAGGTCAATCGTCGATGTCACATCCAGTTACTCGAGGACTCGTGCACAATCCTACTACAAAACGTAACAAAATCGCAGCCAATCAACTGTCAAGGAGATACTTGTTATTGTACTGTACTGTCATGTTTTGGACCAATCCGTTTTCACAGTGGGCGGAGTTACTCAGCACAGTGCTGCATAGGTTGAAAAGAAACCAAGTGATTTGCAAAATGTAGATGGATGATAACTATTATCATTCACAGCTTTATCACCTCAATGCACTCAAAAGTTAAGACAATTCCGGTGTCAACAATTTTTCTCTCCATGATAAAAGTGAAACTGCTGCAAAATGACAGTCAATCAGAACAATGAACACAAGTTCTCCCTGAAAACTAAAACTAAGAACAAATAGATGGTAATTACTGTTGTATTTTCCAGACAGTTGTGGAACTTAAGGGATTTTTTCATATAACGTCGTCGTCCAATGAACCTCTCCTCATCTGTGTTTGATTTTTTTAATTCATGAGGAGCAGGATTTTGATCCAATAAGTTTTTTGGGTGGGCGGGGTTTTCATGTACTGAAAGTGACTGTGCTGTGTTCTGTTTTGAAATACAAGCATCTCTGACTCACAGAACAAAAATATTGTATATTATTTAAAAAATGTACCACAGTAAACACCAAAGCATATTCCCACTCTCTGGTTCCACAAGGCTACCCAAACACAAACGGCCTGACTGCACCGGGCAGCACTCCAAGACCCTCATCACGCTCTGATGAAGATGACTAAACAAATAGTGCCATCCCAGTGCTCCTGTAACTAACTCCACTGAGACACATTTCTAAAGAGAAAGAACAAAGAGCCCAAACAAAGATTTACACAGGAGTCAATTTTCAGCACATTGACACCATTTTCTGGCCATTTTGGCTGTGATTGCCTGGTTACTGAAAGGCCGAAATGATTATTACTGTGAATCGGAGCAAATGCTTTTATCCAAGTTTGGAATCAAGAACCAGTTATTATTCAGAAGAGAGAGGAGCATTATTCATGTCACGTGTGACTTTTTAATAGGCAGGGTCCACAGTGTTATGATGACCTCATTGTAGTAATAAATCATATGTGAGCATTACACATGCAGCGCACACCTAATAACGTGACCTCATCCTGCACAGTCCTGACAGCAAACGATGTCACGGTCAAGAGGTAAAGAGAGCATATAAAAAAAAACTCAAGCCCCACATATGCTTCCTGTTATTTCGTTCAGTCCTTGAAACCTTGGCCTACTAGGTAATTGATGTAAAGCTATCGGTATGTGATACACTCTGCAGAGGAGTGGTGAACCATTCATCTGTTTCTTTGTATGTGTGCAAAAATCTCTGCCATGACTCATATTTGAGGGATCGGTGGGTTGTGTTAGTCTTGATTCTCTGTCAGCACCTCTTAATGCTCACTCTATAGCAGGGGTCAGCTTGAAGTCAAATCTGGGAGCCGCACTGTACTTACTCATATAACTGATTTCTGCCATTGTTTTTTTTGCTTAACACTTAGGCTATGTTTACAGTAAATCTTTTAGCTGATTGTATTATTTTGGGAATGGGATTGGGCTCAAGCATGAAATGTAAAATTTTTGCCTAGTCACGGTGGCTGGCGAATGACCAATTTTATTAGTCACTACGATTTTTTTACCAGACATTAATACTTTTATTCGGTAAGGACACATTAAATTGATCAAAAAAGAAAGGAAAGATGTTTATAATGTTACAATATTTTTATTTTTCTAATAAATGCTTTTCTTTTTTCTTTAAAATAAAATAAATTAAAGTAGAAAACAGTGATTTTAAATTGTAATAGGCCTAATATTTCACAATTTTTACTGAATTTTTTGATCAAAAGCTGTAAATGCTGCCTTGGTGAGCATAAGAGACTTCTTTCAAAATCATTAGAAAAAATCGTATCGAACACAAAACTTTTAAACTGTACAGCTGTGTACATAAAATATTTATTTATTTATATAGATATCACCAGACTCCAACACGATATTATTGCAATTTTAACATCATAATGGTATTGTATCAACGATAGTCAGAGATATTGCAGATAGCTGCTGCCTTTCATAATATCAAGATGATAATTTGATGGGTTTTTTTTTCATTATTGTATTAAATTAATTTATTATTATTATTATTATTATTATATTAATGTTAAGATTTAATTAATTTGCCTTCCCTTATTTCATAATGACACCACCACATAACAGCATTTGCGACACTGACACGCATATGAGGATTGAGGACTCAATGAAAATTTTTTAAAAAAAGACAAAACTATATCCCACATCAAAATTAATTTGCATTGTGATCTAGGCTATTCACAAATTGTCAAGAATGCTTATTATAAAAGGCCAAGGCGAAAACGGCATTGTTGTTCGTCATGTTTTTGTTTCTATAGCACATTAACAAAACATTGAAACTAAAAACACTAATAACAATACAAATTATTATTAATACTACTTAATCTAATAAGATCACTAAAATTATATAGGCTTTAACAGTCTTTAGGTCGGAACACCGCACAAATCAGTCATGAAAATCAAAAGCAGCTTCAAACAGAGACTTAAAAATCAACTTGTTTAACAAGAAATATTGATTCTTTCTCTCTCTTTTTTTAATGTATGGTCCACAAGAGAAATATGAAGGCAGTAAATTAAGATTTGATATACTGTTGTCAGCTTATAGATTCATCTCGTTAATGCAGCGACAAATGCCAAAGCTTGGTTAGTTTTGTTTTCACTCTCAGGGAATAACTGACTGTGGTTTGAGACTCCTTCACGTAACTTGTGCAAAGTTTGCAAATTGCATGTGTGATATCCACGCGCTCACCTTTTAGGTGAAATATTTCCATGCGACGTGACATTTATCTTTATCGCCAACTTAATCTTTGCTCGCAAAATGATAGAAAAAAATAAACAAAAACGAAGTAAATAATTAACTAAATGAGTAAATAAATGATGATCAAATAGCCTGAGTAAACTAAGTATTTTAATATTTTAAGTATTCTTCTTCACCCTCTCATGCATGTATTTGTTTTCCCTCCCCTAAATTATTTATATAAAAATGTTTGTGTTTAGTTTGCATTAGTTTCACATGTGAGACAGCCATCATGATCAACAGATGGCAAGCATGAAATCAGGAAGTTTTCTCCTGGGAAAAGAAGGAATAGCTAAATACAATTTAACAAACCAACACAACATTTTCCTTAGTCACGATTAATCCAGGTATTGTTAAAAGAAGTGAGTCTTGAGTCAGTGCCTGAAGATTGGGTGGGATTCTGCTGTTCTGTAGTGGAAGTGGGGTGTGAGAGGTGAGAACTGTTAAGTGCTTAGTCATCTTGTCATGTAAAGGGGGTGTTATGGATGGTCTAAGGGGTGAGTCATTATTCTTGAGGTCACCAGATGTAGAAGATGATTGTCTGTTAATTGGTTTGTATGCCAGGACAAGTGTTTTATTTGACTTGATCCCTGCAGGCATGTACATAGCATGACTAAAAAAATACTTTTTTTTTAATGGAATGTACTGTATTTCTATATGAAATAACATAGGCTTATATATTATACTGTTAATTAGTGTTCATTTTGTCAGCTATTTTATTAATTAGTCTTAGTCCTGCGTCAAATGTACTTTTGAGTTTTTATCATATTTAGTCAACCTTGTCCTGTTTTTGTTTAGTCAAGTTTTAGTCAACTAAATCTTCATCACATCACAAATATTTTGCTCAAAATTATAATCACAACGATTGTTGTCATTTGTCAAAATTAATTTTTACATTTCATCAGAATTATTGCACTTTCACCTAAGCACACATTAAGAGAATGTCAACCCATACACATGGTTTATTTAACCTAATCTAGTTTCCTGATTTTTTTACACATGAATATCAGATGATGTCACCAACGTCTCCTCACTGACGTCACTCCTAAAACTTGTCTGCCGCCATCTTGAGTACCTGATTCGGCAAGATCGGTACGTCAGTCGCAAAGGAACTAGCTCTATTCTTTCAATATGGATTGGAATGACTGATTGTTTGTAAATTGAATTCTAAATAAATAAATAAAAATGCTTTCAATATGTTGTGCGGTGGGGTAACATAAATATAACATAAATGTAACATAACAAATCTGTAACGTTCGTTATTTTGAATAGAAATCATCACTCGTAAAGCATTCATTCACGTCTTCTCCGGTTTATTTGTGTTCAAATACATGCAATATACAGTATCCGCCACGGCTATTAGTCCAATGGTGTGGATTTTTGGAGAAATAATGATTCATTATCACATGTTTGTAAAATATTTCGTCATATTACAAAATAACATTTCTATTCATTTTCCCCTGAATTATGCGAGAGCTCATAAAGAGCTCAAACAGCGAATGCAGCCAGATCTGTCTCCTCTTCCTGATTTGCGTCATTTATGATCTCAGCGCGCGCTCATTCGCTGTACAGCTGTCAATCATCTCACATGGTTCAACGTAGAGATGTTCCGATACCCTTTTTCCCTTCCCGATACCGATTCCGATACCTGGACTCAGGGTATCGGCCGATACCGAGTACTGATCCGAAACTTGGATGTGTACAGTATCTATACAGCTGCAATTCATACTAGCACTGTATGAATTGATATAATTATTTTATGGTGTTTCAGACTTATCCCTTAATGAAACATGAACAAATACATACAGTGAACTAGAGTATTTTTATTATCTGACATACATTTCACAGCAATATATTATTTATCTTTCTTAAGTGAAAAAGAACTTAAAATGCAACCACACATCTAATACTGTAAACTGAAAAAGGTATTTTAGTTTTACAATATAACTGCATAAAAAAAGTGCAACAAATAAATCTAGGAATCTAAAAAATGATATATGAATAATATAAGAAAATAATCTCTTTATAATTTAAAGTCCATAAACAATTTAGTTAAATAAACGGTATTTCAGTTTTGACCGCATCTGGTCATCCAGAAAAATAAACTCAATACATGTTGTCGGTTGTATTTATCGCTCGTTGGCTGTCTTTTGAAAACATTTCTCTTTGTTTGAATGAAGCTTTTAGAGATTGTTGATTCTGGTGCGGCTCATTCTTCTCTGTGTAATCGTGTTCTGCTGGGTAACGCGTCTTCAAATGCTTTAAGTTAATCGTGTTGAAGTTGCTAATCTTGTTCCACCTCTCGAAATTGCAGTATGACATACGAGACATGTCGCCGTTTTACTGTCTGGTTGGTCCAGTCTGAAACACTGCTAAACAGCGGACATACTGATAGCGCGCACGCGTTTTCTTCTTCGCTGCTCTAAACAGTGGTTGCTTGTGGCAACAGCACAACTGTTTAGAGCAGCGAAGAAGAATTGATCTCTGATTTGCAGCGTTATGCAAAGCTAGCGTGCATAACTAGATATTGTTTAAGAAAATGGTATCGGATCGGTGCATGGGTAGAAGTACTCGCCGATACCGATGCCAGCATTTTTATTGGTATCGGCGGCATTTCCGATACTAGTATCGGAATCGGAACAACTCATTATCCTGCCTCTTCTGCATGACTTCCTCATTCTGTGATAACAAAGCTAAAGTAACATATCTTCACCTGAAACAAGAAGCTTAATAAATGCATGGTTTAACTTTGAAGTATATGTGATTTGTGTGTGATTTTCGTGCGGTTGGGGTATTTTCATATGAATAAAGAATGTTTAGAGTATGCATGGTAGGTAAGGATAGCCCATAGCTTCATATAAAATGCTAAATATAACATGTTTCAAAATATTTTTTTGACTTGAAACCATTTTAAACCGCGACCGGAATATGATACAAATACTCAATGGTGTTTTAAAGTGAGTTTAAAGTTAAATAATATATAATAATATTAATCAATTAAATTGTGTCATGTAGCTTTATGCTACCTGTTGTACTAATGCACCTGCTGCATGTGTTATTCTATTCCATACAATAATTTTTTTTTAAAGAATTCAAATGTTTCAATAATAGTTTTTTGTTGTTGTTTTGTTTTCTAACAAGACTTGAGGTATAGGTTTGTCATTAACTTACCATAGACCGTACTCGGTAGGTACTCAAGATGGCGGCAGTCAACTGGAAAAAGAGCGAATATGTAACGTAAGCTGTCACGTGTCTGATATTCATGCTATTTATCATATACATTAAAACTCTGTCTATATTATGAAATTCCAAATAGTAATTCCAAATGACATTAATGGTTTTTTTTCCCTATTAAACCAATAGCAAAAAATATTGTATTGTAACACTCTTAAAAATAAAGGTTCCAAAATAGGGGTCATAGAAGAACCATTTTGGTTCCCAAAAAACCTTTTAGTGAATCGTTCTAAAAAGAACCATTTTTTTAGATGATTTGGCCGCTCTTTCCACCTAGTGTAAGTTAAAAAATCCAAAAGTCAATTTTTTATTAACTTTGAGAAAGGTTTGTGTAAGATAAGTAATCATTCTGTTAAATTTAATGTAATGGTTCTTTATCTGCATCATTGACTCCATAAAGAACCATTTTGTTCCACAAAAGTTTATTTATAGTGGAAAAAGGTTCTTTAGATTATTAATATGTTCAAAAAATGGTTCTTTTTAGAACGATTCACTAAAAGGTTTTTTGGGAACCAAAATGGTTGTTCTATGACCCCTATTTTGGAACCTTTATTTTTAAGAGTGAACACTGATGTTGCGTAAGTGCATTTAGGCCTATTCAGCAACCGCAATCGCAAACAATATAATTGAGATCCATGTTTGGATTTATTACAGTTCTTCACTGAGAAGGTTTGATCACATATTTGGACACAGCAAACAGCGCAAGCTGTTCATGAAGGAACTCCGACTGGCTGTATGACTCTTTGATTTGAGCAGAATATCTCAATGGACTCCGCTAAACTCCAGGTTAGATGTTTATCTGTGTTTTCAGGTCACCCGCGTTTCTTCTGCAGTGTAGAGAGAGTGTATGCGCAATGTAGCCAGATTGCAAATGTCAAGTAAAATATTATCGGGTAGTAAATGTATCCTTTTAAGAGAAAAGCTCTGATTGGGCGATTTAAACTCTTGACATCTATCAACCACAAGCATGAAAGCTCATAGAGGTCCTTTTTTTTGCCATACGTTTCGTTAATGAAATTAACACTACATGATGCTCAATTTGACCACCTCAGGCATAAGTGTCAAAATATACCTTTGGGCATATTTGGGATTAATTGCGTCTATTTTGTATTTATTTACCAATAAATGTAACCATTCACACTTAGTTTTAACATTCTATAGCCTAGTTTATATAGAATTTTTAAATTGATAAATAAATATTGGAGAGTTCAGTTTTCATTTCTGGAAGCCTGACACAGCATTTCTTTCAGGGTAGTTCTGAAAACATCTAGCCAGAAGTTGTGCTCCAAACCTCTCCCTTTAAGGGAATGTGTGCTGAAGCTTTTTTCCATTGGGGGGTCTGTAAATTGGAAATGAGCAAACGTTCTCCCACATCTCTCCACCCCCTGCCTCGCAACAGCTGTAAGATATTAGGCCTTATTTTCTCTTCCATTGAGAGACAGGAGGAACGGGCTCTGTGCCTTGCTATGATCAGGCTCGAGAGGACAATGGGGATCCATTAAATGAACAATCTGGAAAGATCTGCACCGTCCAAAAACAAGTGCAGAGGACTGGGTTGGAAAATCGAAGTTGTGATTCATGCTATCTTTCCAAAACATCTTGGAAACTACTGGCTAGGTTGCAGATCAAAACCAAATTTTCACTTTTTCAGTGGTCTCATAAAGACAGAAATGTTGGGTGATTTGCACATTATTGTATTAAAGTGATAGTTCACCTAAAAATAAAAGTTCTGTCATCATTTACTCGCACTCACCTGTTGTTCTAACCCTGCAGAACTCAAAAGAAGATATTCTGAAGACTGTACTTGCTGCACTCTTTCATGCAATTACAGTAAATGAGGACTAGAGCTTTCAAGGCTCAAAGGATGAAAAAGCATCATAAAAGTGCACTATTATATTCCAAATCCTTTGAAGCTATGAAGGCTGTGTGTGACAAACAGACTGAAATTGAAGTTGTTATTCACTGTTTTACTGAATTTCGGTTTCATGTTATTCATCGCAATATTATTAAATATTTTGATTGATTTCACAGTAGCAACTTTTTAATGGAAAGCAGCCATCTGGTTTGTTCTGAAGCAGTTTTGTTTTTGAATGTAGCCTTTGCGTATTCTACTTGAGATCCTCTAATTTACTGGCCAGGGACCGGAACCGGCCAATTTTTTGCTGATCGTCCCGGCCCAGAAGTATTCAAGTACCAAAATGATTGGCTAACTGCTCTTAAATGGTCAAAGACACACAAAATTATGTCAAAATGCCCGTCTTGGTGAGTATTCAGTTAAACAGTCGGTTTTTGGATGTAAATAGTTGATAGCGCATGTTTTGTAACAGTAGCCTCTATTGGATCCGTGCATAAACTGTTAAAGTGACCGCAGCATAATTGTTTTATTCACAGAACAAAATACAGAAAATCACTCGCTGCTCTTGACTGAAAAACTTTTGTAACTAATTGTAAGCATTCATCTGTATTTAATTTTTATAATGAGGACTATCCAGTGTTATTTTACATATGATTACTTTAATTTCTGTAGTATTTCTTACCTGATACTGTTTGACCCACCCGCACAACTTAAAGCCGTGTTTTAGTCATATCTCTCTTAATTCTGTTGCATTTATTTGTGCTATTGTTTGAAATTTCTTTTTCCTTATTTTTTATGAAAAGAAAATTTTGCATTGAAGAAAAGTAGATTTTTGTTTGTATATGATATCAATTAATCTAATTTCCACCTGAGTGAGCTTTTAAATGCTTTGATTGAACCATTGATAATCAGTGAGTTGAACTCAAGAATCAAATCAACTGGTTCATTGAAAATATCATACAATACTCAAACAAATGATTCATTCATAAAGTTATTTTACGGCGTTAGAAGAATATAGCACACAAAGTATAAGGACCACTTTTATGGTACTTTTAAGGTGTGTGTGTGTGTGTGTGTGTGTGTGTGTGTGTGTGTGTGTGTGTGTGTGTGTGTGTGTGTGTGTGTGTGTGTGTGTGTGTGTGTGTGTGTGTGTGTGTGTGTGTGTGTGTGTGTGTGTGTGTGTTTGTGTGTTTGTGTTTGTGTGTTTTAAAGCTCAATTATAATTGCTTGGAAAAGAGTAGTTGGTACAGAGCTCAGAGTTTTCTATTTTGTGCTCCATATAATGAAGTCATAGTTTTGAATCTATATGAGGGGTTAGTAAATAACAGAATTTATGATTGAAATTTTTTATTTCATTAATGTTGTGCTGTGGCCCATATGAGCAAGTTGTTTGTGGTGTGGTTAGCTTTGAAGCTGAATAGTGATATAATGAGGCTCCATTAATGCTCTTCAGATGTTCTTTCCGTGATAGAATCGAAAAGCTCTGATCTCCAGGCACTATTAGTGTGTGATGCCCAGAATAATTACCCTATAGCTTGTTACCCTCTCATTACTTGAAATCTGTTTCTCTGAACCGAATTCCTCTGAGATCATGCTCTCACTCTTTAATTGGAATTGGTCTATAAAATAAAGTATTTAAGTTGAAGGTTTCATTGTTGTGCAGATGGGCAGCTCTGGTATTATGTTGATCCTGTTCTGAGCACTTCCAGGATTTTGCTGCCTTTTAAGGCACTGTTTTTCAGCAGCATATGCAGTAGAGAGCAACACCCCAGCAGACAGACAGCAGGCTCTTCTATGAACTCATGCTGAAGCCTCAAGCACAACTGATGACAAGCTGTGCTTAAACATCTAGTTTGCCTTGGTGCTTTACCACACAAGGAACACATGTGAGCCCGACCATGTCATTAGAACCAATCAGAACTCCAGCAGCAGTCCGTATCATGCTAAATTTGCCAAAAGGCTGTTTCTGATAAACTAGCTTTGGGAAAGATGTGATCTATGCTCAGCCTTTAACCCAGCGGGGCAATCAGCTGCTATTTTAGTCCCTTCTGCCCCCTGGTGGAATTAAACGGGTATTGACTCTGTTTCCTTCTGAACCTCTTGAGTATTTTTTTCCTACCAAGATAAATAATAAAGAAAAACATTTTATAGGTGAAATGTCTAGTTTAAAATGTGCCATGTAATCTTTTTATTTTTATTTGGCTATTATTGACTATATGTGGTTATCAATGTGTATCATATGAATTAAAAAGCTTTTATGCAATTTTTAGAAAAAGTTTTTATTTACAATTTCAAACATACATTCTTAACCATATTCAAAAAAAGTAGTAATCCTTCTTTAACATTGCAGAACATTTATACAATTTTTAACAAAAGTTTTTAATTTTATATACATTTTATTTTTTATTTTTTAATAGGCTATCTTTATTCTTTATGTTAAACATTATATGTATTTGTTTTTTTACAAATAGCATAAGTTCATAAATTTTCCCTGGAGTAATATGGTTTCACATGTGAACCCAAATGATTCTGTTATTTTTAAGACTCACTGACTATGACACAGTCATGAGGTTCCTCTTTGTGATTTTTCCAGTTATTTTTAGCAAAAATAATTTGGTTGACAAATTTGACCCAACCAGTTTTTGGCATTTTGCTTGTCGTTACTCTTTTACCAGGCCCGAGGAGGAGGATAGCCATTAAGTAAACTTAATCTCACAGTAAATCTATGAATTGTAACCTATATTCTCTCTCCCTCTGCATAGACTGAGGGGTAGATGTATCACCAGGAGCGAGCACAGTATGAAGAAAGCAGGCAGGCCAGTGGGGAATAAGGCAGCAAGCGGAGGAGGTAAAGGTGACGCAGTGACGGCTGGAACCTCTGCTGGCAAAAGTGCTGTTAAGAGCCCTACCACAGCTCCGCTCTCCAAGGTAACACCACTCTCTTGCTCAAATCAACAACTTCTATTTGAGATAAACAAACTAGTATTTTTTGGCTATTGGTACTTTTTTTGATCAACAGGTCAAAAGCGATGATGATCTTTTAGCTGCTATGGCTGGGAGCAGTGCAGGGACAAACAGCAGTGTTGCCAAGGGCAAGAAATCAAACTCTACACACACAACATCCTGTGGAACAAACACTAATAATCCTGACACCAAGACCAAGACCAACTCAGGTATTTAACCCTCTGGTGTTCTTCGTTTTTTTATATTTGCACTTCATCGGATTGGTACGAAACTTGGTAAAGGTTTTGGCACTTGCTATGTGAACACAAACACACAAAAAACAACTCATGGACATGATTTGAAAAGTTTAAATTGTCCTGAAAAAAAATAGTCACACTTGTGCTCCTCGAGGTTAAAAATGACCTCATTGAAAATGAATGGGAAACTAATTTAACCTAGTGGAAACATTTTGTACTGCGCCCAAACAAAATCTTGTTGAAAGCTCCTCTCGGAGATATCAACCTTAAATTTGGAACACAACTTTATGGCTTTGATTTTCTCGCAGTTTATAAAAATATACATGTATATTTCATATAAAATTCAATAGTATAATTCTATAACTTTTTTTAAGTTTTTTTTTTTTTAATCTTGTCACTTTAGCAGTCTTCTTTAAAAAAAAAGACCAAGTCTGTGCTCCAAAACGTTTTATTTTCAGGTCTATTTTCAAAAAGTGAATAAATGTATAACTACTGCATAAATATAATTTAGTACCATAAAATCTGCATAAATATGATTTAGTACCATAAAATCCCCTAAAAATGCTAGCCTATATATTAAATAAAAACCATCATCGAGCTAAAATATAGTACGTTCATTTCATTGAAATAAAAAAAGGTAATATTTGTGTGTTGCAGCCCCCCCCCCCCCTTTTCTTCCTTTTTTGGTTATATTTAAAGCAGTATAATATAATATGATATGGTATAATAATCATATAATATACACAATATGATTAAACATATTTTGTTCATATTGGTTATATTTAAAGCAGTTTAATATATATGTTATGATATGATAATCATATAATATACACTACACAATATTATTAAACATTTAGTTTGATTTATTTCACAATAAGAAGCAGCCATGCACATTGCATTCAATCCCTGTATGTTAATATGGTTTTACATTTTGAACGGTTGAAGTTTCAGCATTGTGAGGTGTAGTGTTTTGTTCATTTGTTCACATATTTGTCATTGTCATTTCACAAGGCCCATCTGGTAAACGGACATCATCTACGGCCTCCAAGGAGTCAAACTCCTCACGAGACCGTTTACGAAATTCCAGAAACTCCAGCAGTAAGAAGCAGTCATTCCCCGGTGCCTCTGATCGAGCCCAGCCTAGACATTCCCGTGGACTGGCCCAAACCTCAGACTCAGAGTGCCGCATGAGCAAATCAAAGTCTGACGGTCAGCTAAACGATAAAGTGGCCCTGGAGGCCAAAGTGAAAAATCTGTTAGGTCTGGCCAAGAGCAAAGACGTGGAAATCCTACAGCTACGGGGTGAGCTGAGGGACATGAGGGTTCAGCTGGGACTGCCTGAGGTTAGATTAACTTCTTCTTATAATATTGCTACATGATCATTTCCATTTTTGGTCCTAACTACATACATATCATACTAAACAAAACGAGACTGTTTATAACATAGTGTAATGTTCCATTAAAATTTAATTTTAAATTTTAATGCAACAAAACTCTTTTGTGAATGTGTCCATAATAGAATAATGTTTAACTACCATTTAAAGATCCAGAGAGTCAGATGCATGTTGCCAGCAAAGGTAAACTAGTTTATGTATTGTCTATGAATTATTTTGTGGTACCCAATCTTTTTATTTTATCACATTAAATTCAGACTGCAGTCTCACAACCCAGGTAAAATATCATTTATTTTTATATTGTTCTGTGGCACTGTAGATCCAGTAGCGGCATAGCAATAAGAAAAACTGCTCTAACCTAAATGCAGTATTACTGTAATTGTGAAAAGGATTTTTTTTTTTTTTTTAATCTACCAAAACAAAATTGCACAATCAGAGAAAAAAATCCATTTTTGACAAGCCAAAGCATGTTGCCTTCCAATCTCCACCTGTTGCTGCCTTAAAAATTTAATTGTGAGCTAAAGTTTAAAATAAGATGCAGTTATGAGATATAAAGCCATGCTATGAGATATACTGTTGCAATTACAAGATAGTATTGCGTATTAAGTCACATTGCAAGACCTTAAGTTGCAATTATGTTATATATTCACATTTTGAGACACTTTGAATTACCTTTTTATAATTTTTTTGTTTTTTTACTCAGAGGTGGAAAAAGCCTTCTATGTTGACTCGATTAAAAGATATCTCTATGAATTTAACAAATATGGCAAATAATTGGTCATATTGGTCAACTGTATAATTATATTAGGATGTAGATAGTGAGTTTAAGTATTTATGTGGTGATGCAAGTACCAGTGAGTAGTGTTGGTGCATATGTAATGTGACAGAAATGATTGTTAAGCCTTAAGAATAGACAAAAAAAAAGCACTCACCGTTATGTTATTGTACTCCTAGGAAGAGGAGGAGGATGAGAGGCCACCCGAGAGGGAGGCAGCTGCAGTGATCACAGCTGCAGATGTGGAATCAACGTTGCTGCTCCTGCAGGAACAGAACCAGGCCATTCGTGGAGAGCTCAACCTGCTTAAGAATGAAAATCGTATGCTGAAGGACCGACTCAATGCTCTGGGCTTTTCCCTGGAGCAGAGACTGGATGGGGCTGAGAAGACCTTTGCCTTTCCCTCTGCCAGTCCTGAACTTTCCACTTCTGGAGGTGGTGGAGGTCATGGAGACTGTGCCACTGTGTCCTCCTCTGTGGAGGGATCAGCACCAGGCTCCATGGAGGACCTCCTTACTGGAGGCCAGCGAAGCGGCTCAACGGACAACCTAGACAGTGAGTCCAGTGAGGTCTACCAAGCAGTGACCTCAAGTGATGATGCCTTGGATGCTCCCTCAGGCTGCGGTTCCTCGTCGTCCTCCGAGTCTGAAGGTGGCGCCCCGGCATGTCGCAATTCCCCTCGAAAGGGGAGCAGTGGCAACACCAGCGAGGTGTCTGTGGCGTGCCTGACGGAGCGTATTCACCAGATGGAGGAGAACCAACACAGCACAGCAGAGGAGCTCCAAGCCACTCTACAGGAACTGGCCGACCTGCAACAGATCACGCAGGAGCTAAATGGAGAAAATGAACGCCTGGGAGAGGAAAAGGTTCTACTTATGGATTCACTCTGCCAACAGAGCGACAAACTGGAGCACTGCGGCCGTCAGATCGAGTACTTCCGCTCACTCCTGGACGAGCACGGTGTGGCCTACTCGGTAGACGAAGACATCAAGAGTGGCCGATACATGGAGCTGGAGCAGCGCTATGTGGAGCTTGCAGATAATGCTCGATTTGAGCGTGAGCAGCTCTTGGGCGTGCAGCAACATCTGAGCAATACTCTAAAAATGGCTGAGCAAGATAACGCCGATGCTCAAAGTGTGATTGCAGCGCTGAAGGAGCGCAACCATCACATGGACCGACGACTTGAGGTGGAAAGGCAGGAGCGCTCCGGCATGGCAGCAGTGCTGGAGGAGTGTAAAGCTGCAGTCAACAACGATCAGGCTGAGCTGAGCCGCTGTCGGGCTTTACTGGAGCAGGAGAGGCAGAAGGTCTCTGAGCTCTACTCCATCCACAATGCCGGAGATAAGAGCGATATCCACCAACTCCTGGAGGGGGTTAGGCTGGACAAGGAGGAAGTTGAAGTCAAAGCCTCCAAACTACAGGAAGATTTGGGCCACGCTCGCACTGAGGTGGCATGTCTCCAGGACACCCTCAACAAGGTGAGCACGAGCACTGGTTCAGTTGATTTAAGAACTGTTAGGAGCCTGTTTGAGTACTTAGTCCATCTCTCCTCTTGTGGTGGTCCAGCTGGACGCTGAGTACAGGGACTTCCAGAGCGAGGTGCAGAAAGAGTTGGCTGATCAAAAGAGGGTTTTAGAGAAGCAACGTGAGGACATGCAGGAGAAAGAGACGGAGATCGGAGACATGAAGGAGTCAATCTTTGAGTTGGAGGATGAAGTGGAGCAGCACAGAGCCGTCAAACTTCATGATAACCTCATCATCAGCGATCTAGAGAGTGAGTTTGACAGATTTTGATTTGCACATGATGATTTTGATCTTCCCCTGACTTAAACAAATGTATTGCATGCTGAACTGTTCAGCATAGTCTTGCAGTATAAGGTCTGATCTGTTTGGCAGCTTATTCTGATCAAGAGAAGAAGAGTCTTTCCAAATCAGTGTTGCCCAACCCTGTTCCTGGAGGTTCACCAACATCAGATAATATGAATATGATTGTGGTGTATCTTCCTCATATGACCACATGATGGTGCCAGTCGTTCAAGAACATTGTTCACTTATTGTGTTAGTAGTATGAAACCACAGTAAATAAATAATGTTTTCTAACATCACTTGACTGCTACAGTTCACAAATATCAGTGGAAATTGTAAGAAGAGATTATATCGTTTATTTAATTGACCTTTTATGATGGTGATGGTGGTGACATTTAGAATACATAATGCTTTTATTTCATAATCACTGTTGCTATTGTGCAGAAATTGTTTTCTTCTTTCCCCCCATACGAACCCTGTATGCCCTCAGTTCACATGCTCACTCGCTCTCCTTCCGGTTTCCTGGCAGATTCAATGAAAAAGCTTCAGGATCAGAAGCATGACATGGAGAGAGAGATAAAGATACTGCACCGTAAACTTAGGGTAAGTGAGGGCAAGGGTGGCAGTTCATGCAGTCATCTGAGAACCCGGCTTTCAGAGACTGGCATCATTTGATGCATCATTCCTCAGCTTCTGAGTGTTATGTTAGGATAAAACCACAGCAAAATCTTAATACCTTACCAGAGAAAATTCATCTAATATACGTTCTTTGTGAACATGAGCCCACTTTTATTGTTTTTTAATTCATGTTTGAATTAACCCATTTATGTCCAGATCTTTCATATGATTATACTGTGCAGTTATTTTGCATTTTAATTTATTTTATTTTAAATATACCTTTTGCATTACATTTTTTCTTTTTTTTTAATTATAAATTGCAGTAATTAAATGTCTGTGCATGTCTAAAAATTTTTCTTACTAATCTTGTGCCTCTGTGCTTGTGCATTTATTTATGTTCAGGAAGAGTCTGCAGAGTGGCGTCAGTTCCAAGCGGATCTGCAGACTGCTGTGGTCATTGCTAACGACATCAAGTCAGAAGCTCAGGAGGAGATTGGTGACTTACGGCGCCGCCTGCAAGAAGCCCAAGAGAAGAACGAGAAGTTGGGCAAAGAACTAGATGAAGTTAAAAACCGCAAGTAAGTGTTAAAAGCTTGGACATAATGTTATGCTGGTGGTCAATATGTAGACTACTCAGTGACAACTTGATCCCTATTGTTTTTAAAATTTTGCTTCAAACTCGGTTTCAGAAAATCATTATCTTTGCCTATCACAATTCATTCTAGAATTGCCTTCTAAAATAATCCCAGAAGGCAATTCTAGAATGAATTTCTGTAGTGTTGTCACGATAGCAAACTTCGGTCTCAATACTACTACTTAACCGAGACCACGACAAAAACCTAAACCAACAGAAAAAGTAATTGAATAATAGAATACCCACATGGAACTTAGAATTCATTATTTTATTTATTAAATAAAAAAAAAAAAAAAACTGAAATCTCTCACTTTACCAGTGTATGCCTGCCCTGCTATTTTGAGCATTTCCTCCCATTAAATTGCATGCCAGTGCCACCACACAGGCCTATGGTGAGCATCTACCAGCCTATGATAAGACTGGGCCTACAGGGTTACGTTCATCTAGCCAAGACATGTTCCTGGATAAACATTATTTTTTTATCCTGGAACAACATTCCTGTCCAAAATATCTGGTCCTTACCCTATTCCTACCCCTACCCATAACGTATCCCTTAAATCAGAGGGAAATTATATGTGTATAACACTTGTGTAGAAGCATCTAACCCTTGCTTCTTGCTTCTTGTAAGCCTTAACTTAACATAAACTGTAAACCTGTCCCTCTGATTGGTTGATTGGAATGTTGTTCCAGGATCAACAAAGATGTTGATCCAGGAACATGTTGTACTTGGTGTTATTCAGTGAAGAACAGTGAGTGATTTTTGTTGTTGTTGTTGTTTGATTAACATTATAGATGCAAACTAGAAAGAGATCTGAATTTGAGATTCCATGCTCTCTTAGCGACGGCTTAGAGTGTGCAAGTTATAATTTTTTTAGGCTTATTGCACTTAATAACTCTTTATAACATGAAGCAGGTCCTGCGCTTTTTCTCATTCATGCATGTTTCTTTATCGCTCTAACGTGTCAATAACTTTAGCCTGTCCTGCGCTGCGTGGATATTATATAAAGTTTCGCACAGCCAATGTGCCTGCAGGGAGTGGAAACCAAGCTCTCTTATTAAAACGCTGTCATTCTTAAAGTACCGGTACTAGTAAATGTTATTGCGAAAAGCTTCTAGTACTGGTGTTAGAACAGCCTTGGTTTAATTATCTGTGAGCACATATGTTTGGGTTAATTATATTAAGGCCTATATGTAGCAGATGAGGGTCACACAATAATTTAAATTTAATAAAGAGTTTCCTGTCTGTGAGGAGACCGAGTATCCATGTTTAAAATGTGACTCTGTGTTATGTCAAAGGCAAGACGAGGAACGTGGACGTGTGTATAACTACATGAACGCCGTTGAGAGGGACCTGGCTGCACTCAGGCAGGGCATGGGACTGAGTCGCCGCCCCTCCACGTCTTCCGAGCCATCTCCCACCGTCAAAACGCTCATCAAAAGCTTTGACAGTGCCTCACAGGGTATCACACCACTGTTAAGCATTGCTATAAGTTTCATATTTATGGGGCTTCTTTAATTTTCTCAGAAGGTTCATTTAGTCTATTCTGGTGTGGCCACAGGTCCTGGAGCTAATGGTACTGCAGTTGCTGCCGCAGCTGCCGCTGTCACAACCACAACCACGGCCCCGACTGCCCCCTTACCCCGCACACCTCTCAGTCCCAGCCCTATGAAGACCCCACCTGCTGCTGCTGTCTCACCAATACAGGTAGCTAAGAGTTACACAATGACACATAATACGTATATTATGCAGTGCTGAGAGTTGTTTTGACTGTGAAGGTCAAACAGTAGCATTCAGACTCTTTTCCTGCTTGTTGAACCTCGTAAACCTCTGAGATAGCAGCACTTCCTCCTCCTCTGGGCCTCTTGACAGTTCTCACAGCATCGGCTCATTCATGAGAACTGTTGAATTTCCATTGTGGGATAGTTTGGTTTCCTTTACGTTTATTTCTAGTGTAGCCGTCACTTATGATGCTGTCTGGATGTCAAACATCCAACAAGTTTTTGGGTTCCAGTAATGCAAGACCCTGGTCCTCTGTTCCTAAGTGCTTGATAAAAAAAAAGGTTGCACTTTATCATCTAGCTCATCAAAAGACTTTCCTTAACAATTTAGCACTATGCTAAGTTGTTAACTGAAAAATGCAAAGAACATGAAATGTTTAATTTGTTGTGACACTCTTTTCTTGCTTGTCAAAAGAGCTTTCTTAACAGTTTAACACTATGCTAAGTTGGTAAGTTTAGTTGTTAGCATATTAACTGAAGGCTAACTGAAATGAAAAAGGGAAATGTTTCATTTGTCATGTTTTGTTCTAGCTAATCAAAGGGGCTTTTATTAAGCAGTTAGCACTATGCCAAGCTATTAAGCTGAACTGTTAGTTTGCTAACCGAAGGTTAACAGAAAACACAATGGAAGGTGAATTAATTTGTCATGAAATTGTGTTCTAGTTAATAAGAGGAGCTCTTCTTAAGCAGTAAGCGTTATGGCTAATAAGCTAGGCCAGGGGTTCCCAAACTTTTCCATGACAAGGCCCCCCAAATACTGCTAGGATCTGGCCAAATGTAGAAAGAAATATATCATCTAGGTGAACATCAGATTATGTGATGGTGTTTGATACCAGCCTATCAGAAAGATTATAGAGATGAACCGATTACAATTTTCTTGGCCGATTACAATTTTTCGTTGAGTTTGACCTGACGATACAGATTTTAGCCGATTCTGATTTCATTTTTTCTAACCACTTTACAGCACACAAAAATATTTATTCTCTCTCTCTCTCTCTCTCTCTCTCTCTCTCTCTCTCTCTCTCTCTCTCTCTCTCTCTCTCTCTCTCTCTCTCTCTCTCTCTCTCTATATATATATATATATATATCAGTAACGTGCGGTGACATCTTGTCATGGGTAGGCTGTGACCTATCAATGTGGCATAGGCTATATATATTCATTCAGTTAATGTAGCAACCCAAGTTCATATCAGGCATCATCACATCGCTGCCTGCATACAGCAAAGTCAGTCATATCATATGTGAAGAATGCACAATCAAATCTAATAATCAAATTAATAGACACATCTATCACTTTTTGCCAGGGTCGATATTGTCCCCACCACTTTTTAAAACCTCTCACGGCGGCACGGATGTACCAATAGAAATAAATAAAACATCTCCAGCTGGCAGAGCATTCATTTCGTTTGTTTGTTAAATGAGAGGCGATCTAGCGCTGAAATACGTCGTTTTTTTAAGTGATCAAAGTGGCGATCGGTGGCGCGGTTACAGTGTTATCTCGTGGCTCACACACAATCTTCACATGCACGCGTGCTTCAATCCATTTCGGAGACTCTTTGTTTGTTCCGGTCAAATCACAAAACAAAAATGCACACAAACGTGTCCCTGCTTGATATAATAAAACCACTGAACTTATGAATATGATGAACTTATTCGGTTTTGATAAAAAAATAAAAAAAAAACTATACAAGTGCGGATTCGAACAAGAAACCCAGAACATCTGACATGCTCGGCAAAAGTTCTACCACTGGACCATTAAAGGATACACGTCAAACAGTCGGATATATGCATTTATTCACGTGATTCATTCATTTATACACACATCTGTCCCACCCACTTTTTAGTTACGCCACTGATTTTAACCCTTACGAAATGCACCATAATCGGACAGATAGACATACAGTACAAATGTGGCAGAGGTGACGGCTAGATGCTAAGTATCGGGAAGCTCGGAGTGAGTGAGTGAGAGCGAGTGGATCACGTGACATGAAGCAAGCTCAGTCTCTGCCTCAATGTTGATAATTCAAGACAGCATGAGAACTGACTGCGCATGCGCAAATCTACTTAAACTACGGTCTATGGACCAAAGAGGCACTGATAACCTCTGCCTCAATGGCCATGGCCTTGAATTTCCTGCATGAAACAATGGTTTTTAGAAGCAAACAATGGCAAAAGGAGTATATTATGTGTATTCCTGAACATTTTTGTTACAAAAATGAATATTTGGAATAAAATTAATGCAATTAATAATGTGGTGAATTAATAAAGCTCTTGGAATTAATAAATGTAATGTCAATATTTCCTTTGGTGAGGCACTGCCTACCCTGCCTACCCTGACCGCACGTCCCTGATATATATATATATATATATATATATATATATATATATATATATATATATATATATATATATAAAACACCAAATAGTTTTAACCAAACTGAATAATTAAGGCAAGTTTAAATGGGTAAATTTTCTATAAATATTTTTGAGTCTGACGTAGTCTACTCCAGTTCTTGTTCAAACACACTAGACATGCAAATTATGTGCATTTTAGGCACTTTTTGTGTGAAATCATATTTATTTTGTCCATCAAAAGTGTGCTTCCACTTTAATTGAGCGTGAGCTGCACAGCAAAAATAGACTCGGTGCTGAAACCCGCTTCACTGCTGCTCACGCGCTATGGCAAGCCGTTTTAACATTTAATCATTTTAACCTACTAGTCTCTATTTTCATGCTACTAGTGCTAATTTTTTAGATACTAGTATCTATTCCATTAAGTAATAGTACTTATTCATTTGCTACTAGTGCTTATTCTTTAGGTACTAGTGCTTATTCAACAGATACTATTGCTTATTCATTAGATACTAGTACTTATTCAATAGATACTAGTACTTATTCATTAGATACTAGTGCTTATTCATTAGATACTAGTACTTATTCATTAGATACTAGTCCTTATTTATTAGATACTAGTCCTTATTTATTAGATACTAGTACTTATCAATTAGCTACTAGTACTTATTCAATAGATACTAGTACTTATTCATTAGTTACTAGTACTTATTCATTAGATACTAGTACTTATTCATTAGATACTAGTACCTATTAAATAGATACTAGTACTTATTCATTAGATACTAGTACTTATTTCGATAGTCACTAGTAACTATTCTTTTGTTACTAGTAACAAAACATTTTTTTTGCCATTGACTTCTATGGGGATCTGTCATTTAGATATCAACTATTCAGTTCTGACTAGTATCTATTCCAATTGTGACTAGTACATATATGTTAGATACTGGTAGTTATTCTTTAGGTACTAGTACTTCTTTTTTAGATACTAGTACTTATATGCAGGCTAAACTACGGCAATAGAACAAGCTGATTGGTTAAGGGGAGAAAAGATGCGTTTAATATGACTTTTACATATAGACCATACTAAAGACTTAACTGCCAATAATAAAATCCAAACAACCGGTTCATAATTACCAGCCAAACAACCACAATCCAGAGATTGTGACTTTTGGAGAGCATTCATAATTCACATTAAAAAATTTGGATAGTCTGCGTCTGATATGCGATTGAATGTCAAAATTAAAGTAGCATGCACTATATTAGGCTACATGCCTATTCATTATTATATGTTTTTCACCGCTCACTCGTACACAGGTCTGCAACACAAGATTTTCATAAAGGTAATAACTTGTCATTTTGGTCTGCTTGGGTTATTTTACGACAGATTTGCATCGGCTTGATTTTTTTTTTTTTTTTTTTTTTTTTTAAATCCACCATGACATTAAATGGGCAAGTGCGAGCACTGTGTGTGTGTGTGTGTGTGTGTGTGTGTGTGTGTGTGTGTGTGTGTGTGTGTGTGTGTGTGTGTGTGTGTGTGTGTGTGTGTGAGTGTGAGTGTGAGTGTGAGTGTGAGTGTGAGTGTGAGTGTGAGTGTGAGTGTGTGTGAGTGTGAGTGTGAGTGTGAGTGTGAGTGTGTGTGTGTGTGTGTGTGTGTGTGTGTGTGTGTGTGTGTGTGTGTGTGTGTGTGTGAGTGTGAGTGTGAGTGTGAGTGTGAGTGTGTGTGTGAAGGTAAGCCTTTAGAACAACATAAGGTGACTGAGTTACTAGTTCACAGTTCCAATACGTTTTTTTTTATTAGCCTATTCAGCAATAGTGTAAAAGGCCGGTAAATAAAATACAACCTTAACATTGTAAACACAATAAACATGTAGGCTATGCGAATTTTACTTCCCCTTACTGTATGACAAATCCTTCAATAAATGGTATTCAGAAAACAAGATTTAAAAAAATAAGTAGCCACGTAGGCTATAATAAAAAATATACAGTAGCCTAAATAAAGCCTTTTGTGCTCTTTATTACAAACATTTAGCCTATTTAAACGCCAAGGCTAAACGAATTTATTTGTATCCAAACTGAAATTGTACGCACGTTGGGTTCGCGCATCTCTCATTCGGTCCAAAAGTTTCCATATTTGCAATGTAACATTTGCATCTATTAATATAAAGTCGAGTCCCAACATAGGCTAAATCCGCGACTTCACAGCAAGGGAAATGAGTTTGACTAACCGGCACAGCCTTTATACTTTAGGCCTACAACAGACAAATTAAATTAAGCATGAATAACTTTCTATGTTTTGTTGACTGTTTTATTTTGATAATGCCAGAAGTGAACTGATAATATGCTATTGTGTGAGCGTGCGGTGGGTCGGCGCCAATTTGTTCCTCAGGGAAATAACTTAATACACTGTCAGTTATAGACATACAGATAATATGACATCATTCGAAATAGTAAAATGTAGGCTATATTTTTATTTGTGTACATTGAAAATGACTACAAATCATGTCATGCCTTTGAAAAATAAAGAAAACATGCTTTAGCGCGTCTCGGTCTCTTCGAACATCTTTCTGGCGCACACCAAAAATGAACCAAATACAGCAATTAAACGCCGCCTCGGCGCACCTAGACTACTTTTGAACGTCAACATTTAGATTATTTGAACGAAG
Source organism: Meda fulgida (assembly GCA_030578275.1). Lineage (NCBI taxonomy): Eukaryota > Metazoa > Chordata > Actinopteri > Cypriniformes > Leuciscidae > Meda > Meda fulgida. Next base: position 17,347,925 of record CM060623.1, on the reverse strand, counting down.
TTAAATGCATTATATTGGCCTAAGTCACTTTGGAATAAATCACAGCGTGTTTCATTAGCCTATAAAAAAACGTGACTTTAGTTTACAGTCTGGAAAATACAGTATAGGCTGTTATCAAATTATTTCACACACCCCCCTGCACTTGACAACTGCTGGTCTAAACCAGTCTATGGTCTCTACACAGAAGAAAATCCCTGTCTACTCTTCCCCGGTACGGATTATGTCTGGTTGTTTGATGAGAAAAAGATGATATATAGTTGCAATAAAGGCGTTAAGAATCCATACAAATGCAGCAGCGGAGGACTTTTATTCTGCTGTGCGGGACTGATGAAGGAACAGTTTGATCTTCGGCTGATAAATCAGAGGAAAGGATAGTGTCTAATAAATAGGTACTAGTATCTATTGAATAAGTACTAGTAGCTAATTAGTAAGTACTAGTAGCTAATTAATAGTTACTAGTATCTAATGAATAAGTACTAGTATCTAATGAATAAGTACTAGTATTTAATGAATAAGTACTAGTATCTATTTAATAGGTACTAGTATCTAATGAATAAGTACTAGTATCTAATGAATGAGTACTAGTAGCTAATTGATGAGTACTAGTATCTAATTAATAGGTACTAGTATCTAATGAATAAGTACTAGTATCTATTTAATGGGTACTAGTATCTAATGAATAAGTACTAGTATCTAATGAATAAATACTAGTATCTAATGAATAAGTACTAGTATCTAATGAATAAATACTAGTATCTAATGAATAAATACTAGTATCTATTTAATAGGTACTAGTATCTAATGAATAACTACTAGTATCTAATATGTATGTACTAGTCACAACTGAATAGTTGATATCTGAATGACAGACCCCATAGAAGTCAATGGCAAAAAATTAAATTTGTTACTAGTAACAAAAGAATAGTTACTAGTCACTATCGAACTAAGTACTAGTATCTAATGAATAAGTACTAGTATCTATTTAATAGGCACTAGAATCTAATGAATAAGTACTAGTAACTAATGAATAAGCACTAGTATCTAATAAATAAGGACTAATATCTAATAAATAAGCACTAGTATCTAATAAATAAGGACTGATATCTAATAAATAAGCACTAGTATCTAATAAATAAGGACTGGTATCTAATGAATAAGTACTAGTGTCTAATGAATAAGTACTTGTATCTAATGAATAAGCACTAGTATCTAATGAATAAGTACTAGTATCTAATCAATAAGCACTAGTATCTACTGAATAAGTACTAGTAGCTAATTAATAAGTACTAGTATGTAATAAACAAGTACTAGTATCTAATGAATAAGTACTAGTATCTAATGAATAAGTACTAGTATTTATTTAATAGGTACTAGTATCTAATGAATAAGTACTAGTATCTAATCAATAGGTACTAGTATCTAATGAATACATACTAGTATCTAATGAATAAGTACTAGTAGCTAATAAATAAGGACTAGTATCTAATGAATAAGTACTAGTATCTATTTAATAGGTACTAGTATCTAATGAATAAGTACTAGTATCTAAAAAATAAGTACTAGTATCTAATGAATAACTACTAGTATCTAATATGTATGTACTAGTCACAACTGAATAGTTGATATCTGAATGACAGACCCCATAGAAGTCAATGGCAAAAAATTAAATTTGTTACTAGTAACAAAAGAATAGTTACTAGTCACTATCGAACTAAGTACTAGTATCTAATGAATAAGTACTAGTATCTATTTAATAGGCACTAGAATCTAATGAATAAGTACTAGTAACTAATGAATAAGCACTAGTATCTAATAAATAAGGACTAATATCTAATAAATAAGCACTAGTATCTAATAAATAAGGACTAGTATCTAATGAATAAGTACTAGTATCTAATGAATAAGCACTAGTATCTAATGAATAAGTACTAGTGTCTAATGAATAAGTACTAGTATCTAATGAATAAGCACAAGTATCTAATGAATAAGTACTAGTATCTAATGCATAAGTACTAGTATCTATTTAATAGGTACTAGTATCTAATAAATAAGTACTAGTATCTATTTAATAGGCACTAGTATCTAATGAATAAGTACTAGTATCTAATGAATAAGTACTAGTATCTAATGAATAAGCACTAGTATCTAATGAATAAGTACTAGTATCTATTGAATAAGTACTAGTATCTAATAAATAAGGACTAGTATCTAATAAATAAGGACTAGTATCTAATAAATAAGTACTAGTATCTAATGAATAAGTACTAGTATCTATTGAATAAGTACTAGTATCTAATAAATAAGGACTAGTATCTAATAAATAAGGACTAGTATCTAATGAATAAGCACTAGTATCTAATGAATAAGTACTAGTATCTAATGCATAAGTACTAGTGTCTATTTAATAGGTACTAGTATATATTTAATAGGCACTAGTATCTAATGAATAAGTACTAGTATCTAATGAATAAGTACTAGTATCTAATGAATAAGTACTAGTATCTAATGAATAAGCACTAGTATCTAATGAATAAGCACTAGTATCTATTGAATAAGTACTAGTATCTAATAAATAAGGACTAGTATCTAATAAATAAGCACTAGTATCTAATAAATAAGGACTAGTATCTAATGAATAAGTACTAGTACCTAAAGAATAAGCACTAGTAGTCATACATTAATACATGATTATCGGTGCATTAGTTAAACATGAATTAATGCATGCACCCTTATTGTAAAGTGTTTCCATTTAGGAAATTGTAGTGTTAATCTGTTTTTAGGATTTGTGCATTGATTAAAAACAATCTGAGGTGGGCTCTGTGTTTAAAGTTTTGACGAATGGCTGTATAATGCTCCAAACAATCACAAAAAATCCTAACAATCACAAAAATAACACCAGAAATTTGCAGTATTTTTTATTTTATTAACTGAAAGTAACGGCGCGGCACGTTACAGGCTCACGCGAATGATGAAATAGTAATTGTTTACATATAGACCAAAAAGAAAGATTAATAACTGAATTTACACTAAAGACAGTTAAAAAGTTTATATGTTTCTTAATTCTTAATAGTGTGTGCTGTGGAATATAATATGTGCCAGTAATATGTAATATTACTGGCACATATAATAGTATAATACTATTATATTATATATATATATAATAGTAATATGTGCCAATACCACAAGACAAAGTTCTGAAGCGGATGTAGGGAGACCTAAATATCTTTTATTTTATTGCCACATTTATTTTTGAATACATTATTGTATTCTCAAATGTAAGTATATGAATACAAAACCTTAAAAAATATGTAAAACTCTTAAAAATTATTTTTATTTACATCTAGTTTCCATTGAACTAAAAAAAAAAAACAGCAAATGCACCAGGATTATACAAAATTTGGGTTGTTGAGATTAATATAAACTGTTAATTCCTTTTCTTCTATAATTTTGTTTTTTAATTCCTTGCTTTGCTTAAATAGTGTCATTTGATCTTAAATGTCATTATGAATGTATATTTCAACGTCTAATAAACAAATTTAGACATGTATTGTTTACTGGGAAACCCTGTAAGAACAGAATGTTTGGTAGCAGGGGCGTTTCTAGACTTTTATCAGTATTGGGGCAAAAAGCATTGGGCTCCCCTAACATTTTCCAATTTCTTGAATAATAAATACTGTGCATCAATAAAGAACTGTATGACTTCACTAGCTCAAATTATCTGCATAATTATAACTAAACATGCATTTTAATTAAATCGAAACAATGACATCATGACAACTTTATATGCATTTTTGAACTGCAGAATCTCAAGACTCTGCCTATTTGATGTATTTATCGTTGGGAATTACATTATTGTAAAAAAACAACAATTGAAAACTCATTGATAACAATAAGAACAAGTTTGTTATGTTAATGTATTCAATTCAGTGCTGTTTATTTCCTTGCATGTGCATGTGTTCACATATAACAAGTTTTTTTGTTTTTTTACCTATTTACATAAAATCACTAATTTAACTTTTTGAAAATAATATTAAAGGTAGCCTACCACCATGCTGCAGAGAAATACTGTAGACTAACGTTATACAGTGGATATTAAATGATTCCTGCATTCATGTGGGCTACTGTAAGGAGGTATTTGCAAGGCATTAGTTCATAAAACCAAAGCCAATGTCAGTAGTTTAATTCGTTTGAGTGCTGTAGCTAGGGTTGGGCGATATGGCCCAAAAAAATTATCACGATAATTTTTTTATATCAGTCGATATCGATAATTATCACGATAAACGTCAAATCTTTATTTCTTTCAAGCAGATTTTTGCTCCTAAGTGAAAGTTGTAGAAACCAGAGTGTTAATTGTGGTTTTAAACTACTCCTTATTGTCAGAACATATCATGACAAACAAATCTGAGCTAGAACATTCAAACATTTTGTAATTTTTCCTTAACAAAATAAATATCTTAATAGAAAAAAAAATTCTTAGTTTCTGCATGTGCTAATTTTTATTTGGAAAAATGTAATATTCTGTCTGAGTTTAATTAAAATTAGCCATTGGTCATCCAGCATCATGCATTTAGATCATGATAACCACAGATAAAAGCACCTCACTATGTTGGCTAAATGTTACTTTATGGTTTCTATGGTATTTGTATGAAAAACAGTAGCCTAAATACATTATTAAATACTGTAATTATATTCCATTAGTCCTTTAATACATTGTCTACAATAATAATATAATACAATTCAATATGTATATCCCACTTTTCATAGTGCAGTTAATATTAGTAGGCTAACGTTACAGTAAATCCATGGTAAATGATAGGAGTTTGCAGCCAGAAAAGCTTCTGACTGGATCGTTGCGCGCAGTGTTCCTCCTGTTCGTCAGCGCTGTTTCATCTGCCTTTAAACTGGTTTAAATCACTGAGACATTTGTGTTCTTCGCTTAACTCAAGCGCTTATCACTGGATCTCGTGACGAGACGATCAGAGTAAAGGCGTCTGCTAGTGAGCTCGCGCTGCGCTGCCGTTTGGACTTTGAGCCGAGCGGATAAACGGTCCGTGAGGCGCGCGGTTCAGATGAGTTTTGTTCCGCTTTTGGCGCACAAACATTATCGAACATTTATCGAACTCTTGATATCGTTTTATCGAGAAAAATGATATCGCGATAACAATCGTTATCGTTTTATCGCCCAGCCCTAGCTGTAGCGTTTTGATAACTTTTTTTAAAAATTATCACCAGTCATCTAAGTTCGGTAAACACTAGGCCTACATGTGCATAATGAACACGGAGAAGTTACTTACTTTTTAATTAGTCTTCTCATTAACACCATATTTGTTCACTCGGAAAGATTTGGGGATGGAACAGACACGAAACAGAGAGGCGAGATAAATAAACGGGACCAACGTAAAAGTGTGTTTCCGAAAACTCAAGTAAAAATATGCTTACAGACCTGAGCGAGTTCTAGGAACTGTGAAGGCGTCTGCCCTGCGCTCCTCGAGTGACACGGACTGTCTGACGAAAGCTCTGAGATCCGATAGACTGCTAATAAGTTCTTCCACTGTTTCAGGAGACAGCATGCCTTCAATTCTTCTTAAATTCAATAAAGTCGAATCAATGGCATTCAGATGTGCGCTTCCTAAGATTCCATGTCCATGTGCTCTTTCTACATGACTGCATTTTCTGCGAATTTGTTCAACAACCTCCGCCATGTTGCACCTTAATTCTTTCTCCTCTTCTCCTTCCGTTTCCTGTCATCTTCCCTTAATATGCAGTTGATTCATTAATATTCAACATATTATTTGCATACTGATTATTTAAATAGTACTAGTATCTATTAAGATAAGGATATCTTCGATCTAAAATGTTACTAGTAACTAAAAAATAAGCACTAGTTCTATTTTTTCTTAACAAGTTGGGTATAATTAAATACTAGACACTATTGGAATAAGTACTAGTATCTAATAAATAAGGACTAGTATCTAATGAATAAGTACTAGTATCTAAAGAAAAGGCACTAGTACCTAAAGAATAAGTACTAGTATCTAAAGAAAAGGCACTAGTACCTAAATAATAAGCACTAGTCGCTAATGAATAAGTACTAGTACTTAATGGAATAGATACTAGTATCTAAAAAATAAGCACTAGTAGCATGAAAATAGAGACTAGTAGGTTAAAATGATTAAATGTTAAAACGGCTTGCCATAGAGTGCATTAGACCGGCATAAAATCGCCATATAGCCTATCAATCGGTGCATCTCTAAAAGATTAGCATTACAAGTATGATGTTCAGATAGGCTATGCGACAAATTGTTATAATGCTATTTCATAACAATACTCATAATATAATATTATTATAATAATATAAATGTTTACTTTTTTCTTTTTTTTTTAATTATCCAGAGGGGCCGCGACCCCCACTTTGAAAACCCCTGAGCTAGGCTGTTAGCTTGCTAACCAAGGACTAACTTAACACACAAGGGAAATGTTTAATTTTGTGACAACTTTTGTTTTTAGCTTATCAAAAGAGCATTTGAAACAATTGAATGCTATGTTAAGCTAGTAGGCTAATGTGTTAGCTTGCTAATTGAAAAAACAAAGGAAGGGAAGTGTTTAATTTGTCATGAAATCTTGTGATAGCTAAAAAAAGTGTTTTTCATAAGCAGTTAATGCTATGACAAGCTAGTAAGCTAAGTTACTAAACTTAAGGCTATCAAAAAACCGCAAAGGGAAAGTTGTCATATCTTATTCTAGCTATTGATACGATTTTTTGTTAACTAGTTGTCTGAGCTGTTAGCTTGTGAACTGAAAGGTACAGAAAAACACAAAGCAGTAAAAAGAAGGTAAGTTTTGACCATGTTAGCTTTAGTTATATAATGTGATATGTAATTTAAAAGTAGGATTCTGTGGGAGGATATGATCTTTGCTTGACAAAGGTGCTATCAAAACAACCAAGGCTCACATTGCACAGTGTATGAAACTAATCCCAACCTCATTTCTCACCTCAGTGTAACGCTCGGTGATCGCAAATGATTTTTGATATTGACCACATATATCAAAGTGACACCCTTAAAAATGTTCAGCACTGAAGTTATATAAGAATGATTGTCAGGGCATTATTGAGGTAGTGAGAGGTGAGGTAAGGACAGCAGACAAAGAGGAAATAGATCTAAAGTCATATCCTTCTGAGATTTTAGCTGCAGTCTGCTGCTACTTTTGATTGATGTAGAAATCGAGTAGTGTTCTAGGGAAAAAGAGCGAAACGGATTTAACTCAAGCTGGCCACAATCTAGCTGTGGATGTGTAACCTGTCTAGCAGAAGTAATGAAGGGAAAGAGACCTTTTACGAGGATCAGATGCTAAGGCTTATAAAAGCTACCATTATTTTTTTTCAAGTGCAGAAAAGCACATGTGGAGCTCTTAATTGAAATGGAGATATGAATCTATCTCAGTAGTGGTGTAGATTATTTGAGATATTTATCTTTTTATGACTTCCTGTCATAATCCTGCATTATCTGAAGTTACTCTGCGGTTGTTATGCAGTCACGCTGTTATCTTTGGTTCAGATCAGACCAGTTGATCAAAAAAAATGTATGCCGAATATATTGAAGATGATTTAAATACTGTTTATGTTAATCACCTACAGAGACACTCCATCACTGGTTCTATGTCCGCTGCAAAGCCCCTCTCCTCGCTTACTGACAAAAGACCCAGCTACACAGACATCAGCATGCCAGGTAGCAAAAACTATTAAACTTTCTTTTTCTGTTGTTTCAAATGGTCCTTATTGATCATTGTTTGTAGTTCATTTCAGTACACCCATTGATTTATTACCTTTTTGTTTTGTTTGATTCAAATCATGTCAGCTTTTCCTTTCAGTTGCCAATGTCAGTCATCTCTAACATGTTCTAACATCTAATTTATTGAATAAGAGTACAACATTTTTGTCATGGAATTGATGAAAGTGGAATAAGAAAATTCAATGTGTTGCCAATGTGCTGTATAAAGTTATAACAGTGCAAAGAATTAGTCACAAAGTATCAAAGTATACTGTGTTGGCCCCAAAAGGATATTTGGTGTAGACACCACGTTGCTACATAAACAAAACAACAAATTACACACATTCCAACATAAAAACACATAACACCAAAATATAAAGGCATAAACGAAACAAAAAACACAAAATAACACACAAAAGTAGGTTCTTTAGAACAAAAATGTATATATGCATTTTAAAATATATTTAATTTAATTTATTTAATTTACTTTTTTAAAATATAAATTACCTTTTATTTGAATGAATCTTTCAATACAATATAATAATTACACCACTAATAATTAATTATATATATATATATATATATAATTAATATATTATGCCTAGGACCAATGTCATAACATTTAATACCTGTCAAGCTTTTATTAAAACTTAATCAGTCAAGGAATTGTGTACTGTAAAATTGAGATTTCCAGTATAGTAAAAATGATGGAAATTTGTCAAATATATTTAAAAAAATATTCTGCTTAAGCTCAACTCTAAAATATTTCATCTGTTAGAAATTATTCTTTGTGAGTGCAATGTCTATAAAATGTTTTAAAAAATACTTTTCTAATAACCATGAATGATCAAATGACTGCTTTTTCATGACTTATGACCATTGCAAGAACAAAAATTGCATGCTTAATGTGAATCACATCACCCAGATTTTCCAGATGTCGTAACAGGGTGGATGTCCTAGGATTTAGATCTGGGAGGTAGTTTTCAGTTGCTTTCCCAACACTAGAAGTTTATGACCCCGCAAAAGCAGCACTGAACTCATAGTGACCTCAGATGTGAAAACTCATGCAAAAATACACCAAGTACGAACAAATACTCAGGTTTTAATGCCCCCTCCCCACTCATTTTCACAATTTTAATGCTGGAAAGAGTGGCAGTGTGTGTTTGTGAATGTGCAAGAGAGGGCATAGAGCTCTTTATGTCATGCTTGTTTTTGAGACGTCGGGCTGCTTACCAGGAACTCTTATCATCCTCTGGGGAAATGACAGTGTTATGATTGGTGGGATGACTTTCATGTGGGGGCGATCGATTGCCCCTCTGACCCTTTACAGCTATTGAGATTTGTTGGCTGTCAACTTTATTTTTTTTTACCCTCTAATGTTCCTTTCAATTTTATAGATAGATTTCTTTGATTATATTTGTAATAGCATTTGATTGTCATTGATTCAATGTGCAATAACATTTTATTGTCAATATGTCAATTTACCATTGTGTGTTTGTAGACCGCACCATTCATTCTTTTCTTTCATTGTTTTTTCCCCTAGAATTGCCAGAGTTCTATTTAGCTCCCTGATGAACTAATAAGAGATATTAAAATCATGATTATGACATTATATCTCTGTCTTTCTTTGTTTGCAGCTGAGCATCTACTCAGAGCAGCCAATGGCAGTCGTCCCACTTCAGCTCTTCAGAGAGTCTCGAACATGGACACATCAAAGACCATCACAGGTGAAGCTCAGAGCCATTTACAATCAAACAAATACCAACACAATGCTTATAATAAACCCTCAACTGATGCACTCATGCTGTAATGTCTTGTTCATAAATTCAAAAGTGTTGTAGGTCAGTAAGTTTTGAGACCATAATCAGCAAGGATGCATTAAATGGATCATAAGTTACAAAATATTTATATTTTGAATAAATACTGTTCTTTTTAACTTTCTAATCATTAAAGAATCCTTAAAACAATTATGATAATAAGAAATATTCCTTGCGTACAAAATCAAAAACATATTATAATGATTTCTGAAGGATCATGTAAATTCTGGAGCAATGCCTGCTTGAAATTCAGCTTTACCATCACAGAAATAAATTACATTTTAAAATATATTAAAATAGAAAAGAGTTCTTTTAAATTATAATGATATTTAACAATATTACTGTTTTTACTGTATTAAATCTTACATTTTAAACCTTACAAACCCCAAACTTTTGAACAGTAGTGTACATTCACTAGGGATGAAAATATTTCTTCTGACAACAATGACACTTTTCATAATTATTTTCATATTCCGAAGACGCTGATGCAACTGGAGGGACAATTAAATGAATGCATCCATGCTGGAAGTCGATTGGATTTTTAGTAAAAGAGCAGATGAACACATAATACATTATACATCTACATTATTATAATACATATAATCAATTATTCAATTCCATTATTGATGCACGTGACCTGTAATACAACAATGAGTTTTATACCAGTAGTATAAACCAAAAGAGTAGGGACTACTGTTACCCAAATGATGATCAAACCTTTTCTTTCTCCTCTGTTTAGTGTCTCGGAGAAGCAGCGAAGAGGCGAAGAGGGATATCAGTACTCCTGATGGAGGTCCATCTTCCTCTCTGATAGCCATGGGCTCTTCTGCACCTCCTCTGTCCCTGTCATCTTCCTCCTCCCCCACTGCCTCCGTCAATCCCACAGCACGCAGCCGCCTTCGGTATGCACCTGCCTAGAACTGACTCTAACTACACACATGCTGTATCATACACACTTTTGTTTCACTTCTCATATTAATGTAATGGTGATCAATGGACATGCATTTTGACCTGTTCAAAATATTCTGTGCTATAAATCTAAACTGCTGGAAGACTTTTTCTGAGTTGAATAATAACAAGGTTGCTAAAACAGTCCTTATTGTTTTGTTTATCCATCTAGAGAGGAGCGAAAAGACCCTCTGTCAGCTTTGGCTCGTGAATATGGTGGTTCTAAAAGAAATGCACTGCTGAAATGGTGTCAGAAGAAAACCGAGGGCTATCAGGTTGGTTCCCTGACATGAAAATAGAATCACAATATATTTATATGTATTTATATTTATATACTTTAAAAATGCTTGTGCCTGTTTATTTATTTATATATTTGTGATTGTAATAATAAAATGCGACTTATACGCAACGTTTTTTTTTTTCTCTCTCTCTCTCCTAAACCCAATTTAATATATGTAGCATAATTTTTAACCATGCAGCAAATGTTTTAAAATATTTTGAAAAATTACTTTTTAAACCGTTTTACTGATAGTATTAATCGGTCAAAGTTCTTATTGTCGGTTATTCATTATGAGCATCCTTGGAATTTTAGTTTTTCATTTTAGTTTAAATCTTGCCGAATCTCAGATGTCACCTTTGTCCACAGAATAATATCCATGTAATATACCTGTTATTAAGTCCGGTCTCGAGACCGATTTCTGCTTTCTCGGACTTGTACCTTCAAAGACTCGGTCTTGACTCGGACTCGACCCTTCGAAGACTCGGTCTTGACTCGGACTCGGCATTGGCGGTCTCGTCCCCATCACTAGTTAAGGCTGTAACAATAGACTAAACCTACAATTCGGTACCTATCATGATTTTTTCATTTTAGATTTAAAAAAAATAAATCATGTTTTCGGTGCTGATGCAGTGGTGACGCGTTCATGTAACAAGGGTGGCGCTCCCAATAAAGTATCTTAAAGCTGCCACAAAGAACCGGCAAAAGTAATGATTATGAATATGTCAAATATAGCAAGGAGAGATTTTAATTGTTTATTAATAAACAAGGTTTTTCAGTGTGTCGGCTTCAAGATGAAGTTGACGATGCTGACTCGCAATCTTCAAAGTACTGCGCCAGAGAGAAATGCAGATTTCATACGGATTACATAAGCAGAGAGCAGTCTGTTTTTAGTTTTTAAATGTTCTGTTTAAAAGTAGACATCAAGCTTTCTATATATTTCTCAAGTCTGTGAGGCAAGTACATTATACGCTGAGTTTCTGTTTTCCTACTTTTCTGTTCTGTGGAGGCCGACCCTTCTTCATCCGGTTATTAGCCTACTTTTGTTTTGCGCAGTGTAGCCTAATTCGTAGAATTATTAAAACATATTTTGCCACCTAAAAGTTAAAGATTTGTTGTCACGTCACATGTGTATTTCGCTCAAATTAAATATAAAACGCATGTGTAGACTGATATTTTTCTAATGTCTTGACTCCTTTATTAAGGGGGGTATGGATATATAAACAGACGTTTCAGTATTAAATGCATTTTCTGATAATTTTTCATTTCAAGTTTTGACTGCACGTCACGTCCATAATGCTGGAATTGCCCAATTTTAAAGAATATATTCTCAACTCTTTTTTTGGTGTAGGTCTGCGTATTTTATTATGTTAACTTCAAATAATTCTAATACTAGTTTTAAAATGTGGTAGCCCTAAGTCCAACACATCACACTCCACTGTTATGCTGGCAATTTCAGTAGATTTACTCACTAACATTGTTGTGGAAACACAATAAGAATGGAAACTAAAATATGGTAGTATCGTACAGCGCATATTCTATCAGCTGCAGTTCTGGCGCCTCAGTCCCAATACACTCAACGTACATTCATATCACATGTTAATGCCGCGGTAGAGTTACACTCACAGGACATGGCACTTATTCGCAATCACAAAAGTTCATTATTTGCTCGTGCTTTAAAGCTATGCCGGGTAGACATTTCATTGGCGTTCTGTACATGACGCACTTTTTCTGAGCGCGTACTGAAGTGCGTGCGCACTGTCAGACAGCTCCAAACTGGATTTTTGTTGGGTCAGACCCATCTGATAGCGATGGGGGAGCGAGACCGAGAGAGCTACATAAAGCTACATGGGAAAAATATGCATCAAACAAGCCACTTTGAAATTTTGCTGTTTTCGTGAATACAAAAGTTGGGTGACCCTCCCCCTAGACTAAAAAAAGTTGAATGACCCTCCCCTCAACAAAGAATAAAAAGACATGACCCTCCCCTTTTTTCCTCCGGTGGCCCTTTCCATAAATACCGAACGGTCCTAATTTAGACATGCCACTAGAAAATGTTTATTTGCTCTGCATGTCCTAATTATGATTAAAAAAGTCAGTGTGGGCTTAACATGTTGATGACAGAGCAGCACTGTTGAAGCATTTTAGAAAAATAGGCAGAAGATGATGCATGTGGTAGGGATTTTTTTAATTATAGTAAAAGCATAGTCCATATTAAGACATTAAGACTGCTCCTCTAAACAATTCCCAATCTATCTTAGTCTGTTGGCCTAACTGTTGATTATTAACTGGGGTGATATTAAATCATGAATATCAAAACTGACATGTCGAGACAAAATCTCGACTCAGACTTGCTTCCTCAAAGACTCGGTCTCAACTCGGACTCGACCCTTCAAAGACTCGGTCTTGACTTGGACTCGGCATAGGCGGTCTCGTCCCCATCACTACCTGTTATATAATTTTTTTTTTCCCCCTTTTGTCAGATTTCAGTGAAATACAGTTTCCTACAAGTCTTTCTCTTCCACAAAAAGGTTGTCATAGTCACTGTTTATCAAGATCCTCACCAGGAAGTTCGCTGAATTTCTCTGGCATTTTAAATGGCACTTGGCGCACAACAGGGTCGTCAGCAGCACTTCTGAGAACTCGTTGAATGTGCATCATCTGGACATTTTTGTTTTTAAATAAGTAGCAACAAAGCCTTGTAAATAATTTATTGGTTTGTGAACGGATGCTTTTTTTCTTCACTTTTAAATTTCATCTTCAGTAGTTTCCTACTACACATTACTTAGTTTGAAAAGCCAGCGCATCATAAACAAATGAAGCTTACTGTTACCTTGATTGTTTGCACATATTTTAGAGAAGTAGAGTAAACATTTTTCTGGTTGGGTTTGTCAATGTTAACCACAAACTTTACCCACATGTGAAACTACTAGCCGTGATCACAGCCGAAAAAAACTGATTCTCAAAGTGGAACGGAAGAGGAATGGCATGGAGCTTTTATTTTAGATATAAGCATAAGATAATGTAGAAACAAAAGAAGCTGTTTTATTCCTTTCAGAACACCCAATTTATTCCTTGAGAAGGTTGTTCTGAAAAAATGAAGTGCATAAGTAATCTGCATTAAATGTCTGCCACAATAACTAATGTTCCTGATGCATCAGTAGTAGTTCTTACTGTACATGTGTGAATATATAAGCTGGAGAGGATGAAGGCTCTCTGCTCTTCTGCCACACATTAAGGTAAAAAGGGGACTTCAGGACAGTGTAGAAGACATCCGTAGAAATGGATCTGAAACATGTTATTTTGCTCTTTCGAGCACAAATGGGGTTGTGGGAGAAGCTATGAACAGGAAATTTGCTTCACACCACAGGAAGATGAGAAGATTTTGCAATGTTTGTGGGGTAACTTTCCACTGAATTTCTTACATTTTATGACTTTAACCTGGCGTATCATATTGAAACCATCTATAATCTGGTTTTAAATGTACTGCATCTTAAATTTGTTCTGTTTGTTCCACAGAACATCGACATTACCAACTTCAGCAGCAGCTGGAATGATGGACTGGCCTTCTGCGCTGTCCTTCACACATACCTGCCTGCTCATATTCCCTATCAAGAGCTCAACAGTCAGGACAAGGCAAGTATACTGCTGATTCTGCATCATGACTATGCCTTATAGTCATGATGTCTATAGTATTTGGACTGTGTCCCGAGCAATTAGTTAAAACACACTTTAAAAAAATAACCAAGTAGGATTTATTTTAAAGATTTATCAAGCCTATGAGAACAGATCTTTGTTATTTTTTAGGTTAATCTTGGTTTATTATTTGTTGTTAATCTCACAACTAGTTATTTGTTTTCAGAGACGAAATTTCACTCTGGCCTTCCAAGCAGCAGAAAGTGTGGGCATCAAGTCCACTCTGGTAAGTAGGTATTTTGCATTTAGCTTTATTACAACAGCTCATTCAGGCCAGCTGATGGAGTAAGCCTGTAGTTTGCACACAAATGGGCATGTTCAGTAGTCAGAGAGTTTCACTGGAGCAACGTGCACAAAGACCTAATGCAGATCTAAGGCACTCTGTTTATCATCATTTCTGTCATCCACTCCCACCCTGTAAGCTGACAGCAGGTGAAAAGCTGGAAACACTTAATTATCATCTTAATTATAATTATCCGCTGTTTACTTATAGCACATAATATAGAATTGTTTCCTTATTGTGAACTACTTAAACAATATGTTCAGCATGCACTATGCTAAAGCAAGTCCTAGAAATGAATCCAATTTTCAAAATCATGGAGAAGTCATAGTATATACTGAACCTAGACTACTATTCAAAAGTTTTTGTTTTCAGCAAGGACACACAATTGATCAAAAGTGACAGTAATGACATTTATAATGTTAAAAATATTTCCAAATAAATGCAATTGAATGCTGTTCTTTTTAAACGTTCTATTAATCAAAGAATCCTGATTATAAAAGGGCATCATAGTTTTCACAAAAAATATTAAGTAGCACAAGTGTTAAAGTGTTAAACACTTTACAATAAGGTTTCATGAGTTAACATTAGCAAACTACATTTAGTTAACATGAACTATAAATGAAAAACAATTCTAACGCATTTAGTAATTTAAGTGAATGTTATTTGGAATATTTACTAATACATTCTTAAAATCAAAAGTTGTACATTTATATGTTAATATTATTTAATGGACCAGAGCTAGCATGAACTAACAATGAACAGTTGTATTTTTATTATCCAACGTTACTAAATATGAATACATCCTGTAACAAATGTATTGCTCACTGTTAGTTAATGTTAGTAAATGTATTATTTATTATTAACTAATGGAACTTTATTGTAAAGTGTTACCGTTTTCAACATTGATAATAATAAAAAGCATAACTGACTGATTTTTGAAGGATTGTGTGACTGAAGACTGGAAAAAAACAGAAAATTCAGCTTTGTCATCACAGGGATAAATTACATTTTAAAATGTATTAAAATAGAAAAACAATATTTTCAATTGTAATAGTAGTTCACAATATTACTCTTTTTACTGTATTTTTAATCACATAAATGTGGTGTAAAATGCAGTGTAAACTGTTCACGTGTTCTGCTCTAAAATATTTTGGCTGGAATTTGATAGACTACATTGTTTTTTGTGTTTTTTTTAGAGACATTTGTGCACTAGTAATAATAAGTGTAATAGTTAAAACATCCTTGGAGATCTCTGCAAATTGTTTTTTGAAATCATAAACGTCATGCAATCTTCTGAGAGTTTTGCTGATTTCTTCCTGCTGAAATGTGAAATAATGTGCCTTTTCTCAAATACACTTTAATTATCTCTCTCTTTCTCTTTTAGGACATCAATGACATGGTCCATACCGAAAGACCAGACTGGCAGAGTGTTATGACTTACGTCACCGCTATCTACAAGTATTTTGAGACCTGAGTACATGTCCTTTTACAAATTGTCAAACCAATGCAACAAATTTCCAGCAACTAACCTGCGTGCAACACCCCACCATATCATCCAGCCCTAACCTTAGCACAAAGTCATATTATATTGACCACAGGGACAATTGCATTAGCATATGCTGATATGCCGTGATACATTGATTATATCAAGGAAATCCTCTACAGTGGAACTCGGCTGCTAATGCAGAATCAGTTTGCCTTGGCAATAGTGTTTCAACTCACTGTCGGGAGACCCTAAAACACTACGGACTTCACATCCAGTTACCAATTCTTAGTGTGGATGATCTGAGGCTGTGGATTTGAAATCAGTCTCGAGGAACATCGTGGACCTGCTTGTGACCCCGTGCCTTTAGCCACCCCGAGTTCTTGCGTCCAGACAGGCATTTGGAGCAAGTTCTTCACCTTAATTCACAACGTGCAACAATTGAACTTGTTTTAAAAGAGCGAGACTTGTGGATTGCTCAAAGCAGTGCCTAATTGAAACGCTTTATTGGAGAAGCACTTCAGTAGAGGAGAATTGTACACTAATAGGAGTTATTCACTACAGCACACAGTCAGTGGTTTAACTTTTTACAGGATTGTTTTGAAAGCTCATCGTGGGCTCCTTTATGTTACAACTGTGACCAATCTTGGCTTGAAATACTACATTTTAAATAGGGAGGTCAGCAATAAGCTTATATAACCTTTTGAGCCATTTCATTTGACATTAGTGCTGCTCAACCACAGTAAGATACTGTAGAAAACACTTCAACAGATTTGCAGCACATGTGCATGTACTGTCCAGTGTATTAGTCTGAAATAGTATACCAAAAATGAAATCTTGTTTGTGATGCAGTTAAGCTAAGTTCCTTCAGTACTAATCAAATGGTATGTTCTTTCTCAGGATAAGAAAGTCTTATCGATATTTATCACAACGAATAATCATATGTGATTCATAATATGTTATGCGCACCAATACCTGCACATTTTATAGTTTGCAAAGCACAAAAATCATATTACATGCACTAATTGAAGATGTAAATGAAGCTACATTCCAGTGCATTAATATGGATTAATAGAATTGATTTATAGAGATTTTCTGCATGAGTGAGTGAGAAAAATCCTTATTGTCACATATATCCTGTTTTCCAGCTGTGCTGAATTCAGGCATCGCTCTCTTTTCATGAGTATGAAAGTATGTTTCCCACCTGTCTGCAAATAACACTTAATACAACACATTAAAATAAAAACAATAATGATAACATAGGAATTTTTCATGAAAATGTTCATGAAAAATGTGAGGTATGTCTCTTATTTTCTAAACGCTTTGATTCTTTTAATAGAGTATTCCTTCCATTCCTGAGGAGCATTTTGAATTGTTTGAAATAATACCGATTCAAATTCCAGTGTGTGTTTAACTAAGCAGTTTATTTTTAGCTCTCAAACATCTGAGAGTAAGTCCAATCTGCAGTTACTCTGGTAATCGTTTAAGATTAATTCCAAACTATGTTACAGTTTAGTCGTTTTTACATTACGTGCGTCTTTGGTTTTAACAGTATAAGTTACTGTACTTCACCTTTGGACCATCATCACATATTCATTGTAAGTAAATGACAGATTAATCTTTGTTTGAACCTGACCAAATGTTTTGTTCAGGAGCCTCATATCAGCTTGATTTATTTAAAAAAAAGAGGCATGTTGAGATGGACCTGTATTCATTATATGTCTGTTTGATGTGCTTCATCCAGCTTTCATCACAATTAATATAAATGTAATACAACAAAAGGCTTCTCCGGCTCTGTTGCCTTTTATATTGTTACTTTATGCCAGTTTATTTTCTGTTCTTGAACTCTTTTGCTGCCATTTGTTTAGTTTATATATATATATATATATATATATATATATATATATATATATATATATATATATATATATATATATATATAATATACAGGTCCTTCTCAAAAAATTACCATATTGTGATAAAGTTCATTATTTTCCATAATGTAATGATTCAGGTCAGGAGAGTTGGCAGGCCAATTGAGCACAGTAATACCATGGTCAGTAAACCATTTACCAGTGGTTTTGGCACTGAGCAGGTGCCAGGTCGTGCTGAAAAATGAAATCTTTATCTCCATAAAGCTTTTCAGCAGGTGGAAGCATGAAGTGCTCCAAAATCTCCTGATAGCTAGCTGCATTGACCCTGCCCTTGATAAAACACAGTGGACCAACACCAGCAGCTGACATGGCACCCCAGACCATCACTGACTGTGGGTACTTGACACTGGACTTCAGGCATTTTGGCATTTCCTTCTCCCCAGTCTTCCTCCAGACTCTGGCACCTTGATTTCCGATTGGCATGCAAAATTTGCTTTCATCCGAAAAAAGCCGCTTCTCTGTAGCCCAGGTCAGGCGCTTCTGCCGCTGTTTCAAAAGTGGCTTGACCTGGGGAATGCGGCACCTGTAGCCCATTTCCTGCACACGCCTGTGCACGGTGGCTCTGGATGTTTCTACTCCAGACTCAGTCCACTGCTTCCGCAGGTCCCCCAAGGTCTGGAATCGGTCCTTCTCCACAATCTTCCTCAGGGTCCGGTCACCTCTTCTCGTTGTGCAGCGTTTTTTGCCACACTTTTCCTTCCCACAGACTTCCCACTGAGGTGCCTTGATACAGCACTCTGGGACCAGCCTATTTGTTCAGAAATTTCTTTCTGTGTCTTACCCTCTTTCTTGAGGGTGTCAATGATGGCCTTCTGGACAGCAGTCAGGTCGGCAGTCTTACCCATGATTGCGGTTTTGAGTAATGAAACAGGCTGGGAGTTTTTAAAAGCCTCAGGAATCTTTTGCAGGTGTTAAGAGTTAATTAGTTGATTCGGATGATTAGGTTAATAGCTCGTTTAGAGAACCTTTTCATGATATGCTAATTTTTTGAGACAGGAATTTGGGGTTTTCATGAGCTGTATGCCAAAATCATCAGTATTAAAACAATAAAACCTGAAATATTTCAGTTGGTGTGCAATGAATCTAAAATATATGAAAGTTTAATTTTTATCATTACATTATGGAAAATAATGAACTTTATCACAATATGCTAATTTTTTAGAAGGACCTGTGTGTGTGTGTGTGTGTGTGTGTATATATATATATATATATATAATTATGAGAGCATTATCTTAATAAAAAAGGGTAAATGTTTTCCTTTTTATAAATAAATGTGAAGAGCAATCAATATGCTTTTTCTCCTAAATGAATCAGTTGTGGTGTGTAAATGTTTATGATTTAGTTATGTTTTTCTTTGCATTTTTTGTTAATTTAATTTAGCTAGCCATATAATTCTCAGGAGTTCTTTAGCTCAGCATAGAGAAATCGCTTTTCAGCTTTAAATGTTCAGAGATAGATTAATTGGTCTTTATGAATATTTGTGGACAACTTGTATATAGAAATAACAAAAATTAGGTCTTAATTTCACAAGTTTACATTTAATTACATGTAGCATTGTAATGAGTTGTGGTCGCCCTCCGATTTGACCGGAAGGCTTTTCTAAACTTGGTCTTAAACACATTTAACAGGTCATTTAAACTGGCAAAAGGTCTGAGGAAAGGATATGGTGGAAGTTTATGAGTTTAGTTTTTGCTCTTTATTGTTGTAAAGGATGGGTGTTGTGCGGCATGATTAGTGCATTTCTAAGATTAGATATGACGTCAGTCATTACATAGGGAAAATGTTGCATTTTGTCCTGAATGAGACCAATTAATTGGCCTGCTTTCCTGCACAGATCCCTATTGTCTTTCACAGTCACGTGTGAATGAAACCCAGATTGACCTTAATACCGGTATGGCTGGTTTAACTGTGGTACTAAGGTCTCAGAGAAACTGTCTGTTTATAGATTTTTTAAATATAGTGACAGAAAGATTTACATTTAAATGATTGATAAATCTCAATAAAACCTATTAGGCTACATGGTCAACACAATATAGTAGCTAATTTGAATACTGTACTTCTGCGTTGTAAATATCCTTTCAGATAATCTCACAAGAGACTTGGCACTCGCAATTCAGTTGTTTTACTGATACTTGATCACAGGAAGGAGCAGTATCAGTATCTAAACATTCGTCCAGACCACCGGCTCCGGATTGGTCAAGCACAGGCTCTCATAGGGTTCTTCCTATAGTCTGTCATTTGTTTATTGCTGATATGAGGGCGCGCGACTCGCAGCTGACGCCTGAACGCGCCGACGGAATCATTAACGAACAAGAACCACTGAGGACTCTTTTTCGAAGAGTTGCCTCTTTATCTTTTGTTCATGGGGTGTCCTGCTTGTTTTATTTTTCTTATTCAGTCATTCCAGGAGTTATCAACTCTTATGGTAAGTTGAAACCATTAACTACCTAATAAGAGCCCGCGGAGTTTCGAATGAATCAGATTTGTTGGCAATCATTTGAATTAAATAATTCGAACACAGCTTGCCAGCATTTTTAATATTAAAGTGAATTATTCAAGTGAGATTGTTTCTAATAGTTAAAACTCATGCTGTGTCCAGTTCTGCAGGCATAAAATATTTTAGCTTCAGAACAAATAATACAGGAACAACCCCAACTATCTCTGTCATTTACAAATAACCTTGGAAAACAACTAATTAATTGAGAACTAAACGATTTATAGGCTATACAACTGAATTGCGTTTGGGCGTAAATTAGCAGTGTAAAGGAAACTGCAGTTCATGGCAAGCCATTTAAACATTTATTCCTTAAAATTAACCATTGTGTATTTTGTTGGTAGTAGCTTACTTTTAAACTAGTGTTTTTATTTTTGCTAGTAAGTATTCATGTAAGAATTAGCATCTTTTTCAATTTCACCACTAACTATTCACTGAACGCTTGGTTTTTTTTCAACAGCGACTAATACTTGCAAAGCTTCTGGCTTTCATCATTACATCATTTGTTTAGTCACTGGTTACTCGTATCTAATCCACATTTTTTAGGTACGTATTGTTTAAACACATACCTGTTTTAAACTTAAAAAAATGGTATATAAACTATTTTCACTAGTACGGTAAATTAACAATTATGGAAACAGCAAGTAACACTTAACGTACATTTTTGAAGCAAAGAAACCTGAAATAGTATTTTTGTCAAACTTTAGATTAGGGTCTAACTCTCACTTTTGACTAACTGTTAATTATGAAATTTGCCTCAATAAACTCCTAATTACGACTTATTAATATTTAGTAAGGTTAAGTTTAGGTATTGGTATAGGATTAAGGGATGCATGGTCACGCAGAACAAGACATTAATATGTGCTTTATAAGTACTAATAAACAGACAATAAACTAGTAATATGCATGCTAAAAAGCAGTTAGAATTGGACCCTAAACCCAAAGTGTTAACAGTATTTTCTTGTACAAAGTACAAAGGAATTATTGTTTTATTTACCACTTCAAAAAAATGTTTTTACAGTGCATACACTTCTGTTTCTTCCAGTTGTTACTTGTATCATTTGTAATTGAACAATAAAGTACGCAGCAAAACTGTACAAAAATTAACATCAAAAGTGTTAACTTTAACAACAATTTTGTGTTGATTCAGCACCCCTGTTATTTTAGAGATTGTGTGTTGCTGGTATAGATGCTTAATACTGGTGTCTCATAAATAGGCATTAGTATCTAATAAATTAAGCACTAGTAAAGCTGGAATACTGTTGCTAGTAACTTTTGTATAGTTTCTAATTACTACAAAACAAGTAATTAATGAAATAGCCTAATTTTTATTAGTAATGCTTAGAAATACGTACCATCAACAATTTTAATACATACTAGTCATATGAGTCAGAAGTTAATAGTAGAAATCTATAAGATATTTGTATGACAATGACAAAATTTCAGTTTGTTACCAGTAACACTTTGGACTACCAGAACTACTGTCTATTCTAATGCATGGCTACTAGAAAAATGAAATAAGATACTAGTCACTATTTGATGATTACTGATTGGTAAAATAACATGACAAGAGATACCAGTTTATATTAATAACGTTTTTCTGTACAGTGTATATGACTTTTTGTTTTAGATTGGAGTTATAACACACACACACACATACAGTACATGCACCTAACTTGACCCAGATCTTTCTTTTAACTTCATAACAGCAAATAAATCTTCGAATGTATGAATTAAAACAGATTTTCAACTGAGAAATAGAGCATTTTATGATCATTTTTCATTTTATGATCCTATCAATCAGCTGAGGTAAAAGGGGAGTAAAACAGCTGTAAAACCTATTTTGCACACAGCTGAAGTACATCTGTTTGTTATGAGCTGGTCTTGCTGTTTCATCTGAAATGTTTGAATTGGTTTGCTATCAAACCCTGATATTTTGGATTTGGTTTAGTTAGGAATGAATCAGATTTCGAGGCAGATGGAGTTTGTGACTGTTTGATGATGGATGGATGTAGACTGATATTTTCCATCATCCATCCACATGGGTCCACTGTTGAGTCTGGTGTTGGCACAGGAGGTGGCCCACAATCTGTCTAGTATAGCTTAAACATTGTCGTCTTGTAAACACAAAGCACTGAATTCAGAAGACCTCTTTGGGAAACTGATCAAAGGGTTCATTTCGATGTTTTGGAGACCTGTTTCTCTGTTGTCCCATTGTCTGCCCTAAACTCACAGAACCATATCAATGGCTGTGAGGCTGGGCGTCAGGATCTTTTTCTTTACTGTTTTCTCACCTGTTACTACAATCATTTTCACCTCCCCCACTGTCAGTTCTTGTTTATGACAGTCACCTATTCACATTCTATTCATTTTTGTTATTTTTTTTAATGTCAATAAATGTCATGAGACATTTCCCAGTCCCAAGTCCCAGACTAAAATTAATGTTTGTGTTGTCTTAACTAAAAGCCAATTGCACTGACATATCTTAAATATATCAGTGCCATTGTTTTGTCTTAAGATGCACACCAGTAATGCTTTTTAAGGCATGTTTATAAAAGCTACTTAGCCTAAATGTCCTAATTGAACTAAGGCGTAATCCTAGCTATTGTGAAACCAGGCCATAGTGTTGCAAATATTAGTCCCGTATATAAGCTTTGAGGTTGTCTATATGCTAGTGTAGTCCTAAAAGTTGATAAAATTGACTTAAAAAGTAAATGCAAAAATAAAAAAAAATCTCCTTCTCTTCCGAAAATAAAAAAACCCTTTGAGGACCAATAGAATTTCCTCTAGAATGAGATTGTAACACATGGTATTTAAAAACTAATTTGAATAATTACGGTTTTAAAAGTTTGTAATGTATGTTTGAAAAGCGCTGTAAATGTAGCAGAGCAGCTGTTTTCTCATGTTTTTCAGAGGTGAGTAACCCAAGGAGCGCTTCTGCAGCAGTGTGGGAACACTTCGGGGTAAATAGCTCAGACTCAGTTAAGGGCTTCAGAATGACTTCCCATAAACACTAAAACAAAAGGAAAGCTTCTGGCTATCACTACTGGAGTGTCTGGTAAATGTAAAGTCTGAGATAAAGAATATACACCTCAAGATTTTTGAGATTTTTGAGTTCACATATTTTTCTTAATCTTGCAATGTGTTAAAGCTTGCCATTTGTATTTAAATGAAAGGGCTTTGACTCTGGAAAAGCTCAACAGTCTGCTATTATTAGTCAATCCCGATAAAGTGTCAGAATTTCATTGTTAGGCTTTAGGAAATGGGGTAATCTTATCATGCTGCTGCAACACTCAGTATTATTTTTAAACCTCATATTGTTGTAAAAAAAATTGTTTTACTTTTATCTGTTTTTGTCCAGTCCTTCTCTTCAGAGCCTTGTTTTCCTATTGATGACATAATTTTATTTCTTCTTTCTCCAGGGAATGCAGTGGAATACTAAATGTTATAGAAAGAAGGACAAGCAACACATGGAACGAGGACTGGACCATCAAGTCTAACATCATGACATGGGATCATAACGGATTTAAAAACAGATTTTTTGTTTTGTTTTGTTAGTTGTATTTATTTAATGTCTGAGGTAAAATTCTAATGTGTATAAATACTTTTTAAGAATGATTTACAAAGTTTTATGGCACATTTTCAACTAGCGATTCAACAGTCTGGAATGTTTTTACCAATGCAACATTTGATTATTCTTCTAAAGGCATCTTAGTCTTCTGGTAAGGCTGACACTAGGCCTCTGTGAGTTGGCTGTTGCCTCGAGCTGCAGCTATGGACATTGAGGCGAGGCATCGTCCTTTCTCCCCAGAGACCTCACCATGCTGAACAATGTCTTTGACGTGTTGTACATGATTCTGGAGCTGCTGATTGCCCTGCTCTCCATCCTGGGCAACGTGTTGGTCTGCTGGGCAGTGGCCCTCAACAGCAACCTCCAGAGCATCACCAACTTCTTTGTTGTTTCGCTAGCTGTGGCGGACATCGCAGTGGGTGTGCTGGCCATCCCCTTCTCCATCGTGATCAGCACTGGTTTCTGTGCCAGATTCTATGGTTGTCTGTTCATCGCCTGCTTCGTCCTAGTGCTGACCCAGAGCTCCATATTTAGTCTTCTGGCCATCGCCATTGACCGCTACATTGCCATCAAGATCCCGCTAAGGTGAGTGAACAATGTTGCTTTCAGGATATTCATGTTTGAATATTCATCTTACTTCAGGGAGGTTGTTTTTTTTTATTCCTATTGTCAGCTCTGTTTATTATTACATTTTGTAGACCAGTAATACATGCCACCAATGTTAAATAGTTTTGGCCTTCAAAAGTTTTCTACCAGTTATCTACCAACCAGCATGTGTTTTGAATGCAAGAATTTTATTTTGTTAAAGAATGCTTGTTTTCTAATATTTTTTTTGTAAAAAGTGTATTGGGTCAATAGTGACCCGTGGTATGTAATAATGTTTGTATATTTTTTCTGTTTAACAATAATTGAATCTCTGAGGACTCAATGTGGCAATGTCTGATACACAATGATGACGTGATGTTTCACTCATAATGCGCACGGGCATAAAACAAAAGAATACAAACAAAAGTGTCATCAACAAAACTTGAAATGGCTCAGCGATTTACTGCAGAGCAAGTACTGAACACAATCAAATATTAGTGACACTGTCACTTGATGGTGGATCTGGTGAAGAAGCTGTCAGCGACTAAAAAATTGGTTTTGAAGATGTTGAAAACAATAGTTCTGAGAATAAGATCGCGAACATGAGCCAGATGCCGAATGTAGCCAACTGGGGAAATGAGCTCTGACTTTTACAGTGATTATGGTAAAAAGCCTCTGCTGAAATTGAAACCTTCCAAAATCCAAAAGGTAACAAAATATGCTTTATTTAATTTTGCAATTGTAATGAAAGAAACAGGAGAGTTTTATATTATAGCGACAGTTAGAGATCCGTCCGTGTTAGACATAGATCCAGGACGCTAAAGACCCGAATATGTAATAATGATTGGCAAAACATTCATGCATTTAAGGGTTAATTAGCTTAAACAGCATTCTTATTTCTAGTTGTCCAGCATTTTTTGGAACATCAAAGCAACTAGACCAGTATAACCTTACTGAAAGTGGACACCGGGCTGGGCTTTGCAGGTTTAAGCTGGTCTTGCTGAAACGTAACTAAAACCTCTCTAAAACTAGCCTGACTACTGGGAGACTTCCTAAGACAAGTAGACCAACTTAATGGAGATTCATGCTGGATTAAGATGGTCTTTTCAGGAAATGAACACACATGGCACTGTTCCCGTTTGTCGGGGCAAGCCATGCATTAAAATAGGGCCAAATTATTAATTTAAAATAAACTTAGGGTTCCATTAAAGCACACATTGTGTCTTTTCAACAAACATCAGATTCTTGGCTATTTTGGGTGAATATGATTTAAGGACATGGCAAGGTCTGAAACCTCTTGATTTTGAGGCTGTCTTTGAGCATAACCTCTCGTAAATCTGATTTACTCTGGAATGTTTTTGCTAATAGTTTGTACAGATTTCCTTTAGCAAGTATCCACTTCTGTTTTTTGTCAGTCAGTCTTTTATCAGATGGCAATTTTTTTTCCGTAAACTCCTTATACCTCATGATGAGCCGATTAGCACTATTCAGGATGTACAGCTAACGTGCTAAAGGAGATTAAGGAAATGTTGGGATAATAGTGTCTCATTCTGTTTTGGAATGGTCTGTTCTGCTGTTTTCAATGAGATGTGTGATAGACCATGTGCGTGTCCACGTCCTGTCAGCAGGTTTTGGGTGGGGGATGGGGATGTTTTCTCTGTGTGGCTCACTGAACTTCCACATCTGGAGAATGAGACTACTAGAGGCCAAGGAACTCAGCTGTTCTCCCACACTGGCCCAAAAAAAGACTCAAAATAGATTTCTGTTCCAAACGCTGATATTTCTGAGCACATTCTTTCTTCTTAATTGCTCCAATGGGAGAGTTTGCTGGAAATACTGTGAATGGATGCTAGGATTATTATCACTGTGGTTGCTTCAAGGTTGTTCTAATTCTCTGTTCACGTTGTGTCAGAATTTCCATAATTACGAGATTTTACTTTGAGCTATATTAATATTAATTTCTACGATAAAAATGTATCTGTGTGTGCTATTGCTGTCGATGATAGACAAAAAATCTTCAACTCTACCTTCACAAACGTATTCTTTTGTAAAATCTAGAAGAAAGAAAGCAAGCAAAAAAGGTAACACTGGCTATATTAAAAATACAGAAATTTGACTAGATGCTGTTTTTGAACTATTGAATTTTGAATTATTGAAAGTTTCAGACTTAAAGTAAAAAAAATAAAATGCAATTATGAGAAAGTTTAAAATAACTAAATAGTTACATTGAGAGATATGAAGTCACAATTGAGATGCAAGAATTATAAAGTTGCAATTATGAGACCTAGGCATAATTATGAAAAAGTAAAATCACAACTGAGAGATATAGTCCGAATATAGAAATAGTGAGAAATAAAGTCGCAATTATTAAAAATAAATTGCAATTCTGAGATATGAAGTCAGAACTGAAAAGTCGCAATTATAAGACACAAAAGATTTTTACTCTTGGGAAACTAATAATTACATAATTCCAGCATGATGTAAACAGTTTTTAAGGGGTGTCTAGGTTTACAGCCATGGTGTCATTTGCTTTTGTTAGTACTTTGGACCTTTTAGATGTGCAGTCCAGACAATCTGTAACAAATATTTATGGCTGGGGAATTTGAAAAACATGATTTTTTTCTCTTCCAGATACAACAGCCTTGTAACCGGGCGGCGTGCCAAAGGCATCATAGCGATCTGCTGGGTTCTGTCGGTTATCATCGGTCTAACGCCCATGCTTGGCTGGCACAAAGCCCGCTCAGAAAAGCCCATCAACAGCACCGACTGCCCACCCGGCATGATGCAGTGTTTGTTTGAGGAGGTGGTGGTCATGGACTACATGGTCTACTTCAATTTCTTCGCCTGCGTGCTGCTGCCTTTACTTCTCATGCTGGCCATTTACCTGCGGATCTTCATGGCTGCGCGCCACCAACTCAAATGCATCGAGTCCAAGGCCATGCCGTGCCAGCTCAAGTCCCGCTCCACCCTGCAGAAAGAGGTCCATGCCGCCAAGTCTCTGGCCATCATCGTTGGCCTGTTTGCTGTCTGCTGGTTGCCGCTGCACATCATCAACTGTTTCACTCTGTTTTGTCCTCAGTGTGAACGGCCACCTGTTCTTATCATGTACCTGGCTATAATCCTTTCGCATGCAAATTCGGTCGTGAACCCTTTCATCTACGCCTACCGCATACGTGAGTTCAGATACACCTTCCGGAAGATAGTACGATATCACATCTTGGGCAGACGGGAGCCTCTTTCTTGCAATGGGAGCACCCGAACCTCAACCCGGACGAGCGTGGCAGATTCACTTCGGATTAAAGTCAACGGCCTGGTGCGAGACCTCTACACCGAGCAGAGCAGCACCACCAGCAGCTGTGAAAGTGCCGAACCCGGCCACACGCACAGACCTGTTACCACGGAAAACTCCACACAAGACAGCCGGCCTTTGGAACTCACTAATTCCCACAGACATCCAGCACTGAGGCATCCAGAGTCGCCGCTCACTGGGAATAATGATAGTGTTGCGTGCAGGAAGCATGCTGTATTTGACATTACTGATGGGAAGGATCTGTCCTCACCACTTCACATTAAATCAGCCCTGTACCTGCAAACAGCCAATTGCGTTGAACTCACGGAGGTTTCCTGATAAATAATGCTGTCCGAATTATGGATTTAAATTATTTATTTGCTGCTCCGAAAGACAAAGTATATTTTTGCTTCTTTAAAGACTTGGCATTGATGTGGACCCAGTAGCAGTGATGTGTACAGTTTGACATTGTAATGATTTTAATGAAAATTAAAAAAGAATATTAAAGAGTAGGGCATGGCTGACTGAAATGGGCATCCGTAATGAATATCAATTCTTTATATCAGATATAATTTTTAAACTTAAGAATGTAAAACATTAAGAAGGTCTACTTTTCAGTTCATGAGTCGGAATTTGAATCAGCTACAGGATGTTGGATTGGAATTTCTTTTTAGTACAGCATAAATAAATAATTGAAAAAAATATATATAAGTGATGATTTATATTTATTCCCAGCAAGGTAGAATAGTAAAACTGATTAGAGATATACCTCTTAAATAAATTCTAAATTGTCAAAACAACTAACACAACAATTTAAATTTTGCCATACGGTCCCACAAAATCTCCATCGTATTGCTTGCATATAATGTTACAAGATAAACATTTCAATCTGTTGATAGTATATTGATGCTTGGCATTTTGAAAAGTTTGGGTTAAATGTTCTTGGCGGAAGACTGGTGGAACAACATTTAACTCAAACTTTTCAATCATTAAATTTAATACATACATTTCTTACTTTGTGGATGGATATACATTGGATTTGATGGATTTGAATTACAATTTGACATCCTGTTTGCTTCCTCAAATCAAATTAAGGAATTCAAAAGGCATTCTCAGTTAGTTCTCACTGGTTCACAGCCCCGAGACAGGGAGAACACGCTGACCGTTCTCTTGTGACGGCTGACAGCTGAACCCAGCAGACATGAACACAACCTCCTCGGCATCTGCACTGCAACACAAACATGAACACAAAATTCTACATGCACAAATGCCCTCAGGCCATTGATTTTGTTGATTTATAACTGGGAAGGCATGTTAGTGAAAGTTAGTCAGCAAGACTGTATTCCATAAGGCTAGAACATGTATTTATGCAGCATTGCAACTCATGCTGTGTTTGGATGTGTTTTGTAGGCTTTGTGAAAGCTTTTAAGTATTGCTCTTTGACTGTGGTTTTCTATGAGACATTTTCCATATATACATTTTTGGAGTCTTGTTATTTTTGTTTTTAAATCATCAGGGGCTCAAAACCAATGCTTTTTGTTGAGAACTATTTGATATATTAGACATCTAACATAAATTTGAAGATAGTCTATCCTTTCACTTGTATCTGACTATCGGCGACCTTATAGACCATTCTCCTATTGGACAGCATAGCAATCTATTCTCCATGCTATCCTGTCGAGCACTGCTTCTTTCAACTGTTTAATGTTCATATTGGTATCCGTTTTAATGGTGTCGAGCCAGCAAGTTCTTTGTCGTGCCCTTCTTCTGATTCCACTGACCATTCCACCCATTACTGACTTTAGCGAGTTTGCTCGCATAACATGGCAAAAATAACTGTTGTAGCTTAGTGATTTCAGAGTGGCGTCCCTGATTTTATGCAATCCAATATTTCTTTATTTGTTTTCCTGGCTATCCATGGTTTTCGTAACTGTTTCCACCAGCACCACATTTCGAATGTATGAAATCTCCTTCTAGCGGCCTTACTTACTGTCCAACCCTCACACCCATACAATGTCTTGGGAAAGATGATGAATGAATGAGGCATTTATATAGCGCTTTCATATGTACAACTGTTCACCCAAAGCGTTTTACAATCATGTCGGGGTCTCTCCTCAACCACCACCAGTGTGCAGCATCCACTTGGATGATGTGACGGCAGCCACAGTACAACGACACCAGTGCGCTCATAACACACCAGCTACAGGTGGAGAGAGAGTGATGGAGCCAATTCAGTGGATGGGGATTATTAGGAGGCCATGATTGGCCAGGGCCATTGGAGGGAATGTGGCCAGGACACCAGGGTTACACCCCTACACTCTTAAAAATAAAGGTTTCAAAATAGGGGTCATAGAAGAACCCTTTTGGTTCCCAAAAAACCTTTTAGTCCTGAATTTTAAACCTGAATCGTTCTAAAAAAAACATTTTTTTAACATATTAATAATCTAAAGAACCTTTTTCCACTATGAATAAACTTTTGTGGAGCAAAATGGTTCTTTATGGAGTCAAAGATGCAGATAAAGAACCATTACATTAAATTTAACAGAATGATTATTTATCTTACACAAACAATAACATTTTGAATTTTGGATTTTTAACTGACACTAGGTGGAATGAGCGGCCAAATCATCTAAAAAAATTGTTATTTTTAGAACGATTCACTAAAAGGTTTTTTGGGAACCAAAAGGGTTCTTCTATGACCCCTATTTTGGAACCTTTATTTTTAAGAGTGTACTCTTTACGAGAAATGCCATGCGATTTTTTTAATGACCACAGAGAGTCAGGACCTCGTTTTGACGTCTCATCCGAAGGACATCATGCTGTCGATGTCATGCATTGTCTGTCTCATCCTGTCATGATGGTTCTGACTAATCCGCTTTTGGTAGTGTGAGTGATATCTTATTCATACCAACCATTGCAGTATGCAGTGCGACCCTGAGCTTGATTTCAGGGGTGGATTTGCCATCTTAATCCATTTTTGATCTAAGAAAAAATGACATCCTGAACTGATTCCATTTCTTCATCGTTGATCTTCTCCACTAGCTTCATGTCGTCATGATCTTTGTTTTATGTTAAGGTGCAGACCCACTTTTCACTTTCTTTCTTGATTTTCAAAATGCAATGTATCAGGTCCTCTTCCCTTTCAGTCAGCAAGGCTGAATCGTCCACATATCTCAAAATGTTGATGGTTCGCCCGATCCTCACTTCAATATTCGACGAGTCCAGGTCTAAATTTCACACGACCACTTCAGCGTAGAGGTTGAAAAGAAATGGGGACAAAATACAGCCCTGTCTCACGCCCCTGCTGATCCTGATTTTATCTGTATCATCATAGTTTGTGATGATACAACTTATTGTGTTCCTGTTTGTGGAAAGCTCCATAAAGGTTAAAAAAAATTGATCCGATTTTTTTAATCGTCATTCTGTTGCATCAAGATATTGTAATGCCCTGGCAATGTTCATGAAACATGTGATTTCACATCAACCCATTGCTTGTGATTTTGTGCTAATTCTTGCTACATCGGGTCATGCAGTATTAGGCCATAGAAATGGCAATGTGGAAAATTTGATTTTCCTCTACCACATGAATAAATGACAATTACTTAGTTGCATATGGAGGGCTGTTGTCAACTAACCTGTTTGAGAATATACAGTTCCCTGATTATTTGCATCTGTAGAGATGAAGATGCTGCTATAAAATCTGATTACAGCCTAATAATAATTTGCCACACCAATCCAGTATTGTCATGAGGGTCATTGGCAAGCAAAAACAGACGCAAAAAGTGCAATATTATTCAATATTAACTACATGTATTATTTAATGGTTGTTTAGTGCTTTTGCTCGTCTGATATTGCTTAAGTATGTAAATGGTAAATTCTATTAAGTTTAAAAAGTTAATGTAGTCAATACACTCTAAAAAATGCTGGGTTGTTCCCAAATATGGACAAACCCAGCCATTGGGTTAACTATTTTAATTAAATGTTTAACCCAATGGTTGGGTGTGTCCATATTTGACCCAAGTTTGGGTTAAAACAACCCTGCAAAGAAAGCATTTTTTAAAGTGTATAGGCTTAAACGATTTGGCCAAATGTGTGATTTTAGCTTATAGAGCAAGCTGTGAAATGAATTGCGAATTTCCTTCCAAAGACGGAGTCTCCAACCATGAAGTGCTCATCCCAGGAGATTCCTCCTCTTGGGCTGTTGTGCTCGATCACCCTCTGAAGGCTTATATGAATCGTAACATTGTATTTTTCCCAGCCTAATTCCCAATCCCAAAAGATTCCAGGTTAAAAGCCTGCAATAGTTTATCTCAAGAGATTTCTATATCTAGATGTTAGGGTATATATATATATTTTTTCTGAATTGAGCTCAACATATGATATAGGTCTACATGTAGATATCCCATATAGGCTATATAGATTAGATGTTTAATTGATTATAGGTTTTAAAAATTAAATCAATTGTAGCTTTACTTTAAGCACATCTGATTCAAATGGAATCGTTTACAGGCAGTTTTACTCATTTGATTTGAACTGGATCACAGTATGGTTCATCTGGCGCTCCTGACAGATTTTACACAAAAACAGGCAACAGTAGGCCTAGTCCATCTGGAGTTATTGCAAACAAAGGCTCATTGTGTGCTGACACAAAGGGATATTAATGCGTCTGAAAATGCAGTATTCACACCCTCCTAATGAACTCCAATATGACTCCTGGGCTCGAATCCATGTCTACCAGTGGAGCTTTTGGATCTTCAACAATAACAATTTGTTCCTCAAACATATATATCTGTGATGTAGTAACTATTTGCTCTATATGCCTCATATGGCATACTGTGGGAGCACCGTGAGTGAATAGGATATGTGTAGATGTAGGCCTAACCTTTGGCATACATTTAGGTTTTATTGAGCAAAGCAAACAGGCTGATTGGTCTCATCTTTGACATATAGCTCGTAGAGAGCTTCATATCACATTTAAAGTTGTGGAAAGTAACTTGATGAAGCTAATAATGTTTACACACTGATAACATTTTTTTCTTCCTAAAAAGCAGTGTTAACTGGAATCTGGGCTTATGACTTAAGCTTGTGTTGTCATGGGGAAGTTGCTGTTTGTGTCTCAACGTAGTTATTCTGTCCAGAGTTGTGTATTAGTAATCTTCCAAGGGGGGAAAAAAATATTTTAATTTTAAAAGTATGATGGAAAAGGGGGAAAAAAAAGTAATGTAAACTAATAAAACTGGAATAGGATTTTTTTATAATGTAGCCTACAACCGTTCAAAAGTTTGGGGTCAGTAAGATTTTTAAAAGGTTTTAAAAAGAAGTCACTTATCCTCGTCGTGGCTGCATTTATTTGAACAAATATACACCAAAAAAAGTAATATTGTGAAATATTATTACAATTTAATATAACTTTTCTTTTTTTGTATGTTTTAAATGTGATGCAAAGCTGAATTTCTTTAGCATCATTACTCCATCTCTTCAGTGTCACATGATCCTTCAGAAATCAATCTAATATGCTGAAGGGCTCAAGAAACATATATTTCTTATTATTATCAGTGTTGAAAACAGTTTAATATTTTTATGGAAACTGTTCATGTAGCTAGTACAGGGACAAAATTGCAACAGACATTTAAATTAATGAAGTTTGCTAACCTATTGGTCCTTCAAGACTCATTCCTTATGGCATAACTTTTTCTCAAGTCAATACCGAAATAGTTGCTGTTCTGTTACTGTTATGTTTAAAGTCATGGGGAAAAGGCTATAGATCTGCTGCATGTCCTGGATACTTTGAATAGTACTTCAAAGTATCAAAGAACCTGTCTGTCTGTGTACTAACTCCATGGAGACTAATCAGACTGGTCTTGCTTCATAAAAAGAACCCTTTCTCTCTTCTCCTTTCAAGGGGGCGAGAGAGAGATTGAGAGGCAGAAAAAGAGAGTGAATAATGTATCCGTGAAATACAGTGCTGTTTATGTAATGCAGATTCTAGTCCAGGAGGGGAGTTCATCCATAGTTCAGTGGTGGCACAGCAGGACAACATTCTGATTACATTGAGTCTATTCTGCCAATTATATTCAGTACTTCAGAACTTTTCAACATTTCTCATAAACCAGGGCTTTGTCTCTAGGTATGGCTGTAGTCAACAACATTTAACTGGCTTTTATTTTCCTACTGTGTGAACAGACTCGTTGATTCCCGCAGGCTGCCGAGAAAGTACTGAGCAGTTTAGCACTTAAATCTTCTCATCTCAAGACCGAGATGTTCATTACCGTGATATTTGGTGGTAAGTGAAGGATGCAGCATTTATACATTACGTTAATCTGTGTGGGGTCTGTTTTGTATGTTTTTGAAAAAAAGTGCATGTTCACACAGGCTGCATTTATATATTCAATAATACAGGAAAACAGTTATATGAAATAGTGTTGCCATTTAAAATAACTGTTTTCTATTTTAATATATTTTTCAAATGTAATTTATTCCTGTGATGGCAAAGCTGAATTTTCTTCAGTGTCACATGATCCTTCAGAAATCATTATAACATGCCGATTTGGTCAAGCAACATTTCTTATTGTTATCAATGTTGAAAACAGTTGTGCTGCTTAATATTTTGGAAAACATGCTATATTTTTCTTTAAAGATTCTTTAATCAATAGAAAGTTCAAAAGAACAGCATTTTAAAAAAATCCCTTGTAACATTACAAATGTCTATTTAATGCTGAATTAAGGAATCCATTTCTTAAAAAAAAAACTTTTTAACAGTGTGTGTGTGTATGTATATATATGTATGTGTGTCATTATATTTTATATTAGTATATTATATTATACTAAGTTCCTTTTGTTTTTGTGTTTTCAATGTTTTCAAATTTTCTTACAGAGGGAAGAGAAGAGATACTGAACCTAAATTGCAAGATTATAAACTTCATCCACTGTATAAAAGAAAAATGCAATCTGGATCCCCAAGGTAAATCAAAGTTTGCTTCAGCTCAGGTCAAACATGGGTTGGCGGGGAGATGAATTCAGTTACCTAAAAGTTTAGTGTAAGAATCATTTCAAAGCTTGAATTGGATTCTTACATAATAGTTGTGTCTGCCGGTGCAAAACCCATTACCAGTTTGGGGTTTGCTTTAACTCCAAGCAACACTAAAAATCAGAACTTCGTTCACAAACTGTTAATTTGAAGTTCAACAGACTCATTAGGAGGTCTAAAAAAGAAGTGTTCTCTGTAGAGACTGTGGACTTGATGGACAGGACGGGAGAGCTGGTGAACTTGGCAGAGAGAGCGCAGAGCACAGATCTCGTCTGCAGTTTGCTGAAGGAGAGAGAGAGCTATATTCCATTACGCGTGTCACGTGAGTTTCCACGTATCCACTTCAACAACAGATCCCACAACAACTGGGAGGAAAATCAGTAAAAACACGATTTTCTCTTATGCAGGAGGTGAAGGCAGTGAAGGTCCTAAGTATTCTGCAGTGTATGACTTTGGCACAAGTTACCCTGAGCTAGCAGGCAATGCATCTATATTTCTCTCATCCATCAAATTCAGTACAATAGTTTACAGAGAAATTAGTATCAAGAAAAACAGTGATTGCTTCCTTTTTCCTTCGTTTTGTTATTTAAACTTATTTTGTGACGAATCCAATTCATTGGCATGTTTACTATCACCGCAGTTTTCACAATATGTAGAAATATTTATTTTGGTGATCACTATTTACATGGTACATTTTTTTTTAGGGATATTAGACTAAATGTCTTTATGTTGTAGTTGTTGGCTCTCTGTTTAATGTAAACTTTCTTTCTGCTAAATTTAGAGATTCTGAGAAAACTATCAAATCCTTCAAAGGAGAAGGATAGAAAGGGTGGAGCATCTAAAAGGGGAGGAGTCAGTCAAAACCGAAACAAAGCTGCTATCAACTTTAAGAAAGCCATCCCAACACCTCGGAGCTGAAAACACTGGCTATTTCCATGTGTTTAACACTGTTGTTTCTATTAATAGAATTCATTGTGTTATTCTGTTATTTAATTTATATCATATGAAAAATAAATATTGTTTGAGTACATTTAAAACCGTTTTTAAAGAAATTGAAATAGATGTGACATTAGAGACATTTATAAAGTTAGAAAAGTTTTTTATTTCAAGTAAATGCTGTTCTTTTGAACTTTCTATTCATCAAAGAATCCTGAAAAAACAATTCTCACAGTTTCAACAAAAGTATTAAGCAATGTTTTCAACATTGATAATAAACAATACAAATGTTTGTTAAGCAACAAATCAGCATTTTAGAATGATTTCTGGAGGATCACGTGACACTGAAGACTGAATTAAAGTCCAAGTGTGCAGTGTAACGATTCAAACGATTTAAAATTCTCAGTTTGGTTTTATCACAGTTTTAGGGGTCATGGTTTATAAGGTTTCCATATTTGCTACATTTAGGGAAAAATAAATACAATAGAGCAAATATAAATAAACAGTGCTTTTCATGTTTTCCAGGCATCTATCAGTAGTTTACAGGTACAAAAATATAATAATCAAAACAACAATGCATATAATCTCCACTGTAGAAATTAAATAAAGATGAATTTTTATTAAAGTTACAAAAGCTATTCAGTCAAGAGTAGTGAGTGATTTCCTTGTCTTTTGTTGTTTGATAAAAATCACAGCTGGAATTTTAGGCTGCTGTCACTTTAAAACAATGCACAGATCCAGTACACTGCTGATACACATGCGTTGTCTTTCTCGACTGTTCACGTTCACTTAACCCACTATGTTTGCTAGGATATTCGCCAAGGCAGGCATGTTGACATCATTTTTGTTTGAATTTGTCTTTTCAAGCGCAAGATTTGAAAGAGAACTTAATATTTGCGCGCTGTCTGCGACGGGGCTATCGGTGTGCAAGCTTCACACACACATCTTCTCACAGTGCATGCAAGTTTGCGTCGTCTTGTGCTTAAATGTTAAACTTGGCAAGGCTTAAATTAGTTTAGCACCCACGTTTAGTAAGTGGGTGGAGAACAGTACGGTTACGTTTTTTTTACCGAGAACAGTTACTATTTGCAGGTCAGAGTAATGGGCATGCCGAAAGGTCTTTACAATTGGTTGCGAAAGCTGCCTGTTAGGGTGTGTAGTGTTAGGGGCACTTCTGTTCATTTCTGTTGTAGCATTGGTCCTGTCCTGAATGGCACCCTAAACACTCGCGGTCTTCCTTCGAGTTTGTTTACCTTTCGGCACGCCCATTATGACTTACAGCTATCCCCGTTTTAAAAATTCAGCTTTGCCATTACAGGAATAAACTACATATTAAAATATATAAAAGTCATATAGTCACTTCAATTTATACATTACATTTATGTAGCCTATTTGTAATTTTATAAGATAACTTCATGGGATACAAATTAAACATTTGTCTTCGTTCAACACAAGAGTTTTATTAATGTAAGGAAAAGTCTTAAACTATTTTTTTATTTATTTTTCAGCATTGTTTTGTTCATTTTAAATGGTCACGTGACAAATACATTTTTTTAAAGTAGGCCTATACAATTTCCTCATAATATCTTAATGTAATCATTTTAAATATAGGCTATAGTTTTCTTCTTTGGTAATGAGACATTTGTACCAGTCGCACTGAGACATTTCAAATGATACCAAACATGATACTTGTAATCTGTATATAATATAATGCTGTATGATAATTATTCACATTAAACCATATAGATTTTTGGGTGAATTTTGGTGATCTCAGCATGAGAAAGAAGGAGTGGGGGAAGAGGGAAAGAGATGTATTCTGAGGTGAGACTTGCGTCGCAAATGGTGATGGTCCATTTGGTCCGATGGTCTCTCTTCACAAGAGTTCAAATGTTAATTTCCTTTGTTTTCTCAGAAAGTTGCCCTCTCTTCCAGTTTTAACACATTATGGATGGGGGGGGCTTTTTTTATATAGCGCTTTTTCTGGGACCTCAAAGTGCTATACATGGAAGGAGGAATCTCCTCAACCACCACCAATGTGCAGCATCCACCTGGATGATGCGACGGCAGCCATATTGCGCCAGTACGCCCAACACACACCAGCTTACTTGGTGGAGAGGAGACAATGATGAAGCCAATCGGTATATGGGGATGATTAGGAGGCCATGATGGACCGAGGCCAAGGGGCAAATTTGGCCAGGGTGCCTGGCTTACGCCCCTACTCTTTTTTCGAAGGACATCCTGGGATTTTTAATGACCACAGAGAGTCAGAACCTCGGTTTAACGTCTCATCCGAAGAACGGAGTGTGGGGTAAGATGAGCCACTTTAACTTATGTGGTCCTCAAGATAAGAGAAAATTAGGTAGCTTGGTTGACACCAGACTGAGAGTGGGTCTGGGGACATTCCCAGCCCATTTCCAAAGGGGCGTCACCAACAGACGTCGCTCAAATGCCTCTGGGTGCAATTGGATAGACCTAAAACCAATCAGAGCGATCGTCATAGTGTAAAGCCCGCCTCAAGATTTGTGATTGGTGCCTCGATTTGGAAAAATTGGAAATGGGCTTGAATGGGCTCTTGGCCAGACTGACTTGCAGAGAAAATCTCAAATTTGCTGGCAGTTCGTCTGGGTTTTCCCAGGCTAAAAATTAGGCAGAAGTACAATGAAAACATCTAAATTAATTTCAGGATGTTTCCTATCATTTTAAATGATCAGAATACATCTATGGCGAAGGGTTCTAAACATGGCTTATAAAAAAAGATGTTCCTATTGCTCAATTTATCCCAGGTCAGGGGTAAGTTGCACCATCTGGGTGTAAACTGACCATCTAACTGAATATGAATCAAACCCATGTGAATTATTTCACATTTCACTATTTTGCTTACAACTCCCGCTGGTAACTCCCGGTTGCCAAAAATCCTAAAACTGAAAGGACTTGGTTTGGTACCGGGATGGCGTGGTTTCGTGTAGTTGGCCTTTGTAATGTTGGCCCCAATTCAGCACACAGGTCCAAGAGCATGGCTCTAGGTAACCTAAATTGGCTTATTAGCCACTTATCATCGTGGGCCAGGAAATCTTCATGGTCTCTAAACACTCTTTCTCTCCTAAGTCTGCCATTGGCATAGTCCTCCAGCAATGCCAGCGCATCCATCATGCAATAGGCTACTACATGCAGAAGTGTCTCCGTAGTATTTATGTAAACAGCGATCACATTCAATCCTTTACACCTTGTCATACCAATCAGACAATGAGTGGTAAACCTATACGCCCACACTTAGATCATAACAAAATGAAATTTAAGGAAATTCAATTGATGCACTTTTATTGGATCTTTTATTGGCATTTATTTATTTAAATTGGTACTGTGAACAAGCATGCATTTATGATTAGGACGCATAATGAGGATTGAAAGTGATTTGTATGTATATGGCAATATGGATAGGCTATATGCGCAACTTTTCAAGTTCAATATGTTTAATTTCATTCATCTACCATCAATCCCTCAGCTCACCATCGGTGTTGCCAAACTGCTCCGTCTCCAAAATGTTCGTACGCATGGGTCAGAGTTTGCGTGCAGGTGCGCACATTTTCCCGTCAAGTTTGTTTTCATAAATCACAACTTATGCGTTGGAAGTGGCGTACGCCTCTTTCAGGGCCTGTTTTGTGCGTACGCAACGGTTATAAATGAGGCCCCTGGTCTTTTCACGATCGGATTGCTATCCGATCACAGAAACGCATGAAGTGGCCAGGTGTAGGCTAAACAGCCCTTGGACCCTCTGTTCGTGAACCGATTGCATAAGATCTGGAAATGGGCTAGTTAAACAGTAATGCAAATCGAGGTGAATTCACACTCTCTGCAGACTGAAAACGAGGACGACAGCTCAAGATGTCTGGAAATGACTTTGAATCGCTAGAGAAGATTCTGGAGGCACATGTACCTGAGGCAGAACTCAGGAACGTCAGAAAACTGCTGTTCGGAAAGGAGCTGAAGTGAGTCACACGCGCTTTCACTAAACGTAGACTACACGCCCCAGAATTCACTCATGAATAGATCGAGGGACGTGCGATGATGGCTAACTTTAATTTTAATGGATATAGTAGTCTACTGTATAATGAAACTAGCCTACATCTGAAACACTTTGTGAGATTAAATCACAGCATTTGTCCAAATGTGCTAGAAGTTTTTCAGTACCATTGGTTAGTAACTGGATATTCATTAAAGGTTGAAATTGAGTAAATGATTCATGGTGGACTTCGGCCACAAAAAAGCGGTCTCTGAGCTTAGCGATGAAGT
Source organism: Meda fulgida (assembly GCA_030578275.1). Taxonomy (NCBI): domain Eukaryota; kingdom Metazoa; phylum Chordata; class Actinopteri; order Cypriniformes; family Leuciscidae; genus Meda; species Meda fulgida. Next base: position 17,307,526 of record CM060623.1, on the reverse strand, counting down.
CATTGAGTTGAATTTGATATAAACTGACATGCTCTGATTTATTTTTCTATATATCGCACTAATAGATGTAAGTGAAACTACTTTGAACGTTTTCATTTTCGCATTATTATTATTTTTTTACAGAAAAAAAAGTATGCACACTTGAACATCCTTAGGCTATTAAACATTGCAATTCTTTACATAACAATTTCATAGGGCTACAATAATCTCAATCTTCCCTATTTGTTAAAATTTTCATAATGTGTAGCAGTTAATCAGCTTTGCAATAAATGCATTTCAGAAAGCTCAGGCTTCCCCAGGGTGCAATAGAAGCTGCAGCGGAGCAAAATTTTGATCTGAAGGGTTATGTTTTTGAGGCTTCTCCAGAACAGCTCAGACCACCCAGAACTGTCCGTGTGGGACTGATTCAGAACAAGATAGTCCTACCCACTGATGCTCCTGTGCTTGAACAGGTGAGAGAAAGAAGTGCACACTACATATAATGGCCAGGTGCTAAAACATGTTTCATCTATTTATTATTATTAATTTGAATTTGAATTAAAATTTTATTCTCATTTTGCTTTCACAGATCACAGCTTTGCATAAGCGTGTGGGGGAGATGGTAGAGGTGGCGGCCATGTGTGGGGTCAATATTGTGTGCTTCCAGGAAGCCTGGAGTGAGTACACACACACACACACACAACTGGCTCCATTTCTGCTGAATCCACGACTGTTTTGAAGATGTAGCTGGAATGTATGGCATTTTTTTGTTAAATAATTTTTTTAATACATTTTATTATACACTTCTTTAAAAAATCATCTCTACAGTCATTTCAAAAACATGCTGAAACATATTCATAGTTGACAAAAAAAATAAAAACATAATTCATATCAAATCTACATGTGTGATAAATATAAAATTAATTTAAAACTATTTTACAAATAATTTTAGATTAAATATAGCATGTCACTCTGCAAGACACTGTTCGACACATGACTAACTACCCATATTCAGTCAGAAATATTACTTGTTTTAATTCTATGGGTATCTATAAACCATTTCCTGTTGTCCTCAAGGAAATGAATGTGCTTATTTATGAATGGAGGGTATAGGATGGGAAGGCTTCTTGACCTTCAGTGGTAAGATGCTCGTGAAGACATCAGCAGAATCTGGTTTACATCAGCAGGGCCGTAGTGACGAAGTTTAAGCTGCGCTCACAGTGTGTGTGTCTGTTTGTGTTGGCCGTGGTGTGCTGTAGGGATGCTTCCTGATGAAAAGGAGTCTCATACTCCAATTATAAACTCTCTAGGCATCCCAAAGGCCATTCAGTCCCTTTGGGTCCCAATAGACCCTATTGCCCAGGTTTGAACCCCATTAACCACCACCCCATGTAAAACTTTGACCTCTTGGCTCTGATTTCCTGTGTTTCCATGCAAATCTATTAAGCATGTTTGCTTTGTTAGTAGTCATTAAAAAATGCCATGTAAACAATAATCATTTCATCATGCTCTAAACAAAACAACAACTGCTAATGAAAAACAAGACCGTAAACCTTTCTACTGTACTTCTCATCCTCCCTCTTAGCAAGAAAAACAACACTTTATTGGACACCAAGGGGAATCAATTTCAACAGATTAAAACTCTCATAAATAAAAATCAGTACTAGTGAAATCTTTTAGGGGGAAAAAATAAGCTTCATTTTCTCTCCTGTCTCCTCTCATGTCCTTAGCAATGCCTTTTGCGTTTTGCACACGAGAGAGAGAGCCCTGGACAGAGTTTGCCGAATCGGCCGAGGACGGCCTCACCACACGCTTTTGTATTCAGGTAAGAATTGAATAAATGGATGTCTTCATGTAAAAGTTACACTCATCCTTTGCTATGAAGCATCATCTTGAGCTTTAGTTATACACAAATATTTTACCTCAATCCCCAAATTAATTATTTGTTCACTCCTCAAACTCAAGACGAGGCTGTATTTCTATTAGCATGGACCGAATTGTTTTATTCCCTTGGGAGTTAGTTTTGATAGAGCGCATGTTTGTTTTAACTGGTGCGGTGCTGTGCAGCTGCTTTGAGGCTGGTGATTTGTTAATGGAAGTAGCAGGAGGTTAAGTCCACAGAGGGGACAGGGACGTTCTAACCACGGTGAGAGCCACAGACGATGAGCACTGCAGCACGTAACTGGAATCTTCTGACACTGAGCTCTGAGGAATTACGTGGCCTTTGACTGTTTACAGAGGAACCGCATCTATCCTTTTGCAAATATGTCCTAAAATGACATTTCTAGCACCAATCAGTGCTGCGTTTGTATATATATATAATTTTTTTTTGTGTGTGTGTACACTTTCCTGTTAATATCGTTCAATTGCATTTATTCATCATGCAGGTTCTTCAAGATCACTAGAGAGTATGGCCAAAATTAAGAATATTTTTGTCCATGTTTATTAACTTATTCAAAAATACAGTTTTGTTCATAAAAATGATTTGAATATACCTCTTCTAAAATGTTTTCATTCAGATAACAAATTAAATTAATATGAAATAAACAATACTAAGACAAAACTGCTCTACACTATGACGAGTATGTTTTTAATTTCTGTATTCAAATTCTTTGTGTGGTTTATTTTGTCAGCATAAAATTGTCAGGGTGATACAACTGTCCTGATATCATAATGAAGAAGAAAAAAAGCCTCATTAGAATAATTAAATTCTTGGAAAGAAACTATATTAAATTATATTATATAAAAGTATATTAATTCTATTAAGTGATATTAAATGTTTATACTAAAATATGAAATATTAACATATTTTAACATTTTATTAATGTTTAAAAAGACACTGGTTATTGGTATTTGAAAAACTATTGTCACCCAAATCAGTCATGTGTTGTGACTAACATGCAGAAACATGCAGAATAAAAATACATAAAACAAGAAATTCTATCACAGAGATGAATTTGGCATTTTTATGACAAGACAAAGTGATTAATGTGGAAAAATGTCATGTAGTGCGACCACCCTGCTATGTTCCGCTTTCAGCAGCCATTCCTGCTAATGCTGAAACTATTTGTTCTTGATTTTATTTTTTCAAGCTGGCCAAAAAATACAACTTGGTGGTGGTGTCTCCCATTTTGGAGAGAGATGAGATCCACGGTGGAACATTGTGGAACACGGCAGTGGTGGTGTCCAATAATGGCGATGTTCTGGGCAAATCACGGAAGAATCACATTCCACGTGTGGGAGACTTCAACGAGGTCGGTGTCACCCTCTGCATAACAGCCAAACAACTGTCAGTGTGACACAACACAGCTACAGTGACACTCTATATTTACATCACCTATTTACATTAAGCTAACTTGAGTTAAGTAAGCTATAAATTAAATTTATAATACACTGCGGTCCAAAAGTCTGAAATCACTAGTGAAAATGCATTTTTGCATTTTTTTTTTTATTTATTAAAAAAACTTTACAAATTATTGTATTAAAATATATTATATTAAAAGGAAAATGTCAGAAGGTATATTTGTGACAGAGCATGCATTCTTGTTGAATATGAAGTTTGTTTTTGAAATCCCATGCTTTCTTTTTATTTCCAGTTTAAAGTGATTAAAAAAAACTCAGCTTTTCTGACCTTTACTGTATGTATAGTATAGTATAGTTATCAGTATTTTGTGCTGCTGCGTGGGTACTTTGTCTAAATCATATTGGATAACTTTAGAGCCACTTTAGAAATTCTTCTTTTCAGAGATTTGTTCCAGCATGTTGGGTTTCATTTTTCACCTCCAGGTTAAACGAGTGTGTGTGCGTGTGTATCTGCACCACATGATCCGTGGCACTTTAAGTGGTTGATTTCTCCCTCGCTGTGCCTGTTTATCAGTTGTTCTTTTGATCCATTCCACACTGTGATAATGCTCAATACAGGAAATGTGCCCACTTTCTTTTCCTGGCACACAAGTGTAACTGCAGGAACCAGATGGCAGAGACGGCTCTATTCTGTTGTTTTCAGTAAAATAAAGGAGAATTTTGATGGCATGCTGATTAGCATCAGATATGCTTAAAAGGTAATATGTTGATATTACCTTTATTACCGATATTACCAGATACGTTTTAAAAACATATGTTGTCATAACTTATTGATCATATATACATTTTTACAGTGAACTCCAGTTAATTCCAGCTTAAGCCTGCATTAATTTTCATGCTGCATCACCTGCATGAATTTATGCTTGCATCACAAACGGTGGCTACAATTCAAAATACATCATACAGTATATTTTGGTGAGCTATGGCCTTTTCGGAAGCGGATGCACAGATATTGCATGCGCTGTCAATACTGTTAAAACAAGACTATCTTTCATGCTATCTTTACATAGTTGCTGAATTTTACACATGTCCAAACGCATGCCGTCAATGGAAAAAAAAAAGTGCATTATTTTGTGGTAATCTATAGCCGCCATTCCACTATTTCTGACATTCGCATACAGTAAATTACTGCATTCGCCCCCTAGTGGCAGTCGCTCAGAGATGAACATTTAGTAGAAAAATATTGGTCATTCTCCCCTACACTAAATAAATCAGCATACATCAGATCTGGTCGAACTAGTTCAAATATTTGAAAGCATGTCCTGCCGGTAATAAAAAAAAATATATTGTAGAAATTATAGTGTCAATTTAAATCAGAATGGCTTTGCATTAGCAATTTTATTACAAAAGATCATTTCTGAATGCTGTAGATATTCCTGTTGATATTGCTTTTATACCACAGTTTAATAAACAAGATTTAATATTGAGTAATTTACTGTTTTCAGACCCAATATTTAAAGGTAGGCTAATTTATGCATTTTACTCCGCCATTAAAAATAGTGAAACAAATTCACAAGAGAATCAACTGTTTTTGAACAAACCTGTAGGCTACTTTATTCATAAATGCAGTGGCTGCGTCTGAATATGCCTATTTTCACAGCAATAGCAATCCACAATAATCCAACGATCCAATCAATTCCCGATAGACCAAATCAAATCAAGTCCAGTCCTACATTTTTTCCTGTTCAAGAAGCCGTTTCACTCGAATGTACAGTCACACAGGGAAGAAAAGACTATCGCAACTTCAGGTTCATGCCGATTTTAATGCATCAAAGGGTTAAATATTAAGGAGTGTATTATAGCCTACTGATACTAATGTATGAAGTGTTGCTTTTCTACATGATACTGATGTTGCATTTCCATAAATCATCTTTTAAACACTCTTTTTCATTCTTCCTCTAGTCGACATATTACATGGAAGGCAACACCGGCCACTCTGTATTCCAGACACAGTTTGGAAAAATCGCTGTTAACATCTGTTACGGCCGACACCACCCTCTCAACTGGTTAATGTACAGCATACATGGGGCTGAGATCATCTTTAACCCCTCGGCCACAGTTGGATTGCTCAGGTATCGTGTTGTACCACTGTCTTCTCATGGGAAAGACGCAGAGCCCATTATTCCCTCATGCTGATGCAGGTTTTGTGTTACAGTGAACCAATGTGGTCGATCGAGGCCAGAAATGCAGCCATCGCAAACCACTGCTTCACCTGTGCCATCAACCGGGTGGGAACGGTATGTGCCACCTGTTGTCCTATAGCTGTGGCAAAACATGTTTAAACAATCTTAAAAATTACATAAATGACCCAACGGACGCTCTTGAGTCTAAAATACACACAGAGATTGCCAGGAAATGTCCTGTTTACCCTAATGTGCATACTATGATAATATCACAACCACATCTGAAGTAAACTATATATATTCTAATAAGATTAGATAAGCACATGGTAATAATTTAAAATGGATTATAAACCAAACTGCAAATAACGTTACACAGATGAAAAAACAAGTTGAGCGGTGCCTTTTTTTTTCTGTGGCTCTGTAGAGTCTGGTCTCTGTTAGTGGTTATAATGTCTTAGAGGGATGACTTTTATTCTCAGAGTTAGATACAGTAAACCAATTATCTTTAAATTGGTTTTAAATGGGAGTTATTTGGATGGTCTGTTATGCAGTGCCTCAAAGCGTTGGATGTTCAGATATGTTTTCTGCTGCCCTCTGCTGATGATTTCTGCACAAAAGTGACCTGAGCCTTTGAGTTTTGACCTAGATCTCTCTTTTCCAGGAGTATTTCAAGAATGAGTTCACATCTGGAGATGGAAAGAAAGGTATCCATTTAGTTTGGGCATGTGCATGTATCTGCGTATGTGGGCTTGATTCTTTTTATTTTGTGTATTTTTTGCTTAAAACATATGCTTGTGACTTGCACAAAGGAAAAAAAATTGGTTTCCACACAAAAAATATTAAGCAGCATTTTTTTTCAACATTGATAATAATAAAAAATGTTTCTTGAGCAGCAAATCAGCATATTAGTATGATTTCTGAATGATCATGTGACACTGAAGACTAAAAAATCAGCTTTGACATCACATAAATAAATTACATTTTAACACATATTAAGTTATTTTAAATTGTAATAATTTTTCACAATATTACAGTTTTTACTTTATTTTTGTAGCCGTGGTGAGCATAAGAGACTTATTTTAAAAAATGACTGACCCCAAAAACTTTTTGAACAATAGTGTATACATAGCACGGTTCCTGTGTAATGAAGACATTTAGTGAGATCAAATGCATTTCTCAGAAGTCACTCATAGATGGCACTCTCAGCCTAGTAATTCAATGTGGGTGAAAAACCTAAAGACACGTCCTGTCAGTATACAAATGTGAGTACAGCTGGCTCTTTCCCATAGCTTAGTGTTGCTGTGTGTCAGCGCATAAAGGATCTGCGTATCTGACTGTCAATCTAGGATCCGTGTCGGTGACGGGCTGAGGACAAGGGACCTTGTTCAAAGGTGTCGTGTTCCTAAAGTTCTGGTCTGTCAGGCTCTGTTCTCACTTTCAGCCCCTCATTACTGTTGCATAAGCCTTTCACCTGAACATACCCCCCCCTGCTGTTTCACATGCATACAGCTTCCATGTAACATGACCAGGGTCACACAGACATACGCCACAAACATATACAAGGGCAGTTTTCCATGAATAGGGTACAAAATACAGTCTAAAACTACTTAATAATTAACTATTTTTTCTTTCCCAACATGATCAGTGAAACGCTTCAGAAAATGTTGAAGGGCAGCTTCAGGAGATAAAACTAGACATTGTATTATTTTTCATAAATTTTCTATGAGGTGTGCATATTTTGCAACCGTTAGCGAAATTTGGGGCATGAGAAAATACTGTAGTTTAAACTGATGTGTAGCTGAGTTAAACATAAACATAAAAAATCGACTGACAAAATGTTAAAACAGAAAAAAACTATGCCAAAATGGGTCATTTGGTATCAAATGTTGATTTGTAGATAGTAAACTTACGCTTCCATTCATAAGTTTGGGGTCAGTCATATAGGCTAAGAAATTAATACTTTTATTCAGTAAGGACACAATCAAAAGTGACAAAGCCATTTACAATATTGCAAAAACTTTCCTAATTAAATTAAATGTTGTTCTTTTGAACTTTCTATTTATTAAAGAATACGAAAAAGAGTATCCATTTCTACAAAAATAGTAAGAAGCACAACTGTTTTCAACATTGACAATAATAAGAAATGTTTCATGAGCAGCAAATCAGCATATTAGAATGATTTCTGAAGGATCATGTGACACACTCAAGACTAGACTGAAAATTCAGCTTTGCCATCACAGGAATAAACTACATTTTAACATGCATTCAAATAGAAAACTTTTATTTTAAATTGTAATAATATTTCACAATATTCCCTTTTTTAAGTGTTTTTGATCAAAACAAATGTAGCCTTGGTGAGAACAAGTGACATCTTTTAAAATCACGGAAAAAAAATCGTACTGAATCCAAACTTTCGAACGGTGATGTGCATTATATGATTATATTATTATATATGATTATTATATGATTATATTATTATTATATGATGTGCATTATATGATTTCTGATTTGCCTTATCCGTAGCACACCATGACTTAGGCCACTTTTACGGCTCCAGCTACGTAGCTGCTCCTGATGGCAGCAGATCCCCAGGATTATCCAGAACCCGCGAAGGCCTCCTGGTGACAGAGCTAGACTTGAACCTAAATCGCCAAGTTGCTGACAAATGGAACTTCAAGGTGGGATAAAAATCAAAACAGCACATTTCTTTCAGGAAGATATCTCATCATGATCACCATCAGAGAGGTTTATTCTCTTTGACAAAAGTCATATCGTATAGATATTGAAACAGGACAGTCTATAGTAGTGTCTGTGTGCCATTCACACATATGAATCTCTCCACAGATGACTGGGAGGTATGAAATGTACGCAGAGGAGCTGAAAAAAGCCGTCCAGCATGACTTCAAACCCAACATTAAGGAGTGAGTGCCAAAAGCCCCTGAGAAGAACTGTGCTGTCTTCTGAAAGCCAAACTCTGCAGATGCAGGAGAACCACATTATGTATTAGGGATATGTGCTTTTCTATCTACTTGAATTTCACAACTTAATTTATCAGTTCATTTTTAAGGTCAATAATGGAAATGATGCATTTGATTAAAATACAAATCCAACTTTTATTCATTTCCTAAATGCAACTATATATTTCATAAAAATAAAGTTCGCCATATCAACATTCCTTATGTTCTTTTAAAAATAAGCACAAGCTGATGTAATCGGACACCTGATGCAGTCTTAAAAAAAAATCACAAAAATAACATTTTAACATGAATGATCAAAGATTAAATAACAGAATTATGGCTGGTGGAACACCATAGTGCAAGCATTTCATTCATATTGTTTTGTCACGATTGAACCGTCTGAACCACTGACCAGGCGTAGTGTGTTTACAAGCAAACAGCAAAGCATTCGCAACTGCGTTCAGACCCTTTCCAACGGTGCACGACTCTATTCCACAGAACAACTGATGTAAAACTCCAAACGTAGTGTTCCTGTTCTCTCTCAGATAACACCAACACATTATAATAATGGGAATTTAACAACAAAATATTGTCTTTAACACAGGAATGGGTCTAATACTGTACTAGTTTGAAATGTACTGTATGGTTCACAGCTTAGAGTCGCCCACAAAGCAGCCAAACTCTCTCTTGCTACTCTACATGAGGTTATGACAGACGTCCAGGTGGTTTTGTTCTTGAGGAAACCCCTGGAGTAAATGAATCCACACGTAGTGCACCTCTGAAACATTTCTTGCCCGACAGTGGGACATAATTTAGCATACTGGATTTATCATGTCTTACCTGAGTTTTTAAAAACAGCTTCCCTCTTTCACAATAATTAAAATCTTTCACTATATGCTCAATTAAGTGGCTTCCAAGAGGGGAAAAAAAAAAAAAAAAAAAAAAATCGCAACCCCATGATTTTGCAAGGTTACCCTGAACAATCACAAAATCTCCATCTTTACATAAATGAAAAACATTATATACACTCCTCCTCTACCTCTTACAGTGGCAGAAACTATATAAATCAAATGTGCTAGATAAAAATACAAGTGAACATCACAATAATGATGAGTTATATATACATAGCATCTCCCTTTCCTTTCTGTATGAATATTTCATTTTGTGGCCGATGTAGCACCATAGTAATGTTTTGTGCGACACTACAGCACTTAGGACCATAGCCAGAGGTGACACATACTACCCGCTATTGGCCAGCAGAACTGGTACGTGCTACCTGTTGGCAAAAATGCTACCCAGCCAACCACAGTGGATGCTAAAAGTGTGTTAAATGCGTATTCGTTCAAAAGCGGTCAAGACTCAATCATCTTTGTAGATTAACAGAATGTCCTCGTCCGTTCCGTAGCTCCTTCTGGCCTCCTCAAAATTGCTAAAGCTAGTGCAGCACACACCTGTCAATCAAAGTGATAGGCAAATATGAGACACAGTTTTAAAATTCACGCAAGTTATACAAAATAACCATAACAAACTATAATAAATGAGGTGGATGTTTCTAAGATGTAAGAGGCCTCAAAAAAGTATTTGATACTTAATGTATAAATTGCATTAGATAATGAAGTATCAAACATCAAAAAGGCATCTGCAAACAAATTCAAGGTGGTTGACTATCTGCATATACAGGTCCTTCTCAAAAAATTTGCATATTGTGATAGTTCATTATTTTCCATAATGTAATGATAAAAATTAAACTTTCATATATTTTAGATTCATTGCACACCAACTGACATATTTCAGGTCTTTTATTGTTTTAATACTGATGATTTTGGCATACAGCTCATGAAAACGCAAAATTCCTGTCTAAAAAAATTAGCATATTTCATCCGACCAATAAAAGAAGTGTTTTTAATAAATAAAAAAAGCCAACCTTCAAATAATTATGTTCAGTTATGCACTCAATACTTGGTCATGAATCCTTTTGCAGAAATGACAATGCGGCGTGGCATGGAGGCAATCAGCCTGTGGCACTGCTGAGGTGTTATGGAGGCCCAGGATGCTTCGATAGCGGCCTTAAGCTCATCCAGAGTGTTGGGTCTTGCGTCTCTCAACTTTGTCTTCACAATATCCCACAGATTTTCTATGGGGTTCAGGTCAGGAGAGTTGGCAGGCCAATTGAGCACAGTAATACCATGGTCAGTAAACCATTTACCAGTGGTTTTGGCACTGTGAGCAGGTGCCAGGTCGTGCTGAAAAATGAAATCGTCATCTCCATAAAGCTTTTCAGCAGGTGGAAGCATGAAGTGCTCCAAAATCTCCTGATAGTTAGCTGCATTGACCCTGCCCTTGATAAAACACAGTGGACCAACACCAGCAGCTGACATGGCACCCCAGACCATCACTGACTGTGGGTACTTGACACTGGACTTCAGGCATTTTGTCATTTCCTTCTCCCCAGTCTTCCTCCAGACTCTGGCACCTTGATTTCCGAATGACATGTAACCACTGAGCAACAGTCCAGTGCTGCTTCTCTGTAGCCCAGGTCAGGCGCTTCTGCCGCTGTTTCTGGTTTAAAAGTGGCTTGACCTGGGGAATGCGGCACCTGTAGCCCATTTCCTGCACACGCCTGTGCACGGTGGCTCTGGATGTTTCTACTCCAGACTCAGTCCACTGCTTCCGCAGGTCCCCCAAGGTCTGGAATCGGTCCTTCTCCACAATCTTCCTCAGGGTCCGGTCACCTCTTCTTGTTGTGCAGCGTTTTTTGCCACACCTTTTCCTTCCCACAGACTTCCCACTGAGGTGCCTTGATACAGCACTCTGGGAACAGCCTATTTGTTCAGAAATTTCTTTCTGTGTCTTACCCTCTTTCTTGAGGGTGTCAACGATGACCTTCTGGACAGCAGTCAGGTCTGCAGTCTTACCCATGATTGCGGTTTTGAGTAATGAAACAGGCTGGGAGTTTTTAAAAGCCTCAGGAATCTTTTGCAGGTGTTTAGAGTTAATTAGTTGATTCAGATGATTAGGTTAATAGCTCGTTTAGAGAACCTTTTCATGATATGCTAATTTTTTGAGACAGGAATTTTGGGTTTTCATGAGCTGTATGCCAAAATCATCAGTATTAAAACAAGAAAACACCTGAAATATTTCAGTTGGTGTCTAATGAATCTAAAATATATGAAAGTTTAATTTTGATCATTAATTTTGATCATTACATTAAGGAAAATAATGAACTTTATCACAATATGCTAATTTATTGAGAAGGACCTGTGTATATATATATATATATATATATATGAGCCAAAATATTATGACCTGTCACAGGTGAAGCGAATATCATTGATTGTCTCCTGACAAGGCCACATTACTGCCTGGTTAGATCAGATGGTAAAACAATCAGTTTTCATAATCAACGTTTTGGATGTGGGATAAATGCAGGAGGATCTGAGCGACTTTGACAAGCCACAAACAGGTGACAGGGTATTGGGCGCCAAAGGCTCATCAATACAAAGGGGCAACGAAGGCTATCCCGTCTGGTCTGAGCCAACAGAAGGTCTACTGTGGCACATGTCACACAAAATGTTAATGATGGTTATGGAAGGAATGTGTTACAACAAACAGTGCATTTGTCAAAGGGTTGTGTAGCTAGACCACCAATTTGGTACCCACTGATAGCCAGCTGCTTTCAACTGTGCTGTCCCGTGCTTATTTGTGTTCACGTTCTACAGTCTAAAGAACGCCAAAGGTTTCGAATTACAACGCAATTTGCAACATTGAGCACAGCGTTTGCATATAGTGATTGACAGCTTCAATCATTTACGGGAGTGCTCTTTGCTCACTTTCAATATATAATCTATACGATTTGAATAAGTTTTATCTTTCATGCTGCTAAGAGGATCAACGGCCACATATACACTGCAGGGTTTCAGGAGAGACAACCACATTTGCATGCAGTGAATCTGCTAAAATATCCCAAATATTATATGCCAGTAAAGGCTCATATTTGGTTATATGTTGTTTTAATTTATAGAGGCATCTAAGCATGTTTGATTTATGGACATTTGTTCAAAATAGCCTGTATGGGCAGATTGTTCACATGATGCAGGCAAAAGTTTTGTATGGTTTTGTATTGTACGCGACGGATGCAAGTTCTCATCTTATTTTTCCTTTTAATTAAAACCATGTTGGTCTGCGTGTCTATTTTTCATAAATGCATCAACTCAGAATGCATAATGTTGGTTTTATTGCTTGTGTTAAACAATTTTTGTCTACCTGATGTAGATTTAATGCTGATGCTGTTCGGGTCGCGGTCTTTGTCAAACAGGTCGAGTCGGGTACGGAATTAAATTAGTGCTGCTGTTGGATAACGGGTCGGTGTTCTGCTAAGAACTGTGGGTGTGGGGCAGTTGTGGGTTTACCTAACAGGACCCGTGCAGAACTCTGCAATGAGTCCCCCATTCTTTTACCTCACGTCGACGCCTGTATATATGTTTGCCATTTACCTGGGAATGTGAAGGCACCAGGATGCACTATGGGACAATGAGCCGGTGGAGGGAGTGTGCTGCTCTGAGCAATGTTCTGCTGGGAAACCCTGTGTCTGGCCATTCGTGTGGAAGTAAATGTGCAGTCTGCCACACACATAGTTAAGGAATGGTTTGAGGAACATGATGAAGAGTTCAAGGTGTTGCTCTGGCCTTCAAATTCCCCAGATCTCAATTCAAGTGAGCATCTGTGGGACGTGCTGGACCAACAAGTTCAATCTACGGGGGCTCCACCTCGCAACCTACAGGACTTGAAGGATCTGCTGAAAATGTCTTGGTGCCAATAGCATATTAGGCAGGTGGTCAAAATGTTTTGGCTCATTTGTGTGTATGTTTATATATATATATATATAAAATGCCACTTGGTTTGATATTTCATTATCTACTTTAATTTTAGCAAAACTGGTGTTTAGATTAATGCAAACTTCTCAATACATACGGTCTGAGTAGGCGGGATTGTTGTAGAAGATGCTGCCGGTATTGCGGTTAAATCCACACACCACCACGAAGTGGCCCTGGTAATCTGGCTTCCTGCAGAAGCACTTCTGACCCACAGGGAGGAAACAGCAGTACTTGACAGGCGTGGAGCACAGCTCACACACCAACAACACTGCGTTGACCAGCACGATGGCCACATGACCCTGTTCCAGGTGGCTCTGGATCTCCTGAACTGTAACAGAGCTACAAGAGACAGATGTCATCAGAGTTTAAGCTGAGATATATTTTCATAAAATCTGGTAAATTTCAGATATGATTGAACGGTAAATATGTATACACACACAAGGATAAATGTCTGAAATTTAATACTATTTCGTTTAAATGGATTTAAAAAACAATCAATTGTTTTCGATTGATTTTAAGCATTCCTGTAGCTCCATCTCTAGAGCATGACAAATAGAATTGTCATGACTTTTCCAGTCATGTTTGATTACAGCATAAACACTTTTATATTATAAAGACTGGATTAGAAAAAAGTCCAAGTCTAGAAAAAAAAGTCCCCTGACATTTCTAGGGTTTCCATGATGGTGGTAAACCAGTATATCAAGCACAAAGTGTCAGCATGCTCCACGGGACAGAAAAATTGGATAAATGTGGAAAAACCTCACCATTTCTTCACCAGAACCCCTTTGCTCTCAGCCTTCATAAAGAGTTCATTCACCCTGTCCTCCTCTGTTTCAAAATGCTTTTTGTAGAAAGACTGAAGCAGGAGAACAAAGGAAATGGAAAAATGATTCAGATGCCAATGTGAACAGTTATAACATCTGAGTCAGGACTGATCCTTTAACTAAAATTACAACTCCACAACCATAAAAATCAATGCTTTAACATTGTGTTTCTCTTGGAAATATGAATGTGACACAAAGCCTGTACTCTATCTATCCTCAGTGATCATGTCACTGACAGCAGCTCATATACCTGGTTCCTGAAGCCCTTGTCCACACCGAGAGTCTGTGTGCAGAAGCAGTGTCTGATGCCCAGCTTACACATGAGATAAGCCAGGTCTATAGTCCACACACTCTCTGTGAACTCCAAGTCCAAACACGCCCTCTGAAATTCCTCCTCACTTACTGGATGTAAATACCTGCACACGCAAACAAAAGTTTATATATTTATCATTAAGATAATTGAAGCAGGATAATACATCACTTAAGATTCATACTTACTCCAGTACCATTCTGGAACAGGCCAGGCCACAATCCCAGTGGAACAGCTGCCGGATGACCGGTACGTTTAGCATCACATCATCTGGCAGAACAAGGTCAGAAAGGAAGCTGGTAATGTCATTGTGCCACAATGAGCAGCTTTTTAAATATTCACATTATCATAAATTATTATGTTGTATCGTGGACAAATGAGTTTTGGTTGTGAACTGAATTATATCAAGCCACTCATTTTATTCACGTAAAACAGGTAAATGAAAATGAAAAACAACTTAAAGTTAAACACAAGCAGCTTCAAGATAATATATGAACTGGTAATTTCTTCATTTTAAATAAATATATCCGGGTTGTGTGTTTGGTCCAGTATTGTATGTCAGAGAAGGATCATGACTGATTAAAATGCTAACTTAGTTGGGTTAAACGGTTACAAGCCATCTAAGATGTTTCATTTGCATGTCATTTAACACGAACTCACCGTTCATGATGCAGTCTGCGTGTGTCTCTCTCTGTGCTGTTGTGTTGCCGTGATGATTAATATCTGGGCTTGATTCATGAAGACTGTGTCTGCTAGCGGGGTTAGCCGGACAGCCGCTGCCCTCCTGTCCTCTACATCAGACACGCTAAAATCTGTCCATCTTGCTGATGCTAATGAGGCTGTTGGTGAAAAGCGCTGAAACGACTACAAACTCGACTTGTTTAGTCCACGCCTTGTGGTAGTCATTCCCAGGGATGACCGTTTCACTTCCTGTCAAACCCTCGGTGCATTGAGGAGAGGCAGAACTGCGCCCTCTGCTGGAAAGACGAGCAATGACAGTAAAACGCCACCTCCAAACTAAAATCTTAATTATATTCTATACCCATAAATGGATTATATTATGGAAATGGCCGGTATTCACTCGGGGCACTCTAGTTGGGGACGTATTTTGTATATATTGTTTCGAGGCTGTTACGTGGATAAAAGATGGAAATCCTCTACATTTTGAACTGGAACTCCCTTGAAAAATCAACCCCAGAGAGAAGTCTAGAAACAGAATCTAATCACTTTATTCTTCTCAAACTGAGGGAGTACTATACAGGTATGTATTTATTTATTTCAACATAAATAAAAAAGATGAACCAGGATATTTACAGAATGTCTCAACTACATTGATTTAAATTATATGATTATATTCTATCTTAAGGAATTTATAAGCATTTTAAATAAACAAAAGCTGAGTGAATGCATGTTTGTCAATCTTTGGTATCCCCCCCAAAATAAACTAAATGGCACATAAATGGCACTTGTGGAATTAATGTGATTTAATTCAGTCCAGTAGGTGGCAGTGCGTGTCTCTAGTAAATTACAATAAAATCCCCGGAAATTCTAAAGAACGCCGAAGAAAAACTGTTTGCGGACGTTCTGTGCACGTTTGGGTGAGATTTTATTTTATTTATTTTTTGAGAAAAATAGGTAAATTGGAACGTGTCGGTCGGGAATTATTTGCAGATTTGTGTTCAAATTAGCTCTAGTTGTGTGTGGTTTCTTTCTTGCTTGTTTACGAACAACCTCAAGCTCAATATCTTGTGTCTGACCCATTCATTTAGTCTATTCAACTTCCACTAGCTTTCACCTCGTAATACAAAGATTGACCCTTCTGTCAAAGTCAGTTATTTCTCATCTGCCAAATGTTCTGAAGCGTCTCATTTTCTCTCTCACACAGTTCACAAACAACTTGTTAATAAGATGTCGATTGGAGTGCCCATCAAAGTTCTTCATGAAGCAGAGGGACACATAGTCACCTGTGAAACCAACACTGGGGAGGTTTACAGGGGTAAACTCATCGAGGCTGAGGACAACATGAACTGCCAGGTACTAAGATTTGACATAATATTGAAAACTAATTTAAGGCATGAAAATAAATGCTTATCTAAACGATGCATTATTTTACCCTTATAGATTTTATACTGTAACTGTAAGTTGAGTTTTTAGTTGTTTTATCAGTCTTTGCGTTGGCTATTATTCTTTGAATTTTCATAAGGTTTGCACCAAGTAAAAACACCCCTCTGTCTGAAAGGTTGCCTTATTTTTACTTTCCATCTTCAATGTCCTCCAGATGGCAAACATCACTGTCACATACAGGGATGGCCGTGTATCTCAGCTGGAGCAGGTGTATATTCGTGGCAGTAAGATCAGGTTCCTCATCCTCCCTGACATGCTGAAAAATGCTCCCATGTTAAAGAGTATGAAGAACAAAAATCAGGCAGCTGGTGCAGGTCGAGGAAAAGCAGCTATTCTCAAAGCCCAAGGTATATACAGTCTCTTGAACCCAGTCCACACATCTTACAACAGAAACATGTATTTTTCAGAGAATTAATGTGACATTATTTATATTTTTTGTTGTAAAGATATCAAGCTATGTTTGCATTTAATGTTTTTGCAGTGGCTGCCAGAGGACGTGGACGTGGTGGACCAGGACGAGGGAACATATTCCAGAAGAGACGCTAGTTTTATATTGATGCCTTTTTTTACTGTAAACTTTACTGATTTTTAAAAAAAAAATTATTCATAATTTTACAAGCATTTTGGTTTGATCTATTTTTTTAATGTTCCTTTTATGTTTGGAGAAATAAATGGGTGATTTTTCTGTTTTTCAATTGATTACTGGAATGTGAGTGTTTTTGAAGGGGGCAGAATTTTTGTTAAAAGTTTATAATTTTGTGTACTCTATTTATCAGTCATACTAAATGAGCTGTCAAGTACTAAGATGTACTACACAGTGAAGACACATTTTAGTGCATTTTCTGTTATAATTATAGCATATAAGGTGTTAAGGAGCTGTTAGTCATTGCTGTGAGGATTCAACCACTTGGTTTTCATGGGTTTTGCACAGTTATAAACTGGCTTGCAAATGTGCCGAGAGCAAATGGTACTGGTACTGTTTAACCAAATACATGCAGATGGCTAGCAGTGCTTATCTTAACACATTCATTATTCCTGTATGATAAGAAATTACATTCAAAGCTGGTGTAAATTCCATTGAGAAGTGTAGTACATATCAGGCTACAGGAAAACGCAGTGTTCTGACTTTACATCAAGTACTGTTGTTACATAGTGGACATTTCTTCAGCATGGCTCTAAGTACAGCTGTTGTGCTTGCCTCAACTGTCTTTTTGAATATCAAACACCTGTAACGCTGGTTATTAGTAGCAAAAGTCTAGGATTCCTCTTCAGACTGATAGAGTTATTGATCATCGCCTTTGTTGCCATGTGAGTATATTTTTAGATAATTCATAGCTTTATTGTACTTCAAAAGAAATATTGATTGCATCTATTTGTATTCATTTATTTTTTAAGTTACTTTGAATAAGAATGTAATTTGATTTAATATGAACGGGGTGTCAATTCTTGCTCCAGGAGGGCCAGCATCATGCAGAGTTTAGCTCTAACACTCTTAGCTCCAGGAGCAGGTTTGGACGCCCCTGAATTAGAGTTTGACAAGCCTATTGTACAGTACTGTGCAAAAGTCTTAGGCGCGTTAGTATTTTCACCAAAAAATTGTTCAGGCCAGTTATTTTTTATCTTTTGCTGTAGTGTTTCAGTAGCAAATGTCAGTATACATTTCCAAACATTAATTTTACCAAAATTTGTAATAATCCAGTGAGATTTTTGTATGAAGGAGTCTGACAACAGCCGGTACTCCACATGGAGATCTGATCTCACCATCAAGTCTGTCTGTGATCACATGAAAAAAAAAGTACTGTGAATAGTTTTAGGCACTTGTGTAAAAATGCTGTAAAGTGAGGATGCTTTCAAAAATTATGTATGAAACCCATTGCAGAGGAAATACAGTGGTTTCTCTGTAAAAAAAACAAAAATACAGAGTTAATTTGTTTGTCCAACAGACATATGCATTTTGTAGAAATGAATTCCACATTCAAGCATTCTTTTTTTTTTTTTTGGTAGGGAGAAAACTCTTTCTTTGTGTAAACAAATATGATTGTCACTCCTGGCCAGACCCAGAGCAGCTGTCCTGAGGTACAATAAAACAGATTTGCATATGTCCACTCACACATGAAGGGACCGTTGCACGTTGCATTATGAATGATTCCTTTTTACAGATTCCAAGTGAATTCACTGATTGTAAATCAGACAGTGATTGTAAAGAGGGATTCAATGAAATCCATGACAATGGTGAGTTTTCATGTTCTGCATAACGCTGCACAATACTAGAGATGTAAGACGCAAATCAATGCCACAAAGCAATCTCTGTGATCCTCCTCGCAGGTGTTCAGACTGGCCGATGTGTACAATACTCGGATACAATCAAAACCTGTGAGGTGATGTAATGGTGTCCACTTGAAAATGATACCATCATTCCAAAGTGAGTTTCTTTAGTAAAATTGAACAAGTTTGATGCCATTTGCACAATTGAAACTGGCAGTATTAAAATAGTTTGTGATCATACAGACCTGCTCTTCTAAGTGGAGCGGGGGACTTCACAGTGCTCATCAAAAACAACATACAATATCCAAAGTTCAGTTTCAGAAAGTAAGTTCATTAATTTGTAGGTCATGCACTTTACTCTTAGATTAACAGAATCAACATGGTAACATTATGGTAATCATTTAAATCTAAGGTCTTCAATGATGACTGGTTGAGAGAGAAACATTATTTTAAATTCATATTTGAGCTATGTGAATTTGATCCTTTCAATGTCATGTTTTGTGTTATTTCGAGGCGAAACATTCTGCATCACATCAACTCCACATACTTAAAAAAATGCACGTTTAATCGTGAAACAGACCCACACTGTCCTATTTTCCGTCTGGGGGACATTGTAACCGATGCAGGAGAAGACTTCAGCATCATTGCTCTTAAAGACTGTATCTTCAATAACACTACACAGTTATTGTAACCCCTATTGCAAATCAGGTTTATTGGCATTCAGTCTGTAAACAAAAGTAATTGAAATAGCTCAACACTACAAATGTTTTAAGTGGTTTCCCCAAATTCAACTGAAAATGCAACTTTTAATGGATTCTGCCGTCCTTTTAATAGAATCCCTCACAACAGCACACATCTGCAATACAGGTGTTGTCTCGAGCACATCTGATGCAAACTGATCATGGACTTCATTAGTTGCATCAGGTTTACTTAATCTAGAACACATGAAATACCTGAACCTGAACTGGCTAGGTTTGTTGAGTGTCACGTTTGACACTTTGTAAGGAGTCAAAAGAATGGTCCAAATCACAAACAAGGTACAGGATACAAAAAGATAGCGAAGGCACTAAATGTTCCTAGAGACTGCAGCGTGTGGAAGGAAAGATGGATTAATTGAAGTTCTAGGAGAAAACGTCTGCCATCAGTGAGGAAGCTGAAGCTTTGACGTCATTGGACCTTTCAACAGAAAAATGATCCCAAGCATGCCTCAAATCCCACCAAGGCTTGGTTGCAGATGAAGTCCTGGAAGATTCTACAGTGGCCATCACTGTCACCTGCCTTGAACCCCATAGAAAAGTTCTGGTGGGATTTGAAAGCGGTTGCAGCACATAGACCTGTATAATGTATAATTGACCTAATATTACTGAACTGGAGGCCATTGCTCATGATTAATGGGCTAAGACTCCTCAGAAACGCTGCCAGAAGCTGGTGTCTGGTTATACATCTCGTTTGCAGCAGGTCATAACAGCAAAGGGTGTTCTAGATGCTTGCCATGAAGGGGTTAAATAATTTTGAGACTGCAGACATCATTAAAAGTTGCATTTTCAGTTGAATTTGGGGAAACCACTTGAAACATTTGTTGTGTTGAGCTATTTCAATTTCTTTTGTTTAATTTGTTCATTGCAAACAGCTGAAAGTCTGTACATTTTGCCAATAAACCTGATTTGCTATAGGGGTTGAATAACTTTGATTACAACTGTATATCTGTTTTACTTATACATTACTGTTCAAAAGTTTAGGGTCAGAACAATTGTGGATTTAAATATAATGTATTGCTTTTATTCAGCAAGGATACATTCAATTGTGACAGTAAAGACATGTTACAAACGATTTCTATTTCAAATAAATGCTGTTCTGTCATGATAACTTCCAGACTGTTTGGCATGGTAATATGACAATGTTGAAATGTTTGGTCTTTGGCGGAATAGATCTAAAGCAGGTTATGTGACATAGCCGGGTATGTTTAAGGGCAAGTAAGTGGATAAGCTCAACGTTCGGTTCCAAAAACCGAGGTACCTTTCATGGTATGCAAGTATAACCTTGTTTAATAACTCCAAGCTATGCTGCTGCTGCCGCCAACTATTAGAAGGTTGAGCAGCAAGCTTGGGGTCCTGATCACCCTGTCGGGTTTATTTTGTGATAGTCGGCTGGATGTAGGTTACATTATCACTTATTCAAATGTGGTGAACCCCCTGCACCCCTGGTTAAGGACATATAAGCCATCTATAGTTTCATGAAACAGAACTTTCTTTCTACTCAACAAAGTTTTATATGGTTGAGCAACATTGATAACAGATTTTTTCTTAAGCACCAAATCAGTGTGTGTGTGTACCATATATATATATATATCCTAAATGCAGTCTTGGTGAGCATGAGACTTAATTCAAAAACCAACCTCAGACGTTTGAACAATAGTGTATTTATTTTATTATTTTACTTTTTTTAATACTTGTATTTTACTTGTAATTGACAGTGTGTTTTAATGTTAAAGGGTGGTATTATAGGGATTTTCATTGACTGGAGTTGTGACTTGGACTTCCCAGAACACTTCTGCATTCCAAGATATTCTTTCAGCAGACTGGACAACAAAAATCCTGAAAATACCGTTGCCCCTGGCAACAATTTCCGGTACATTGAAAATGTAGATTTTTGATTGTAACATTTTGTATCTAAAGCTATCTTTATTGGATAACAATTTTATACTTTCCCACAGATATGCTAAATATTATAAAAACAATGAAAGCATTGAAACACGGACATTGATAAAGGGCTTTGGAATCCGCTTTGATGTGATGGTGTTTGGGAAGGTTTGTCTGCTAGTCTCTAAAGCATGATATAATAACCAGCCTTTTAGTCAACCTTCAGATTTGCTTACTCTTGTTTTGTTTTGTCTCTTTAGGCTGGTAAATTCCATATTGTGCCCACTATTGTGAATCTTGGGGCCACTCTTGCCTTTCTTAGCTTGGTAATTAATTAAACACTAGTTATTATTATTCTTTTTTTTAATCACCAATTTAAAGTAATTGTAGAGTAAAATGGCTTTGAATCAAGTATTTTCATATTATTCCTGAATTTCTCCCAGGTGACTGCTGTTTGTGACTGGTTCATGCTTGCTTGTATGAAGGACCGTGACTATGTCAAATATAAATGTATTCACCTGGACAAAAAAAGTGACGGTGTGCCACTGGTGAGTAAAAGTAACTTCAATTTTTCAAAATTATTTATTTATTGCTGTGCAAAATTATATATATATATTTTTTTTTTTTTTTTTTTTTTTTTTTTACTGTTATAGAGCTCCTTGTACAGCACCTCATATGGGACTCCATGATTGAATGGACTAGACACTTTCACTGCACTTAAAACCATGAGCATCAAATATGCTCTTGTATTTTATTTCATACACTAGGCCAGTGTTTCCCAACCCTGCTCCTGGAGGTGCACATTTTGGATGTCTCCCTTATCTGACCCATATATTTCTGGTCTTGGAGTCTTTACTAATGAGCTGATTCAGGTGTTATTGATTAGGAAGAGTTGGAAAATGTGTAGCGTTGGTGTGCCTCCAGGAACAGGGTTGGGAAACACTGCACTAGGCTACCATTCAAAAGTTTGGGGTTGGTAAGGTTTTTTTTTTTTTTTTTTTTTTTTTTTAAGTAGTCTCTTAAACTCCTGTAATGGCAGCTGAATTTTCAGCATCATTAATCAAGTCTTTGCTGTCACATGATCCTTCAAAAAATCATTCGAATATGCTGATTTGCTGCTCAAGAAACATTTATTTATTATTTATTATTATTAATGTTGAAAACAGTTGTGCTGCTTAATATTTTTTGTGATAGGCCTATATTATGCAGCACAACATTTTGATCAATTAAATGCATACTTCCTTAATAAAAGTATTAATTTCTTTAAAAAAAAAAATCTTAATGACCAAACTTTTGAACAGTATTGTATACTAAATTATATACATCACATTTGATTAATACATATGATAACATACTTATCTACAGTTTATGAGTGTGTCAGTGTAAATCATCATTAGTAAATGCTTGACCTCTGGATTAATTTTGTTCTTTTTTTACTTCAAAGGCATCTGTGTTAGTTAAAACGTGTTAATATGATACATAGTTTGTTTGCTTTGCAGGTGAATTGACCCACCATATTCTGTATTGATTGTAGTTAGTATCATTCCCTTTTATGCAAAATCATAAGACATTGCCATTCTGATTGAATATCTAATCATAAAACAAAGTCTGTTATCTGTTGAATTCTGGCTGAGATGGTACGGCCTGATAAAGTCTAAGGCCACTGTATTTCCCATCAGGGCTTGGGTATTCTGCTCTTATCCTCCATATGCAGCAACTGGGTATTACTGGAATTGCATCTCTGGGTGTGCTGTCACCAAACCGCCATCTAATGAATTGAGCATAGCCTCCATGGCGCAGAGCCTCCTCTTGCAGCTCTGCTAGGGGATCCACATAGAACAAAGCAGTCTCCAGGACGGAGCGACTGACAACCAGTGTTGAAAAGAGCGGGGAGGAGGTTATGCAGCGCCCTTTTCCTGATCGACAGCACAGCTGCTCCTGCAGGATGTCTGAAAGCCGGCAGCAGCCACACTGACACCAGGCCGGACACCCAGACTGTGACATCTCCAGTAATGGTATATCTGTGCCCTGTCCGCTGCTGTGCCTTCTGGGAAAGTTTTCATCTACCATAAGTCCACCACCCTGGCCATTCTGTACTGGCTCACTTCTGCTTTGATCACACTGCAGAACACTCATCAGAGTCTTCATGCTCGCAAAATCATTCTGATAGAGAACAGACCAGGGCTATTATAAGTAACTAAGGGTACGTTTACACGACAACGATGTACTAAAAACAGAAAAGCTTTTCCTTTGCGTTTTTTTGCTTATAGACGACAATGTTGTTAAAATGATAAATGAATGGCCAAAAAACGCATAAAAAGTTTTCCGTTTTTAGTTGAAAATGGTATTGTGTAAATAGCCCCTAAAACAAAATCAATAAAAAAACGTGAAAAAAATAAACGTTAACTGAAATAAAATATTGAAAATATTAATTTTATTTCAGCTAGTTGGTGAGGCAACATTTCTCATTTTCATTTAGTTTAACTTGTAATACAAAAAAACGCAAACTAAAATAAAATTAATATAAAATATATAGACATTACAAAAACTTAATTCAAAAAAAAAAATGAAATTGGGGAAAAAATTAAATAAGAACTAATTCAAAATATTACTAAAAACTAATAGTATCTGACTGATAATTTAATTTGTGATATAATAAATTAATATAGTATGACCAATTTTTTTTATTTTTTTAAATGAAAGTCATTTACTTACCCAAACATTGTTCTAAACAAAAAACCTAGACACATGAATGAATTCAAAACAATTTCAGTACATACAGTACTTAAGAAAGCACTAGAGCATGTCAGCGAAATGGTACATACTGCTTGCTGATCATTTTCACAGTATTTTAACACCATTTTAAGAATTTTAGCAGGAAAATAATGATGGCAAACCAATGTAAAAGATTCATTGATGGTGCACAGGATTTTGCCATTTACAATTTTGCAATATTATTGCTTAAATAACAGGTTATTTTTCAACAAAAACAACTCTTGGGAACAGCACTTGGGAAATAATGGAGTGCTTGCTGACACTTCTGGGTGCTTTATTAGTGTTAAAGTGAGTCAGAATGTACTGCAATTGTATTGAATTCGTTGTGTTTTGTGGAAAAAAGTAAGTCATACAGGCTTGTAATGGTATAAAGAATGAGTAAATGGTGACAGAACTTTCTTTTTTGAACGAACTAGTCTTTTAGTACAGTTTTAAAACTAAAATAATACTTTATTTAGATTTAAAAACAAGCATTCATTTACTGGCAAGTGTGACAATATAATTTAGGCATCTTACTTTGCGCTGGTGTAAGGAAAGGGGTTTCATCTCCTGTAGCCTTTTCTTTCTGGATTTTTTCACCACCCTCAACTTGTCCTCATCAACAAATGACACACAAAGGAAGCACTGCAACAGACACATTACAAAAAGTTAGATTCATACATACAGAATCCCAGTTACACCTTATTTAAAGCATTAACAGTGTGAAAAATCTGCCACACAAAAAACTGAGTCAGTGTTTTTAATGTGTTCACCTCTTCTCGGTCCTGAATGGCCTCAAACTTCCTCTCAGTGTAGGTCTGCTTTGCCTCTTTGGAATAACAGCCGGTACCAATAAGCCAGTCCAGGAATATTGTTGTCTAAAGAAAACTCAATGGTAAATATTTCATTATTTTAAAATCACCATCTGAGGGCTTAAGGGTTACTCACAAGAGCATAATATGAGAGCGTGGATCCAATGTAGATGATTAGCTGAATGATGCTGAATTTTCCAGCCTGTAAAGAATACAGAGCACTTTTTGTAAGTCCTAAAATCCAAAGCAAACATGCAAAGTTATAACAATATAGGATAATATGATCTCACCTTCCCAAACACCATCACATCAAACCTAATGCCATACATTTTAAAGAGCGTTCTCTGCTCCACACCATTCACTGTAGAGTATCTCGCAAACCTACAAAAAATAATATCTTTAAGAAAGGACTGTTTAAGAGTTTGCATAATTTTCAGTATGATTTCAGTTATTCATACCTGAAGTTGAGCCCAGGGTACAAGGTTCGGTTGCTTTCTTTTTCGTCCAAGCGACGGAATGAGTATTTGGGCACACAGTTGTGAAAAATGCGGTTCAGGTCACAGTCCCAGTTGATCTGGATCCCAATTACACCACCCTGTGAAGCAGATACAGGGACAAGGCTATACTGCCATGTTTTATAACTAAATTACACAAATACACTAGCATTCATTAGTTTGGAGTTTGTACGATTTTTTTTTAAAGAAATTAATACTTTTAATCAGTAAGGATGCATTAAATTGATCAAAATTGGCAGTTAAGACTTATATGTTACAAAAGATTTCGATTTCAAATATATGCTGTTCTTTTGAACTTTTTATTCATCAGAAAATCTGAAAAAGTATCAGTTTGCACAAAACCATTAAGCAGGACAACTGTTTTCAGCATTGATAATAATAAGAAATGTTTTTTGAGCACAAAATTAGCATATTACAAATATTTCTGAAAGTTCATGTGACCAGGGTTATCACTAACTAAAATTAACTGAAATAAAATAAAATTTTAAACTAAAATAAAAAAAACTTAAACTTACTTTATTTCAGCTAGTTGACAGAGCAACATTTTCCTTTACAAAATAACTAAAACTAACAAAATAAATCTATATAGCCCTTTTTTTTTTAAAAACGAAGAAAAAAAAACAATATTAATGAAACTAAACTAAAATTAAAGTGAAAACAAAATATATATAAAAAATATCTAATTCAAAATATTAACAAAAACTATAATAGTATTTCAATGATACTAAAATAACACTGCATTTGACACTGAAGACTGGAGTAAAGGCAGCTTTGCCATCATATGAATCAATTACATTTTAAAATATTTAAATAGCAAATAGTTATTTTAACTTCTACAAATATTTCACAATATTACTGTTTTGATCAGATAAATGCAGCCTTTCTTAGCATTAGAGACTTCCTTTAATTATTATTTTTTGAACATAAGTGTATATTTTAATGTGCTTGGAACGAAAGGCATTTACCTCCACTGCTATCTCTGAAAAGTTCTCCTTGGCCTCACTCACAATGTCTCCCAAACGGAAAATGGGGCAGTATGGATTTTTGTAGCGGTTATAGAGGCAACCTTTAAGGTCAGTGTCCTTCATTTCAGGGAGGATGTTTCTTCTAAGACAAATAGATAAATGGATGCCTATATTATCAGTTTTTGAATAATGAAAATTACCCTGGGCTTCCTAATGGCTAGCATTTACTTCATATACAGCTAACTGTTCACATATGCCTAAAGAATGTTAATGCACCAAATTTGTTCAATAAATGTCATAGCATGTGCTACTGTACAACTTATGTACTACCTTATGTAATTAAAGGCTGGAAATCTGATGTTATTCTTGATCATCACAGTGAAATTTTCCGCAGATGCTAAAAGAGCAGGTCTGGGGAAACAGAAATGAAAGCCTGGCATAAGAAAACATCCGCATACAGAATCTCAGTTTATGTAAAAGTGGCAAATAAAAGTGCATGTTCCTCAAACAGGTTCCTCAAAGATCTCTATCTTAGATCTCTACTTACAAAAGCACTTGTAAGTCTGAACAGCAGTGTCAACTGTTTCCTCCTTTAGCAGCATTTCTCTATTGCCAAATAACTTTGCTGTCACAATATGTTTATTGTAAAGTAGCATTGCACATTACAGCACCTGGGATTCTTCTTGTTCTCAATGGGGCACCAAGTTCTAACTTCACATGTTTTCCTCACTATGTCCAACTTCACACAAGCACCTGTTTGAACACCTTAGAGGCAAACACATGAACAGACCTCAGATCATGGAAAGACTTCAGATAATGGTTTAGGCTTTCACTGAAAAATAGAAAATACAGCTTGGGTAGCATTATTCAAATATTCAAAGAAATGATTGATTGGTCTGGCATTGAAATGTTTCCGCATAACAAATCTGCAACCAGGACACAAATTGCATCTTCATATAACATTACCATGGTTATGTTGGTCAGACAACCCTTTCTCGCAGTCTTTGTCTGTTCGACACAGCTTTCCATGTGGTGGGACCTGAAGTAGAACATATGAACATCTGTTGAATGGATTATATTTGGTTTATAAGGACGATGGAGATTGAATCATCACTAAATATAATGGGCCACAATGGAAATAAATCTTCAAGACTTGAGATATACTTCGTATTGCAACTGAAATTAAATTTAACTGCACTTACCTCTGGGCAATTACCTTGTTTTTGGTTCTTTGTGACTATGACATTTGTCGCAACAAAAAAAGAGTTTTTTCCCTGCCAAAATAAAACAAGAACAACATTTCATGACTTTTTTACTTGTTTTAACTTGAGTTATTGGATATCTTTCTTACAGAGGAGGGTGCGTCGTCCAGGCAAATAGTATCCTGCCCTCAAAAGGTGTAATTTCTGACTGCAAATTCACATTGTTAGCAAATGTTTCCATGTGAAAGAAGTTTCTGTCTAGGTCTGAGTAATGCAACAAGAGGCTCGTGCAATTTGTAGTTAAAATCAGCCTGTGATGCTGAATGTGCTCAAGACACTCAGCATCATGTAATTTCCAATGTCATGTTTGCATCTTTTCTCTTTATTCCAGAGCATTTGATGTTTTGTTTTTATTATCTTTGAACTTTTAACATTTACCAGACTAATATTAAATAGTTACATTTGGATTCATTCTGACTTACTCTGAAATTATTAACTTTAATAGATTATGTTGTATCCATTGTTACCATGTGCCCATGACCTCTGACGGAAGTAAACTTTACTTTAATTCAAGTGTACAGCCTAAATATCCATGAGGGCTACACAAAATATCTTAGATTGAGCAAGCATGAACGCGACTGCCTAAGATAACCTCTGTTTAGTACGAGGATAATAAGAGTAAAGATTTAAATAGAATAATCAAATGTGTCCCTAAACTATTCTATGGGATTCTTCTAACCTAAATTCAAGGTTGTGATGAAATGGAGTCAGATAAAAGTTTAATTGGAATTAAATTACTTTGCCATGATGAAAAGACAGTAACACGCAGTAAACCTTCACCCGCTTGTTGTTGGACCGACTGGGCAGGCCTTAGTATGAAAAATAATAAGAAATGGTGGTAGTGCTACCTGCGATGGTCCACTGTAGTCCACCACATCCCACACGACTTCTCCAATGTCTGGTATAGATATCTCTGCCACTCCCTTAACCTTTGTGGTGACAGAACTGACTACTAGATCATACTCTTGATATTCCTTATTCCATAACATCATGATACTGGAAAGTAAAGACATACAAATTACTTGGGACTCCTAATGAATAACGTTATGAGTAACGTTACATCTAAACACAACATAACACGTGTAAATGACACACACTATCAATGAATGTAGGCTACATGAATGAGCTCTTGTTATTAAATGATGCGGGGGCGACAAGCTATGAACAACAGCGGAGACAAACTGCTCAGAAACTTACCAAATGAACATCAAGATCACTCCGTTTAAGGTCCATTTCAGCGACCCAAGTCTGACGCTCTTGATTTTGACGAGTTTTTGTGTGTCATATTCACAGAGGTTCAGCAGTATGCAAGGCATGGCGGTGAATTGGTAAACACCGTGGAAGAATGACTGCGGGGTGCAGCTGTGCTGAGCTCGCGCAGAAGAAGGTCACATGGTCTTCTGAAAGACAGTTTAGGAGGAGGTTGAAAGACTTTTCACTGAGACACATGTAGGCTATTCAAAATTACTACATGTATATCCATTTTCATTTTGGAACTATGCTGCATTTTTTTTTAAAGATAATTAAAATGTATATTTCATTTCTATGCAATTTCATTTTCATATTCAAAGTAGCCTACATTTTAACTTAAATGTAAGATGCAAAATGTATTACAATTTAATTTACATATTTGTATTACATTTTCATCTCACTCTACCATTCACAGTGGCCCAGAAAAAAAATAAAGAACCTCATGAATACAAGGATTATTTCTGCCAAAAATAAATAAAATAAAATATTGAATAGTGAAATAATATTCTAAACAACACTACCGTTCACAAGTTTACAGTTGGTAAGATTCATGTTTTTGAAAGAAGTCTCTCATGCAGGCTGCATTTATCTTAACAAAAATACCATTATATAAGTAATATTGTGAAATTTAAAATAACTGTTTTCTATTTGAATATATTTTAAAATGTAATTTATACCTTAAGCATAAGCTACATTTTCAGCAGCCAATATTTCAGTGTCACATGATGCGAAATCAGTCTAAAATATTTCTTATTTTTATCATCAATGTTGAAAACATTTGTGCTGCTTAATATTTTTGTGGAAAGAAGATATAAATCGTTTATAACATTATAGATGTTGTTACTGTCACTTTTTACTGTTACATCAATTTAATATGCCTTTGCTGAATAGTTTCTTTTAAAACTCCTTTTAAAAAATGAACGGTACTGTATAGGCCTAAATGAATGTCACTGAACATGACATTGTATATATCAAATCCAATTTAGCTTAATTAACACCTTGCATAGAAAAATCTATGAGGTTAAAATGATTCCCCTACCAATCCATTGTGTCAGGGTTCTGCCCTGGCAGCTTTGTCTATGTCTTTGTTTCATGTCTCTATGTTTGTGTTGTGCTTAAACATGTGGTTTTGTTTGTGTTTGCCATGTGCTCCTTTGTTCCTGCCTCCTTGTTTCCCTGTACCACGCCCTCTTGTCTAGTTGAGTCCTTGTTTGTCAGAGTGTTGTCACCTGTTCCTTGTCCGAGTTTTACCGCCTGTTCCTCGTGTTCTCTGCTCCCTTGTTTGAGTCCTCGTTTACCTGAGTGTGTACACCTGTTCCTCTTGTTCTTAACTCCCTTTATATGTGTGCTCTTTCCCTCCTGTGTGGCCAGTTCGTTATATGTTGTGCCACTGTGAACTTCTGAGCTAAATAGTTTGTTACCAAAGTCATTAGTGTTTCTTTTGTAAAGGTTTTATTGTGCTTTAGTTTTGGCTTTGGTTCTGTCGGTCTTGTCTCTTTTTCCAGACCTGTCCTGCTAAGCAGAGCGTCCCTGACTGCTTTCTCCCTTTTTGCTTTGGAGCAAGCCTAATGCTGAGTCTGAGATCCCGGTGTGCCTTGCTGTTGTACGTGGATTTCCTGTCTGGCTACTGCTGGTATTCTCTGGTCTTACTCACTACTCTGCCATTGCTACTCTCCAGCCTACAGACATCTTGTGCAATTATCAACGGCAGCTCGGCTAGCTTCAACTTCTGTCTTTGTGTCATCCTTGCCTATTGTTTGGACTGTTCACCTCTCCCGCCACTTCATGTCGTCTGTCTGTCAATAAATCTGTTAACTAACATTCTGCATTTGAGTCCCCCTTCATAGATCCGTGACACATTGTCCCTACTAGAATGACAATGAAGAGACTTTGACAGTGGTAAATGCAAGTCCCTACATCTTGTAGGAGATTTGAATAGTAAAATTTTACAGACTACATTTTATCCAATATATTTCCAAGTACATCTAAATAGCAAACAAACAAGGATTTGAATAGGCAAATTTTGAACACTGATAACATGAACATTTAATACTGATTGTTACATTTACATGTGAAAACAAATCTAGTCTCAGTGTGTAAATTACATCCATTAGTTGTGTATATTTAACATCAGCAAAAACAATATAATAAATTCACAAATGCTCGTTTTATAATTTTGTTTTGTGTAATCCGAACTGTAATGAACATGGTGCATTTCTCTCATTTTACCTAATTTGTGTTTCCAGCTTTGAACAAAGCCTGCTCTGATTCACTCACGCAAAGCCACTTTGCATATGAGATTCATTCCCTGTTTCTCTACAAGAAAGCATCTCTCCAGATCTCATATCAGTGCAGGACTCTTGTTTGTGTGGTTCACTCACTGAAGAGAACATCATGATCATGACCTTAATTGGAAACGTTCTTTTTTTTGTTGGACTTACAGTTGTTGGTGTTTCTGGAAACTTATATAACCTCATTTTCACTATACAACAACAAGTGAAGACCAGGACCATTCAGACTGTGGGTTTGATCCTAAACGTCATCTCCATCAGTAACATTATCTTGGTACTCGCCACCTTCTCAATGGTGATGGGTGTTTTTCAGGATCCCCAAATTTGGTGCATCACACCATATCCTTTATCAATCCGGATTGAAATATATCTAATGATGACTTGCAGCTTCAACAGC
This sequence comes from Meda fulgida, assembly GCA_030578275.1. Lineage (NCBI taxonomy): Eukaryota > Metazoa > Chordata > Actinopteri > Cypriniformes > Leuciscidae > Meda > Meda fulgida. Next base: position 17,275,821 of record CM060623.1, on the reverse strand, counting down.
TTCTGGGCCATTGCATGGCTGAGTCTCTTCTACTGCATCAAAGTCGTGAGTTTTTCCTCTGAGTGCTTTCAGACACTGAAGAGGAAAATCCCTTCTGTGATCAACGCTGCAGTGCTGCTGAGCTGTTCTTTCTCCTTCTTGTTTTTCAGTCCTATGTTCGCACTTGACATTATAAATTCATTGGATGAAAATTACAGCGTGAATTACATCGCTAACGGGAGCTGTCCGCAGCCCTCTTTCACTATAGATATTAACGCAAATGCATACATTGCGGCTATCATTTGTCTCCTCTGCCCGATCCCGCTGATGATCATGCTGCCGACCTCTGTCCGAATGGTCGTCCATCTGTGCGCCCACACACTGGCACTCCAGAAGAACAAGACCCAGGTTCAAGGATCTGACTCGTACCTCCTGGTGTGCAAAATCACCATCTCCCTGGTGGGAGTTTATCTGTCCGCTCTATTTATGGTGTCTTTGTTCATCATTGTAAGGTTAATCGGGGCATTTATCACCTACCACATTCTAGCCAGTGCCTTTAGTTTTTACAGTGCCATGACCTCTTTACTTTTGACAGCTTCAAACAGGCATCTAAAAGACAAGCTCTGGAGTCTGTTCTGTTGTAGGAAGGCACAGGAACAATCTAGCAAAAGCCAGACAGTTGAGACAGGGGATGTTTGATATGATAGGACAGTTTACCAGGTGACTTAATTTATAGACAACTAGCACTCACTGTACTATTTTTTTTATTTAGATGAAGTCACTTTGGATAAAAGCATATTATTAACTATTTGCTTCAACACCAACGCACAACAACATTCTATTTAGGCACTGCAGTTTTGTCATCTGACAAATTAAATGCTCAACCTCTTTAAAGCTAGATGAATTCTGATTGGCTTTCAATGTTTTTATCCTTCATCAGCTGAAAAAAGTTTTTTGAAAGTGATTCAAATGAAATTGTTCCTCTGTGCCATTATTGTTTTAGTTGAGGTGTGGACTTTGCTATTATTTTAAATTTAGAACAATTTATAGAAAAATAGAAAACAAAAACTTGGCATATAACTTTACTGCTATATCATCCTTGGTGTGAATGTGCTTTAATTCATATGCATTTGTACAACCTTGTTAAATATTTACATTTTCCCATGAAATTGTGTTGTAATAACTAGAAACAAGCTAGTATTTATTTAATATAATATTCATATAAATTGTTCTTGTAGGGTAATGAAAAAGTTATATTTGTCTTGGTGATCTAAATGTAGTTGTGAAAAATACCAATAAAATGTCTATGGATTGAAAGGATGAATACTGTTCGTGAACAACAGAGCATGGCCAAAGACTATGTACAGACATGTTTCACTCATATGAGTCATATTTCATTCATACTGCAACTGCTGTTAGAAGATTGGGATTGCACATGCTTAACTAGCCTGAAACCTATGCTTTGTAATTCTATTTGAGCATAAGAAACAACATTTTTGGGACAGTACATGTCAGATGTTTTGCTGATTTGAAATGTGTAAATTTAAATGTGAGTTTGGCAACGTTTTTTAGATTTATGTTTTTCCCCATTTAAGTAGATACGAGTTGGTCCTGCATGTCCAAAATAGCGTCCCGGAGGTGTTGCAAAAATGGCCATAGTGTGAAATGACTTACCTTGACATGGGATTTTAGCATGGCACTACCATTGCCAAAGGTCATGGGTTTGACTCCAAGGAAACACACTCTGATAAATGTATGAATGATTGTATAAATGCATAAATGTATATAGGTATCATTTTAATATAGTGTTTTTATTTTGAATACAGTGAATTTATTGATTTTGTTTTTGAAGACAGTAATATTTTCTAATCCATATTTGATCTAGTCCACCATATTACCGCAAAGTAACTTGCTGAAAAATTAAAGTTAGACTAAAGACTAGACTAATAGACCATGCAAAACAGACTTAGTTAAACATTTTCTGTAGCTTTAGTTTGAGAAACTCAGGCAAGCCGTTGTTTTCAAAGGTTTGTGGCAATGTATCAACATTCATTATAACCTTATGGGCTTCATCGAAGACTTCCACACCAATCTCCTTCTTCACTCTGTCTCTCCAGGCATTCAGAGCAGGTCTGTCTCGAAACACATCTAGACCTGTACCGACCGGCTTTAAAACATACAAACAGAATGGGTCGGTATGCCATGTTAAGGTCAAGCATTAGGAAATCAAATGTACAGAATGTACCTGCATCATCTCCACAATGGCTACAAGATCAGCCAGAGATATTTTCTCTCCAATTATAAAGGGTCTGCTCTGCAGAAACTTCTCCTCAAAGGTCTTCAGAGACACACTGAGGTCCTCCACGGCAGCATCCATCTTCTCCTTGGGCACCGGAACACCTGTGGCCGCAGGTAAGACCCCCTAGAATTATTGAAAGATGTCAGTTACAGCCCAACATCTGATTAAGAAAAGCAATTTGTCAAACATTATACATATAGAGACAGTTGCACACTTGATAACTATCAGCAAAAAGTGAGGTTACAAAGTCACAATTTATTCATTACACTCATTACACAACATTACACAACAAGTGATCAAATGTTTAAATAGCAAATCTTACCCTGAACCAGAAGACTTTTGACCCATGAGTTCTTATGTTTGTGTGCTGCCAGGAGAGAAACTCGTCGACTCGTGCACGCTTCTGCAGATCAGCTGGATACCAGTTGTCAGGAGTGTGATGATTCGCTGCCAAGTACTGCAGTATAGCTATACTATATGGAAAGCGTATGCTTAGGCTACTTAGTAGGAAATCTAAACGTGTCAAATGTTAAAAATCAAGGTAATAACATACCTTTCTGTGAGAATAAAATCTCCGTCTTTGAGAACAGGAACTTTCCTTATGATGCTGACCTTGCCAAATTCATCTCCATATTGTTCACCTTTGTGCACAGAGAAAAAAACAAAAACAATTTATTGTATTGATGACTATATAATGCAGTACATATACAAATCTATATCACTGAAATCAAATGCTTTTGCATGCAAACTGGGATAAAATATTAACCTAAAAACGTGCTTCATGGGGACGCATCTAAATTAATTTATTGCTCATAAGTCAAAAATATTCACTTGTACATCAGCCTAAATACATTATGTTAAAACAAAACAAAAACATGTAATGGTTAAATCAGGTAAAAACAGCTTGCATCAAGATTGCAGTGCATAAATCCATAAAACAGCTAAATTAAAACAAAAATTTAAATCACCTGCAGATAAATCCACGGATTTGAATTCAAAGGGAATTTTATTTATCTTGGCAAATAGGAAGACTGAGCGGCATGGCTGGGAATGCAGATCGAGATACAACTCCAGTGGCATTTTGGCTGTGAGAAGTGTCCAAAAAGAGCGATTCGTCCGCGTCTAATCCTCATATGTTCTGTGTTTATGCTCCGCCCAGGGGTCAGTAGTACAATGTTCTTGCGACACCTAAAATTAGGTTACCATGTTGTGACTGTCTGCTTCGTTTATCTAATTGCGTGCTGCTATTGATGTCATGATCAAAGACAAATGGCAGGAGCTGAGAAAAACGTACATGTCATGAGGAATTTGCCTGAGATATGGTGAAGGGATGAGAGCTACTGTGAAGAAACTGCACTGTAAAAAATTGTACGATCAATAAGCCATGAGTCGTAACAGCATATGTTTTACTTCAACTCATCAAAATAAGTTAAGCAATTTTCAACTTCAACTGTAAAGTTGATTGTAGGCTACTTGAATTTAAGGCAGCATTTTTTACATTGTGAAGAGAAGCTTCAAATATTGCTAATTCATGCACTTTCCTCACAAAGTAATGGTTAACTTGATTTTTTGAGTTTGGGGGTGTGTGTTAAGAAAGTTTGCTGCAATAGGCTAAAGTCCAATCACATTCACCCCATCCCTAACAACTCTTCTTCACTTGTGTGGCGTTTCATAAGTTAATTCTTTATCACTGAAAAATATCACAAATTGTAATTTGCATTTGCATATTTTAAAATTATTATTATAGAATGCTGAAAAATAAGATTTAGACTCAATTTCACAAGCAAAACCTGTTAAGATTTCTTGTTTTGTGAATGCATTCCTCATGAATCGCAAGTATCATCTTTTTACCTCCAATACATGAATTCTCTCCTATTACTGTAATTTCAGCAAAGCAGATCAAAATCCATATGCAGCTCTTTCATGCTTAGTGTTCTTTTTCTTTTAGAGGTATCTTTCCAGCATCAAATGATTAGGTGTAGCCTAGAACACAGTTAGGCCTACTTTAGACATCAGCTGAAAGCAGTTTGGAATATGTATAAGTTAAGATTTCTTCGATTTTAGACATTTACTTTGTTAGCTATATATATATTTTTTTAAACCTTTCAAGTGTTATGATCTATGTGGACCTTTAATGCCAATTCAGAAAGTAATGAAAACGTAGTAAATGTTTCATCATTTTTAATTGAAAAAATTGTTGCCACATGATGGCGTAAAAACACTTCTAAAAAATGGACCCAAAAGAATGAATTAGTGGATCGTTCCAACTCTTTATGACTTTCTTTTCCTTGGACAGAAAGTTATGATTAATATTTCGTCTATTTATATATACATTTGTCAAGCTCTAGAACAGGCTCCAGAATCAAATCACTGAGGGTGCTTCTCGGCTGCTCTGTAAAATGTGGATGTAGCCTAATTCAAATGGCTCCACTATAACAAGAATAGCAAAGAATATAGTGAAACATTTAAGATTAGTTACAAGTCATTGCTTTTACAAATAATTGGAATAGAATTTTTTACAACATTCTAAAACTCCCACAGTTTTAAAATCAGTTAAGATTAGAACATTGTGTAGTGGGTCCCAGGCCTAATTTAAACATCTCTGATTGGCCATTGCTTTCCAGAGATCAACAAATATGTCTGTGATTTGCTACATTGCACACCATTGCAAAAACGCGTTGCAAAAAGAAACAATGTTCTCCAGAGGCCGCAAACACAAATACGTTCCTGAGAGCTTGGCAAATATGTTTCGTCAATATGATATTACCGTATTACAGTATCAACTGCACTTGCTTTCGTTTGATGGTGCTTATAGCACCCTCAAGCACCCCCATAGGCCCGGGCCTGTTCTAGTAACATCAAAGGATGTTACATGTTGAGGACTAAAGGAACAAACTTTTACTATCAGATACACATTGAATCACATAAACTGCATGGAAAGGATAATCATCTTAGGCAGCTTCTTAAAACCATTAGAGAGATTGATCTGAAATGACTTTGTGTTGCACGTCCTCTCCTTATACATTCAAGTGTGCTTTGGAGTTTGGACCTTCTCAGTGAGGTCATGGCTTGAGTGTTTAGTTTGGATTTTAAAAGGGTGGGCTCTTGTTGGTTCTGTGTTGTATTTCAGAGGGAATGTACAATAATGAGATGGATACATCACTCTTTGATAATGATACATTCACTGACACACCTTTACATCATATCACACTGCACAGATTTATTCTTAGGGAAATCACAAACCCAGATCCTTAGACAGCCTATTATTACTGTATTTAACTTGTATCACAATTTGTTTAAGTGTTAGATCATCCACCACAGCCCCATCAAACTCAAAATAGAAGTAAACAAAGAATGGTTGTGGTTTGGAATAACCAATATAATTGTTCTAGTGAGGCCAGTGGGTTTTTCCTGCTGAGGCTCCCAGCAAGACTTTACTCAAAATCTGGTTTGAATTTGAAGAGGCATGCGGTCCCAGATTATAGCAGATACACAGATAAGAACCAAAAGGTATATGTAAAAGTCTTGCTGAGATTGTTTCTTCATGTTCTAATGGAAGACTAATATATTCACTTTTTATTTATTTTGAGACACGCAATGCTTGTGCTAGATTTGGTAACAACAATTAATTATGTATTTTCTAACAAAACACAAAGAAAGCCAAATTTGACGTCTCTACCTTGAAGAATTGCAATTTTTGTTTGTTATAATTCTTATTAAGAGAAAGCAAGAAAATAAATAGCATATACATTGCTTCAAAACGTTTTGCTATAATTTAATATTTTGATGTAATTTGAATGAAAAGTTATAATTTGATTATAGTGCATTAATCGTAATGAGCCTCAGAACTGTTCTAATTATAAATAAAAATAAACCCTTCCATGTGACATAAGTCAGCCAGACTTCACAATAAGGTCCTTTTAGTTAACATTAGTTAATGAATCATCGAATGAGTTGTTTAGCCTATATATATAATTAAATTAGCAATACATTTGTTACAGTATTTGTTAGTCTTTGTCAATGTTATTTACTGTTTGTGTTTAGATTATACAATTGATGTTTACTGATGTTAATCTAATTGCTCAAAACTTCCAACCCATCATCCTATTGCTTTTACATTAACTTGTGGTCAGATTTTGATCAGGTGAGGTAATGGGATGCAAGTTGTGACTCTCTGGGCTTCCTGTTTTCCTCTCCTGGGCTCATTTGGGAAATTCTATGAGCTCATCCCCACCTATGCAGGTGAACTTTCTTGGAGTTAACCCATACACCCATGACATTTTCATGTAAAATAATATAATGCATATCTATGTGCGTGCAGGAGATGCATTATTCATCTGGGCATATGAGTTAGTGAATATTATTTTTCTTTCTTCAACAAAGATTACATAAACAGTGTAGGTTGATGCAGTGACAAAGCTATGAACATTCCAAGAGGCTTACCAGGGGATGGAAAAACAACATCTGAGGCTCATGGCGGGACTTTAAAAGTAAGTGAAGCCTCATTAGTTTTATTTTTGTGCTCTCCTGCACCTGCATCTTTGATACACCCACATGCAAAATTAAAAAGGCAATTCAAATATTAACTTGGACATACATAAGCATATTCCATAATGGAACAAATTAAAGGAATAGTTCACTTAAAGATGAAAATTCTGTCTTCGTTCATTCACCCTATAGTTGTTTCAAACCTGTATGAATTTCATTCTTCTGCTGAACACAAAGGAACATATTTTGAAGAATGTTGGTAACCAGACAGTTGATGGACTCCATTGATTTCCATAGAATTTTTTTTTTACTATTTCTATTCCTAAACATAGACAAAAACTGTAGAATGTAGAATGTGCAAAGATCTGTGGTCCTTTCATCACTTCTGTAAACAGAATTAAAAAAGCCAGTTAACTAAAATAAGAGCTGAATTCTTTTTATAGTTAGTAGTCTGATTTCGCATGAACTTAAATTGGGCATTGAATGTAGAATAAAGTATGTTAGAAAAAAATGATGAATAGAATCAGATTTGATTTTGAGTTTGAGCACACAAGTGAGGGGCGGAGCCATTCACTGTATAGCTTAGCGCTCATTGACATTGTCTCAGAATCTTTCTCCTTCAAGAAACAAGCATTGGATTGCTTCTTGCTGGTGATGACACTCTAAGAGGACGCCGCATTCACTTGCCGTTCCCCTTCTGCGATGCAGCAGAGACACAACATGCAGGGGACTTATTGAGCTCACCGAAGCGCATGATGCATGTATTTTCTGCTTGAGCTGTGCTCATGCAGAGGCAGTGCTGGATAGGCCTGACTGTTCTTTCTGTGAGAAAATGATGGTCAGAACCCTCCGTGGAAGGAGTTCTACCATCCTGAACTGTGCACGGGCTGCCTCCTCGCCTCCACCTTCCGTTCCCATCGAGCCTCAGAAGGAAAGGCCTAGGCAGATAGGCCTCCTTGTAGTGAGGCAACTGAAAAGCCTCCATCGGCTAACGATGAGGAGCAGTTGAAAATTCTCACAGAAGCCGTTAAGGACCTGGGCCTCAACTGGTCACCTCTGGAGCAGCCAGCAAAGAGCAGGATGGATATGCTTCTACGAGAAGTCCAGGATGAGATCTCACGGTCCTAGCACTTCCCCTACTCTGCCCAGGCCTTGGGGTAAAAGTCATCTCCATCACTGAGCACTGTGCTGAGCATGATTGAGCATTGTATGGGCAGCCCGGTGGTCCTTCAGCATAACTTTATGGCTGACACTGATGGAGATGAGGAACTCGGAGAAGGTGCAGTTACTGGACACGCTCATAAGCCCACATGGAAATACCACTTTGTCCAATTATTGGTTTATTTGGGGTTTTCCAGCCTGGGCATTCTTTGCCTTCTTATTTCTCAGACTTTATAGCTTTTTTAACTCTTTTGGCTAGACGGTTAATTTTATTGAATTGGAAGAGCCCTCACCCTCCATCTCACACTCACTGGGTTAGAGATGTTCTTTATTTCATGAAGTTGGAGAAAATAAGGTACTCTCTTCGCCGACCTAGCACTATTTTTGTCAAGCTTTGGAGAACCCTTCGTGAACATGTCCAAACTCTCCAGCTTGACCCTGCTCTCTGTGAGATTCCCAGACCCCAAGCCCACCAATCACCAGCCTAGATGATACTACTCCTGTATTGTCTGGTCAATATATAATTGGGTCTACTGTATGCAGGATTGTATTAGATTGCACTTGTAATTTGTTTTTTGTTTTTTTGTTTTTGTTGTTTTTTTCTTTTTTTTTCTTGTGGGACTTCGGTGTATCTGTTTACTGTTATATATTTTAGTGCCTTTTTTGTCTCCCACTGTTTTGTAATGTATCTTAAAATTCATAAATAAAAAAAATAAATAAATAAAAAAAGCCCACATGGCCTCTTTGGTGACGCTGTGGGTTCTTTTTCGGAGAAGTTCCTCGAAGCCCAAAAGTCCAAGGCGCTAAGTAATTTCCTGCCTTAAAGGGCTGCAGCTCCTCCAGTGCCTTTGAGATCCTCCTCTGCGCAGCGTTCATCTAAGTGCCAGGACAGATCACCCACTACAGCTTCATCGGGCTCGAGGAATGACCCGGAACCAACCATGGGTCCAGCCAGTGGAAAAGAAAACCAAGCCAAAGTAAAGCGAGCCGAGTCGTGCCGAGTCGTACCACCCAGTGGAAAAGCGCCATAAGAGGCAGGGGCTCCACTCAAGTAAGCCAGTGCCATGATCTTCAGCCGCGTTCTTGATGGGAGTGGTAAGAGGAGGAGACCATCTTTTGATGTAGGCAGTGATCCGGCGAGCAAAAGAGTTCGCCTTGCTGTGTTGCACCAACCTGTTCCCTTGCCAGTTGATAAAGCATCTCTTTTTAGGGGAGCACTCACCAGTGAAAAGAACAGTGAGCGAATCGTGTTCTTCACCGAGGTGAACAATTCGACCTCCGCCTCCATTCTCCGTGAAATGTGCCACTCCCTGACAGCATTTCCACGCCACAATTCAGACGGCCAGGAAAATGGACTGCCCGTATCAATAGGGGGTTCCTGACCACCCACAAAAGGAAACGTTCTGCCAGCCAAGGGAGAAAGGCAAATATGCCTTTGCCCCAGTTAAGATCGTGCCACTGGTGCTGCAAAAGATCAGGGAGGAAAAGGAGACTGTGTTGCTGGTTGCGCCGAACTGGCCTAACCAGCCATGGTTTCCAGAACTAGGGGAATTTCTGGTGGCTCCCCCATGGCTGATACTATTATGGAGGCACCTGCTGTCTCAAGCGATGGGCACTATATAGTACCCCAGACCAGAGCTATAGGACCTGCATGTCTAGCAGGTCAGTGCAAGGAGTAGGCATTGAATGTGCCACAAAGGGTCGAGAGCCCTGTCGACCAGACGCCTTTATGCTTTAAAATGGAAAGTCTTCGTACCCTGGTGTAAGACCCATCAACCAGCTATGTCTGTTATTATGTTGTTTCTACAGGACTGTTTGGATAATGGGGGGTAGACCCAACCTACTCTAGACCAAGAATAGGTCGGGTACTCTGTTATGATGCACTGGCTCGGCTGCTTTGATTGGAGAATTTATACCCAGCCTTAGCAAAAAACCCTTGAGCTGTTTGTGTGCTTGTTTTGTTGCTTTACATTAGTGATGTCACTTGTTTATTCATCAGTTTGGTGCTAGCATGCATTAAACGCTTGCAAGTGTGTGTATACTGTTATAAAATTCTTCACTAGTTCATTTGTGTTTTCTGTTTATGAGAGTGTTACAATTGGGTCAGCCCCTCGCCCTGTTATAGGCTGGAAGTGTGTCATTCGTTAAGCTACTTAACCTATGTGGTTGGAGTGTGTGACCATCATGGGTTTGTGTTGATGTAAAGGATGCCAAAATAGAAAATAGTTAGTCTACTTTACATTGCCTATTCAATAATTTAAACAATTCTCATTTGCAACTAAAATCTATATAATTTTTTTGTGCAATTTATCAATTTAGCATAGAATCTATTTGCTCCGCTGCCCCCGATTGTGTCAACGATCACACGGCACATTTCACACATGTGCGTGCATCGTAAAAACGCGGATGTTTAGGAAAGTGCTGCGGCAAGTTTTTGTGCCATCTAGGGGTTAAGAGGAGAATCAAATCAAATGCGCTTTTTTGTATTTGTACAAATGTTCTTTACAATATAGCGCTAACCAAATAGATTATTCTACAGTTTCTTCCCCTGTAAATCTTAGAAATTAGTCTTTCCCTAAAAGGTTAAACATTTGGAAAACACGCAGGTCTAGTGAAATTACATTAGGAAGTTATCCAAATCTGCCCCAATTAGGGAGTTTTTGTATGCACTAGATTCGGCTTCAGCCTATTGATCAGCTCTCTTCAGAGGCAAGAGTCACGTGGTGAGACGGCAATATTGTCACTCCGGCCCATAAGAAAAAAAAACGGTGTATTTGAAGAAAGAGAACAAAGAAATCATTGCATATGCATTACTGCAGTCTCCGCCGCAGCAGTCGATCAGGCATTGCTCGAGTTGTTTGCACTGCCGCTACCTTCCATCGCCTTTCCACTTCCAGCAGTGGAGCTCGAGGATACAGGAGGAGGATGCGGGTCTCCGGGCTTCTGTCTGGCGCGTTCGCTCTGCATGTTCTCCTGACCGTGAGATGCATGCCTTTGCATGGGGGGCGAGAACTGATGAAGCACAAAGAGCCCCCGGTGAGTTTATTAATGCCAGTTGGCTACTCTTATTTCATACATTTGATATTGTTTCGTTCCAGCTCTTGAAAACCGGTAGGCTGCTGTTTAGTTATTTTACGTTTTACCGTTGTAACTTGCCACAAAGTTTTAAAGTTTGAGTTTTGCTGGATAAAGTATAATGAATGCTTTTTATTTTACTTTCAGACAACATGACAAATAGGGCAACATTAACAAAGCTAAATTTGTTGAGCTTTGGCTTGTTACCAGACTCATATTTGGGTTATACACATAATCATCATTAATCATAAATTGTAAAACGTCGTCTTAAGCCTCTACAATTACGAGCCAGAACCTGTCATTTTCATCTCGGATTGTTAACGTTTTATGATTCAGGATTATTAAAGAATGCTTATGAGAGCAAGTTTATCTCATTTAACTGTTTAACTGCCATGCTGTATTTTCCATCAATTTACTAACAACCCTGTGCCACACATTTGAAGTGTTTGTTTGCTTAAATGACCTAATCAACAAAAATGACCTAATTTCTATTTATGCCCCATATTTGAAGTGTTTGTGTGCTTATTAAAATGACCTAATCAACCTGTGATCATAATCTGAGTACTGAAGAATGGCGTTTTAGTGTTGTGTTTATGATGACTCAGGTGTAAAATTTATATATAATGCTGTCAGTTTGTTCCCTTGGCGATGACAAAAGAGCAAGGGATTGTGCAAGCATGGGCAAGTTTGTGTTTCTGTGCCATCTGGAGGGACACACACTCCCTCTCTCTCACACACGGATGCATAGCCTACTGTAGAGAGAATTTAGGGAATGTGATAGCCTGCTCAGAGAAACCGCACTGTCCTTGTTCCTGTCACGATTATTTTGGCCCCATGTTCCCAGGCACGTCCCTTGAGAGAGAATAGATTGTGTAGTTTGTCAGCCATGGCATTCAAAATGCTTATGTAATATATTGTGATAATGCATTTTTGGAAAAAAAAAATTGGTTAATAATGGTTTATATTATTAAGGTGTAATAAAGTTTTATGTTTGATAAAATTATATTCTGTGTATAACAGAAATGTAACTCAGAACCTTATCTGTTTGGTCATCTTGAAATGATCTCTTTTAGATCATTCCATCATAACTTAAGACTTCATGGGAAATTGTATGCTAATGCAATTTGTCAGTGAGTGTTTACATCATTTGCGTAAATTAAGAAAAGGTTTGTCCAGTCCGGCTCCTAAAGTGCGTGTATTGTGCAGTAGACTTGTGGTAGTGCCTTAAAGACTTGTTTTTTGGATGTTTTTTTGTGGAAAAAGCTAGGGAGTTTTGATGTCACAATGGCTCTCATAAAATCACCTGCAACCAAGGGTACACCGCAAACCGTCATCTGCTTAGAATAGCAGAGACAAGCCAAACTCACAAAATTACAAAAACAAACCACCAGAGGGCCAAAAGTTCCATATTGTAGAATTTTTGTTACAGTTTCTGTAACACAGCCTCTGAAGTGAAATCACCTGCAAACCAAACAGCATTTCCATCACAACACAAGGAACATTGTGGTTTACGTATATTAGTCAAGATTATAAGGTTCACTCACCATAACTTATTGGGAAAATGCTGTGATTTTGTTGGGGTCATTCAAGGAAAGCATGATATCAGTTTCATGACTTCCTGTGTGCCAGAGCAGGAATATGTATGTGTGGGAGAGGGAAATAGATTTATGTGAATAAACCAGGTGCCAAAATCCTTCAAGCATTGATCCAAACTTTGAAACATTTACTACAGCTGGTATAGATAGAGGACTGAGCTGCTGGGGATAAAGTTTAACATGAGCACTGGTGCATAAACAGTATCTGGGAGTTTATCACTGAAAGCTACTTGAAAGTCTCATTTAGTCCTGCACTGCACCGGCTCATCACACCCAAAGTCAGCTGCAGCTTCCAGGGGATTTACCCGTGAATATTTGTTCAAATGGTAATCCTTTAAAGCTTCATTTATCTTGCCATGAAGAGTTGTGATATGTTGGTGTAAGGATTAGCTTTTCTTTTTCTCTCCCTGTCTGATGTCTGTAAACCAGATTGGACATTAACCCAGATCTTTGATCCTGCACTCTAACCATCCAAAAAGTGTTTATAGGGTCAAAAGCCTAATTTTTTGATAAATGTGTAAATATACTATATCATACATATTCCAACATACACCATGATCCTTTTACCTTCATGCATGAATTATGATAACCTCAGTCAGGATTTTTTTTTCCTTTTTGTTTTTATTGCTCTTAGGGCATAAAAAACATTTTTCAAAGAGATTTTCAGATGTCCACTTGAGACAGCATGCGTTTATGGTTTAAACTGAAGAGATACTGTATTAAACACAATACAATAATCAAACAGATATAGTGTGTGTATTTAACAAACCAATTAATAAAATTATATAAAATCATGTGAAAACTATAAAATATATACACAAAATAAGAATTTGAAATGTTGCAAAGGCAAATTGAACTTCATACAAATTGGACTTCGCGTATCTTTGATATCAGAACATGAGGACATGCTTCCATCAGAAATTTCTACAGCCTGTCAAGATACAACTGTGGAAACCACTCAGATGCCAGAGTATGTCAATTTACCTTTATTAGCTGATAATTCTGATCATCAAGATGGACACATTTCTAGCATAGCTCTCCTCTGAGAAAACCTAGCGATCAGGTGTTTTCAATCTCATCTGAAATGAGCAGTGTTGGGATAACGCATTACAAGTAACATGCATAACTCAAATCAGATTAAATCAGATTACTTTTTTGATGTTACGATTAAGTAATGCGTTACAAGTAACATGCATTATGTAATCAGATTTTTAAAAAATGTTACGAGTAATACATTACAAGTTACATGCATTACGTAATCAGATTACTTTTTGATCTAACAAGTAAAGTAATGCATTACAAGCAGCATGCATTACGTAATCAGATTACTTTTTAATCTAATAAGTTAAGTAATTAATTACAAGTAATGTGCATTAGTTAATCAGAGTACTTTTTGATGTTACGAGTAAAGAAATGCATTACAAGCAACATGCATTACGTAAACAGATTAATTTTTGATGTAAAGTAATGCATTACAAGTAACGTGCATTACATATGAAATCAGTAAAGTAATGCATTACATTGATGTCAATGAAAATTACATTCTAATAATACAAATACATTTATTTACAGTAAAAAAATGCTGTTTATTTTCAAAAACAGCATTCACAGTATAAGTATGAATTGTAGCTGAAATATAGCCATTGATGCATGAGGTCCTCTATAGTGGACAGATGATTAATCAGAATTTTTTCCCAATCTAAAATCAAAACTTGGAAAATTTAACTGTGATATGACTCATCAGATATTGGTTGATGCTACAATATTTTTTTTTACCTGCAAGAGTCTCCTAGGATAGAAGGAAGAGTTGAATTTTCCTCAGCAACTTGGCATTTCTGACTGACCAATGCCATCTTGGTTTGGAGGGGGGGGGGGGGGGGGGGGGGGGGGGGGGTCAACACACAGCGGCTTGCAACTTGGTTGAAATGTATAGAATGATGCCAGGGTCCACTGTAGAGATTGATGTGCAACTATGCCATCAAAGCCCATGCAAATTCAAGAAAATGTTTTTTTAATAGCTGTCCACTGTAGTGACCACTATGCATGAAAGGGTTAATTTTTACTTAAAGTAGTAATCTTTTAAGGAGACCGACTCAGTTGTTCCTGAAATAATCTTGCTTTATGATTTCAATGTGAAGTGTGGGATTTTTGCATTACTAGTCATCAAGCTGATAAAAATAATAATTTTTTCCAAACATGTTTCCCAAACAATCTTACCTCTTGCATTGGTTGCATAAACAGATAGCCCCGCTCCAATACTCACACTATTGGTTGAGTCAGTATTAACAGCATCAATTAACAGCATTTGTGACAATGATTACCTCACTCATTCCTTGTTTTCTTTATAAAAATCATAAATCAAGTTTAATTCTCTTAAAACCTGTTTGAACTGTAAAGTTTTTTGGTCATTTTAGGGTTTACACCATTATGTTTGTCATGAATTCTTTTTAAATATTAATCATAAATGTACACAGTAAAGGTTAGTCTGTGATATTTTGTGCACTAAAACACATAATTGTCTTGTGGCTATACTATTGAAACAATGGCTGCATACTGTACGAATATGCCTACTTCCTTACTCTATAGTATACAAAAAACATTTTGTGAAAAGAGTTGTACGTCCAAACTCACAATGTTCATAAAACAATATGCAAAAAGTATCCAGGTGACTTACAACTGCTGGTGAGATTCTGAATTACACATCCATGGACACATGAAGATACGTTTTAAATGACAGTGAAGAGATGCAACTGACACTGGTTGGTCACATTACAATAACAAAATTACATTCATACTACACATATTCATACTAGACAATATTTATTTAAGAGTCACAAAGTAATAGCTTATTCACAGAGAGTATGCGATTTCGGACGCGGGGTGTGAGTGAATTTTTTAATGTTTACGTATTGGCCTCATTCTCTTCCATTGTAAGTGACTAACTGTAACCCATATTTTTGCTTCTGTCTTAAAGAAAAGGAGAGAAATGTAGAAATTAGTTTTTGTGGTTATCAACATCATGCAGCAATTGCTACCAATTGAGCATAACATGACACTGAACCCAGAATATTCCTTGGAGCAAACATAAATGCTTTACTAGCACCACAGAACTACCGTTTACATTTTTCTGAAATATTAACCTGCAAATTGGTTTACTTACAGTCGACTATACTATATTGTCATATGGGATAGGTGAAAGGATTAAATTACTTTAAAGTATTAGCTTTAAATCACTGTTTTACTACTGAAAGTGGCTAGTTGAAAGCAATGAGAAAAATCCTAACCATTCATCCATTATGCACAAGAATCTGACATTTTTTGCAACATAATGGTCCCATATTTACACAATATCACTCTTTCTTATAAATCTTCCTCAACAAAGGTTTCTGAACAGTTCAGATTTAATTAACCTGAATTTGCTGATTCTGGATCTCTGCTGGTGTTTTGCAGTAATCTAGGGCATATTTCTGGAAAACAGCACATAGGGGCAAACAAGATGCTCTCAGATGCACCATGTCAGGTCCTCTTATCAGGATTTCCCCTGTGCTGAATGCATGTGTGAACACAGGAGAGAGGCGGGGGGACGTGGGAGCTCTAGGCAGAGACAGGCTGTGTTCTGTGAGGCTCAAGCACAGACCTCCTCTGGCAAATCTAACCACACATGAAAGGAGACAGCAGCATTTATAACTTGGCTTTGTCTGGGGGGCGTATCTGAAACGTGAATTAAGTCGAACTATACAGGCAAAACGCTGACTCTAAATATTTCCAGCATTAAAAAATGAATCAGAAAGCATTGTTAGCTAGATTTCAAACTCTCTGAGACAAGTTTTTCTCTCCCTGTCTGATGTCTGTGAACCCATTAACCACTGACCCAGAATTTTGATCCCACTCTAAAAGGTATTTTCAGTAGCTCTAGGGTCAGACGGTTCATTTAAACAGTGTTGATAAAAGTGGACAGCTACATTCTCACACATATTTCAAAATTCACTCTGATCTTTAACTGCAGTAAACCAATAGCATTCCTTTCTATGGCCGCCTGGTTTCCATTTTGTGTATATAAAATGCAATTTTGTTGCTTTAATCTCTTCAGACATTTAATGAAATAAACTGCTTAAACATTGGGGATTGTGTTTTGGCAGAACATCAAGGAACCTTAGGCTATGCTTTCTATTTAGAGCACACACACACACACTCACACACATGAAAAAGCGACCTATTGTGTTGACTTCATTCCCCCTGCATAGTATAGTCAAATGTGTCCTAACTTGCTCTCCATTTTTGAGAAATGGGTCATACACATAAACTTTGAACTGGAGTTCTAAAACATGCATTTTAATGAACAATGCAGAAATCACCTCAACTTTGTGTGTGCCAGATGTGGAATGTGTGTGCTATTCCAGGATAATGGCTGATCTCTCCCACTGATAGATCAGGAGTCATGATGCTGTCAGATGTTATGATGAGATGAGATAAACAACTGAGAAAATAATACATTTAATCAAGCATCTGCTTTGAATTTCACTTCGTAGCCAGTTTGGTCCATGACATTTGATTGGGGGTAAGTGGGGAGTAAATATTTAAAATGAAAAAAGATGATGCCATACACGTTACAATATTATTATAAGAAGAATATTTCGATAGAAGAATGTTTCTGTGAATGTTTCATGAGCTGTAGGTGCATTTTGTGAAAGAAACATGCTGGAACAAAATACATACATTTCTAAGACCTTGACATATGCATTTTAAACTAGAATGTTTCTTTTCTTTATTGTGACCCATAAGTGTATTAAGTATACAGTAAGCAATACCTGCAACTTAATCCAAAACACAAAGAGCATAATGAACCTGAACTGTCTGTGCACATGTTTGAAATCAGTGTGCTGGTAGAAAGACCAGGGCACATTCCATAGTTCATGCTGGGCATTGTCTCCAATATAGCAGCTCTGCCTCACGCATGAGGAGTCACCACTGACCCTCCGTCCCTGGGAGAGAGAAGCAGGGTCACAGAGGGGAAAACGTTTCGGCTGTTTGCCGTTTCTTTGCAAAAGTCCTAAACATTTTATAATAAGTTGTAAACCTGTCGGGGGGAAAAAAAAACAAGGGCGCCAACAATCTTGTCAGGACTGTGCTTTTTTTCTTCTAGTCCAAAGGAAGACATAAAGATAACATAAAAGTCACATTGTAAAAACTTAAAATCTTCATGTTGTATTTTTCACTTTTTGAAATACATTTTGGTTTTTATGACTTTATGTAAGTATTTAGACATCTCGGGGGTTGGTAAAAGGCAAGACTGTAAATGAAAGCTGAAACATCCTGAAGTTTAAAACCTCTATAAAATGCCTCAAAAATTCTGGCTTAAAGCACCACAGTGCTGCCCAAGGCATTCTTCTCTGTCTGTAACGCCCATGTTAAAGATCAGTCATTTCCTCCAAAGTATGTTTAGGGACACTAAGCAGTCCATCCACAATCATATCTCACAGTTAGTGAACAGCATCAACCATGGGAAAAACAAGATTTTTCTTTTTCTATCAAATTAGGTCGGCTTGGCTTGATTGTTTTTATTTAATGTTCCTTAACATACTTTATGTTCATTATCATGAACTATTTCCTTGCCAAAGGGGTCAGTATGTTAAAAAACAAACAACATATATATATATATATATATATATATATATATATATATATATATATATATATAGGTAGTACACTACCGTTCAATAGTTTGGGGTCGGTAATATTTTTTTATGTTTTTGAAAAAGTCTCTTATGCTCATAATGCTTTATTTGATCACAAATACAGTAAATACAATGTGATTTTTTTTGTCACGTCCTTCAGAAATCATTCTAAAATGCTGATTTGGTGCTCAAGATTCATTTATTATTATTTTCAATGTTGAAAAAAGATTTGTTGCTTTTGTGGAAACAAAATGATTCTTCATTTATTCTAAAGCATTTATTTGAAATATAATTCTTTTGTAACATTATAAATGTTTTTACTCTCACTTTTGATCGATTTAATGAATCCTTGCTGAATGAAAGTATTCATTTCTTTAAGAAAAATAAAATCTTACTAACCCCAATTTTTTTAACAGTAGGGTAAACTTTATTCAATTCTTTGAGCTTGTGTTAAACTTCACTTACACTCACAAGAGCATTGCAACATACTGTCCATGGTTGTCCATTACCTATAAGTTCATGCAGGTCTTCCATCTTTCCATAACAGAATTTGCCACAGATTCCTCATTTGCTCTCTGAGAAGAGAAGAGACTGGGTCCACCACCCTCAGGACACCATTAAACCTCAAGCAAAGGGTGAGCCGCTCAGGAACAGTTCCGGGGATGTAGGTCCACTGCGCTGTGGCGTCCCAGACTACTTTGACCAGAGAGAGGTGCATCTCAGCAGGCACCCCCGACAGAAACGCTTCGTGATTTTTGGAGGACGCTGGCCAAAAACTGGCCTCACTTACAAGTAAGGTGTACAAGAAAACTACAAGTATTATATATATATATATATATATATATATATATATATATATATATATATATATATATATATATATAATCAATTGTATATTCATTAATATTCAGTAGGTGCTTTAGACCTACCTGTTATTCCATTCACTCCATAATAATATCAATAATAGCTAAATAATGACAAGTGATTAAAAGTGTGTGGGGGCATGTTGCATCCAGGATTATTAGTTTTATTATAGTTCACTAAAACAACAGGTTAACGGAAATAAAATATATAAAAATGTAATGGCAACATGTCTTCTTTTACTTTAGTTCAACTTGATACAAAAAATAACTTGAACTGAAATAAATGTTTTACTGAAATTAAACTATATTTTTAGAAACCAACCCCCCCCCCAAAAAACTTAAAAAATGACAATAACAAAACAAAATTATTAAAACTTGAACTAAAATGAAAATGAAATAAAAACTATAAAAGTATCTCAGTCAGTGATACTAAAATAACAGTGATCTCATATTTGTTGAAATACCCTAAAATTATGTATTATATGTTTTATAATTTATTAATTAACAGCAACAATAATAATCATCATCATAATAATCCTAACAATAACAATCCTGATTGCTTTCTAGAATTGTATAAAATGTAATATATAATAATAATAATAATATATAATAATATTTTTGGCTCTGTGAGAAACTGCTTTTGTTCCTGTTGCTTTAAATAAAAGCGTTTGGCAAATATAAAATAATAATACTTATTATTATATAAAGACACAATTGTTATTATTAATATTAAAATATTTTATTATTATTATTCTTATAATCACACATTTTATACCATTTTTATTGTTTTGATGATTGTTGTCCAACACATTTCTGTTTTTTTGTACTTTTTTTTGGTGAAGAATAACAAGGTCCAGATCTTTTCAGTTGCTGCGTCTCAATTCACATACTTATACTACATACTTTTAGGGCGTATTATAAGTAGGCAAATTGAGACGCAGCATCTGAAAAGATCTGGACCTTGTTTAAACCTTGTGAGGAAAAAGTAGATACTTTTGAGTGTGTAGCAAAAGAGTGCACAAGCTTTGGGACATACAATCACGTCATACTATCACATACAATAGCGTCTTTAACAGTTGCTCTCTGTCGCTTCTTTACAGTAACCTTTATCTAAACCTCTCACCGTCGGCTGCGCATATCCACCATTCTTTGTAGTTTTTAACACTTTTTACTTGTGTTTGTAGTTCCTCCTCCAAAGCGCAATGGGTTGTGGGCAATATTAGCCTTTAGAGTGAGCACGGATCCACACTTCGAAAATCTTCCGGAAATAGTTGACTATCAGGGGACTTTTGACATACTCTTTTCAACATACTATGCTTTGGGACACACTTATTCTAATCTCACATACTATTTAGGATAGATATTTTGGACATTGGGATGCAGGGAGTGTCTCAGAGCCTTTTTCTTTTCAACAAAAGAGTCATTTCCCCATTTTTTTCAATATCTGAATTAATAGTAATATTTGTGCGCTGATAGCACTTTCTATCTCTGTTCTGATCATACCTAAGCAGACAGTTTATGTGGAGGAATGCAGGGGCATTAAAGTCAGACCTGTTACATTCAGGAAGAAAAGGCCCGTCTTTAAAATACAAAGTAATCAGCCACATTTGTACAAGCATCTATTCACAGGCAGCACAGTGTGGATGCATCCGGTGGAAGATGTAGGATACACTGTTTTCTTTCTATGGTCGTGTCGCTCTTGATTGTTCTTTGTGTAACAGTGTTATGGCTGAATAGTACAAGGGTGTGTACAGCGTGGATTAGAATGGGACAGTATAATATAAACTAGATGTTTACATTGAAATATAGTATATAACAAAGAAAACAAGACTCAAACTGAACGTAACAGAATATACATGTTACAATATAGTCATAGTATTGCTATTGTGATTTTTTTTATTTTGCTATTGGAGCATATAAGAACACAAAAATATATTTGTTGTAGTTTCCATTCACTGCTATAGAAGTTTACCCAACTATGACGACTTGCGCTTCTAAAAAACCCATAAATGTGAAAAGCATAAACATAAGAACACAAGCATAAAAAATAGTATCAGAAATGCTAAGCCGGAGAGGCTGAATGAATCGAGACACATTCCATGACACAGACAGGTGTGTGGGCCCTCTGATAAAGCTTGGCTTCCTTTATTAAAATGCGCATTTCAAAATAATCTCTGATACAAGTAGAAACTTTTATAAGTTACTGTTAACTTGAGCTACACAAATTATTACTGCTGTTCAACACAAAAATTTGAAGAATGCTCAATTAAGTGCTCACATTTGTGTGGATGACTATAATAAAACGTTAATCATGCCCAAATTGTAAGTGAAGATCGAGAACAGTCTGATATGATACGTTGTCTGAAGTTACATGATTCCTGGTGAGTTCTGCTCCTGTCAGAGAACTGGGTCATAAAGCTGCACACATAATACCAACCACAACAACCACAGTTTCATTATGCCCATAAAATAACCAATCAGAGCACATTATGAGGTCATGTGACATGCTCACCAGACAGGTGCCTATGGTGATGAATAATAAAGACGAATCACAGGTGGTCTCTGATGTGGGTTTGTGTCGGTTGGTGGTCCAGCAGTGAAAGACCGGTGGTCTGAAACACAATGTGTTGATGCAGGAGCAAAAGTGATCACATGTTTTTTGTTGATACACTTTGAGCATTTCTCAAATTCTGTGTTCAGAATCCAGCGCTTCCCGTGGCAGATGAGCGAGGATAAAGTGAGGCGAGTTTTACAGGAAGCTCTCAAGGTCTGGAGTGATGTCACACCTCTCACCTTTACTGAGGTTATCAACCAAGAGGCCGACATAGTCATTGACTTCACAAGGTAAAAAAAAAACCCAAAAAAACACCTTTCACTATGTAAAAAAGTAACAAAGTGAAGGATTGGTAATTTTGTAATTTTTGCTTTAGGTCTCTAGCTCATCTTTATCTTCCTAAACCACTAATAAGACTTCATAGTGACATCTGTTGGCATAAATGCAGTGCCATGCAAAATCATGTTCTCTGGTACAGTTATTTCTGAAATACCCTCTTCATAGATGTATTTGTCATCCTTGATTACTTTATCCTGCAAACAAAGTGTCCAATAATAAAAGCGTTACAAGATAAAATGATAGTACAGATGATACAGTATAGTATAGTACAGTATAATATGGTATACAGTACAGTATAACACACTACTGGTCAAAAGTTTGGGATCTGTACGATTTTTTTTATATTTTGGAAAGAAGTCTATTATGCTCGACAAGGCTGCATTTATTTGATCAAAAATCCAGTAAAAAAATTTTATTGTGAAAAATGTTTTAAATTCTTTATCTGTTTTCTAGTTGAATTATGTTAAAATGTAATTTATTCCTGTGATGCAAAGCTGCATTTTCTGCATCATTACTCCAGTCTTCAGTGTCACATGATCAGAAATCATTCTATTATGCTGATTTGCTGCTCAAGAAACATTTCTTATTATTATGAATGTTGCAGACAGTTGCGTAATATTTTTGTGGAAAGGGCCGCATATATTCGTAATAGAAAACTTTAGTAAACTTACTCTCTACTGTCACTTCTGATCAATGCATCCTTGCTGAATAAAAGTATTGGATAAAAAAAATCTTACTGACCCAACTGGTAGAGTGGTGTAGTAAAGTACAATATACAGTAGCATTCTGCTGGACATGCAATCTCAAGATAGCAGAATAAACAGCTTTTTCTTGACCCCTGATATTCATTTTAATTTCATGTTTTAATATGTATGTCTTTAGGTATAAAACTAAAGAAATTAATATATGGAAAAACTTTACATTATTACTATATATCCTATATTAGGTACTGGCATGGTGATAATTTGCCATTTGATGGCCCTGGTGGGATCCTGGCTCATGCTTTTTTCCCAAGGACGCACCGGGAGGGAGACATTCATTTTGACTATGATGAGTCCTGGACGGTGGGCAATGAACTTGGTAAGTGGTAAAGATAAAATCCTCATCTTACTGCTTCACTGCCTGCCACTTTCTTGGAAAACTGTAAATCCCTGATACAGGTAACACATTCTTGGGATCAGTACATCAGTGAATGTATCATAGATTATGCTTTCAACACACCTATAAAAATTACCTGTAAAGTTCTGATTCATCTCTGATTCGCTTTAACTTGACTTTGTGTAGACAAGCAGAAAAAAATGCTTTAGATTTTTTTGCATATCTGACACAAATCTCAAACAGGATCCACATTTCACTGATTAAACCAATCAGACCGATTAAAATCAGATTTATTTTCATCATTTGATGTGACGTGTGTGAGCAAAGAAGTTTGTTGTAATGTGTAATGTTGCTTAAAATACATTTTGAGTTCAGCACCTCAGTGAGAGAGGCAAAATTTATATTTTAACGTTTACATCATTACTACAGAAACTGATGTACTGTAGAAGCACCAGATATTGATGGATCAGAAGAGATTAGAAAAACAAAATGACAATCATTCCTTAAGATCACATTTGAAAACCAAATCAGATTTGTGTGAAAAAAAGCATAATTTCATTTGTCATCCTACAGGAACAGACCTTCTTCAGGTGGCAGCACATGAGTTTGGCCATGTCCTGGGTCTACAGCATTCTTTGGAGCCTGGGGCCATCATGTCGCCATTTTACAGCTTCTCCTATCCTCTCCAGCTCAGTGAGGATGACAAGAAAGGGATCCAGTACCTCTACGGCCCCCGACCGCAAGCCCAGCCCCAAGTCCCGATGGAAACCAATGAGATTATCACCAGTGCAGTGAGTCACTGAACGCATCATCCCGCTTCACAGTTTATCTGCGGTCAATTACACTTGAGAAATTATTATTAACATTGAAAAGAATTAAATGATGTCAGCAGCAACATCAACAGCATAATGTTTATTACCAAAAAAAAAAAATATATATATATATATTGAAAAAAAAAAAATGGTGAGGCATTTAAAATAGATGTGAATGGGGCCAGTCCGTTAATGTTAAAATACTCATTATTTCATTAGTATAGATGTAAACAATTTGTGTGTTAACATATCACATTTTAGTGTGAAAAAACATTTACTAACCTTTTCTGTGTGACGTTATATCCAATTTTACAACTTAAACCCTTAAATGTCCTAAAATTATGATTTTAACAGCTCTACAGCTCAAATAATACACATTTTAACAATTAATGTCATTAATAATTCATCTCCATTGTAAGTGCTTTACTTTAACCTCAATTTTTCATATTTATATATTTGTTTTATGGTAATAAATATTATTATTATTATTGTATTACAATTGTGTTATTGTATTATACCAAGAACATTTAAAATATGAAGTATTTCAAATTAGTTTAATTAATTGCTCCCTTTATTCTCACTCCGGTTATTCCATCTCCTCTTCTCCCGCTGTCATTGTCTGTAGCCTGACGCTTGTCACACAGATTTCGATGCTGTGTCTATAATCCGTGGGGAATTGTTCTTCTTCAAGGCCAGCTATGCCTGGCGCATCAGGGACGGTCGTCTGCAGGCGGGATACCCTGCCTTGGCCTCCCGACACTGGAGGGGCATTCCAGAGAAAATAGGCGCCGCCTATGAAGACAAAAAGGGCAATATCTGGTTCTTTGAAGGTGGGTGAGTGTAACACCGGTGGCTGACTGTGGTGATTTGTGGTTGGAGGACAGGATCAGACAGGCCTGGTTATATACTACATATCTATGGTGACTGATGGTGCAGTACTTCCCTTTGACCCATATATGAAGCATCCTGAATTGTGCTTCTAATGCAGGGCATGATAAAACATGACTGTTGTGGATTTCCTGCTGTGAGGAGGTTGCTTCACAGTAAGCTGCTTCATGTAGAGACTGAGGGACTGTTTTGCACATGCGAAGTGTGTTCGGAAAAACTTCCTGTGTAGTTAATAGTTGGCCTTCCACCGACAGTCCGTGGTCTTCATTATTCCTTTGCACAACAGTGTGCGTCAGTGATGATGTAAGTTATGTGACGAGTACATGTTGTTTATATATTTTAAGGTGGTGTGGGTTATTAATATTACCGGGGTAATATTAATTTTATTTGTTATTAATTTTAAGTTTATTTGTTAACTTCATATGTAGCCTGTGTTACTGAACCCCATGAAACAGACGGCCGTCATGTTTAGTTAGTTACCTCACATTTATATCCTTATTTGACTGTTTATTTAGCTGTGTAGCCTTCGTTAATTGAAGCCATTATTATATTGACCTTAATGTGTCAAATTACAGCTGGAAGCCGACAGGGTTTTCCCCTTTTAGCTTGGTCACGTGACCTACTTGTGGCGCGAAGCTGTGGTGTTGTTTAATGATCCTACCCTGACCCCTAGTGGTGATTTGCAGTGTTACATGTTATTCATATCTGCTGTAATTCGTTATTTTCACTATTTATGCCATTGAACTTTAATTAGTATTAATATTGTTTTACTGTTGTTGTCTTCTGCAGGCATCACAAACCACACATACACATATTGCAATGCCCTGTAGAGTTGTAAGAGGCCAATAAAGTTATCTAAAGAAAAGAAGTTGCTGCGTCTTCTCTGACCGGAGGATTATGCCAGTATACATACAATCAGCATATCATCACCGCAGCTGTTCCGTTACAAGTGGTCCTTCGAGCCGGATCGTGTGTATAACTGCGCCATGGCAACTTCCAACAACCAAGCAGGTGATCAACCTTCAGTTGTGTCCCACCCAAGACGGTCTCACCAACTCCCCAGGCACCTGCGTGACTTTGTCATTGATAACCCTGGCAATTTGCATAGTTGTGATGCCACACATCAAATGATAGAAGCGCAAGAGGAAGAGCCTCTAGACCATATTTTGCACGCTGGGTCAGAAGATCTCATGCTGGAAGGGATGGAAGCCTGCATGAAAGACATAACTAGGCAGATGAAACAACTACAGTCAGCCATGGACAGTGTTAAATGTAAAGCTTACCCTCAACAGCATTCATCCAACTTATCATATCCTCTTCGAAGCTCGAGCCTTTCTCATATTCACCACAGTGGAGAGATATGACCCAGAGTAGCGCCCACCATGGACCAGATGAGTTGGAAATCAGCTAATGGAGGGTTTTGTCAGCTCTTAGATAACACCGAACCTTACCCACTTACAGCACAGCCCATACAGGGAGACCTCTGCTCAACAACTCAGGCCACCAGATCTCTGGAGCCATCCGTCCAGTTAGCAGGACAACCACTAGACCTCAGTGTGTCCACTCGCCATTCAACTACTCTAACTGGACCAGAGACAGAGTTTCCACAGCTGCCTGCAGTCCAGCCTGCACCTACACACCTCACCCCGCCTACCCAGCGAACATATTCACCTCCTCTGCCCGTCCCGCATACAGGTCAGTACGTCCAGTCAGTGCACCAACCAGCTCAACAGACACCCCCAACAGTATATCTGCCAAATCAGCCAGCAGCCCTGCGGACATATTCACCTGCCCCGTATATACCTCAGCTAGTCCAGCCTGCACCTACACAGCATCAAAGTATACCTCAGCCCTTACTCACAACTGTACAACAGCAGACTTATCCTCGACATGTCCAGCATCAGATCACTCCTGTACCTGGACCACAGCTTGGATTTCCACCTGCTTCACTCCAACAACAAGGGATAAGAACAAACTCCCGTTCTATCCCTCCTCATCAGCCACCTACTGATCTAGGAACAGCCTATCCACTCCCACAGACCAGATATCTCCCTGAAGTTCAATCACAGCCATACCAGTCTGGATTTCAGTCAGCTGCACACAACCCACAGCTTACTCAAAGGGCTGCCTCACCTACAGCACCAGGATACATATCTCCCTACAACTATCCTGCAATACTCACCATGACAGAAATGGCTATTGCAGCCTCGGTATTCCAAAGCCCAAACTGCCTCTCTTCAGTTCTGGGATGGAGAGTGATTTCATCATGCTGAAAAGGGGACTGGATAGTTTACTTGGTCCACACCGACATTTGACTGAAGATTATAAATACCAAGTATTACTTGATCATCTCAAACTGCCTAGCGCCTACCAAATGGCAAAAAGATACATACACGACCCTACACCATACTCCAGTGCAATGGACGCTCTGCAGCATCGATATGGGCAGCCAAGACAGTTGGTACAGGGAGAATTAAAGACCATATTGAACTCTCCTCCCGTGAAACCTGGCGACGGAAAGGCTTTCGAAGATTTTTCCTCAGCTGTTAACACTCTGGTGGGGATGCTAAGTCGCATGGACGGTCCTGCTCAGTCTGAACTGCAGTGCGGCTCCCATGTAGACACCCTCCTTGGTAAGCTGCCTGGGAACTACAGGGATAGCTTTTCTGAATTTTGT
This sequence comes from Meda fulgida, assembly GCA_030578275.1. NCBI lineage: Eukaryota > Metazoa > Chordata > Actinopteri > Cypriniformes > Leuciscidae > Meda > Meda fulgida. The sequence continues at coordinate 17,248,318 of CM060623.1, read as the reverse complement.
ATTAAAGGAGGCATCATCCGCAGCGGGAGTGACCAGACATACACCTTACCCGACCTAGCTGAATGGCTGGATAGGAAGGTTCAGGTACACCAGGTGTCTCGACGTGCAGCAGAATCCAACTCAGCTGATCCCAGTCGTATCACACAGAGAGAGATCAAAGCAGGTAAATCACAATGGGTCAAACCAGCCTCTGTTTACTTCAGCAGTGACTCTACAACAGTCAAACATCAGCAGACCTCCACAGTGACAACGGACCAACCTCCAGTTGGGTTCAAGGAAAAATCAGCCCACAAGCAAAGTGAGAGAGCGCTTTAAGCCCTATTGTCCATATTGTAGGACCACACAGGATCATTACCTCAACGGCTGTGCAGAGTTTGAAAGAATTCCTACTGAAGAGAAAGCCACCTGGATAAAGGACAAAGGAAAATGTTGGAGATGTGGGCGTGGACAGTCTCCAGAGAGCTGCACCCTAAAGAAACTCTGCTCCATGTGCAACAAACAACACCTGCCGATACTTCACGAAGTTGTGGCCCAAGACCCAAATCAAACACCAAACAAGGTCAAACACCTTGGGTTTAGCGGGGAAGTGGAGTCACTCAAATTGAAGACCATCAGACAGGATGTATTGCAGCTCCAGGGAAAGACAGTGTTATTTCAGGTGTCCGCTGACACTCAACCACGCACTTATCACTCCATCAATCAAGCCTTCACTGCAACCGAACTCCAACTGGCTGAGCAGTCATGTCCAGGTGACAAACTAGCAAGAAATTACAACCACCTGAAAGGAATTCCCCTACAGACATTCACTAAAGTGCAGCCGATGCTACTGATTGGATCTGACCATCCTCATCTAATAACTTCGATCCACTCAGTACGTGCAGGACCGATAGGAGCACCAGTAGCAGTCTGCACCCGACTTGGCTGGGCAGTGCAAGGACCCACTAACTTTCTTCAGCATCCACCCGGTGAGTGTTCCTTCCTTCACCTGTCAGTAGACACACCTTGCTCCAACCTACACAAAGATGTTCAATGCCTGTGGCAGCTTGACATTTTGCCATATAAAAGCGAGAGGGAGGTGACACGATCCAAGCAAGATCAAGCAGCCCTCACCATGCTTGAGGAGAAGAGCACCACTGTAATCGTGGACGGTGTCTTAAGATACGCAACGCCCCTCCTTCGGAAGCTAAACATAGCTCTGCCCTGCGCATCACCTGTTGCAGTGATGTCCCTCCTTTGCTCTACAGAACGCCGACTATCTACCAATCCTGAGTTTGCTACGGTTTACAATCAGGAAATACACAAGCTAGTGGAGGCGGGATATGCTGAGCGGATCACCAGTGAGGAGGCCAGTCGCTCTGCCGAATCCTGGTATATTCCACACCATTTAGTACATCATAACGGAAAGGCAAGAGTGGTATTTAAATGCTCCTTTCGGTACCAGGAGAGTGCCCTGAATGATGACCTACTACCAGGGCCTCATCTCGGACCGTCATTATTGGGAGTTCTGCTCAGGTTTCGAGAACATGCAGTCGCTACCAGCGGAGACATACAGGCTATGTTTCATCAGATCAGACTCCTTCCTGAGGACTGCCCACTCCTCCGCTTCCTCTGGCGAGACATGGATAGAGACAGGTCACCCGATATCTATGAGTGGCGTGTACTGCCATTCGGTACAGTTTGCAGTCCGTGCTGCGCCATATACGCTGTGCAGCGTCACGTTCGTGATCACTAGAGCGGCAACGAGGACTTGCTGGAGACGGTAATTACCTCGTTCTATGTGGATAACTGCCTGAAATCGCTTTGCACGACACAGCAGGCAAAGGTTCTTCTCGACCGCCTGAGAGCCCTCCTAGCGACAGGTGGATTTGATATAAGGCAGTGGGCATCCAACAGGACAGAGGTAATCTCTCACCTCCCAACTGAGGCACGATCAATAACATCTGAGCTCTGGCTAACTGCTGAAGGAGATGACCCGAAGGAGTCCACTCTCGGCCTGGTTTGGCATTGTTTGGCAGACACACTGGGTTATAAATGTCAGCCCGTGACGCCTAAACAGCCCACCATGAGAAATGTATTTAGGGTGGTTGATTCACAATACGACCCGATCGGATACATAATCCCCTTCACTACCCGGGCTAAAGTCCTGGTTCAGGCTTTGTGGGCTACTGAAAGACAGTGGGACGATCCTATTGCAGATAAGTTACTTCCATTGGGGCAGGCCTGGGAAAGTGAGCTCCCTCAATTGCAGAACATAGTTCTTCCCCGTTGTTATGTTCCAGAAGCTGCTGACAATGATTCATCAGTGAGGCAGATTCATATTTTTTGTGATGCCTCGGAGAAGGCGTACGGATCTGCCGCCTGCCTGCGAGTGGAGGACCCAGAGGGATGTGTCACTGTGTCATTCATTATGGCCAGGTCGCGGGTTGCACCCAAACGACAACAGACGATGCCGCGACTGGAATTATGTGCTGCACTCACTGGAGCCCAGCTGGCCAAAGTGCTCCAGACCGAACTGACTTTGCCCATCCAATCCGTAGTGCTGTGGTCAGACTCAACAACTGTACTGAGCTGGATACAGTCAGAGTCTAACCAATACAAAGTATTTGTTAGTACAAGAGTTACTGAAATACTCAATCTGACCAAGCCCGGGTCATGGAGATACATTAACACGGACTTGAACCCCGCTGATGATATCACTCACGGGAAGACTCTCTTTGAATTGTCCCAACCCAACTGTTGGAGTCAAGGGCCTTCATTCCTGCATCAGTCTTCAGATCATTGGCCAGTGAACCCCTCAGTGCACATAGAGGAAGCAGATGAGTTGAGAGCTCAAACCTTCTGTGGCCATATGTCTACTATTAGCAGTGTTGAGTCTGATCCTGCTAAATACGATACATGGACTGAACTACTGCAGGCTACATATCAGTTCCTTCATGGGGCGGCTGCTCCAGCTATGCCTGCAGTCGACCGTATTGAGATGGAGACTACTCTACTAAGAAGGATACAATCTGATAGTTTCCCGGAAGAATTAAAGGCACTTAAACAGGGCAAATCAGTCCATTCAGGCAGCCGTTTAAGTGCTCTAAGCCCCGAATATGAACAAGTATTAAGCCTCATTCGGGTTGGTGGTCGACTACGCAAAGCAGAGAGTCTGATTAAAGGCAGTCTTCACCCCGTTGTTATCAGCCCTGATCATCCGATCACACAACTGTTGGTGAAGGATTACGACAACTGTCTGCATCACGCTGGTACTGAGAGAACCTTTGCTGAGATCCGGAGAAATTACTGGATCTTACATGGTTGACAGGTAATTGAGAAACACTGTGCAGAATGCTGTTTGTGGAGGAGCAAACCAGTAACACCAATGATGGCCGACCTGCCTGCTGCGCGGCTCCGGATCAACAAACCCCGTTCTGGTCCACTGGGGTCGACTGTTTTGGGTCCTATACAGTGAGAATCGGAAGAAGGCACGAGAAACGGTGGGGCATAGCCAAATCTTGGCAGACCGGTTCTGGAGACAATTCACCCGTCAGTACCTTCCTGACCTTCAGCGCCGCCATAAGTGGAGGAACCCTACTGTTGTCCTCACTGCGGCCCAAGTGGTTATGGTAGTAGATTCTCAGCTTCCTAGGGCACTTTGGCCCATAGGAAAGGTCATTAAAGTTCATCCCAGTGGAGATGGGACAGTTCATTCAGCAGATGTCAAAATTAAGGGGGCAGTCTACACTCGTCCGGTTACCAAACTGGTACCCCTCCCCAAAATGCCAGAGGATCACTTGTACACCAGGGACCTTTAGCAACAGCAGGGACCTGTACTTCTCCTACACATTCATACATGAATGTGGGGGCGGCTGTTGTGGATATCCTGCTGTGAGAAGGTTGCGTCACAGTAAGCTGCTTCATGTAGAGACTGAGGGACTGTTTTGCGCATGCGCAGTGTGCTCGGAAAAACTTCCTGTGTAGTTAATAGTTGGACTTCCACCGACAGTCCGTGGTCTTCATTATTCCTTTGTACAACAGTGTGCGTCGGTGTATTACCGGGGTTATATGTTTATTTGTTAACTTCATATGTAGCATGTGTTACTGAACCCCATGAAACAGACGGCCCGTCATGTTTAGTTAGTTACCTCACATTTATTTCCTTATTTGACTGTTTATTTAACTGTGTAGCCTTCGTTCATTGAAGCCGTTATTATATTGACGTTAATGTGTCAAATTACAGCTGGTAGCCGACAGGGTTTTCCCATTTTAGCTTGGTCACGTGACCTACTTGTGGCGCGACGCTGTGGTGTTGTTTAATGATCCTACCCTGACCCCTAGTGGTGATTTGCAGTATTACATGTTATTCATATCTGCTGTAATTCATGTTAATTTCACTATTGATGCCATTGAACTTTAATTAGTATTAATAATGTTTTACTGTTGTTGTCTTCTGCAGGCATCACAAACCACACATACACATATTGCAATGCCCTGTAGAGTTGTAAGAGGCTAATAAAGTTATCTAAAGAAAAGAAGTCGCTGCGTCTTCTCTGACCGAGGATTAGGCCAGTATACATACAATCAGCATATCATCACCGCAGCTGTTCCGTTACAATGACCATGTTGAACAAATGCTACTAACAACAGATAAATACACTTGTGTTGTGCAGCGCAGTCTCTAAACAGAATACACTGTAGGTTGTTACTGTAGCTGAGATGGTACTTTCTCTAAATGAATTTCACTGAGCTTTACAATATTGAGAATTTGGTTGAAATTCAGTGCATTTAGACTAACACTGAATTTAGACTGACTGAACGGCCCGTGTACTTTTTGATCATTTAACTTCCTGTTTGGAATGGAATAACGAGAAATGAAAACCTGCTTGTTTATTCGTTTTTTTGTTTAGTTTAAAAAACGAAAAATTTGTTTTTGGCTCGATTTTTCATTTTTTTGTTTGTGGTTTACAAATTGGTTTTATGGGTTCGATATTTCATTTGCACACGTGGGCGGCGTTGATACACCCCTTTCATCTGATTGGTCAAACCGCTCCGCCTTCAGTACGAGCTTTTCTTTCTGTCAGACAGAATTGATTTTTTTTTCCACTTCTCTTTTATCCAAAGAGACGGAACTATTTGCACTGTATTTACATGGTAAATACATCATGCTAAAATAATCTGTCATAGGCCTACTGTGGCTCACATTAATGGGGTCGCTTGCAAGTCTACCCTGAACCTATGCTAGTCAAGTCAAGTAAAACATGGGGTACATTATAAATGTAAATGCCGTAAATGTTCTTCATTTTTTCACTATTAGAGTTAGCACCTGTGACTGACTCAAGACAATTTTATAGATAAGATGTCTTAAATTCACTTTTTCATAAATTAACACCATAAAAAGTCTAAGCATGCCATATTGTGATCTGTATATGATTGAAATTGTGTACTTTTAAAGCTACAAAAGCTTTTAAACCCTCTAGCTACTTTTAAAGCTTTAGAGGGCTATATATTACATTTTTTATAATGATTAATATGCTAACTTCTGCTGCAAAAACATCTTCTTAAGCCATCTTAGAATATTGATCATTCAAAAGGCTAAACATATAAGGATTTTGTTATTTTTTTTCACCCAGTGTAGCAACTCATAATGTAATAACAAAGCATAATGTAATAGGTATTACATTATTAATGTAATAAATGTTTTTATAATGTAGTAATTTTGTCAAAATGTAATAAAATCTTTTATGTTGAAATGTATTCTTAGTTCTCTTTTTGTTTCTGTAGTTTTGTAGTTTTTCCTGTTGATTAGTCTACCCTAGGTGTGTCTGTTTACTTATCTTGTAAAGCTTGTTTGTCCCTGTATATATATTTACACTGAATTAAAATCACTGAATGAAAATCATACATTAATGCTGTCATATTTATAATGAACTCTTTTCCTTGTGTCCTATGTAAGGTTCCAACTACTGGGTGTTTGACACAGAGCACAAGATAACAGGACCGGACCCTCTGCAGACTATAGGCCTCCCTGTCACGCACATTCAGGCTGCACTGCGCTTAAAGGAGCACCATGGCCTCCATACATATTTCTTCAAGTCAGGAAACTACTGGCGTTTGGATCCCCAAGAGAACAGAGTGGACGCACCCTTCCCACGCAGCATCCAGCAGGACTGGTGGGGCGTCCCTGATGAGATTGATGCTGCCTTCCAGGATGCTCACGGTACTTCCAGCTCAGCCTTTTTAATACATATCAGTGAATGTTAATACTAACATGAAAGAAATCAGGTCTCATAAGTTAAGAAAGATTTTTGAAAGTTTGTGCGTTTTTGAATTAATCGAGTGACTGATTCAATAACCCATTTTTAAATAAGTTTTGAACCAATTGTTTTGAATTAAAGGTAGGGAAGGCAATTTCAGAGAGGCAAGCAATAGCAAGCTAGCTTTGAAAGCATAAAATACCCACCCTCCCTTCGGGGCGTCTCCAAAGCCACGCCTCCTCCAAAAGAAATGAACGTGCACAGCTGAGTCTGCAACGCTTCACGAGACATGAAGTTAAATGAAAGCACATAACATTACAATAATAATGAATGTAAACATCTTACAGAGTTCTGACTTGTATACCACCTGACTGCTGTAGATTCATTTCGGCTTTGATGGTGTTGACAGAAACTTAAAAATATGAGTCTTAGGATGTGAACAGCTCCGAGTAGTACGTCACAGGTTGCCTTCTCGTAATTACGGTTATGACATGGCTTGAACGCAGCATAAGCTTGTTGTTCTGGTTCAGGAGGAACTGTAAAAGGCGGAAGCAGATTTTTTGAGCTGCATTAAATAGTCTGTGTAAATACAACTAAATGCCACTTCAGACGCAGACGCAAAACCTCTGCAATTCAAAGATGGATTATGTTGATACTGATTTGATTGGTAATAGCCCAATTGTGTTTTATTATTCTGATTTAATTTATTGATTCAATGGAAGAATTAACATAAAAGATGATGGATCATTATCAACAAAATCCCCCCAAAAATATCCAAAACGTTTTTATTTGTCAGTATCGGACGTCCCTAATCTTAGAATAGTCATTTGGTCATAAAGAGTCATAAATCTATTTGTAACTGATGCTGCACATGAACGTATGCAGAGCCGGACAGTAACGGAGTACATTTACTTGAGTACAATTTTAAGGGATCTGTACTTTACTTGAGTATCATTTTTGGGGAGTACTCCTGACTTTACTCAAGTACATTTGAGAGGCAAATATTGTACTCTTTACTCCACTACATTTCTATCCATAACCGTGAGTACCCGTTACTACTTCTAACAAAAAAAGGAAAAAAGAAAAATCTCGGAAACCCTCAATTTGTTGTTTCCCTTTCAAACGTTATTGGATTGTGCAGGCGCCACTGATTGAGACAACCTATCAGCAATCACCTTCAGCTTTCCACCAAAGTCAACTCTATGCTCAGATTTAGATAAGAGACGAAACCATGGACGAAACAATGGATGAAGACGCAGCAGGTCCATCCCGGGAATGTGCCAACCCGTGGCCCCACCCCAGACTATTTACATTTTCTGAATTTTCTGATATTTTGTTCAATGTTAAATTAAGCAACATGGCAAAAAGTTGAAAATTACTTGATTTTACTTTCAATTCCTTTTACATTCTCCAAGGTATTAACATTAACATTTTTCATAACTCCATGTAGGACGTTTCTGTGCATAAATGTAAGCACTGTGGCAGTAGTAATGCAATATTTAGAAAATGTACTCTTGATACTCAAGTACTTTTAAAAACAAGTACTTCAGTACTTTTACTTAAGTAGACATCTGACTGTAGTACTTTTACTTGTACTTGAGTAAAATTTAGCAAGGGGTATCTGTACGTTTACTCTAGTAATGAAGCTGTGTACTCTGTCCGCCTCTGAACGTATGTGACGTATGAACGAAATGACTTCAATGATTTTGAGTCACTTTGACCCTGAAAAAACATTTTCTCCATTTAACTAAGACTTTTTTAGTGGATAAAACTCAAAATATGTTTGTGGGTCGAAGCGACTCAAAAAGATGCAGCAGATCACGTTCACAGAATAAAGGCACTCATAGCTTCTTAATTCTGTATACTACATTATTGTACTGTAGTCATTTTCTTATTTCGGAGCTTCACATTGATTTGCTTCAAAATGATGGTGCTTCAATCCAGGAAAGGGAATTGGAGAGAAACGTCATAGGCAGTCGTTTGATTTGTCATTGCTCTGCCAATATGAATTGGTGAGTGTGACAGACCTCTGACAGAAGAGGGCGATATTTCAGCAGCAGCAGTCAGTGACGGTTGTTTTGAATCAAGTTGTTTTGATATATGACATACTACTTGTGCACACTCACTTTATACAATTTATAATTGCAGTGTATAAATACATTGGTTTATGAATGCAAAAATGTTTCCCATTAATGCTTTTTCTTGCATTATTTTTATAAAAATGTTTTATACTCTACAGGCTTTGCCATCTTCATCAGTCGCCGACAGTACTGGAAGTTTGACCCAGTTCAGCGTAAGGTTTTGGAAGGGTACCCACGCTACATTGGTGCAGACTTCTTTGGATGTAACATGCCATAAACCCTCAGGAATTTCTGTCTCTTTCACCATGTTCTCACACTCTGGTTTGAAGCATACAGTGTAAATTTCTCAACATTTTCATGATGACGAACTGTACTATGGTACTTAAGTTCTTGTTCCCCCCGGGCATTTCTTTTCCCTTCACCTCAAAAATGTCTGATTAATCAGATTTCTTCTCAGGAAATCTTGCACATCTGAGCTTTATGAACCACGAGCAGCTATGTCTGTATTTGTTGTATATCAAGTAACCACTGTGTAAGAAGACATAAATACCCTGTTGTTAAGGTGCTAAATAAGGTGCTAAACATTTGTCAGGGATCTTTGCACCAGTTGCAATGTCCATGACTCTAATCTCAAAGTTTTTACAATTCTTTGCAAGTTGTACTGTATCTTAAACTGTGCAGTTTGTATTAATTAATAACACACACACACACACACACATTAAGTTTCTCTTATTCAAAATGTGTTTTGTGTTTGGTAATGTTTTTTTTAAGAACACAAACTCTTGACAGATAAGCATTTGTTTATGATGTTGAGACTGTATGTTAGACTAATATACCAACAGACTAACTGGCACTCAGTGCAGGACACTGACAATGTTTTAAATCACCACTTTTATACAAGCGTGTAATTTTTTTCACATCATCTGTGTTAATTTTTCTTCTATATTTTCTCAAGTTTTTTAGCTTTTACACTATTTTCTTTTGCTTTTCTTATTTACTGTGTAAATACTTTTATATAAAACGTGTGTTGTATTTTGGTACAATTAAAATATTCCCAGACCACTTATTTTTCCGAACCTTTCTGTGATCCACTCGTTTATAATTGTTGTTTTATTCATAGGTATATTTATAGTTTTATTTGTCATTTTATTTGCAAATGTATTTATAATGGATCATCCGTTCGTTCGTTATTCATTAATTCATTTATTCACTCCTTTAAAATGAAAACAAATAGGCTACAAGCAGAAAAAGAAAAGGCTATGCCCAAAGTGTCATGAAAATAAATAGCCTACGTTGTATATAACAAATATAGGCCTATACATTTTTCAAAACATAATTTGTACAATCTATTCATTCTCAATTTATAAAAAAAAACAATTTTCATAATTTACATTTACGCCAATAGAGTGCCGAAGTTACGACGTCACTTTGTAGGCCAAAACGCGGAAGTGAGTTAGCATTTAAGCACTCCCGGTTCCCTCCTATGGTTCCCTCGCTCTAAAGTCAATTGGATTTTTGAATGGGTTTTTGCTAAATCGCCTGAAATAAGGTCTGTGGTTAACAAAGCCTCTAAATATTTTCACGTTTTGATCTATGACATAAAACACACAGTTATATCTGTGTTTTATGACATAGATCAAAACTTGAAAATATTTAGAGGCTTTGTTAACCTGCTTGTGGTTTTTAAACTTTATGTGTCTGCTTGTGTTTTAAAAAAAAAGTTATATAGGCTTCAAAATGTATAAATTTTGGATTAACTTGTAAACATTATCTTGATAAACAAAACGTGTAAGGGTCACAACTCTTTGTTGAACACAGATCTTATATTTTGCGATTTCCCAAAAGTCTATGGGGGAAAGCATAGCTTTTCGATCGAGCGAACCTGTCGGCTAGCTTCCGAGTTGTCCTACAAAGTGACGTCATCACTTCGGCACTCTATATTTATTACATCACGTCAGCGAAACCGTGCGATCTCATTGGTCCACGGAAGAACAAGAGAATTTTGCTTAAACACGTGGAGGTGTTGAAGCGACTGATGAAGCCTGGACGTCTCACTCCGCCCCATATCCTAACACAAACATTATGAATATAGTTGACGCTAACACTAATCGCGGACATGCATTTATTGATGCATAGCCTATCCACACTGAGCCGATCGATTGTTTGTTAGTGTAGCCAATTGAAATGTGATGTGAATTATATCTGACTACGGATACGCAGTGAAAGTGTGCAGAAGAGTTTAGATACGCCGGAGAAAGATTATGGCAAACAGCGTCACTCAAGAGTACATGCAGATCCCTGCCGTGACGCGAGCATATACCACTGCATGCGTCCTGACAACTGCAGCTGTGGTAAGTAATCCGTGTGTATTTACATTTCTGAACAAAAGTATCAAATGCTGATGATGACAAGTCAATGTCTTCAAAATTGTTATTTTCCCCACATAAATATTCAATGTAAGTGTAAATGCTTAAAGAACCAACATCCTTGTGAAAAAAATAGCCTATTTAACTTCAGCTGTAACTTCACTTTTTGAAATTTTAAATGTGTTCATATTATAAATAACCTCTCAACAATGAGGTCATAAAATGTAATGTATTAGGCTATATATAATAATTAGAAATGAGTGTTTTTAAATGTTGGATTGCTTGTCACACTGTCAGTTACACAAAGGTTAATTTTTCATGACCACTAAAAAAACCTTCTTCCCAGCAAATACATTTACGTTTTGGCAAGGTCTGTGGCACGTTGCATTTCTACTATGGCAACGTCGCTGTCTACGTGCTCGCAACAAGTTACAACGTAGAATTGTATGACGCGACAGGGCTGTAGCAACGTTGTTGGGCGACATTCAGCAACTGAGACTGCAATTAATTACAATTAAAAAAATGTATGCTAGATATAGATATCCCCCATTTAGCATGTTATGTTTTGAGGTAAATTTTTAATTAGGCAGATGTTAAATAAGTGTATACTTTTAAAATATTGTTTATCCTTAGTATTATTTAATGGTCTTATCAGTAAATTACCCTAATTATTGCTTGTGTAGACTGAAGAATAAAAATCGTGTCTTTTGTTAGAAGGTTGGATACGTTGTGCCAACGTTCTGTGTTTGCTGGGTTATCTGCTTGATATTATTTTGTGAATTACAGCAACTGGAGTTAATCACACCGTTTCAACTCTATTTTAACCCTGACCTGATATTAAAGAAATACCAGGTTAGTTCCCAAATGTCATTGAAACATTGCTGCATTCATGACAACAACTTTAACAACAGTATCAGGTAGTCTTTTGTTTTGATATTCATGTTTCTTGCTTTATGTAGATATGGCGACTGATCACAAACTTCTTATTTTTTGGACCTCTTGGATTCAGTTTCTTGTTCAACATGATTTTTCTGTATCCTCTTTGATCAAAATTAATATTTATCTCTGTTGGTTGTCTGTGAAATGTTCAGGAAGTGCACACAAAAACACATTCAGTTTCACAGTGTGTTTGCTTTGCATAACAGCAGTTTGGCTCCTGTGTGCAGCTGTTGGTCATCTGAGTTTCTGTCCTTGACTGAGCAGATATCGGTACTGCCGAATGCTGGAGGAAGGCTCCTTCCGTGGGCGAACGGCAGACTTTGTCTACATGTTCCTGTTCGGTGGTGTTCTTATGACCGTATCCTTCAACATTCATCACATTAAGAACAGTCAAGCATGCATCACTTCACCAAAATATATCATGTTGGTTGAATAAATTGAAGCTTTAATGTAGTACACTGCCATTCAGAAGTTTGGGGTCAGTGAGATTTTTTTTTTTAAATGTTTTTGAAAGTTTTTGTGCTCCATAGTAATTTTTGGTGGAAACTGTGATAGGCTAAATTTTTTCCCCCAGGATTCTTTGATGAATAAAATAGAACACATTTATTTTAAATCGAAACCTTATGTGCCATATGTTATAATTATCTTTACTGTCAATTTAAGGTGTCCTTGCTGAATAAAAGTACTAATTTCCACAGGTTGAAGACACGTCAATATAAAGTTTTTTCTTAAGGAAAATTTCATCTTTTCAGGTTATTTATTTGTAGTAATGAATGAAGTTTAGTCTTCCATCCTTCTAATTTCTTTAACTTCGGTATCTATAGCTCTTTGGTATGTTTGCCAACCTGTTCTTTTTAGGACAGGCTTTCACCATCATGCTGGTTTATGTCTGGAGTAGAAGGAACCCTTACATCCGCATGAACTTCTTCGGCCTTCTCAACTTCCAGGCCCCATTCCTTCCCTGGGTGCTCATGGGATTCTCATTGTTATTGGGCAACTCCATTGTCATTGATCTTTTGGGTATGTTAACTTTTGTCCTGAAATACTCATGATGACTTTTGATGCGATTTTGCATAGACAAAATGATTAAATAATTCACTTGAAATACTTGTAGCTGAAGTTGAAGTGTATATACATTTCAGAAGTTGTTATAAATGTGTATATATACTGTATATATTGCTGTTCAAAAGTTTGGGGTCTATTTTTTTCTCTTCTAAAAAAAATAAAGCTCACCATGGTTGCATTTATTTGATCGAAAACAGACATATTGTAAAATGTTCTAACAATTTAAAAGAACTGTTTTCAATTTGAAAATATTTTAAAATGTAATTTATTCCTGTGATAGTAAAGCTGAATTTTCAGCATCATTACTCCAGTCTTCAGTGTCACATGATCATTCAGAAATCAATTTAATATGCTGATTTGGTGCTCAAGAAACATTTCTCATTATTATCAATGTTAAAAACATTGAACATATTATCTTTTTTTTTTTTTGGAAATCATGATACATTTGTCAGGATACTTTGATGAATAGAAAGTTTTAAAGAACAGCATTTATTTGAATTCAATTTAAAGTATACATGCTGAATAAAAGTAAGAATTTAAAGATAAAAAAAAATCTGACTGGTCTCAAACTTTGGATAGTAAACTTTAGTGTGTGTATATATGTGTGTGTGTATTGGTGTAGGGATTGGTGTAGGACACATCTACTACTTCCTGGAGGATGTATTTCCTAACCAGCCAGGAGGCAGAAAGCTGCTTGCCACTCCTGGCATTTTGTGAGTATGACTATAAATAACTATGAAGTTTTTTCTTTTATCATTTGTTTGGCTTTAACACAAGAAACAAACAAAATCAGAACTATTCAGTCCTGTTTTGCAGTCGAGTTTTGTTTGACGCACCTCAAGAAGATCCGAATTACGCCCCCCTTCCAGAAGACCAGGATGGGATATCCAGGAATGGACAAGGTGTAGAAGATACTGGCCAAGATCAAAATGAAGAGGATCCACAATGAGAAGAAAACTGAAGGATTCAATACCAATAAGACAGCAATAAACATTGTCATGCTTTTCAAGTCCTGCTTGTTTTAGTTGGGAAAGTTTATGTCTGCATCTCAAGTTGTGTAAGTCAGAATATTTTAAAGACACTCCTTGTTAAAGGGACAATGCTTTAGCATACGGTCCACTGTGGATCCAGGAAAGACGGACACTATGGTCATCGTAGTGCCTTTGTGTACAAAATGGATCCAAATTTTGCATTCAGTGCCATCCACATCACAAAACAAGTTTTCCTTTGTTATTTTGTTCTGGAAGAACAATGCCTTTCTGTTTTACTTCACTCCACATGGTTTGAAACAATTGCCGTATTCTCGTCAACTTCTGTTTAAAGAATATTACAAAGTAGTGGTGGCTGGCAGCATTGGAGTTTAAAGAGAAACCATTCAATCTCACAAACTATAATCCATCATTTTAGAGAGAGTGCGGACGCCACAAGAGGGTATTTTCTTGGGTACAATACTGTGGCATATCTCTTTTGCCACATTAGTCAGCGGCGATGGAGGTGGACACATTCACAAATGTGCCGACTATCTGAAATGCCAAATTGAACTGCAGACTGTGCATTTTCAAACCTTTCGTCTTTGTTAGCACAGCACCATTACAAAATACAAAAAGGCTTTGTGTGGTGAAACTGAAATTGTCCGGAAGAGTTTGTTCTCCATAAAAAAAGATTTTGCTTCTTAAAAACCATGGATATATGTGCGAGAAGACTTTTATTTAAATATAAATACAAACACACTTGTTTGTCCGAAGGCTGATGAATAAAGTTTTCATATATGCCATCTGATTGTTTGTTGGCTGCTTCTGCTTTAAAAAAAAGTGGCTTGTAGATCAAGTTTTTTTTTTTATCTTAATTTTATTTAAAAGCACATTGTTTACAAAATGGCATCTATACACAAAACAAGACAAATAAAGATACCATAAAATTCTTTTAACATTTAGACCATCTGTCTGTGATCAGACAGATACTGGGTACGGGGGAAGGTCACGACACAGGCTTGGACTAGGCCAGACTGAAGCAGATGTTGCTTTACATTAAGTTAGTCTGATCAGAAGGGACTGGATCTGGACTGGCCAATAGAATGTCTCTATGTTTTTATTTCAGTAATGCTGGGTTGTAGCTCTATTGTATTTCCTCTTCAGATTTACATAGTTGTGGGAGAGGGCTGTTATCTTCACCATGCTGGGGCTGTGTTTGCAAGTCGTCTCATCCGCCTGAAATACACAGGAAAAAGTTTTATGTGAATACTGGAATGGTCACAATCACCTCTCAAATCTCCAAATTCTGAGTACATTATTCTTCTTAATATGTAGAAACTGCACCACAAATTATTATTGGGCTTAGAGCGATAATAGTTTGTCATTGACATATGGCTTCCCTCTGCAATGCTATAGGGCAAAACGATATCTTAAGTAAGGCTGGTCATTCTCTTACCTTGTGTTTCTGTCCTGGTCTCTGATCTTCTTCTCCATCTCGGCATCTGTCAGCGTCTCCAGCAGTGGACACCACTGGTCAGC
Source organism: Meda fulgida (assembly GCA_030578275.1). Lineage (NCBI taxonomy): Eukaryota > Metazoa > Chordata > Actinopteri > Cypriniformes > Leuciscidae > Meda > Meda fulgida. Next base: position 17,233,121 of record CM060623.1, on the reverse strand, counting down.
ATCACCTGTGTTTCGGATGGCAATCTCCACTGTGGGGAGAGGGTTCTCACTACAAAAAGAGAAAAAAAAAAAAAAACTTAAATCCAAAGTTCAGAGACAACAATACAGGTTAAAAGTTTGAAAACATTAATGTTTTTTGAAAGAAGTCTCTTAATCTCACCAAGGCTCCATTTATTTGATCAAAAATACAGTAAAAACAGTAATACTGTGAAATATCATTACAATTTAAATTAACTGGTTTCTGTTGTAATATATTTTAAAATGTCATTTATTCCTATGATGCAAAGCTGAATTTTCAGCAGCCAGTCTTCAGTGTCACATAATCTTTGGTGCTAAAGAAACATTTCTTATTATCATTAATGTTAAACAGTTGCCCTGCTTAATATTTTTGTGTTAATGACTTTTTTCAGATGAAACAAACAAATTAGCTTTTTTGGCAGCAAACACTGAAGATGGGTTTGGTTCATACAGGGATAAAAAAGTACCCCGTGTGTAAAATGAAATACTCTGCTGTATTTTTAATGCTGTGGGCCAAATTTTCTGCCAGAGGTCCTGGATATCTTGTTCAGATAGATGGCATCATGGATTCGATCAAATACCAACAGATAAAAATTCAAAACCTGACAACCTCTGCTAGAAATTTTCGCTAATTTTTTAAATAAAATATCAAAAGGATTAACAATGCAGATTTATTTTTTACAGCCATCTTTGATCATATTTACCAAGGGGGCAAATAATTCTGACCAGCACTAGGTGTATGTATGTATGTATGTATGTATGTATGTATATAATTAAGCAGCTAAAACTGTTTTCAACATTGATAATAATAATAAGTGATCTTAGAATGATTTCTGGAGGATCGTGTGACTCTGAAGACTGAAGTAATGGCTGCTGAAAATCCAGCTTTGCCATCACAGGAATAAATTACATTTTAAAACATAAAACAGTTATTTTAAATAGAAGTAATATTTCACAGTATTACTGTTTTTACTGTATTTTTGATCAAGTAAATGTAGCCTTGGTGAGATTAAGAGATTAATATAAAAAAAAAATGTTTCCAAACTTTTGACCGGTGAGTAGGTTCACAAAACTGGGCTGAACGGTAAAAAAATAAAAACAGAACCTTAAATTATTAGTTCAAGACATTATGTCTTCCTCCCTGAGGAAAAACATGACCCCTCTAATGAGTTTTGTAATAACTGACTTTAGACACAGTCTGAAAAGATGCCCAACTTGGGAAAAAGTTCACATTGGCAAATTCTGAACACTCTCCTATGCTCTTTATCATAAAAATGGAGCAACATTTTAAACAGTCAAACTAAAAAAAAAAAAAAAACTAACAATATGGGGATGTTTGTGATGATGTTTGGAGGTGTTTTTATAACACACTAACACTTCACATTTTACCACATTTTATCTTATGCAGTGAAAAAGCTTTAAAAGGCTTCATGCTCAGCCAGGACTGTGATGAAGTGGATTTGTGTGCAAGTCTGAACCTGAAAGCGTAGGTCCTCTGATGCCAGCTGAGCTGTCCACGTATGCTGTATGCGATGGTGGTGACAAACTCTCCGCCCAGGCCCAACTCAGAGCACAGCTTCAGAGCAAACTTCTCCGGAGAGTTCTCCTTCTCAGACATGTCCCATTCAAACTGGTCCACCAGAGATATGTTCCCAACATGAATGTTTAACTACAGAGATAATAAAAACAGCAATCAATAACCAACCACATAATCTATTTTTATGCAATCGAATAATAATACTTTATATACATATCAAATATAGGGATTCATTTTTTATTTTTTTACATTTTTCATTTCTTTAATTCAAATAAATACTATTCTTTTGAATTTTGTTTTCATCAAAGAATCCTGAATTTTTTTTATCAGTTTTCAAAAAAATATTAAGTGGTTACTAAAACTATTAAATGGTTACTAAAACAGTTATTACGCAGTTTCAAACACTGATAATAATAATAATACATGTTTCTTGAGCAACAAATCAGCATTTCACAATGATTGCTGAAGGATCAGGAATTAAATAAATTTTACACACAGTTTTTATTTTATTTTATGTGTCCACTAATGTAACTTTTGGCCCTCCAGCGGTTAAAAAACAAAACTGTACGCATTTTGCAGAAGTACACTGTTTTGGTTGTGCTTCAGCTCTGCGTGACTGTGCGGATGAATACATTTATCCAACTGATTTCCGGTGTTCACAGGCGGGACTCTGGTTGTTTGTGAATGGAATCTGTTAGTGGTCTCAACACAACACTCTACTCACTATAGAAAAAAATGTTAAATTTATGACATCTTATCATCATGTTTGTAGTCGCTCACATTTTGAATATCTTTTAGTGTGGCTCCAGCTTAATGAGATCTGATATTAAAAGATGAGATTACTGAAATCAAGGGGACTTGACAGAATGACACATGTACCTTGATGATGACTCTCTGGTCCATCTGCTCATCCAGTATGCTGTCTGTGGGGTAGGACTCTATCTGCTGTCTGATGGCCGAGGCAATGGCTGGAACAAAGGTCAGTGGGCTCAGGTCCAGATCGTCGCAAAGGATTTCAGCAAACATCTCTGGAGTCATTAGCTTTTCTATCGTGTCAGGGAAAAAAAAGAGAGTTCAGGATATTGTGTAAAGCGTGAAAAAAAAAATTCAATGAAGACTGCTCAGAAACTGTGTAAGGGACAGTCTACCATTCATGTTCCATGTGAAAGCATCACGCAGCTTCTGCCCGTCAATCTCCATGTCCAGTCGGATAGGCACCAGGATCTCAGGCTGGGTGGCATTCTCATGAATGACAGCAGGGTCATGATCGTCAAAGCTGTAACAGCACATATCCAGAAGACAAACACAGTAAGAAATTATATACATGAGTAAGCAGACTTTATGAAATCTGTTTATATTTTTTCACAAATTCTGCTTTCCATTTAAAACATTTTCTGGATTCCGTTTTATTGGTTTAATTAAAATTTCAAACTTGAACAATTCCTTTTTGACAAACAAAGCGCGGCACAATAGAGGATGACTGTTTAAAGTCACCATAAAATCAAAACTGACCATTTTTTATTTTTATGGAATATTGTAATATTTATTATAAACAATTTATCCATGCACAACTTGTGTCACTTAATGAACCGTGATGCACTGCTCCACAATGTGAGATTGAAAGATCTATAAAAATAAAAATAAAGTTCTGACCAGAGTGGGAAGGTCCTCTTTTTGTCACGGCCCATTCGGTTGCGGTTAATTGTGGTGGAGCAAGGCACGGCATCTAAGTGATGGGAACTATTGGGAAGAGTGGGAACCCACTGACTGTTTCGCTTGGCTTTCTGCTCCCTGTGAAGAAAACCATAGGTTAAAAAAAGCAGATGTGCTGTCATGCAACAACTATGGCTGGACAAATTAATCATTTTTATTTGTGGGTGACAAAATTATCATGATGATTTAATACACTATTTAGTAGACTTAGTCACCAAATAAAGAGTACATCATTAGACTAATTTCATCATCACACAAAAATAGTCACAGGTCTCTGTAACGCCATATCAGCAGCAATGGCTATATTTATGGCAAAATCAACATTATTTCAATAAAAAAAAAATATATAATTGGAATATCATTTCAATACATCGTTTACAATAATTTAGCAATTTTGTCTTCCCAAAACAATCAATATACAAAAACATACATGTATAACAAGAACAACAATAGTAGGGCTGTGTATCACCAACAATGTCACAATACGATACGCATCACGATACTAAAGCCACGATACGCATCATGATATGGATCAATTTGGAATTTAAATTTCTTTTGAGCTGAGTTTAGCAACAGTGTTATAACAGTTGTGATAACTGAATAACAATTTAGTTTTGTCATAAAAAAAACAACGAGTTAAATAAATTAAAATGCTTAGAATGGCTCTTCCTTCTGCTTTTAAAGTCTGCCTTAATAACTGAAATGACAATTATAGTGACACTGAAGCATGTCTACACTGCTCAATGACTAAACAAAACTTAAAACATTCCATAAAAGCAAAAACGGTAACAACTTAAATCTAGAAACACACCTAGTATTTAACAATTTGGACTTAAGTGTTGAAATGTGCACCAAACAAAGTCATTTCTTCTATGTCATTTTAAATGATTACATTTTCAGATTTTTATGCAGAAACAACAATTAATTGACATACTCAGGGTTAAGAGAGTGACAGCAGAATATCTCGCTTAACTTCATCATACAACCGCGAATTGCCGTTTCTGTTAAAAACGTTTATGCTTATATAAGACATAACCAACTGTGTTTAGAGGATACTCGCAAGCTGTATGTGAGGTGGCTTTACTCTAGGCCTATGCAAGAAGAGAAAACCAACTCTCAGAGAGCGCGCAAGTACTGAATAGTTTAAAATCGTTTGAATGTTTAAACTGTTAAGACTTAAAGACGCGCAAATGGTAAACTTTAGTCACGATGCAATGCTGGCCCGATTATGGAAGTGAATATTCCGTTATGTCCCGACTCTAAACGCGAGTGTGTAGTTTCACCGGCTGCAGTGCTTGACGCTTGCCTTGAGCAGCCCGTTTTGAGAGACGAGAGAGAGAAGACGCAGCACCATTGAACTCACGCTGTTTGTGAAATTGCGTCTCGCAGAACGTTTTAAAACTACTGATTTGATTTTATAATCTGTGTAGATTCATTTACTAATACAACCTACATGCTAAAGTGAATCAATGATTGCGGGAATTTCCCGCATAAGTGGGAGAGCTGCGGGAATGATTAAAATTAAGCGCAATACACGCGCCGAAATTCGAGCCCTGAATTGGCTACATTCAAAAGGACAACAGTATCGATGCGGCAGCTGCTGTATCGATACGCGCATCGCCAGGAGTTCATGATGATGTATCGTTGTATCAATATTCTGAGCATAGCCCTAAACAATAGTAATAATAACAATTATACAGAATCTTTTAATTTAATATATGATAGAAATTCTAAAATTATTTTAGAAGAAACCTTTTAAAAAATGTCCATTCATATATTTTCTGATTAAAAATGTTGGACATTCTAATAAAATATGTTATACATTGAATCGAGTGGTTTAATCCAAGTCGATCTCTTTATGAACATTTTGAACCATCTGAGTTTTGGGTGAATATACAGTTTCAATGGAGGGACAGAAATCACCCAGATTTCATTAAAAATATCTTCATTTGTGTTTTGAAGAAATACAAACGTCTTATTGATTTGGAACGACACGAGAGTGAGGAATTGATGACAAAATTTTAATTTATGTATGGGTGAATTATACCTTTAATGAATGATTAATTCAACCTTTTTGTAATTTGAATTATGAAGAAGAAACCTCTGAAATGGGCATGCTTAAACTTGAAGCAAGTGTGAGTGCATTTCATAAGATGAGACATGCTTTACCTGAGATAGGCTGGAGGTTCAGTGCTGATTGACACAGCCTTGTACTTCTCATCATGTCCATCAAATATCTCTTCTACTTCTGAGGCCTTCAGCAGCGTCACACTGGTGGCTAAAGTGGTGTAACCGTGATCTAACACAAAACATTGCTTATACTTTAAGATAGAAAGTGCCATTTCCAGCTTACCTTTAACCCCAAGTCCTCAGATCTCTTATCAAATGTTCACAGTGAATTCAACACTTACCGTGAGATGATGCTACTATCTTCTTTCTCTCCTCTACTGACGCAAGTCTTCTTGAGAGTGATGGGTAGCGCTTATATAAAGACCCTCTGAACATACGCAGGTAATTTCCAACCTAAATACAGACACATAATAACGGAAAATGATTTAGGATTGACTAAATAAATACCCATAACCTGTTCTGTCAGTGACTGTAATGTTTATCGCTGGTCTTTGACAATCCGCAAATAATACATCAGTATTTGATGTGTAAAATGTCTGGGACCGATTCAATTCAAGAAAACATCAATAATTTGAGCAGTTATTGATCTGATCACAAACAACAACAATCTTAGCTAGCTAGCTAGCTGACGTATTAGCACCCAATGCTAAACAATATGCGGTTCATAAACATAAATCCTCGTTAAAATGATAAGTGCGTTTAATTACAAACCTCTGATCCAATCATGTAAAACTCCCCATCCTCTTCCAGTTGGAATTTAATAGGTTTCTGTCCGTATGTTTTGCTTAAAGCCATGTTGATAGCTAGCGCGACTCGTTCCGCTAAACATGAGCCTGCGTGGCGCAGGAAAATGACGTGAACTCACAACATACTAGTTTAGGAAACACAGCAGAAGATTAAAAAAAAAAACAGCAGAATTATCGGTGCGAGGGACAGGAAAATATCAATTCAAATATTCTGTGTCAAAGACCTGTCTCATTTTTATTGGAAAATGTATAGGTATATGTACCTGCACTGAATATCCTTAAGTGGGTGAAAAGTGCTGTTATTTAATTAATTTAGCTACATTTTTGGCCAAATTTCAGATTCATGAATGTAAAAAAAAAAAAAAAAGTTTGATGGTTTGTTGACTGTACTTAGACCGTAGGCGCTTAAATACTCTTTGAGTAAAAATCTATAAAGACTTTAAAAGTTTGTGAGCTCCACAAATTGTTTATTTGATATTTTTATACCAAATTGTACACTTATCCTGATGTTTATGATTATTTATCTTTATAATGTCATCTAAAGCTGTTATATTTAAAGATGTAGCAAGACCACAAGCTTTTATGACATTTAGAGGTTTTAAAAGACCACAACCTTAGAGAAATACGAAGCCAAATTCAAAATATGCACATAAAAATTAATTTATAACTATTTACACCTTTCAGTCTACTACATTTTATTTAATTTCAATGTATTATGCGATTTACCATTTTGGATTAAACATGTATAAGTAATTAATATCTTTATTGACATTTAATTGTATTCCTTTATTGATATTGATGCCATATTTGGCTGTCTGAAATATTTTATAAATTTCATTTAGAAAAGTTTTTTTTACAGCAAGGTTGTTATCCTGCATAATTTGTTGGACACTAATCAAAGAAGCAAATTTGATCATACAAGCTCTCGTTGTACAAAAGATTAGTTGTTTTTACTTTCAAGATTCACAAGATTCTCTTTGGAACATATACTCAAATCATGCTGGAGAACAATATTGCAAAATTTAGAATATTCCTTGTAATTATTTTTTTTAAATAAAAAGCATTTTTACTTGTGGTCTCAGACTTTGGATCCCACAGATTTGATTATGTCTGTATATGAGAAATGTGGCTTATGTAGGTGAAATCAAAAAACACAGAGACATTAAGTACTGGGCTCTCAACGCCTCCACATTTATTTGTAAGTTCTTAAAAAATGTAGTGCTCATTTGTACATACAAAGGTGCATTTATTAATTTATCTTCACAACAGTAAAATTATAAATAAAACAATTATAAAACATATAAATAAATAAAAATGGGGCAATGGCACAAACTGTTCAACATTCAAACTTTGACATTAACATTCAGAGTTAGATTCAGACATACAAAAGGGTAAAAAAGGGGACAAAACCAAATACAAATTCAAGTCTGGCTATGGCACATATGTTGAGTGACAAGCTGCAGGCAGTAACATTTTCATTCATGTTCGTAGCTTCCTGACAGCACGTTTTGACAAGGAGATATTTATAACAGTGGAATCATCACTATTGGCATATGTTTTCTCCATGCATTTTGATCTTTTCATAAATCATAAATAAAGCACAATCTATATTTTGTTCCAGTTCAGTTATATAGTTGGCATATTAGCGGAAAAGCACCAACACTTGGTGAACTTCTTTCATCATATTACAATATAAATTCCTCTATATCATTTATCTCAAAAAGCACTCACTCGAATATTCACCTCTGGCCGAGCAAACACATCTGTAAATCTCTCCTGGTGGGAGCAAAATCCCCTCAAATTTTCTGCTCATCTTACTAGACCACATATTAAGAAAGCACTCATGGATATAGTTCACAATGCAAAAAGGCTTAGCAGGGTGAAGCCACTCACAGTGTTTGGTACAAAAAGCTTTTCTGTAAAGATACAGCATTCTATTATGTGAAACACAGAGAGAGGCCAGCTGCAAATAAAAGAGAACGGCTTTGGCATTGATATCTTTCTAAGACACGGATGACAACATTTGCACTCTATAAGCATTCATATTATTTATGGTTATTTAATAACCATAAATAACAGCGTAAATCGTGCACCTTAGACCTGTCATCTCCTCATGCTCAATTGTGACTATGTGACAGCTTCCTCATGAAGGTAACCAAGTCACTAGGCAGTCAATAGAGAATCCTTCAGTCTCGGTTATTGCCAGAAAGGTACATGTCGGGTTGTAATCAGTTCTGGGAGAACAGGCAAGCTAAACTGGCAGCATCAACAGTCAAAACAGTCATGTAAAAGAACAAAAAGCAATCAAAAGACTGTACACTTTACATTGTTTGCACTGTACATGTAATACTGTAATCTTGCCATGAGCAGTCCTAATTTCTGAGAGACTGTGATAAGCAAATTTTGGAAGAGTCCGAAGGGAGAACCTGTTTAAAGGGGAATCAAAAAGAAACCCCACTTTGAATTTGAAAAGGACCAAGGACCACATCAGCTCTCCACAAATCTCTTGCTTTAAGGACCGTTCTAAAGTGCTTGAAATGTTTTTGTTTAGTGTGCTCATGCATGAATGACTGCATTTGGTAAATGCTTCCCACAAACAGTGTGTCTCTCATGTGCAGTCTTAAGGCAAACCTTGTAAGAACCACAGTGTTCCTCCTGTGCCTGTCGCATTGTCCGTAGGGACAGGAAACACAGGCATAGCTTCCTGTAAGAAACAAGCTGCCCAATAACGCAACAAATCCATTGGATAAAAGATCCAGATAATACTGTGGCGGGTTATTAAAGTGACTCTTGATAATCTTCAACAGTTTCAGGCTTGCTGAACTCAGAAGAGTGCTTTCAGAAGAAGCCCTTGGGTATTTTGAACCCTTTCTGCTTCATGCGTGGTAGAGTCAGGCTCGGGGAGCCCTTCGAGTGGCAGGTTTTGGGGGCGCCACGCTTTCTCAACAAGAAGTCGTAGTTGGCAGATGAGTTCATGGCGTAGAAAACATTTCCATTATCTGGGATTCTGAGTTCTGTGGGGTAAAAAAAATATGGTTAGAAATGTCTACAAGCTTAATTTGGACATTGAAAATCCCATCAGAAAGTTTTGCAGAGTTTTGCAGCTTTCAGTCAATGTGCGTTCGATTTGAGGCTATTTAAATGCTTATGTTCTCCTAAAAGGTGACTAAACCCTTTAGCAGATATACACATTTAAAACTACAGTCTTTCTACCTCCTGAATATTGGACATAAATATGGACATTAACTTTTTTTTTTGTCCAATAAAATGCTCTTTAAAATGAGCAAATACCACCTGCCATCAACTAGAAATAGCAAATGGCAATTCATTTTGTGGCTCATAACCAATAAATGGCTAATATTAAAATTTAAAACATTTATTTAAAACAATTGTGTATAAAATACATATAAATATAAAATACATAATTATATAATCATTTTTAATTTTGAAATATAAAATCGTTTTAAATATTTTATTTTAAATAGTAAAAGTTAACCATTTTAATAACTACCAGTGAATTTAGAGCATCATAACGTTATAATGTAGTATGAAAAATGGATATTCATTTTGAGATTTGCTAAATCTCAAATTTTACAGTGTGACTAAATTATTGTTGTTTTTAAAGATAACTTTAAGAGAGCGTTAGATGATGGCTAAAGTCATTTAAATATAACAATAAGGAAAATTTGCTTGTATAATTAAATATATATATATATATATATATATATATATATAAATCATCAGATACTGATAGATTAAAAACCAAATTTTACCTGATAATGTAATAATATATCTCTAAAAAAACAAGCCCTTTGATATTTCTCGTCCCAACTTCCCTGTTTCAAATTTTTACCTTTATGCTTTGAGACCCTCTGAAATAGTTCATAGTCTTCTGACTTGTCATTGTCCAGGTTGTGCTTGACCATGGCTTTCCTAATGACACCAGGGGTTTTGTCCTGGCTAGTCACCTGAAAAACATGATAATTGAGATTAACTTTAACAATCCTTCATCACTTATCTCTGTCCATCTCCCTTAATATCTCTCACTCACCAGGATGCTCTTGTACATGTTGCCGTTGTCCGTGTCAAGGCTGACTCTGATGATGCAACAGTCGTTCACCTGCTGGTTGTACAGTGGCAGGGAGAGAGACGAGTAGTCAGAGACACCAGAGACCGACCGTTTGTGGAAGTGGAAGGCCTGTCCAGTGGAGACGGACACTGAGGATGAGGAAGAGGAAGAGGAGGTGGAGCTGCTGCAGCCAGACTCCAAACCCAAGCCTGATACAGAAGCATCCAAAGATGAAGGGGTGGACGACTCCCAGAGCTGGAAAATAGTGAATAAGTGAATAAGTTTAAAGCTCATAAAAACAAATATAATTATTCAGTTGAAATGATAAAATATGCCCAAGAAAATGCAAATACCTTGGAAGAGGAATCGGACGTAAGCTCCCCTGTGTCTGAGGTTGATGAAGAATGTTTCACAGTTGGTGTGGATGTCTGGAGAAAGAATCAATAGTCAGGTTAATACTTATTTCATTCATTTATTTATTTATAAAAAATATATATTAATGGCTGGTAAAAAAAAAATCCATTCTATTTTGTCTAAATAGGTTAAAAATAAAACACTAAAAGCTTAAATCAGTCGTTTTTAATGCTGAATTCAAGTGAATTTAGGGATTATTATAATGTACAGTATGATTAACAGATTTTGGACAGATATTCGTTTTGAGATTTGCAAGAGATTACATTAAACAGTGTTTTATGTCAATTATTAGTGTTTTTAAATATGAATGTCTGAGTATTAACTATTTCACATATGACTGTTTCATAACTATATAGTTTTTAATGAAAAAGGTAATCTAAATGTAAAAATAAGGGAAATTAGCATTCACAATTCGTTATTCAACATTGGTCGATACCTATAAATTAAAAAAATCTTTAATCTCGATTGCTAATCGTTTTGGTACTGCTATATCATGCATCATTGCCAACAATTGCAGAATTTTCCATATCTAAACAATGTTTGCTAAGCATACCATGGGGACTGTAAATGAAAATAATATGGCCTTACTCTCTGACTTCCTGATTCTGGGGAGTTCAGCAGACTGAGACTCGTCTCCTCTGCGTCTGAGCCGCTGGATCCCACTGAGGTGAGGCTGAGGGAATCTGCTCCATATTTGAAGCTCTCTTTGAACTGGCTTAAGCGAGGTTGCTCAAAAGACTTTGAGTGTGACGCTCCTGCGCTGCTGTAACCCGACTCTTCGCTCATGCGTTTGATGATGCCCCCGTTCTTTTTGTACACCGACTCAGAAGGCGGCTCAATATCACAGGACATAGAGTAGCTGAAACAGAAAAGACACCATAGATATTAAATAAATAAAATATCCTGAGTTATTATATCTATCATATAACTCTCAAATCTTTTGTTTTCATATCCTTCACGTTTACTTTTTTCTTTCTCACCTCTCAGTCTCTGTAAGTTTCTCTACTCTCTTGAACCAGTCAGTGAAGCGCTGGTTTCTGGCGAAGTTGTAATAATTGCAGGTCAGCTGCAGCAACTTGATCTGAGCAATCACTTCAAATTCCTAAAAGAAAAAACAAAATAATGTACTTTTGTTTATTTTTATTAATTTTATTAAAATATGAATGCATTTTAGTTGAGCATGCATTTATGCAGTGTTTACTCTAAAAAAGTAATTAATTACTAGTTAGTTACTAATTACATCTTCAACAGTGTTTGCATTACTTAGTAATAAGTAATACTTTCTAAATCCCATATCAACCTCGACCAGTTCAACAATAGGTTAGGATAGACACAAAACTGCTCTTTTAATTGAATTTTAAAGTATTTTAAGGGAGAGGGTTACATTAGAAACATACATTTTAACATTAGTTTAATGTTTAATGTTAAACAATCATTTTAACATTAACTGTTTAGATGTAAACATTTGATTAAATCCACTATAGAATTGTTCTAGAATCTATTCAGTATTTATTACAATTACATCAGAAGTAACTAATTAAGTTACTGAAAAATTAAGAGTAATCCCTTACTTTATTCTTCAAGGGAAAAGTAATTCAATTACAGTAATTAATTACTTAGTAATGCATTACACCCGACACCGCATAAAATCTGATAACACTAACAACGATAAGTATAACTAACCATATTAGCGTGCACACCAACAGATGATAAGATCCTGTTTATTATTAGCGTGTGGTGCAGTTATGTTGTCTGCTGCTTTAAATCACCAAGATTGTTAAACTCAGGTGGATTCTGATTGGCTGTAACAATGGCCTTTATCTATGCCTTTATTTACAATAAACTGCTTTTAAAAACATTTAAAATATTGAGGACATACATTTTCATAGATTATATTATAGCAAATTCATCCTTCCGCAATAAGATATAGTCCCTCGTATTTAAACAGTAAAATGCTATTCTATGGGTGCAGTGATTATAACACATTGTCAAGGTGTTCCACATCTTAGCTGTTATTACAACAGGTTAGCTAACAAGGTGGGAAATTGTATTGACCAATCAGCATGCAGGAATGAAATTATGCATTTTATAAAATATAATTCCTGTGCACAAAGTCTCACCTTCCTTCTCTTCTCAAAGTTGATCAGCCCAACCTGAAAAAAACAAACAAACAAAAAACAACCAGAAATTATAAAACAGAATATTTTCCAATTACAAGAATATTACACTAATCTCTGTCCCCCTCACCTCAAGATGGTCTTTCATAGCAGTATCCAACATAACTAGGTCGGTCAGAAAAGTGCCAAGGTATGGAATAGTTCCTTGCACAACACCCTAAACAGCAGTGAGAAGAAGAGATACACTAAATAAATGAATAAACACACAGATTATATTCTATTCACGGACAGATTCCTATCTCTCCAAACTGAATATATGACCCGTTTTAACCATAAGAGGGTGCTGTAGCTTAATAACAACCATTATGTTACATTTATAACTGTACATACCATGTCTCTTTGCTGCTGGTGTCTTCTCTGTGCTCCTTTGTGGTTAAACTCGATGATGGCAGATTTAGAGGTGCCCTCCTGGAAAATATTAGTTTCACATCATCATTTTGAGTTTCAAAGGGGAAAGCATTTGCATTGACGCAATATTAGCAAGCACCTATAACCTCAAGGCAGATAAGGATGTCAAAGTGGAATCTTAAGACTGCACTGCTATGATATACCATGACGTAGAATGGACGGGGAGTTTAACTGTATGGTGATTAGAGATAGTGCCAGCCAACACCCTGGGGAAGCCCTTTGACATTAAGGAGGGCCTATGACCTCATCCCAGGAATTCCCTCATAATGAACAGCAGCAACTGCTAGTTTCTCGGCCCCAGCACACATACCAAGGATATTGTTGAATGTTCATCATGCTTGGTTTCTTTCTATTGAGGTCAAATATTTTCAAGGCAAGTTCCGAAAGTTACTTCTGCGGTGGAGATATCTAGATCTCAAACTATTTTTAATCCTCACACTTTCTGAGTTACATTTGTGTGTCATGGAACGTCAGGTTGCCACAACAAGGTTGTGATGAATTTGAACAGTATTCATCTGTTCTGTTAAGTTAAATAAAACATCCATGAATCTAGATATATTAACTTGAGAAGTACAATTGTGTTAGATAAAACTTATTTTCAGAGAATACTCATAAACATTCAGAATTGTGGGGCATGTTATTTTTTAATGTTTTTGAAAAAAAAGTCTCCTATGCTTACCAAGTTGTATTGTTTGATCAAATAAAAAATATAGTAAAAACAGCAATATTGTGAAATATTATTACAATTTAAAATAACTCTTTTTATTTTATATTAATGTTTTTAAAATGTTTATTTATTCCTTTGATGGTAAAGCATCATTACACCAGTCTTCAGAGTCACATGATCCTTCAGAAATCATTCTAATATGATGATTTGGTGTCTGATACATTTTCTTTCTGAGGACAAAATTACTGTTCAAAATTCTCTCTTTGCAAAGTTTCATAATACTTTTAACACTAATGGATTCTTTTCAAGATGCCTATCAAATGCATGAAGCATGCCCACTAGTGAAAGTGCATTTGATGCCGTACCCAAAACTCAGCAGGCCACAGAGAGCTGAGCGATGAGCCAGCAGGCTGCATATACTGTGCAATTAAATATGACTTTTCTGTTTACCCTGTGGCTCCTATAGAAACATAGCTTTGACAGTCTGATGTAACCACATCCTGTCTTCCCCCAGCAACAGATAAAGCAAACGTTCGTGGCTTACAGTGTGCTTTTAGAAATGTGAAAAATGCTTGGTGTTTGAACATGTGACTGCTAATGTAAGGTGACTAGATTTCTGAAAAGGAAACCGGGGACATTTCCTAGTTCAGTGGTCAAAATATCATTGAAATTTTAATTGTTATTTTCCGTAAAATATTGTGGGTTGAGTTCCAAATACTATCATTATTATTAATAATAATTATTATTATGATGTTTGCGGGTCACCAAATATCACATTATGAAAAATAGTAAATAGTAACCGTTGCAAATAGAAAACGGATCAAAACAGTATTATATAATAACAAATTACTGAAGCTGAAAGAAATAATTTTCTAATTCACAAACTGTAAATATACTTTATACAGTAATTACAACTTAAAAAAAACTTTTCAAATGGTATTTTATGCTTGTTCTTTTGGAAATGGATCTATACTATCCCTAATTAGGCTTATTATTTTGGGCTCATTTTGAGCAAATGTAATTGTTAAAAAGTGCATACAAAAATGTTTAATTTGTTAACATTAATCTACTACATTCGTTAACATGAATTAACAATGAAAATGTATTCTAAAGAATTGATTAATCTTAGTTAATGTTAAATTAAGTAAATTATTCAAATCAAATGTTGATTCTGTTCATATTAAAGAACTGAACAAACATGAACAATAAATAGTGAATACAAATAGTGAAAACAAAGATGAATAAATACTGTAAAAATGTATTGCTCATTTTTAGTTAATGCATTAGCTAATGTTAACTAATAGGACTTTATTGTAAAATCTTAATTTATGCATATCTGGGTGTGCTAATGTAAATGCATTTGTGGGAATTATAGCATTATGACCGCAGAAAGTACAAGTGCAAAGCAACAACCTTTTTACTCACCTTAATGAGAAGCTCTCTGCTGAGGGAGTAATTATTGTCATCTGAGAAGATTTCAGACAGCTCTTGGAAAGTTCGATAGCTTTCCCTGTAAGCAGAAGAAAACAGCTTGAGTCATAATCTATTACACTTATGTGAAATCCAAACACTGTAAATAAATAGCATTAAATCCCCTCTGCTCCTCCATCTCCAAATGCCCCACTATAAAACAAGTCTTTCATAAAGTGGTTTTAGTTGCTTCAGCTTTAACTAGAGGTCTGTATGACTGAACACACAAGAAGCAAGGAATGCTACTATTAATCAGTGGCTAATGCTAATGCTAAAGTGTTAGCGTTTACTCTGGCTAATCATTGCTGACAGAAATCCAGTCAGACTCTTACCGAGACACATCATCCCAGGTCCTCCTCAGCCTATGGATGGCATTACTCTGCAAGGCGGACAAAATGGCTTTCAGAGAGGAGAAGCTCTTCAGGATACGACATTTCTGAAGACAAACAAACAGATGTTCATGAACCGCAGGTTTACTATATCAGAAAAGCCAGTCATATGAAGCTGGTTATGTGATAAAAATGTCAAAGTGTATTGGCTTACAAATCATGCACTATAAAAGTGTTTTGAGGTCATAGCATTATATATAATCATATATATGCAAGGAACCAGGCGAAAATAAGTCTTTATTAATCGATAATCTGCCAGTGTCTCACCCTGGCCACTTCTATCCAGTGTTCAATGCGCTTCGCTCTTTGAAAGGGTCGGAGAGACCTGTTATCCAAGCAGGTGGCAATTACACAGTTGGTCACGCTGTTGAACTGAGCAACAGTGGCACGGATGGAAGGTGCCAGGTGCTCTTTGCCCTTCTTATCCCGCTGGGACCATATGCCACCCAAACAATGGTAGGGAACAACTCTCTTAAACAGCTCCTGTGAAAAACAACAAGTTCAGTCGTATTCATCAGTTTAATTCGATTCAAACCATGAAAATGTTTTGCAGGACAACTTTATTTCCACTTTAGAAATGTATTTAAATATAAAAGTATTTAATTACTTAAAAGTAATTACTTAAAAGTAATGAACTTTGTTCAAAGGTTGTGGTGCAGTACAGTCCTTATTCTTTCTTCAGTTTCCCT
The DNA here is from genome assembly GCA_030578275.1 of Meda fulgida. Classification (NCBI taxonomy): domain Eukaryota; kingdom Metazoa; phylum Chordata; class Actinopteri; order Cypriniformes; family Leuciscidae; genus Meda; species Meda fulgida. The sequence continues at coordinate 17,216,694 of CM060623.1, read as the reverse complement.
ACTCCTTTGCAACCAACTTAATCTCTAACTTTGTCCCTACCAGCTCCCTACTTAGACTTTTGCCATTAAGATAGATAGAAAAAATCTTGATGTCTTACCGCATCCATGACTGTTAACTGCTCAGCGACTAGGGCAGGACTGAAGGACATGAAGTGTGAGGGGGAGAATTCATCCTCCAAGCTGCTCTCCTCTGGTGTGGCAAAGGGGCAGGTGCACAGATCACCTGAAAAAGAATAAGAGAAGTTGTCACAGTCAATGTGAAAGACCATTTTTCAGTTGTTCAGAGATTCAATCATTTAGTGAAATTGTACCTTCAAGCTCAAACTCTGACTGTTGCCGTTGCTGGAAGTGTTCCAGCAGGTTATGGGCACGTCTCTCCAGGTCCGATCCAGAGAAGTTGAGTTTCAAGTAGGATATGAGGCTCTGCAGGCATCCATGGTCAGGAGGGCTCCAGAAATCCTCAGAATACTGATCCAACCATGCACCCAGGATAGATGAGACAGTACTGTCGAGCACATCAAATTAAAGTTAATTTAAAGGTAAAGTTACTGTCGAGCACCCATTTTAAAATACAGATGAGCCAATTATATTATTTTCATGTAATATGACAGATAAATATTGACTGATACCAGATATGCTAAAGATGGGTTCAGTTGAACAACATAAAGACTTACTTTTTAAGTTCTGTGTGGTCCTCTGAGGAGAGTTTTGGCTTGCCTGAGACTGGCTGATCATGCAGTTTCGCATACCTAAGATAGATAACAATGCATTTTAAGTAATATTGTAGTGTATGATTTAATTTTTCCAAAAGCACTAGGGATTAATGACACGTTTACCTGTTAAGCAGCAGGTCCAGCACTTGTTTGGTGGTGGCGAAAGCTCGATATGTGCAGAGGAAAATAGTGACATATGTATAGTCCTTCCCTTTGAAGGCCAAAACCATGTACTCCACCAGTTTCTCCAGTGTGCCAGCCTTAATGGTCCGACCCTTGCAGGTCTCATACAAACTGAGGGCGGAGTCTGTCTCCACGCCCAGCCATCGCTGCCCCTTACTGGCCGTCTGGTGGAGTTGCACCTTTCGGAGCGTGATGGTATAGATGGCTCCGTCCTCGACCTCCTCTCCGATCTCCTGAACTGAGCTCTACAGATAAAGAGGGAAGAAGGACTGAATATTCTGATCCTTGTATCCTTATCAGACATTCTTCTAGTTTATTTATTTACATACACATCCTCTTTTTGAATATATTTTAAAATGTACTTTATGCTTGTGATGGCAAAGCTGAATTTTCAGCAGCCATTACGCTAGACTTCAGTGTCACATGATCCTTCAGAAATCATACTAATATGCTGATTTGGTGCTCAAGAACATTTCTTATTATCATCAATGTTGAATACAGTTGTGCTGCTTAATATTTTTGTGGAAACCATGATACATTTTTTCATGATTCTTTGGTGAATAGAAAGTTCAGAAGAACTTTATATGAAATATAAATCTTTTGTAACATTATAAATGTCTTTACTTTTTGATCAATATAATGCACCCTTGCTGAAAAAAAAATCTTACCCCAAACTATTGAACACTGGTGTACATAAAAAAAGTTATATATAGGCATATTTAAGGAACAATATCACAAATCACAGAATCTTGTATCATCCAGACAGGGTCAGTTTTTTTATATAATGGACAGCTTTTTGTAAATTATCTTACTTAATACACAGCTACTTACAAAATAAATGTATCAAAATAATATATATAATATATAATATATATATATATATATATATATATATATATTGAAATAATTTGATCAGATATCAGATTATAATAGAAATATAATAGAAATATAATTTTCAGTCATTATATATATATATATATTAATTATTAATCAAATAAGTGCTATTCTTCTGGCTGCATTGTTTGGTGAATTTGCAAGTGAGGTCACCCAGTTATAGCACAGCAAGAGCTTTAAGGGTGAGTCTAGGATAACTGCTTTTACTAAATTACTAAATAATCCACACACAGCCTTAACACCAAGTGCACAAGACCAAGAGTGTGGCTCTTTATCAGCCACTGTCACAAGGCTTACCCAGCCCTTTAAATCCACATCTTCAATGTGCACTTCAATGTTTTTCTGGCCGATAAGACAGAGATCTCAGACTGTATACTGACTCCTATTGGCATGGATGAAGCATGATGCAAAAGTTGGTCTCCAGTCTCATTGCAAGAATATGCACCACAGGAGATTGATTTATTCAGCAACAATAGGTCTAAATTCTCTCTTAAACCAACAAAAGTTTGTAATAAATTATTATAAAAACATGTTATAAAAAATATTACTGAATGGTTTCATTCCATAAGTATACACAATGTTAAATTGAGAAAGCCTGCAGCCAGAGAATTGAAAAAGGGTACTAACTCAAGTACTGTCACTGACGTCATTATGGAAAGTAAGTGGGAACTCCCAGGGAACCTTGAGCTTTGCCTCAGGCAAAGAGCCAATCGTGTGGAGTGTATCCTGTGTAAGTGTGGGTGTGAGTCAGTGCATGGTCATTTGAACCGCTTTCTCTACAGGAGATTGGTTAAACAGATAACCCAACCCCAGCTCTCTGCTCAGAAGTAGCTATGGCAACAAACACACAAACAAGCATGCCACATAACAGTTGCTTTCAAATATGGTTGCTGTGATATTTTGGAAGTGCATCAATGGGCAAAAAAAAAAAAGGAACACATTTTCTTTCGGTTTCAAGCAACGTTGAAATGTTGCACAAACCTGTAAAACACACAAGATGTTCGATGTCTGTATGCGAGACAATTTCCCTCTGATGATCACAATAATGGTGATGGAGATCTCAGAGTATATAGTTATATTATATTATATTATGTTATATTATATAATAGTATATCAATCCAGGGCTGTAGGTAAGGAAACACTGGATGAGTGGCCATTATAATATATTATTATATTATATTATTTTATATTATATATGATCCAGTCAGGGTGGCCATTATATTATATTATATCATGTAGTATTATGCTATAACATTACTATGTAATCTTATATTATATTATATAAATATGAACTTAATGTGCGTAAATAAAAAATAAAAATAAAAAAGGGGATGTAGATCACTTCACCAAAACAATAAAACAAAACAAAAAATGAATCTACGCACACTCTGGGAAGCCCCCTTACTCTGTTCACATTAGTGTGCAGTAGCTGGATTGACCACAGAGACCTGAACAAAAAAGGCCTGACACAACACAAGAGCACTGTTTCAAGACCCTCTTGAAATCTGACATTTCAAAACAGAAACAGCACCTACACTCAGCTGTACTTTCTAAGGGAAAATCCACCTCAAAACTACAGGCCGCTAGGGAAAGCGTAACAAAATGTTTGTATGGTAAAAGAATATTGTTTTGCACTGATCACACTGATGCTTGCTTTTTGCTGAAAATGTTATGGTATAAGGTGATCAAAGTCACACAAAGACTATGACAGAATGCATTAAACAATTTTCAAACTCTGCCAGATGCTGTGAACCCCTCGACTGCCTCTGATCCACTAAAGCCACAGGGTTTCCTGTGAAAAGACAAAAAGTGCTGAAAAGTTCCTGCATAACAGCTTCCTTGACAGATGCATCCTTCACAAACAATTATTGGAACACATAAAAACAATGGAGAATTCCTGCTGTCAAAATCAGGGAGGAGTTAAAAGATGTTAGAGGACAAGCCCAATTACGTGTCCTCTTTAACATATTAACATTATAAAACAAATCAAGAAAAACAAGATACGTTAAAAATAGACTTAAATATCAACAATCCCTGTTTTTGCATTCAAAAACAGATTGATTTGACAAGACATGGACTGATTATTCACACAAGTCATTTTAATTCACTCTGTCAAATTAAAATGAGTTCTAAAAGTGCATACTTTTTTAAAGGTCCCGTTCTTCGCGATTCCATTTTTCAAACTTTAGTTAGTGTGTAATGTTGCTGTTAGAGCATAAATAATACCTGTAAAATTATAAAGCTCAAAGTTCAATGCCTAGCGAGATATTTTATTTAACAGAAGTCCCCTTTCAAAGACTACAGCGAACGGCCGGTCTGGACTACATCCCTCTACTTCCTTTTTTAATGACGTAACTAGAACAGTTTTTTGACTAATCTCCGCCCACAGGAATACGATTGAATACAATCAGTGCATGCATCTCCAATTTATGGTAAGAGGCGTGACCTTTCCGGGCAACGTGCGATAAACTGCTGTCGAATCACAACACAGGAACCGCTAGCACAATCCAGGCACAATCAGAATTTGTTACGTATTTGTGAAGGAGGGACTTCATATAACAAGGAAGTCATCGGGCCGTTTTTTGGACAGTGAAAACAGCGGTATACAGATAAGTAAATTGTGTGAAAAATACAGTTTTTTTTACACGCGAAACATGAACACATATATTGTGTACACTGTAAACACAATCAAAGCTTCAAAAAAACATGAAGAACGGGACCTTTAAATCCAAAACTAGCGCTCCTTGTGTGAACATGCTACTCATGCCGTGAAATGCTGAAAAACACTGAGACCTGTCACAATGGACAAAGCCCTTCTGATATCTGATGTGTTTACAGCTATAAAATAGTGCATTTGAAATGCAAGACCACATTCTATATGCAGCTGTAAAAAGAACGTGAGAAAGTAAATGAATGAGGTCAGATGAAAGGAATTTGAAGCAGCAGTGATCAATCTGCATGTGCTCAGCGTCAGGTGTCCTCCTGTTGATCATTAATGAGCCTGGCTTCAAAAGACTAACATTCATTCATATTCTTCATAATGTGTCATAACATTGTCTGAATACCTAAGCATGTTTGCTTTTATTGCCTTGGCTGCGTATATGACGCATAGCTGTGAAAAATATTGTCTCTGAGAATGATTTGATCTAGTGATATGATATTTATAAATGCCCTAAACAAATCACTGCTTAAGCCACTGTAAGCTGGGACCAAATCTCTTTTCTGTTAGTAATGGTCAGAAGCAAAACAATGCTTATTTGTGTTATGGATTTGGGTTACGTTTCATATGTTCTCTCAAGATTCACGGTCCTGTACGATTATTAACCTAGAGAGAGATGGGATATGTTGAGCGAAGCTGTGTATTTTGAGTGTATTTTGGCATTGCTCAGTAGGTTTTTCAGCACACTCGGTTACAGCACATTAAACCTCAGCTCGGAGTGATGGCCAGATTCACTGCTGCAAACATCTACAGTGGAAAAAAGGCAGAGAAAGGTTAAAAGGTGATTTCTCTTCTCATCCACCTTATTTTGAAAGTTTCCAGACTCTTCTTTTTTTTCTATCATCCATTGACTTCTTTTGACTTCTATCCAGGCTTAGTGTTCACAGTATGAGAGTGACACAAATGACATGACAGTCGGCATTAAAAATGGGGGGGAATTAATACTTTTAATCAGCAAGGATGCATTGAAGTGACTCTAATGTGAATGTAAAGACTTCTACATTGCTTCCAAATTTTTTTATTTCAAATAAACATTGTTCATTTGAACTTTCTATTCATCTGAAATATTTTTTCGCTGAAAAAAATAAAAGAAGCCTCAATCTTCCACAAATAGCAGCACAACTGTTTTCAACACTGATAATAAAAAAAATGTTTCTCAAGCATCAAATCAGCTATTTTAGAATGATTTCTGAAGGATCATGTGACACTGAAGACTGGATGAATTTGGCAAAATTGGAGTAAAATGTAGCTTTGCCAGCCATCATATTAATAAATTACAATATATTAAACTAGAAAATTGTTATTTTAGATTGTAACAATATCTATCAATTTTACTGAGCATCAACTTTCTCCAAAATAGTGGGTAAAACATCACTGAGCTGCAATCATTAACCTCCAATGAGCTTTACTGTATTGTTTATGAATATTTTAAATTTGATAAATGGCTTTATCAGTATTTTTCTGGCTTGGATGTTGTTAATAATAGCTGGATGTTGCTATCGCTATTTCGCCTTTGCTTTGGTTGTGCCAAGGTTTTCATGAAATCTGCTCAAGCATTTTGGAATGAGATTAGCAGAACCAAGGACGGAATTCTCCACTATAAGCCCTGGAGAAAGAATTACGCCTGAGTGCATCTCAGAACTGCTGAGTGTGGTTGCTGTCCGGCTCCAGAATAGCGCAGATGTAGATATAAGGAATGTATGCATGGTGCTATTCTCAGAGCCGATAATTTATGCACATTAAAGAATTCTATTTGTCTACATTCTACATTAAAAAACACAATCAATGTATATTATGGTCATAAAAAAGTTGTTCCCACATGTCTCATGACCAAAATTCATTGATGTTGGTGGCTTAATACGACTTAGAATATGGCGCATTAGGATGGATAGCCTACTTCAATTGTGCTTTTTTGTTGTTGTAAATTAGAGTCGAACAGACAGGATTTTGATCAAAAATTCACTTCATATCATCTTCCAAGTAAAGTCACAATTTAGTTTCGTAAAGATTTAAAAATGTTGGTGAACTATTCTATTCTATTCCATTCCATTCTATTTTGTTCAGTCACTTTTAGACTTGGAAATATTCAATTGGTAGACCATTTATTCAAAGTGTTTTACAGTGCATTTTTATCAGCATGTGAACTGAACCCATGACCTTGGCATTGATAGCACCACTAGTTGAGCTGCTTTTCTACATGTAACCTGACAAACCTGATTGATTTAACAGTGGTGTATTACGTATTTGTATACTACGTCTTATACAATTGTTTAAATACATCAATGCTCACCTACGTATCCCTGCCTCTTCGCTCTGCAATTTTCCACTTTCCTGCCTCTCACATCCACTGTTCCTCCCTCTCACCCCTTTATTTCCATTCAAGAGATCTTTCATGACAAAAGCGTCTCTGTATGTGTCAATGTGACCCCTGTCTGTTCTCCTCCTCAATCAAAGCTCAGCTCCGCTGTCCCCATTATGACGTTCTGAGTTCAATCTATCACACAAAGGCCTCTTTAAGAAGAATGGAGAATTCATAAACAATTTTGACAAACCCAGGAGAACAATGACAAAAAGTATTATATTCCCAGTGGGCAAGTTTGGGCTCAGTAAGATTTATTTTTATTTTTTTTATTTTTTTATAAAAATACTTATATTCAGCTAGGGTGCAGTAAATTGGTCAAAAGTGACAGTAAATACATTTATAATGTTACAAAGGATTTCTATTCCAAATAAATGCTGTTCTTTAAGTTTATGTTCATCAAAGACTCCTAAAAAAAGTATAGCCTAAAGGTTTTCACAAAAATATTTAGCAGCACAACTATTTGCAACATTGATAATACTGTAATAAGAAATGTTTCTTGAGCAGCAAATCAGCATATTAGAATGATTTCTGAAGGATCATGTGACACTGAAGACTGGGGTAATGAAGCTGAAAATTCAGCTTTGCCATCACAGGAATAAATTACAGTTTATATTATATTACAATAGAAAATATTTATTTTAAATTGTAATATCTCAGAAAATTACTGTTTTACTGTCATTTTTGTTAAATACAGCTTTGGTGAGCATAAAAAAAATCTTGCTGATCCCAAACTTTGACTGGTAGTGTATGTACGAGTCTTCCCTTTATGACAATAACACAGCATTAAAGTGCTCTCACACAAGATCTTACACAGGTTCCTTTATGGCAGCTGTTACTTTAAGAGATTAGCTGATCTATGTACTGAGCCAATGATCCATTATACAAGAGTACTTCTACTTTTACATCCTGCTGTTTTGGTTTAGATCTTCAGGGATGATGTAACCAATTCTGAGCTCTTGCCAGGCCATCTGCTGGCTTGAATCACTTTAAAAGCAGAGATAAGTGCCTGTAATGACCCCTTTTTTACAAGTCATCCCATAAAAGAAAGAGGATGAGAGAGCACAAGATAAGAGAGAGGGATTTATAGCAAAATTATTCGACCATTGCAACTCCATCCATCAATCATGGTTACCCAAGGGCCAACTTTTTGGAGGTTTGGAGCTATAGATGCCAAATATTTTCACATTAAAATGGATGAATAAGAAAATATGATTTCTTTAAAGGAGAAAGGTTCTAGTGCTGTGCTGGGTGGAATGGGAGATTTAACCATCACTAATTGTGTAATGAGAGCCGATTAGATTTAGTCCATAGAAGGTTAGCAGCTGGTGACACTGGGGCCTTCTTTTTGTGCATTAGCTGCAACATCGTAAACAAGTTTTGGTGTGAAAGGCCGTTTAAGTCACAACAATGTGCTGTTGTATTAAAAGACAAGATAAAAAGGGAACATGTTGTTCACACACCACAGACAGATATCTCAAGTTTAGCATAACAACATAGCAACCGTAAAATGCATGACCGCCATGGTGATAAAATAATTGACTTGTCTTCAACAAATAACCTAGAAAAACATTTTGCACTGGAGAGTTTAAGAAGTCACAAGTAGAAAATCAATAATGAAAGTCTTTCATCACATCTGGCAAGTTAATGAGCAGTCACGTATTATATAAGAGGTTTTCAAACCATTTATTCTAAGCTGACATATCTGGAATATTGTGTGCAATCTTATCATAACAAACGGCCAGTTAAACTCTCAAAATAACATAATATCTGATTGTATTAACCTTATCCTAAAGGATTGTGTGTCCTTAGCTAAATCATCCTGAGGGGAGCCTGTGTTTTTATGCCTAAAGGGGACATAAATCTCATCTGCCTGTTTTATTTCCATGGCCCTTTTTGGGGAGAATTTAGAGAAGGGAAAGTTGGAGAAAAAGGGGAACGGCGTACTCTTGCCAAGATTATGGTGGAGACTCGGTTTGGTTAACTTCATGTGTGCCTTCAAGCACAAGAGATTTGTGTTTATTCTTTCTTTTTGTGGAAAATATATTGCTTCAGATGCAGCTGCTGTGCCGCCTTGGCAGATGGCATAAGATAAATAGATAATATAAAGCACTACAATTTGCAACTGAGCAAAACATATTTGAAATAGAGCAAAAGTATTTAAAAACGTTTACTCTAAGCGGTTCTAGCTCAAAGTTTTCTATAAAGAAAGAAACAATGTAAAAGTAGAAAACAACACTCATGCCAGCTCAGTAACATATTATACATCGACACTATATGCAAAAATTGCCAAGAAAACATGAGAAGAAACGGAAAAAAAACTAACATATATTAAACAACCATTCATTTCAAATCAAGAATACAGACAAGATGTTAACATTAACAAAGCTAAATGAAATAACATTTCAAAATAGGCTATAACTAGCTCAGTTTTTAACACACACACACACACACACACACACACACACACACACACACACACACACACACACACACACACACACACATATATAACCTAAATGAAAGAATGTGATTTGAGCAATGAGGTTTAAATCGTTGTATTACCTCCAACACAGGCAGATCAGGGTCCAAATGCGTAAAACTATTTAAGACCACCGGACATCCATCTCCGGCCGCGATCTCCAGCTTCACCCCATCCCAAATGCTTTTAATTCTCCATGTGCTGGACTCAAACAGCTCATCCAGGGACGTCGGTTTGACACCCAGAGCGTCCGACTGCATACCCATAATGTAGACCATAACCGAAAGACTGTCACTGTTTACGATCTATTATTTTATAACAAACTCCATAATCTGTCATTCAGACTTCTGCTTTAACAACGAGTGCTTGTCTGTATGGGTTCGGGACTTCGGGTGAAGTACAGAAGGGAATACCCTGCCTGAGCCGCCTAACCCCGCCCCTTGCCGAGCCGAGCGCGCGTGTATGGCCCCGCCCTTTCTATGACTAATCGTGATGTCAGGTTCCGGGAAACTCTGTTGTGCGCTACTAAAAATATTACTTTTATTGATTGCTTGATTATTACCCAACATGCCATAAATAGACGGATGCAACTTTAATAATTATGTGGCATCAATTAAACTATCATATGATTCGTTATCAAGCTTAGGTTTAAATGGGCATTTGTATAGAAATAAGAGGATCTGCCCACGTGTATCAAATTGAATACATTTAAAAAAATAAAAACAAAAACAATAATAATAATTGTAATAAGTGCATCCAACTCTTCTATTGTCTTTATATCCTTTTTGACTAATTTTATATAAGAAATACAAAATAGGCTACATTTCACATATCCTTTGGAATTGTGAACCAGGCTTTGTGACACTGTTTCTATACAAAACAATAAAAACACTTAAATAACATGGTCTTTCAGTAGGCTATATTGTAGAGCTTTGGCTTGTCAGTAAATATATTAATCAAATTATATATATTATATATATAATACGTTCTCAAATGTAGCCTCTGTACTCTATGAAAGGGTGCAAGAAGGGCTCAAGATTACTAAAATAAAGATATTCTTAATAGTCAAATTGAACTTTTCAACCAGGCCGGCTCATTAACAAATTTTCAATGCTCTTCCTGATCCATACTTTTTGGGACAGCCACCTGTCCTAACCTACATTTTAGGTTATTCCTGTTTCAACTTCAAAATACGTGTTTAGCAACTAGCCTAGTTACCACAAAAACACACAACCCAAGCATGATCTTACCAGGATCTTAGCAACGCCATGACCCTAACTTTATTACACAATAGCGCCCTCTGTTGGAAAATACTGGTAACTTACTCTTCGGGCATGACTGCAACACTGACGCAAAGCTCTTAAGGAAACTCAAACCCTCCAGAGGAATTGTGTTTTGCGAGAAAGAGAAGCAGTTGTGCACCTGGTGTTTTCCCAAACTTAATTTTCCCTGAGGTAACCATTATGAGGATATTGTGAAATCTGACAAGACAGACAGCTGTTTGAAACGCAGTCTCTGTGCTATAGAAGCTGTGGAGATGTTTTTTTTTTTTCAAATATTAGGCTACTTAACATTTAGGTGCACTGAATTTTTTTTTTTTTTGCTAATTAAAAATATATCTAGATAAAAAAAAATCGATTGAGTGATTTACACTCACATTAAGAACCCAGAGAGACTAATTAATGTCAGTTACATTTTAAAACATAGGCTATATACAGTATATAGCTTATATATATATAAAGCTTTTTTAAGTGTAATATTCACAAAATTACTGTATTCTAATATATAAATATAACATATATTGTATTATTAATCAATATACACATTACCATTCAAAAGTTTGGTGTAGGTAAGATTATTATTATTAAATTTATTTCAGAAAGTAGTATGCTCACCATGGCAAAATACAGTAAAAATAGTAATATTGTGAAATATTACAGTTTAAAATAACTGTTTTCTATTTGAATATTTTATTATTTATCCCTGTGATGGCAAAGCTGAATTTTCAGCATCATTACTCCAGTCATCAGTGTCACACAATCCTTCAGAATTCATTATAATAGCCTGATGTCATCATACTCAGATTCTAGTCAGAACTTCCCATCCTCAAATGTTGTGGGCGGGGCTAAGTTCGGCTGGCATTCAGGCTACATAATACAGATTTGATGCACAATATATATATATATATATATATATATATATATATATATATATATAGGCCTAAATGTCCATGCAGTATTTTTCTTTAACAGAGATGACCCATGGCACCAAAAGTTTGGTATTGCTGTAACATGTATACTTAGGCTAAGGCTATCTCTGCCTCAGCTGGAACTCAATTGCACAACCACTATTTGCACTGCTCTCTGCTGAGATTGATAGATAACAGCTTGTTGTTCTCTTTCAGCACCAGCATGGTTTATAATTCTTTGGAGAAACTTCATTTGATCTCTTTAGTTCTTTTGCCCAGACACATACAGTCAAAAACCAGGTGACTATAGGATCTAAAAGAACTTTTCCATTCTCGTTTCTATCAGGATTCAAGGCCATCAGACCTCTCACATAAATGTTAGCAAACAATGTTCACCCTGAACCCAGTCTCCTCTCAAACCTGTGTCATCCTGAGAAAGAACACTTGTACTTTGAGAGTACACAATTTCAAATGGGGACAAATGTAATGAGCCTGCAAACAAGTTATCTTGTATATGCTATATTTATTTCCCTTGTTTGCATACTCATCATTTTAATCTGATACACAACAACCAGTGTAACCTTTTCAAGGGGAAGCAATCAATATATATATATGTTGATTGCTTTCCCTTGAAATATATATATATAATTAATATCACATCAATTCTGAGTGATTACTAATGTATTGAATATGTGACGTTTTCTCTTTTTCTTTCGGTCTTCCTTTGTTTAGGTCAAAATAAAGGAAGACCCATGAAGAGGATAAGGTACACACTTCTCAGCCTGGAAAGCACCTGAAAGATACTATCACAGCAAAGAATGGTTTAAAAGGTGAAGGAAGCAACTTGTCAATCATTGGTATCCATTCACACTCACACACAAACACTACTGCCTTAAAGACATGTCAAACTATAGTTAGCACCCATTTCAACATATTTCTAGGGGCAGACCACTAACTTCCAATGAAACCTCTTTGAATGCTCCGGGAACTGATTTTGAATATTTTTCTATAATGCCTTTTTCTGTAATCCAATAGTCAACCAATAACACTACAGACAACATTACATATTAATAAACATAACAATGTAATCATAAAACATTATTTTGACTACATTAAGAGAACACGATCAGCCGATAACTAGTTCTGATAAGACTAACTATACATTTGCAGACTATAAGAGTATGATAAATAAGTAGTTCTTCTTACCTGTTTTCTTTCCTCTAAACCTTCCAAATCACAGAACAGATCATCATTCACGTACACACAACCAAAGCCACACCAGCGTGTCAGTTGAACAAGTTGATCAATTCTGTCTTTCCAGCACATCACCTTCCCGAATGAGTATTTGTACCATACACTGCAAGGGATCCTCGATCTTGTGACAGATACGAAGCGCAAAATTCTCCTTCCCCATTCACTGACCCCAAAACACTGGCCCTGTCCGACACGTGTGGACTCAAACAGCTGTATCAATATGCAGGGAACACGGTAACACAACTCTCTCACTGAAATCCACAACATCTACTGAAATTTTTCTCATAAGCTCTTCTATTAACACCTTCAAGGTTACCAAGGAATCATTTGTAATGCACAAGCCTCCGGGGATTTAAGTAGAATTCCCACACAAAACAGAAAGTGCAAGTGCAGCAATGAAACAAAACTAAAAACCTGTGTGACAACTTTCTGTTCCAACGTGATCAAACCATGTGAAGGAGCAAATGTTCACATGGTGTGCTACAAAACACGTGCTATCATTTTACCCTGCATTGTTATCCTTCTTTAATACCCTGCCAAACCATGTTTCTTTACCCAGTGACAATAATCCTACTTATTTTAGAGTCAATCGTTTTTTTAATAGAATGTTGGTGAAATCAGGTTTTACTATCCTTTTTGTGCATTTGGTCTCAACAATCTGGGCAAACACATTCAGTTAACTATAACTGTCTGATAGTTCTCTATATCTGATTTCACACAACTACCAGGAGTAAAAACTTAGTTAAAAAAAGTCAAGGTACCGGATTGATGAGAAATAATGAAATACAAAATAATCACTGGATTTGACAGTTTTTATGATATTATGATATGTGATATGTTATGATATTACATTTTTGAAAGACATTCAGAGTTTTTAGGTATTTAACAACAAGACAACTAGATTTCCACTGTTCATTCTGACAATTATGTATATGAAATATTTTATACTTATAGTCTGTATACTTTATTTAGAGTCCCTACACCGTTTTGACTGTTTTTCTGTACAATGATTTGCGGATACTGCCATGCCATTATTTAAATGGCAGTTCTTGGCTAGAATAAGATGCAGTATGGATCGTCAAAGGTCTGGCTGTGTGAGACTAGACAAAACCTGACCCAAAAACACAGACCACAGTTCAAGAGAAAATACCTTGTCAATGTATCTCTATGTGGCTTAAAACAATAATGTTGTTATAACAGGCCAATGTGAAACAGCTCTCAATATGGAAGTGCAATCTGACAACAGCTTTAAGTATTGAAGACACCTATACCTTCTTTTCAAAAATAGGTCAAAAACATAATTCACTGAGCTAATGTAGATAAATCCCGGATTCTTTTTCACAGAGAGAGCTCACATACTTTCCTTTCTTGAGTGCCACAGAAACACCATTCTGTGGCTCAATTTATTACCCTGCTTTATTCTCTCAATTACAATTCTAAGGCGCTTTGACACTCAGAACTTGGCATTTAAAAGTGATTTCTCCTCAAGACTGAGGCCAAAAGAGAAGCTATATCAAAAGCCCTGTTCAGTCAATGAGTACAGACAGTATCTGGCTGAGACACGGATACAAGCCGATCCGATACCACTGTTGCTAAACATCACTGCTTGAAATATTTTGATCATTAATAATAAAAAAAAGTGTTGTACCAAGTGTATTGACGTGTATGAATCTTTATTTTTATTGAGATCAGATATTGAGATCAATTTAAGGTGTTCATTCATTGAGGTAAGACTTGAGCATCTAAAGAAAAAAAAACATCTGGTTGAAAACACATGTGCAAAGTTCTTAGAAATGTACTCTGTATTCATGTTGGTTTTAGGTGGTTCTGAATTTTTTTTATTTTAATTCAAATTACTTCACTGTGAATAGATGTGATAATAGACAATTAAAAAAGTAAAAAAGGAAGTAGATTTTTTTTTTACAAGCCTCATGGCTTATTATGCAGTTTTTGGGGAGTCGCACATGATATTTTACAACCTGAACTAATCTTGCCTTGCCTTAATGACTAATGTATTGCGACTAATTATCTTATATTTTAAGAGACTTTTTGACCTTGACTCACAGCCATGGTCTGCAGGGGTCCTCTCTATGACATAATTTCCTTCTTTATGTACAGTATTTCCTTTTGGTTTGGCAGACAAAGTTTTAAAAATATATAATAATCAGTAGTTTTGTTATTTTTTCCCTAAGAAATAATAATAAAATATGCCTAATAAGGTTTTGTTTTCAAGAGTTTCAGATGCCTAAGAAAAAAACCTGCCTAAGAGGTGTATGCAATCACTGTAGAATGAGCTTCACTTTTAACATATTTTTGAATAAATTAATATGAACCCATTTCATTAATGTTTATTCAAACAGATCCAAAACAAAAGCCACAGGACCAACAGTGGACCTTCATTTCAAGATGACTCATAAAACTTGAAGCAGTTGCAGTGCAGTACTGAAGTGAGACATATAATATGCAATAAAGGAAGCGTCTGTAACCTAGACACATACTGACACCTGCAGAAGTGCTGACACATAAAATCATCTGCTACTTAGCAAAAGTAGCACATTTTCCTTGAACACCTCTGTCCGAAATGTGCCACTGACATTTAAAAAATGAAAACGCCATAAAGCCATGGGCAGCATAGCAACAACATCCTGTTCCTCATGCCAGAAGTAGAACTCACTACTGAGCGTAAGACAAACTCCAGACGCCGTTGTCGATTAGTTGTAACCCGTTTAATGACAAGGAACAGTGTGAACTGAGGAGAATAGAGGAATAGAGGACCGTCAGTTAAAGTCCTCACTGGCTCTAAGCCAAAATGCACGAAAACAGCAGAATACAGCCAAAGGGTGAGTACATACTTGAAATAAATGAAAACACATGCACACAGACACGAACTCGCACCAGGTGAATCAGAATGAAACAACTGCAGTCTCTCTCTTACCAGATCATCCAGGATGGAGACAGGAAAATCAAACATGCACATCTTCACAGGCTGAGCCAGGGCTTTATGCAGACTGAACAGAGACTTGGGCTCCATCTTCCCCGATGGAGAGAGTGCAGGCTGCTGTCCAGGCGCCTGCTTCATATTAGGGGTATGCTGCTCCCCCTCGTCTGCTCTCTTTGATACACAACTCCCTCCCTCCCTCCCTTTCAAGCGTTCCCTTTCCAGAGTGAGTGCACAGGCACTCTCGCTTTCTCTGTACTAGTTTACATGCAGCACAAAAAGGAACTTGCTGCCGCTGTCACTAACACTCTGTTGCCATCTACTTCTCTCGCCTCAGAAGAGGGTAAGAAATCTGAAGAACTCGACCTCCTCCCAGTGCTTCCTTTTGCACAAAGTCTCTCCTTCTAACAATCTTCTAACCATGTAAACACCCACACCCATACATGCGACGTAGGTATGCAGGTTCATCTCGCTTTAAAATGCAGTGTGTCTCTCTCTCTGTCTCTCCCTCCCTCTCAAGCCAGCTGTGCATCACATTCAGTCCACGGCTATCGCTCACACTCCTGTTTTCCAGCTCAGGAAGATCTAGGAGAGTTTGGCCGGGTGTTTTTCTGCTTTCTGCTGTGCTTTTCCCCAGACGTGCCCCTCCGAGACCTTCTGTTTGTGTATCTGAGAGCGCTTCGGCAGTGGAAAAGTGCTCCCTGGCTCATGTGCTCTGTCCATTTTGCATGAACAACAAAAAAAAAAAGTGTCCAGGCAGAGTGTGTTGTCGCTCGCGTGACCAGTCAGCACAGTTGAATCCTTCAAAACACACACACACACACACACACACACACACACACACACACACACACACACACACACACACACACACACACACACACACACACACACACACACACACACACACACACAATCATTAAATCTAGGTCACAAAGCTTTTCGTCCAAAAGATCTGTCCTATACTAACACAGCCTTAATGGTAACAGTATATGAGACATTTCTCTTCTGCTCTGAGTGAGTTAGGGTATGCACACATATACATTATGCTGGAACTGTTCGTATAAGGCAAAAGCAACAGGATGAAAACGCATAAACCTGAACAGCTCACGGTTCAATACCAGAGGGTTGCATGTGATGATTATCTAACGGCAGACATAGTTGAGGACCACGGGGAGGTGACACTCTATTATGAAAGCACAGACTGTGGGAACTGTTTTGAAATGCAGAGGATATCTTACGCAGCCATAGAGCGATGTGGTTGCCATGGAGACAGCAAACGCTCAACCTTTGAAAAGAGATGCCTAGAGGAACTGCAATAAAGCCCACAGAGACAGTATGCCTGACTTATTTGCACAAGAGCACCATACCTCACCACAAAGATGTGTGCACAAAAGCAGTTTCTATTTAAAATATGTCTCCGATTTATATCTTTTTTCCCCCTTTCAGTTGCATTCTGTAGTTTGACATTTAAAATTCAGTCAGAATATCATGTTTTGCCTACAATTGCCTCATTCCATTCACGTCCAGACATGTGCACGTTCTTGAGAACACCTTGGATGCTGAAAAAACACCTCTCTCATTTGGTGGCTTCACCGGTTCAAAAACTTGTTTACTGGATAGAGACAAGGAAATGTACAACATTTTTAAATGTTAAAACAACACTCAATTTTATACAGTATTCTATGGGGCCATTTTTAAAAGAAATGAATACTTTTATTCAGCAAGGATGCATAAAATTGATCAAAAGTATCAATAAAGAATCATGATCTGTTCTTCTGAACTCTATATTCACCAAAGAATCCTGATCAAATCAGCATTATAATGATTTCTGAAGGATCGTGTGACACTGAAGACTGGAGAAATTATGCTGAAAATTCAGCTTTGCCATCACAGGAATAAATTCATTTTAAATATATTAAAATATAAAACAGTTATTATAAATAGTAATAATTCTTAACAATATAAAAACTGTATATTTTATCAAATAAATTCAGCCCCGGTGAGCACAAGAGTACAAAATCTGTAATTCAAGCCAATGATCACTATGGTGCCAATATATTATGCATCTCTAATTTATATTATGTTGTATGATGCTTACATAGCAAATCAATTAAAACCAGATTTAACTGACAGACAGATATATATATATATATATATATATATATATATATATAGATAGATAGATAGATAGATAGATAAACTCTCTCTAACTAAAAAGAACTGTGTGTTGGGTAGAATGAGAGGTAACCGAACGGAAGCACGGCTTCTGTCTGAACAACCTCAGAGATCCAACTCCACACAAAGGCAGGACAGGGTGGTGTTGGAGAGGAATTGTTGGAGCTGTTCGCTTTAATGTTCCACTCGGCCTTGGGACACTGGCAACAAAAACGTTACACGTAGATGGGAAACTTCTCTGTCAAGATACATTTTCCAAGGGCTGTGCCTTAACAACCGCATGTTTACGCAGACTGTTCTAGCAGCATGAAAACAGCTCCTGTGCTGTTAAGAATGGTTCTATTCAAATATATAATTTCTAGACATCCAAAAGGTTACAGCCAAAAGTCTTGCAAGATAAATCTGTCATGTGGCACTATAGCAATATATGCTATTGGCAATAGCTGTAACTATTGGAACATCTTACTGTAAGACTAGTGAGACATGCAGTGACATGATGCACTTCCTATTTCCAAAGAGGATGCCACAAGAATTCTGCATCCTCTTTATTGTGTAATGACTCATTGATTATAACATGCTGTAAACAACTGTCTGCACATTCTTAAAAGCTTTTCCTTTGTTTATAACATCAGTTAAACAATGCTGTGTCCCCCTTTTTCTGACGCAGAACACTTTCCTTTTGCATGTTTCCATATCAGTACAGATCACACACACAGACAGAATGAGGAAACAGAGTGATTGAGAAATAGAAAAAAGGGAGTGAAAGCGGAGCTGACATGTGACGTATTCTTCGAAATCGATAATTTGTTAGTGAATATCCTGAAAAGAACTGTTCAAATTGTTACTATGCCTGCGGGTCAAAGTCTTGGTTGGTTAGCGGCCAAGTTAATCCCTGCTGGTAGATGCAGTAACTATTCTGATGAAATATTTTTGAAAGCAACATGCAATCTTTAGTTATATTATAGAAGTTTTACCAGTGTCCAATTCTAGTTAACGGTTCTTAAAATCGTGAATTTGTTATTTTTCTCTGTCAGTTTTCACATTACAAAAAAGTTGCTAGTGAATTTTGTGGGACTGGAACTCAAATAAAAGTCACTATAAGCAAATAGGGCAGATTTAAAAAATAAATAAGAAAAATTATATAGAAAAATATATATACAATGATGAGCCAAAACATTATGACCAGTCACAGATTAAGTGAATATTGTTGATCATCTCCTTACAAGGCCACATATTGATGCAATCAAAAGTTACAGCATTTGGAACCAAGATAGCCTTTTTGTTCAGTCCTTGATGTCCCCTAATTGGCATTTTTAAAATTGTTCCTCCATGAGGAATAGGGCATCTTGTGATCAACGCAATAGATTATTTTCATTTTGGGTTCTTACCGCAGGCACTACAATTCAGGTTTAAGGGGTTAAAGTATATAATTCTCCACAATAACTAGCTCTGTTCTGCTATACTACTTTATAATACGTTCTCACATTCTAATAATTATACTTCAAATCCTATTGAAAATTCCTGATTTTCTTTAAAAAGTCATCAGTAGGCCTACTCTGATCTGTGCCCTAACTCCTGAGATTATTGAAGAAGATTTTTATTTGTATTCCAATGGATATTGATTTAATTCATATATAAACTACTAAAGTGTATATTACACAAACAATAATATCTCTAATAAGACAAAAGATTATAAGAAAATAAGACAAAAATCTGAGACTTTAGCGGCTCAATGGGGTTTTGGTTTTTGAGCCTCACGCGCCCCCTGGTGGAAATAAACTATAGCTATTAGTTCGTAGCATTTTCCTATAATGTCATTGCGCTTGCCGTAGACTTGTGGGAGTTTATGTAAAATCATGATGGCGGCGGCCTGTGCGAGAGCATTCAGTAAGGTCGGTCGGTTAGTTTTAGACACGCCGAAATGCCGCGTAACAAACTCCGCAGCATTAGTGCCGAGAATGAGCATGAGATGCCAGGGAAGAGCTTACGGTACCGGCGGTTCGGGATTTAGATCCAGGCTTTTGCTCGCTGCACCGGTGCGTGGCAGTGGCAGAGTCGTGGGATGTGCTTTCTTGTTCGGTGGTGGTTTCGGCTTGTACCAGACCATCAAACTTACGCTTGAGCGTCACCTTGCAGAGGAAAAAGCAAATGTAAATATTCAGTTATGTGCTACATTTCTGGATGTCCTTCCCATTTTGACATGCACCTAAAGTAAATGTCATATTTGGGTTAATTTGCTCACCTTTGTTTTAACTTGTTTTGATTAGGCACCGCTGGGGACAGATCTCAAGTTGACTCTGTATCAGTATAAGACCTGTCCGTTTTGCAGCAAGGTGCGAGCCTTCCTGGATTATCATGGTGTGCCATATGAAATTGTGGAGGTCAATCCCGTTATGCGAAAGGAGATCAAGTGGTCCACTTACCGAAAAGTTCCCATCCTGATGGTGAACGAGACGGTGGTATGTAGCTATTCGGATGATGTCTTTCCTGATTATGATGATGAATAGTAAGATTCTTCAGATCATCAAGTTCCTCTGTTATTTCTTCAACAGCAACTCAATGACTCTTCTGTAATTATTAGTGCTTTGAAGACATA
This sequence comes from Meda fulgida, assembly GCA_030578275.1. NCBI lineage: Eukaryota > Metazoa > Chordata > Actinopteri > Cypriniformes > Leuciscidae > Meda > Meda fulgida. The sequence goes on along the minus strand of CM060623.1, from coordinate 17,196,190 downwards.
CCTGGTCAGCAAGTGAGTAGCCTATCTTCTGCTTGACCGTCTTTATACTTTTTATATGGATGCTGATAGAATTTATGACTTTATATTTAACATTTGGTATATTTCTGTATAGTATTCATGTAGAGAAGGGTTTTTCAAATTGGGACATTAAACCGAAGTTTTTCCCTTCAATTTTGACTTGACATTTGATTTTTAGGGGATTGTCATCGATTGAGATTGAACCTTTCAGCACTGTTTTCTCTTTTGCACTAGTTGCTTTGCTGATAAAAAAAAAATGCTTCGGCAAATAAATGTAAATATTTATTGTTTATTCACTGCTTCTTTTAGGGAGAAAACAATATCTGAGATCCTCGCTTTTTATCCTGAGATGAAGGCTAAGAACGACAGCGGGAAAGACGTGAAAGAGTTTGGCAATAAGTACTGGGTCATGGTGCATGACGCTGATGCTAATCATCTATATCCTGGAAAAGACACCAGAAAGTAAAGGAAATAAGTTATGGCTGATAGTGATTGCTTTATTAGTCTTCTTTTTTTATATATTAAATTTTACGGTGTCAAACATGATTTTGTTTGTTGATCTCACTAATACTTTTTGCTCAGAGAGGAGATTAAATGGCGGAAGTGGGCAGATGATTGGCTGGTGCACCTAATTTCCCCAAATGTTTACCGCACGCCGACCGAAGCCCTCGCATCCTTTGACTACATAGTACGAGAAGGCAAATTTAGCACCTTTGAGGGCTTCTTTGCTAAGTATTTTGGAGCTGCTGCCATGTGGGTCATTGCAAAGAGATTGAAAAATAGGTATTTTTGTGGGCAGTGGGTTAGTAAATAATGAAAATATTTGACAAAAATGTTTTGACATTAAAGTTTAACCTCATTATACTACACAGACACCATCTGCAAGATGATGTCAGACAGGATCTCTACAAGGCCGTCAATGATTGGGTGGCAGCCATTGGAAAAAATAAGAAATTCATGGGAGGTGATCAACCCAACCTTGCAGATCTGGTATGTGTTTCTCTGGCAGTCTAAAATTATATTAAAGATATATAAAATATACTACTGCCGTTCTAAATTTTAGGGTTGGTGATATAAAAAAATGTTTTTGAAAGATATCCTATGGGCTGTATTTATTTGATAAAAAATAGTAAAAACAGTAATTTTTATCATTTAAAATAACTTCTTTCTATTTGAATATATTTTAAAATGTAATTTATTTCTGTGATGGAAAAGTTGAATTTTCAGCACCTTTACTCCAGTCTTCAGTGTCACATGATCCTTCAGAAATCATTCTAATATGCTGATTTGGTGCTCAAGAAACATTTCTTATTATCAATGTTAAAGATAGTTGTTCTGCTTAATATTTTTGTGGACACCATGATACATTTTATTTTTCACTTTGATGAATAGAAAGTTCAAAAGAACAGCATTTATTTGAAATATAAGCGTTTCGTAGCATTTTAACATAAATGTGTTTACTGTCACTTTGTCAATTTTATGCATCCTTGCTGAATAACAGTATACATTTGTTGCTTTTAAAAAAAAAAAGTCTTACTGAACCCAAACGTTAGTGTACAGTAGTGTATATTTCCCCAGTGTCACAATTGAGGAATGTCAATAGGATTTTTTTTTTTTTTTTTTTTATTGGCATATCTAATCCTTCTAGTACCTTGTGTTTTCAACATAGGCCGTGTTTGGTGTTCTGAGGGTTATGGAAGGCCTTCAAGCATTTGATGATATGATGGAACATACCAAGGTGAAGAACTGGTACCAGCGTATGCAGAAGGTCACAGAACAAGTGTCATAAAATGAAAGCTTCATCGCTGCAACAACTTGAAGCACTTGATACCACTGCTCAACTTGCCATCTGTTCGTAGCGTACTGGTTATGCAGATCTTAAAAGACAAATTTTTCCAGTAATTAAACTGGCTTCCATTCTTCCTTTGTTCAGACTATAGCCACAGAGCTTATTTAATTTGAAGAGATCAACAAAAACACGCCCAGAACAGCATAAAGGGCTTTTCCTGTTTGTTTTTTTTCTCTCTCCATGATTTGCTTTACTACTCAACTGATTTTTCTACTCAACTATTTCTTTTACTTTGGAAAGCAAAGTGCTACCTGAATCAAATGTTCTTTAAAGTAAAACAACCTCATATGATCTACTGACATTGTGAATGGGTTTTAGTGGGATTGTTCTACCATCCAGTTTTCTCCATCATTGTGGGCTTAAATAACAAGTTATCAACAATTGTATAATCTGGTTATCTGGTATATTTTTCAACAAATAACGGTTCATTTTTTTTTGCATATGTTGCTCTTGTTCTTCTGAATTGTTGTTTTGTTTCTTTTCGTAATGTTGAAGTGCTACTCTCATCCAGTGGTATTTAGGTTACCTCCCAAGCAGATGAGCTCAGCCCTTTACGTAGTCAATAAACGTTCAATCTGAGGTTGCAGTGACCTTCAAATCTGTAGGTTACTCAATGTTTATCAACCTGGCGTTCTCAATTTAACTTAAAATGTGATATTACTTATTTTTGTGAGAGTTGCTAAATAATTCACCAAGAACGCTATGCATCATCTTTTGATTTGTCAAAAGTGATAAATATTTGACAATGAAATAAATTAATAATCTCAAGCAGATGGTTGTCAGCTTGCTTGTCTGTAGCCGGTCATGTTTTTTTTTTGTTACTGCTAATAAAAAGGCGATATATTTATGCAACAATATTACAGACAAATGTCAGAGAAGGCGGTGCCTGCACATAGCAACGCGTCGTTGACAGAAACCTAATAAGCTTCCGTTCATTGGGCGTTAAACGCACTTCTTTGTCGCTGAAGTTTCGAACCAGCCAATCAGATGCAATATAGAACGTCAAAGGCGGGACTCAGAGCGCCAGACGCGTTTCTGATTGGCGGCTATTGTTGTCCATGCGAGAGTGGAGAGTCTACCGGGTATTTGCAAACAACATTTTACACAGGGGACGTTGCGTTGCATTGAGGTTAGTTGCATTTGTATTCGTATCACTAACATTCTTAACGTACATAAATGCATTTTCAACGTATTTTTGATCAGGAGGATTTAACTGAATAAATATGCAGTGCACAAGTATGCAGTGCATGAGCAGAAGTAACGTTAAAGGATTAGGAACAAACTTGATTGAGGACAAATAGTCTTGGTTAACAGATAACGTTAACGTTACACATGTATGATTCATAACACCTCTATTTCATTTTTCTCACAAGGTTATGATACACTTCTGGTGAACTTTTAGATACTATTAATTAAGACAAATAAAAACCGCCCTACTGAATTGAAGGGATGAAAACACGGTCGTCCTCTCCGCCCGTCCATGTTCATGTCCCAGACTCAACATCTGTGCATGTCCACCTAAAGAGTCCACAGAAGAGCCAGGTCAGACTGCATGATTTTTGCTATTCCAGTTTAAATCAGCCTCACTGGTTGACTGAGACAGTGAAACAACTCATCCCAACTTCTTCAGCAGGGTAAAGTGAGCAATTTACGATCCAGTTCCAGTGTAAAGGTCCGAGCTCCCTGGGTTCCTCCTGGAAGGGCCTCAAGACGGAGAGAATACAGATGGGAGGTTTGTTTAGTCCCATTTGCCTTTATTTAGTTGCCTAAAATAATTATAAGACATTTATTTAAAAAATAAATAAATAAAAAGACTTGGAATGAATGACTGTTTTTAAAGTCGTCATGAAACGAAAGTTGCGACAGTGTCCCTGTTGTTAAGAGTGAAACGGCTTAGCGAACAAGAAAGAATGTAGGACATGACTTTAGTTTGTCAATCGGAAATTGATTGGATGGTTGAAGTTGGCAGTTGCTGTGATCTGATTTAAGTGACAGGTCCTGTCCTCGCGCCAGTAAACACATCATTGGTTAAAGATTACAAGGGCCCTTAAGATTAAAATAATGATAATTTATTATTTAATATTCCATTAAAAATGTTAATAGTTAGATTTGATTTCATAGTGACTTTAATAACAAAATTTCCCATCAGGGGGCTGCTCGCTGCTTAGAGATCACCCCAGCACCAGCTACTGACCCTTCCTCACCTCCTCTCCGGCTCACCGACCTGTCCAGTGAAGAGGACGATGCAAAAGAAGTAGTTTGCAAATATGAGAGAAAAATTGAAAGCCTCATGTCAGAGGTTGACTGTATAAAAAGTGAGGTATGGATTGTGAATAATCATGACAATAAGATAGATTTCACAATTGGATTTGAATGTTAAAATCTCCACAGGTAAAGTTACGGCAGACAGAGGACCACCTGAAGCATCAATCACAGCAGTTAAGTGCCTGTCGGCGTTTGATTGACCAGCACGAGGAACGACTTGAGGAAGCTAGTAAGGACTTGAGGAGGTCAAAGTGCGAAAATACTGATCTGCGTAGCGCTGTAGATGGGTCGCAGGGTGAGCCTGGACAAATGAGGTATAGTTCTTCAAGATTAATTTGTCACATTAGAGTGTCACATTGTTGGCCTAAATGCTTAAAGTCACCATCAAATAAAAATTGACAAATCTTATTTTTGTTTTATTCTTATTTATCTGTGCATATCATTATTTGTTTTAATTCATGTGCCCTTATAATCTTTAATCAAAATAACTTCCCCTCCTTCTTCCAATAACATCTCTTCTCTGAAGATGTGTTTACTGGCGTGAGGGCGGGACAACCTTTCATTCACATGACATCACAGCAATAGCAAACCACAACCGTCCAATCAATTCTCGATGGACAAAATCAAGTCCATTTCACTTTGACGTCACATCATGCTGAAACATGTGATTTATGTGGACAGATCAGAAACAGGACCTCCTCACCAGGAGATGGAAACTCTGCTGAGGAAACTGGTGGAGGCTGAGATAGATGGTCAGGCTGCAGTTAAACAAGTGGCGGCTCTGAGGGAAACCGTGGGAAAACTTAAGAAGGTAAGAAGATGGACAAATTCTGCAGTTACCTCTGAGATCTTTTCATGTAAATAAAAAAGCATACACTTTGTGTATTCAGGACAAAAAACAGTCAAAGACGCACTCAGATCATTTGGGCCGTCAACATGAGCTACTCGAGCAGAAGTTGGACACATTTGTGGACACAAATCGCACTCTCAGAAGACTTTTGAGGGAGCAGCATGGGCGGGAGGTACGAAATACTTCCTGTAAACTAAATTTGTCTAATTTTTTCTGCAATATTGTGTATATGTAGTTAAAAAAATAACTTTTCACCACAGACAGATGATCTGAGGATGTCTGATGAGAGGGAGATGCTAATGAGAAAACTAGCTGATTCTGAGGCTGAGAAAAGGGTTTGTAATCTAACTCCTACATTTGTTTTTTGGCTGTGAATGTATATACTTTTTATATTAAATTTTTTTTGTATTATTGGTATGATTTCTAATTGTAACATTGTTGTGAGCTTGATGCATTGATATTTTTCATTCAACAGGGATGCATTAAATTTATCTAAAGTGACAGTAAAGACTTGTTACAAAAATTGCAATTTATATTTAAACGCTGTTCTTCTGAACTTTTTATTCATCAAAAATCCTGGAAAAAATATATATCAGGGCTTCCACAAAAATATTAAACAGCGCACCTGTTTTCAACATTGATAATAATAAGAGATGTTACTTGAGCACCAAATCAGTATATTAGAATGATTTTAAAATATTTTAAAATAGAAAACATTTTATTTTATTTTAAATTGTAGTATTATTTTACAATATTCTGTTGAGCGGTAGTTAAAGGGTTAGTTCACCCAAAAATGAAAATTCTGTCAGTAATTACTCACCCTCATGTTGCTCCAACCCCGTAAGACTTTCGTTCATCTTCGGAACACAAATTAAGATATTTTTTATTAAATCTGAGAGCTGGATCACTCCTCCATAGGCTTCTTAAGGGATCGAAACTGGCCGGCCCAAAAGTTATGAAAGACATCGTTAAAATAGTCCGAGTGACTACAGTGGCTCAATCTTAAGTTTATCAAGTGACGAGAATACTTTTTTTTGCGCAAAAAACAAACAAAAATAACGACTTTATTCAACTACTCATTTCCTATGGAAGCCTATGGAGGAGTGATCCAGCTCTCAGATTTCATCAAAAATATCTTAATTTGTGAAAGTCTTACGGTGTTGGAACAACATGAGGGTGAGTAAATACTGACAGAATTTTCATTTTTGGGTGAACTAACCCTTTAATGCTTGAATGTAGAGCAGTTTCCTTTTCCTTAAATACTTTGTTGATTGTATTTCTAGTTATCGTCATTTTCTCTTGTAGAAACTTGAGACCAAACTCAACAACAGGGAAAGAGAGGCCAATCAGATAGCTGAGAATTTGGAAACTGAAAAGGTAATGGTAATTTCCACTCAATATTTCTCTTTTTTTTTCTATGCGTTTGCATAAGATTCTTCTATGGCATGTTTTTATAGCTCTTTTGCATTTCTAAATACTTATGCATAGTGAATTTGCAAAGTTGCTCATGTGTTGCTGAGTTTTAAAACAGGAAGTGTTTTAAGGTGTTTTGTGATTTGTCATCACAGGAGCATCTGAGGACCACAAAAGAGCTCTCCAAGGTTCTTGAATCCACTCGCTGTCGCTTGCAAAACCAGCTGCACAAGAAAGAAGCTGAAAATAACCGTTTGGAGGCTCAGATCCAAGTAAGACAACTTTTTACTGCGGATTCATAGTTTTAATTTACATGAATACAGTGAGATTTCTCATCGAGATTGTACCGTACTGTGGCACAGAGGCTGGAAGGGACACAGCAGCATCAGCAGGAGGAGGTTCAAGGCCTTCTGGAGCAGATGAGAGAGCTGAAGCAGCACTGTGAAGGAGACAGAGACATCAACAAACAGGTCTCGGAGGACCAGAGGAAGCGGGCCGATCAAAGTGTGAAAACAGCTGCACAGCTCTCTGCACAACTCTCGGACAAAGTAATGCATACGGACAACAGTGTTAAATGTGCTTCAGGGTTTCATAAAAATCATATATAGTTTCTTTTGACCTTAATGGTTTACAAAGTGCTAATTAATGACATAATTCTCCAAAGGTTCTTTGTATTGTGACATTGTGCTGGCCCCTTATATTTACTTCACTGGGAACTGTCTTACATTTTACCGTTTTTTTTTTAAAAGACTGATTTTCTGTAGTTGGCCTGCTGTGTGACCCATGCAGTGCAAACTTTGACTGATGTGTTTCTGTCGTTTCTTCAGGAGACTCAGTTAGCAGAGGCTCTCTCCAATGCTGAGGCGCTTCAGCAACGCTACTCCAGACAGAACAGAGAGAAAAGCCAGCTGGAGTTGGAGATCACCACCTTAAATAAGTCAGTGACTCTTTCTTCACATGCTTTTAGTGTTCACTTAAGCTCAGCCTAGTCTTCATGTCTATAATTTATTTTTTTAGTGTGAATTATGTTCTGAGTAATTTATGATGATTGCTTGCTATACATCAGTGAGCTTTGAGTTTCTGAAATTCTCTTTTAACTTTTTAACTTTTAACAGCTCCTTTGTAAAAAAAAACAAAAAACAAAGTCTGTGTCTGTGTTGTTGGGTGAATCTCACACAGCCGTTTCAAAAAAAAATTGGCGTGAAGAAAATTAAGTTGACATTATAATAATATTTGCATGTGACATTATTTCAAGACAAATATATGTTACCACACAGTTCTCATTACCATAATCTAAGTTTAATGATCCCTATTATTTGTAATGATGATTGTGTTATCTTAATAATGTTTTTATTTTATCATATTACATTAAAACGCATTTATACAATGGTGTACTGATGTACACTATTCAAATGTTTTGGGTCAATGCGATTTTTTTTTTTGATTTTTTTTAAATAAAATGCTTTTGAGAGAAAGAATCTCTAATGCTCACCAAAGTTGCATTTATTTAATCAAAATACAATAAAAAGTAACAGTAATATTGTGAAATATAATTACAATTGAAAATATAGCTGCGAGCAGCGATTGCGGGCCCAAGCCGGTGGCACCGGGGTGGCAGGCACTGGGGTGGCGGTGCCGCCAGCTTTGGTCCTTCATCGCTGCTTGCAAAAGTGCGCATCCAGGGCACATATCAACAACAAAGTATGCGTGAGCAACCGTCTGAAACCTAAAATGAAAAATGAGACAGCCTACGGTCTAATGGATTTAACAGACACATGAAATAAGTACACAAGACTGAAAATTCATATGAAGTGTGCCATTTGGGGATAGGGCCTATGATCGTGAACCACAATAGCCACATATATGAGATCATTTAAATTTAGAATAATTTTTAGGTCAATATGTTTTGCAGCACTTAAATGTGTAAACCCAGAAGCCCAGTATTTATCTGGAGGTCTTTTGTCCTTTGGCTGTCAACCTGTTTTGTCTATGCCTTTTCTGTTCTGCCCTGTTTGCCATTGTTCATCCTGCCTGTCTTGACCATTCTTAATAAAAAGCAGCAAATGGATTCCCCTGGCCTGACCCTGCCTCGATACAACACATATGCTGCATCTGCTCGCTATCTGCCGAACGGCTCTGGTAGTTCCGCTTCAGCACTGATGATGTTGTAGGAATAGTGCGCTCTGGTTGGTCTGGATTATTCGGGAATTTTTATTTTATACAGGAATAAGTTATTTATAATTCAGATGATATATATATATATATATATATATATATATATATATATATATATATATATATATATATATATATAAAGACACAGAGAATATTACTTGCCTTACCTGATTAGAAAAATGAAAAAATAAATAAAAATATAACTAGGGAATCACTAAACCGAGAGAATTATTCTGATTTGATGATACACTCAAAATATTACACAAGCAATCCTTTAAATTTAATGATATTCAGAACAGAACAAGGGTTTTAAAAAACTATAAACAAGAAGTAACCGAAATAATGTAAAGCGAAAGTAAGTGGTGTTGGGCTCACGTAACTCTCTGATTAGAATCAAACTGTTTCAACATTTGCGATGTATTTGGATGCTAAACTATTCTTTATTATAGGCTTTGTACTTCACTCACGTTCCAATGTGTGTGTGTGTGTGTGTGTGTGTGTGTGAGAGAGAGAGAGAGAGAGAGAGAGACAGGGGCGCGATCGAACTGTGTGTGTATGTGAGTGTGTGGGAGAGAGAGAGGCGCGGGCGCTATCGAACTGTGTGTGTGTGCGTAATACAAGTAATAAATAAATAAAAGTGCGTTTACAATTTTGGACACAAGAGGGCAGTATGGCCCTATGTATGAATTTGTGTTTAAACTATCACGCCCTCCTCACACAGACACACAAACATACAGAATGGCAGGGTGCATTCTCTCTGTCGGAGAGAAAATTCTCGGAATCCACATTCAAGCCACAAGATCTGACTTTCTGTTGGTCGGAGCTAATGACTGTAAATTAGAAAGTTGTTCGGCTTGATGAGAACAATATATACGCCAAGTTTTGTAACTGTAGGTAACATTATCTAAGTTATAACACACTTTATGTGTCCTTTTTTAGTCATAAATTCATTTCCTCGCCACCACCAAACCGTTCGAGATATAAAAAATCCGTCCGCAATTTAGCGTACTCAATGTCTTGACTTCACGCTGACCGAGTTTCGTGGCGTTTAGATTAATTCTCTAGGAGAAGTATATCAAAAATAAAAGCATGCATTTTCCAAACAATCCATAATAGCTGACTTCCTGTTGAGCTGTCGTTAAACTTATAGCACAAAAGTTGTCTGGCCCGATGAGATCTATATGTGTACCGAGTTTCATATTATTACATGCATGCATGTTTGATTTATGGACCAAATTTTCAGACCAAGTTTATGGACCAAGTTAATTTAATTAATAAACTAATTATATAAAACTATTGTCAATGCACTACAATTAAACTGGTTATATGCCTTAACTTTATTTAAAAAATATATATATTTAAAAAATACAAGTCTTAAGACATTTATTTTCTTTTTTAATGCCAAACCACACAGCAGTGAAATGGTTAATCTAGCCCCCAAACCCCCCCCCCCCCCAAAACCAAAATATCTGACTTTCTGTTGGTCCGAGCTAATGACTTTAAATTAGAAAGTTATCCGGCTTGATGAGTACAATGTACTTACTGAGTTTTGTTACTGTAGATAAAACTAACCCCCCCATTTTTGACTAAAGGTGGCGCTACTGAGCCCTCACCACGCCCGTTTCTGAAACTTTGCACGTCTACTGGCTAATAAATGTGATGTGTCTGTCGAGTTTCATGCAATTTCAAGCATGCTAAGAGTCTCAAAAGCATCAAACAAGAATATTAAAGTTTGATTTGTTGCCCCGGCAACAGTATCTATGATATCAATAATCCTTTCTCAGGCCTACATCTGGAGTGTGTTTACATTATACACATAAAGTTTAAAGCAAATCGGGTAAAAATTAGAGGGTGATTTCAAAGCATTTTGAAAGTGACACACTTCCTGCTGCCAGTTGGTGGCACTATAACTTTGACTCACAATAGTCACATCCATGTGATCGGCCTCTTACAACGAACACACTGCTGAAGTTTCATCAAGATCAGTCAATGTATGCTGAAGTTATAACACACTTTCTGTTTCACGTTTCTCACCATAATTTAGTTTCCTCGCCACGGCCAAACCGTTCGAGATATCAAAAATCCCCTGGCAAGTTTTCATCATCAATGTCTTAACTTCACGCTGACCGAGTTTCGTGGCATCTCGATCAATTCTCTAGGAGGAGTTCTTTAAATTCCATTGCATGCGTTTTCCAAACAACCCTAAATAGCCGACTTCCTGTTGGGCTGGCGTAAATCTTAGAGCACGAAAGTTGTTTGACCCGATGAGATCTATAAGTGTACCAAGTTTCATATTATTACATGCAAGCGTTTTTGATTTATGGACCAAGTTTTCGGACCCCGTTCCAGGGGGCGCTGTCGAGCCCCCCTGCCACGCCCGGGTACCAGCTTCAGCCCGGCTCTGATGGCCGCGGGTTCTGACCCTTGTGCAAAGTTTCAAGAGTTTTCGAGCACGTAAAGGGCCCCAAAAGTGCCCAAAAGGTAGTAAAATAATAATTTTCCTAATTTGCCTAAGGATAACAATAGGGCCTTCGCCTTTTCAAGGCTTGGGGCCTAAATATCTGTTTTCTATTTTAATATACTTTCAAATTTAATTTATTCCTTTGATCAAAGCTGAATTTTCATCATCATTACTGTCACATGATCATTCAGAAATAATTCTAATATGCTGATTTGCTGCTCAAGAAACATACCTTGTTATTATCAATGTTGCAAACAGTTGTGCTGCGTAATACTTTTGTGGAAACCGTGATAATTTTATTTTTCAGAATTCTATGATGGATAGAATGTTCAACAGCATTTGTTAAACAGTTGTCTATAAATACTTAGTTTATTTATACTTTTCACATTACAATAAAGAGACTGAGATAAAATTTTTGATTGCAATATGATTGGGACTTTTCTTGACAAGATTTTTACCTGATTGTTATATTTAGCGGATCTTATAATGTACAGTGATTGTTGGCTCTTCTCTTTGCAGTCGCCTCTCTGAGTTGAGCGAACAGCTGCGCAGTTGTGAGCAGAAGTCCTGCGCTGAGAGAGAGGGGCTTCTCAGCCGTCTGCACTCCCTCACCTCAGAGAACACTGCTACCAAACTGGAGAACCAGAGAATCAAGGCAACAACTCAGACTCAAAGACTTTTATCACAAAACCATCTAAGCTCTGATTCTCATTGTGATTTTTGTCTCTATTAGAGCACACTGTCAGCCACAGAGGACAGGCTGTCTTTGTCTCAGTCAGAGGTCCAGCAGCTGAAGATCTCTCTCAAAGACTTTGAGAGTCTGGTAGAGGGTTACAAGAGTCAGGTGCTTCAACATGCCTTCCTTGCAGCTCGTTACAATCCATCTGCATTTAGTCTCAGTACATTAACCCTTCACATTTCTTGCAGTTGCAAAAGACTCGTTCGGAATCCGAGGAATACTCTTTGAGGCTGGAGCTGGCAGAGAAGGAAGCACAGAGTGATCGCACGGAGGTGGAAAGAGAAGTAGAACAGGGCCGCAAACAGCTCCAGGCCCGAATGAGGGAAATGGAGATGCTGCGGGAAGCTCTGAAGTGCCTGGATGATGAGCTCAGGGAGGCCAGAGAGAACATGCACATCCAGGACAGAAGAAATGCGGAGCAGAACAGCACTCTGTCTGAGCTCAGAAACAAGGTGATGTTTATAGACACCACACAAGTGAATACATATTTACACCACAAATGTTATGCTGAAATGAGATGGGTTTTTATTTTCATGACTTATGTTCCTGTTTGCATGTAGATGGAGCAGCAGAGTTGTAAAATAGAGAACCTCCAGGAGAAGAACTTATTTCTACTTGAAGAAAATATGCAGCTGAAACGCTCAATGGAAAGCATTGAAAGGTCTGCTGCACATATAATTTATTAGACCTTATAACATCAAAACAATGCATATTTATTAGAAATTTCCTTCTTTGAAATAAACCAAAATATATTGATGACTTTATCTTCTGCTATAATATAAAAGACCTTTATAATATCAAAATTATGACTAATTTAAACTTTCTTTTCTTGTATAGAATAAACCAAAATATATTGATGACATTATCTTCTGGTTTATTTAAAACGCCTTATGAATATCTACATTATGAATATTCTTTATTCCTTATCTATTAATCAAAGTATATTGATGACATTATCTTTATTTAAAAGACCTTATGAAAATCTAAATTATGAATATTCTTTATTCCTTCTCATCTAATAATTAAATCAAAATGATGACATTGTCTCAACAGGAAATGCCAACACAGAAAAAATAAAATACTAAATTAATATAATTTAACTGGGACCCATACACGCAAAGAAAGCTGAAGCTTAAAGGGATAGTTCACCCAAAAATGAAAATTCTGTCAGTAATTACTCACCCTCATGTTGTTCCAACCCCGTAAGACTTTCGTTCATCTTCGGAACACAAATTAAGATATTTTTGATGAAATCTGAGAGCTGGATCACTCCTCCATAGGCTTCTTAAGGGATCGAAACTGATTTACGTTTATCAAGCGACGAGAATACTTTTTGTGTGCAAAAAACAAACAAAAATAACGACTTTATTCAACTACTCATTTCCTTCCCTGTGGGACTTAAGATTTTAATACTATTAAAATACTATTTTACTGATGGCTCTCATAACTTTTGGGCCGGCCAGATTCAATCCCCAAGAAGCCTATGGAGGAGTGATCCAGCTCACAGATTTCATCAAAAATATCTTAATTCGTGTTCCGAAGATGAACGAAAGTCTTACGGGGTTGGAACAACATGAGGGTGAGTAATTACTGACAGAATTTTCATTTTTGGGTGAACTAACCCTTTAAAACCTTTTCTAGTTAAATTTCCTAACAGTATTTGAGCTGCGTCATATTTCTGGCACACAGGAAGATGGAGGATGTGAGCACTCAGAACAGGGATCTGCTACAGGTCATCGCCAAGCGTGAAGAGACCATCCACACCACACAGCTGCGCCTGGAGGACAGGAGCCGAGAGTGCGACTCTCTCTCCCGACAGGTGGAGCAGGCCAGAGAGGAGGCGCACAGACAGGTCTCAGAACACTCCACATGAAGCTCATATTGTTGCACCTGTGTGTGGTGAGGTTAGTGTATACATGCTTATCGTGATGGGGCTTTGTTCACAGGTGGAGCAAAGCCTAGAGCGGGTGCTGTCCAAAGAACGCTCAGCTCAGTCCAAAAAGCTGGATTTGGAGACCCAGGTGAGCCTGGCTAAAAATGAGCTGGGTCAGATGCGCCGCAGCAAAGATGACGTAAGTGTTCTCAGCTGAAACTTTCCATTTAAAAATATTCTGAAAATCATCAAAGAATTGTATTGTGAAAACAATTTTACAACAGAAAATAAATTTGAGCTGTGTGTCAGTTTGACTTGACCACTGCCAAAAACACAGGATGTTGTCAATAACAAATGGAGCACATTAAGGGACATTTAAAAAAAAAAAAAAATGTATGTGGGGGGGGGGGGGGGGGGGGTTGGGGGGGTTATATTTAAATTCTTGAGTTCCCCCAAGAAACTTTGCATTCGCTTGCAACACTTTTTCTTTTATCTAGCAAGAGTTGCGTGTCCCTCAGAGAAACTGCGATCAAACACAAAAGTGGGAGGAAAAACTGTCAATGCTTTGAGCTAAACCCTTTTGAGGTTTTGCAGAAACTGAGATGAGTCAATGTTCTGTGTTAGGAATGTTTAACTTCAATCTATTCAATCAGTGACTTTCTTTACATGTCATATTTATAGATGCACCTTTTAGAAACAGTTTGAGCTTTAATTTTTCAGATGGAGAAGCGATTTCAGTGCAAACTTCAAGACATGAAGAACCAGTTGGAGCAGGTCAACAGCGCCAACCGCAGTCTGCAGAACTATGTCCACTACCTGAAGGCTTCATACACCAATGTGTTTGGAGACTCGGCTCTAACAACCTCACTGAATCCTCATATCTAAACAGACTATGAATAAAGTCATTTTGTTTCTTTATTTAATGCAGTTTTTTTTCTTTTAATATACCTCAATGTCTTAGGGGCAGTTTACACGTTTTCAACGACGATTTACGCGACAACGGTGTTTTGGAGGCCTGAAATCATGAAATTTTGGATGTTAAGTGCTACTTTTTGAAAATGATACCGTTGTTGTCTCTGTGTAAACTACAAAAATACGAATTTGTGAAAATGGTGACATCATGCGCATGGTAATTACGTGTTAAGTTTATAGGCACGTAGTGTTTCTTTACAAAGTGACATCGCCGAATACTGGCCTGGCAGCACAATACACCATTTTTAAGTTTCACAAATCTGTGTGAACGGGGATAGTTTTGACAACGTTGTTGTTTGTCGTTTTCCATTTTTAGCACATCGTTATGTAACGTACCCTCAGTTTCATCTGATGACCTTTTGATAAAACAGGGTAAAACAAAATCTCCAATGTACATGTTTCTTTAATTAAATCATAATGCATTAAACAGTCACAATATTCCTCAAAAAATATCTATAAAAACACTTAAGATTGTTTAACATGACAGTATATCAGTCCAGTATGACTAATCTAAGATTAATCACTGTCACTGTCTCCCTCGCTGTCTGCCTCCTTAACGTCCGTGCTGAACTTGTATTCCTGGTCACAGCCCATGTAGGCATCGCTCATGAAGTACAGCGTGTAGTTGTGCACACCAACAACAGGTGCCACAAAGTCGAGTTTTACCTGTGGGAAGAAAAAAAATCCCCCCAGTCATTAACAGAGTTCTGACAAGACTTCCATTTTTTTTTTTTAAATACTACAATTTGAGGGCCATATAAGACTGGAATAATGTATTACTGTCTTGGATATAAAAGCAGGACTAACCTTGGCCTTCTGTTGAAGAGTTAGTCTCTTGATTGAGATGAGGCTGTTCGATTTGGGGTCTCCAATAACAACCCACCAGCCTTCTTCACGTTTCTACACAAACAAACAAAAAGTCATTAAGTAATGCTGTAAGTATAAAATAACCTCAAAGCAAGATCACCTATTTTCAAATAATGTTAAGAGTTACACAACCACTCAAAAGTTTGGGGAAAGTAAGATATTAAGATGCATTAAAGAGATCATTCACCCAAACATGAAAATGGTCATTTCCTCACCCTCACATTGTTTCAAACCTGTATGAGTTTGTTTCTTCTGCTAAAAGGAAGGGAGGATATAGGGTTTATGTAAATATACACTCACCTGTGGGAACAGAGGAGCAATGACAGGCCCTGTAACTTCCTCTTCTCGTTCCAACTGCACTTGGACGACCACTGGACTTCCACTGTGAGCACAAGAAAATAAATTAATATCTCCAGCAGAGATGAATGGTAAATGGCTGGTTTTTGTACACCCACACAAGGTTGTAGGTTTTCAATTGAAGCCCTTTGGATTTTAATTTCAGCTCATACCTCTTGATGTCATCCTTGTCAGCCACTTCATACGAGAGCTCGATGTTGGGATAGCGGTTACAGAAGCGTGCCACGTCAGCCATTTGTATATCTGAAAGCTGCAGAAGACCAGTGCGGTCCTCATCTTCCATCTCCATGATGTCAAAAATGCTCTCCACACCCTAAAATGCATCAACAAGAGTTGAGACAGACAACCAAAAGACGATGTTCACAGATGAACTCACTCAGATCCAAATCTCACCTTGTCCGTGCAGCGCTTGATGTGTTCAGAAGTGAAGTGGGGTAGTTGTTTGAGGTAAGAGTCTTTAGACCACATGGCTTGTGTGACCATCTGAGCCAGCTCCATGGCAGCCAGCGCTGGACTCAACCAGCCGTTACTGGAGAGTACGTCTACACACGCCTGGATCAGCCTCACCGCCTAAAAATACAAAGATTTATAAATCCTAATTTGCATGTGTTGTCCTTTTTGAGCTGTGAAAGAGATTGACTATGTGCTCAAAGAGTTTCCCCTCACCTTGCTGAGGATGTCTTCAGTATCTGACTGGAGCTCTGCGCTCAGCTGCATGCGGGACAGATGAGCCTGAAGAAGCAGGTTGGTCTTCACATGAGGGTCGTTGAACTTGGGGTTATTCAGTTTATGTGGCACTTTCTGAGCCAGCTGCAAAAGTCAAAGAGGGGTTAGAGATCTGATGCAGTCTGTTTGTTCTAAGAGTTAACATTACACTCATGTAATGGAAAATTATATTTACCTGCCGCAGCAGGGTGTCTTCGTGGTGCCTGATGGGAATGTTTTTATACTCTGCAGCATTGGAGATGATCTCGATGAGGCCACGGACCTTTGTCTTGGCATTTAGGGACATACTGAACAGCTCTGGAGCGAGGACAAACATAAGAGATGTCAGTCAAGACGGACATGGCTAAACAATTAAGCAGCACATTTCAGCAACCACATCTGGCTAAAATGGTTTTAGAAGGTCGAAATCACTGATCTAAACAGTGACATTAAATTAGCACTTCTCTTATGGCATGTTTTGACTGTCAGTGTCTATTTTATATATACAACATGGATAACCTACAACAGGAAAAGGTTTTAACTGCCTGGACGCTAGCTGGATTGACAATATCGATTTCTCGACCCTCACTTTGATTAACCAATACTGATACTTATACAGAAGAAAAAATCTGTTGCTACTTCAGTTTCATCGCGACTGTTAAACAGAGAAGGTCCTCACCGATGGTTGTGTAGTTGATGTAATAGTAGGCTGCAATCATGCCCAGATTCAGAGGTGCCACATCCATCTCATCTTCGATGCTGATGCACTTGGACTGTTCCAGATCCTGCAAGGTGTTTTCCACCAGCTCAGACAGATGATCCGACAGGTGACGATGCGACATACCTGGAACATGAAGAGATTTTAGTCTCTGATGCATTAAAAAGTACTTCAAATACACAGATGAAGTTGAATATTTCTGCATGCTATCCTGATGTCACAAATAGTAAATTCTGCAGCGTGAAGTCTAGATTTTGAATGTCACATCATTTGTCCTGCTGTAGTAAAGATCTGTAGGCATTACAAGGTACTGTGATTACTCACCCTGCAGGTTGTAGTAGTTGGGGTTTTGGGTCATGCGACGGTACAGAAACGTCCATGTCAAGTAGTCCACAGCGTCCTGCTTGTTCTCCACTGTCTTGGTGACAATTTCAGCGTTGAAATGGTCGTGAAGACAGTGGTCCAGGTGAGACTCAACAGGCAGAGGCTCGTAAAGGAACTTTTTGAAGAAGTCCTAAAGAACAAGGATGTTCAAAATAATTAAGAGCCAATCAATCATGCTTGAGACTAACCGATCTTGAGTCAAGAAAATGTGTGGTTTAGTGTCAGCTTTACCTTTTTGGACCCTTGACACATGATGACACAGCGACCCTCATCGTCCTGGAGAGGACGGTTGGCCTTTCCTACCATCTGGAGCACATCATAGATTGGGTAGTCCACGTACCTAATAAGAGAAAGATATTCATTATCCATCCACATGCAGTGTAAAAATTGGTGATGACATCAGTCAATTGAGGCCACTAAGGATGAAAAAAATACTTACGCATGGATTTTACCGTTGTAGTACTGCGTGTCCATGACAATTACCAGGTGGGCAGAAATGTTAGTGCCCCAGCATAGAGAGCGAGATGCCACCATCACCTGAATGGCACCTGGCATGAGAGAGCAGAGGGGGGCAACACTTCTTTTACCTCAGACACAACTTAATAGTTTCGATTAACCTCATAAAAAGTTCTACTACGCATTGGTAATATTTCTTTCATAATTTCTTTAAGTTACACCGCACCTTTATTTTGGCAGGTTGTAATGAAGACCTTTGATTTTCTGTGTTTTAATAAACTATATTATCATTACTACCACTACTACTTGAAGTACATTCTACTGTGCAATAGTAATATAATTATTTTATATTTGATTCAAGTTAATCCAAACTTTTATTTTGAAGGGGTTGTCATGATGATCTTTCGAGTTTGTGTATATGATATGCTATGCTGATAGTTTTGCCAAATGAAATAGTGAAATGCTTGTGTTGTGACTCAGAGCTGAGTGTGCAGAGACACAAAACTGGTGCTATTATTGTTGTTGTGTTATCAAGATATGACCATTAGAAAGAAGGAAATGAAGTTCATACAGGTCCCCTCAAAATACACTCTACATAGTGCTCTTTGTGGCCACCTGTTTCAGTTATGCACTGTTATGGTGGTTTTTCCAAAATACATATTGTACACGAAATTGAAACCATTAAATCAGATGAACTGGTATCTAAATGTGAGCTTGTAAAAGTCATAACTTTATGTTTCAACTAAAATCATATTTTATCTGATTATTAACTTCTCATTAATGAGTGAATGTGCAAACATTTTTTGGATGTTATTATTAACTTCATTAATGAGTGAATGAGCAAACATTTTTTGGATGTTCTTGTGTACATTTACCCTTTTCATTAAAAAAAAAGAAATTCTTTGAAATTTCAAATTATACATGAACTACAGCAAAACAAGTGATGTAAGAATTGTTTTTTATCAATATGAGAAACTTCTTCATAATTACATGACATTTAATAGAATATATCATCTGAGAACTACCAGTATTAAGTCTTAAATAGATTTAATTAAATTCCTTTATAGCTCATGACTGATAAAAAAAGCCCACATTTTAAAAATCTATTCATTTTCTAACAAAACATCAAAAATTTTTACTTGCATAAGCTTTCATTTTAAGATAGAGAATACATTTTTCATGCTGAATTACTTGTGAATATAATTCACAATGTGAATATTGATGTTTATAACCAAAATTTAGTCCCAAATGTGTGTGAGATATGGGAAAGCAGTTAAATTATTTTACAGAAGTATCGAGTCAAAACGAACTCCGATAAAAGGTTAAAAACTAACTCTTTTTAAAAGTGTGCTGAACAAAAGGTAACTTTTTAAACAGTTCTCTCTTTTAAAAATGTACTACAAATTATGCTTTTCTTGTAGAAGTTTATGCTTTTTTTCCAGGTCAAAACTGGCCCGAGTACATTATGACTGTTAAACTAAACCATTAGATTTCATGTGTCGTACCAGAAATGAAGAGATGCTCCACAATCCTGCGCTCTGTAGGTGAAAGGCCCTCGTGAAGGTACCCCACCCCGTTAGAGAGGGTCTCCTTCAGTGTAGCATCAGCTAGATTCTCCATGAATGGAGCCAGATCCTTCTCGGTTGAGTGTAGGAACCTGCAGGGACAAATAGAAGGTTGAAGATGAAATGCCCAATAGGGATAAGAGTGTATTTAGTGTATGGATGTGATATAGATCTTCCAGCACCTTTGTGGCACTACGTCAGCAGCACAGAAGGTGAGGATATCAATAGCGGTAAGACGAGTCTGGCGTCTTGATGGCACAAATACCAGCACTGGCTTTGACGGAGAGTGTTTCATTATGGCGTGATACACAGGTTTTGCCATGGACAGCAGACGAGTCTGTGTGTGACTCACGTTGAAGCCCTGAGGAAGGGGAAAAGTAGTCAAGTGGATTAAACAAAACTTCAAATATAAACAGAAGAACAGGGTAAGGATTGTGCATGTAGATGAAATTATGTTAGAGAGCTTTAGACTGACCTGGATGTGAAGCTCCAGAGGAACCGGCCTGACATTGGGATGGAAGTTGAAGGTGGCTGTGGTGCTGCAGCCAAGCCAGTGGGCCACATCTTTAGCATTGGACAGAGAGGAGCTGAGGGCCACGATACGGATGGGGCGCTCAATCTGAGAGGAGATGTACCTCATTCTGGAGCAAATCACTTCCAACACAGGCTAAAGGAGATACACAGATATAGGAAATAAAGGATTCAAACAACAAAAACAAAGATGTCTGAACAACTAACAGCTCATTCTTGGCATTTAGAAATCAGGATAAAAACAAACACTTACTCCGTTGTCACCTCCAATGAGATGAACCTCATCTATTATGAAGAGGCTAACGTTCTGCACATTCTTCCTCTGTTTCCAGCGACGGGAAAGAATGTCCCACTTGTCTGGGGTGCTGACGATAATGTCGCCTTTACCCAGCAGCTTTAAGTCAGTGCTCGTCTCACCAGTGAGTAAGACAACCTTCTTATTCAAAGTATCCTGGAACTTCTGGTGCCAGTCAATAAAGACCTACACAAAAAATAATGTCTGAATCATGACATTCACATACTTGTTTCATCAACTTCTTTAATTTATCTTAAGTCGAACTATAGACACTTTCACATTATTGCTTTTATTTCCATAAAGGCAAATAACTGTGGCTGTACCTGTTCGGCCAGAGCCTCCATGGGTGTAATGTAGACACAGCGGCCTTCTGAGTTGTGTAGGAGCATCCTAAGAATAGCAAACTCTGCACATATGGTCTTCCCGCTGCCCGTGGGGGCGCCAACAAAGACGTTGTCGTCGCTGTTGTACACCGCATTGAACACTGAAACCGAGAACAGTTTCATTTAGAAGGAAGTTCTCAATCAAGTATGACAGTGTGTTGGAGGGTTTACGAGGGCAGGTACCTTGGGTCTGGATTGGGTTGAAAAAGGGAAACTTCTGATAGAGGCTCTCGAAGGCTGCGTTTCTCAGAGCGGACACGGGCAACGGCTGCAGGTCCAGCAGCTCAGTAGGAGGAGGATATTTCTCAGGCAGGATTAAGTGACGAAATGAAACCGGCAGCTGCGTCTCACATGCTTGAGAAAAAAAAAAAAAATCTGGACTACTGCAATATTCCAACACTCCATTTTACTTCCAAATAGTACAATGGATTTTGGTCGTTATATCAAAGCAACAGTAAATTAGATAAGCAATATGGTTTAGTACTATTTTCTGCAGTATTAAGTTGTTAGTCTGTCATCAGCAAGTATAAATAAAAACATACATAGCCAGCGGTCTGAAGCTATGCGAATGAAGTACTGCGGTGGCAGTGGCTCAAACACGGGCACAAAGAAAGTCACAAGATGTTCGTCCTGAGCGTACTTGGCCTTCAGGAGGAAGTACTCATGGTGAAGGACAACCTCACTGTCCACATCCTCCACCAAGATCCAGAAGGCCTCAGATGAGCCATGTATCTGGAAGAAGCCAACATTTAGAGCGTGTATGTGTAAATATATAGGCCTGTCACGATAACAAATTTTGCTGGACGATAAATTGTCCAAGAAATTATTGTGATAAACGATAATATTGTCGTTCTGAGACCATTTTCATCTAAAATAATGATAATGGAATAATAATGCAATTACACCTTTTCAAAGATCAATAAACTTTTATTTCTAAAGACTATTTAACACTGAAAACGAAAAACATTTTAAATATCCACAATAACTGAACAAAACAACCAAAAACAATAAAAGCAATGGACTCTCAGTCTCTGTTAACAAAATTGCACTTCAAAAAATATTAATTAGGCTCAGACATAAATAGTGATTGACTTCAATTAATGAATTGTCAATCTTCCTCTATAATACTATTTGAATTCCATTCTTTATTATACTTAATATTTGAATATTAAATCCTCAAATTCATCCTATTATTAATATTTACGACATTACACAGGCTTATGGATCGCCAATGCAACTGTAGCATGTGGTTGTTGTTACACGTTCTCTCCACTAGAGGGACATCTAACTTACAATAAACATTTTATTCGTGCTAAATATGGTTGAAGCGCTTCCGATGGGTTTCAGCTAATATCTCCATGAAAACAGCACCAAAAATTCTGAAACTTATACTGTTCTTTTCAGTTCGACTAGACGGTTCCAACGAGCTCCGTGCGAGTTTTTTGTGTTTTTCGCTTCACGGGCGCTTTGGGAGGGGGAGGGGGGGGGGGGAGCGCTTTTTACGTCGTTAAACATTTAACATTTTTGACAGTATTGTTGTGATGAAACAACGTGGATAACGTCAAAGTCCTTTTAGTCGTTCCTAAGGAACTGAGAGTTGCCATGCAGTGTCTTTGGTAGAGAGAGAGAGAGAGAGAGACAAGGGAAAACAAACAAGCATGCAAATGGGAATTATCGCGGCCGGTAAAATGATCGAGCAAATTTTTTTTATTGTGCGATTAATTGATTTATTGACTATCGCGAAAGGCCTATATACACTACCGTTCAAAAGTTTGGGGTCGGTAAGATTTTATGTTTTTAAAAGAAGTCTCTTCTGCTCAACAAGGCTGCATTTATTTGATTAAAAATACAAAACAAACCCAGTAATATTGTTAAATATTATTTCAATGTAAAACAGCTGTTTTCTATGTGAATATATTTTAAAATGTATTTATTCCTGTGATTAAAGCTGAATTTTCAGCATCATTACTCCAGTCTTCAGTGTCACATGATCCTTCAGAAATCACTCTAATATGATTATTTGATGCTCAAGAAACATTTATGATTATTTTCACAGTTGACAACAGTTGTGCTGCTTCATATTTTTGTGCAAACAGTGATTCTTTTTTTTCAGGATTCTTTGAAAGTTCAAGAGAAAAGCATTTCATTAAAAAATAAATATTTTGCATTATTATAAATGTCTTTGTCACTTTATATCAATTTCATGCGTCCTTTCTGAAGAAAAGTATGAATTTCTTTAAAAAACAAAAACAAATTGACCCCAAACTTTTGAACGGTAGTGTATATATATATATATAAACACACACATTATTGCTATTAATCTATTACTATTATCTATACGTAATTCTTTATTCTAATTATAATAACAATAATATAATTATTATTTAGTAATTTACTGATATTTTTTTGGACTGACCTTGTCATCCCACTGGAAATCTGGTGTGATTGTGAGTTCCACTTTCAGAGTGGAGCGTGTGATAGGCTGCAGATGAACTGCCAGGTCCAGTTTAGGGAACTGATGGACATACTTATGAATGGTTTTCCCCATCTTTGGCATGCGAATCAACTCACCTGAAACAGTTAAGAATTTCAGATCATGAGAAAATTATATAAAATGGCATTTGAGTATAAAGACAATGTTTGAGTATTAGTTTATTAAGCACTATTGACCAATTTCATTGTGGTTCAGGTCATAGAGGCGCTCAAAGGGGAAGTTTTTCTTTTCAATCTTTTTGATGACCTCCTCTGGAAGCTTGCGGAACTGACGCAAGGGAGACATCGACTGCCACCTTGATGGTAAAAAGCCAATAGCATAAACATCACACTGCAAGACAAACAATACATTTATGTTGGGCAATATCAGCATCGTGAAAACTCACATCCTTTTGTCGATCATCTTGCAGAGGTTCATAGTCTTGTCGGTAAGTTGGGCCCAGCCTCTGCTCAAAACAATCTCAAAGATGGCCCTCATCAGCCTGCCAGCACTCTGTAGGATCAAACATAATGTTAAATCTCTGATTTTAAAATAAAAATGTCCTTTTAGAACACAGGAGAATTTCACTAAACATTGTTTCCCCAAACACTCACCTGTGTCACATAGACCATGTCAGCCATGAGAGCGAAGCCCTCCAGTTTAAGCTGAGAGATATATGCCTGCAGCAGCACATTAATCTGAGAAAGACATGACATTCCATTTAAGAAACAATCATACAATTTAGTATTTTATAACATATAAGTTCTTCTATACGCATTTACCTTAGCACTGGGCTCTTCAATGCTTTCCTTCACTGGAATAGGGACTCTCTCAAGCAGTTTCTGAAGCTCAAGTTTTTCTTCCTGTCAATCAAATTGTAAAAACCATGTTTGTTAGTGCTATCATTTTCCACTTTATCCTGTCTTTAGGATTCAAGAGGTAGAAGTTTGTTCAGATGTTTCAGGTTTGTTTAGACAAGGCACGTACCTCTCTGACATTAATGTTTCTGAACTCAGAGGACAGTGAGAACACCCTGAAGAGCTCGATCTCACTCAGTGTAGGCTTCAGCAGCTGGTTGTAAGTCATTATGGACTCGTGGGTGATGTAAAAATGGCTTGCGATGCGGCCCAGGTCTGTCACCTACAACAGAACACATAAGACATAATTTTAACCACATCTGTTACTATCATTTAAAAGTTTAATTGATGTGTTCAGTAGGGCTGGGCGATATGTAAAAAATATTTGATCGATAATCGCCTTAAAAAAAAAAAAAATCGCAATATCCGATTATATCTTCTACCCAAGCCACGCCCCGCCGGAGACAACACTACGGAATACACCGTTAACACAAGTCATGTTGAGTTTGGCTGCACTTTATCTAATGATAGCCTGCGATTTAGCCTCCTGATTTAATGATAGGCTAAGTTTAATTTCCTAATGATGTGTAGCGCTGTTTTTAAACTTGTTTTCAAACTATAATATATTTGTTATTTGTCTAAAACTAGGAATTAAAAAAGAATTGTTTCGTTTTGCATGAGCAGAAACGTTTTGTTTTTTCCTTTTTGGTTTTAGAGTTCCAAGGTCACCTTATGCCGTTTACGAAATAAAAATCACTGCTTTATTTATGTAGAAACAGAAGTCATTAAAAATTATATTTATACAATTTCTTCATCTGTTTGCAATATAACAAATTACAATGGTCATCTTTGAGCTTTTTGATTAGGCCTATTTATTATGTGCAACATTTAAATAAATGTTCAGAAACGGGTAGTTTCTCTACTATTTTTTTCTAATTAACTTTTATCACCCTGCAAACCAAGGTAACTTGGTTATATAGGCTATTCTGAATTAACAGGATATTTTCATTTTTTCATCTGCAGAACAAAATTGTATAAAAATAGCATACGAATAAAGAAAAATGATATAAAGATCAAGAAATCCAGATGAATGTTTAACAAAATTACATAAGGAAGGATAAATGATGTTTGACAGGGAGCGCATCTCAAGGTCGCATACACAGACTCATGTTGCAGTTGGAGCAGTCAGCGCCGAACAACAGGCAAATAAAATATGAAGCTCATTAAAGTTACAAAAGTTCAGTGAGGGATTTTCTTTTTCTTTTGTTCGATCAACATTAATGGTGGCAGCGAGTATAGGCTGTCTTTGGACTGATTCAATGGACATAGGCCTACGGTTTTTCTTTCTCAACCGTTTAAAACAAAACAGGCTGCGTTTACAGGGATATTTGAACTTGAAAAAAAAAATGAAAAAAAAGGTGTGTAGGCCTGACTGACGTCTTCCCACAGTTGTAACAATATTTCTTCTGATGTTTATACATGTTTATTTGATGCTTTAAATTAACTAGTAGGATAATTGTGAGATATAATTCTGTGTGTATTTGTCCATGCACTATATGAGAGGCGGCTCTTTACGTGCTTTGTATGACGTGTTCTCTGTCGTCTTGCGCTTTAAGAATGCTATCAAGAATCGATGTTCTAATCCTACTAGCCTATGAAAAATATTTCATTCATGTTTTTGCATGTGAATAAATATGTTTAACTATAGGGCTATGTGAAATATAGCCAATGTCATTTTTTGATGACGATTATCATCTGGAAACAGACATGTTAAATCGACATCGCAAAACTTGCGAGACATCGTCGATTTACGATAATATCGTCATATCGCCAAGCCCTAGTGTTCAGGCAGACCTTCTGAAATCAATTATCTAGAGGTCGACCGATTGATCGGCCAACCGATTTGGGGCATTTTTTAATGAATCAGCATCGGCCGGTTATGCTGAAAATAGTTCATCGCCATCTCACACATCTGCTATTATCAATGAAGCTGACTGCTCAATAAATCTTTCATAATATCTACACTTTGTTTGTTATAATCAGAGGATTTGCCAACATGCCGAATCAAGAACTGAACAAAAGTCAGTTTTGAGCGGTGAGGGGAGTCTATCTTAAATGCTTCTGATTGGCCATTGCATTCAAGAAATCAACACATATGTCTGTGATTGGCTACATCACTCAACGCAGCAAACATGTTATAAATAGAAACTCTGGCCTGTGAATTGTTTCTATTTTGTTTTAGTTGTTCTTGTTGCTTTTCGGCAACAGATGAATAACAATTTATTAGTCGTTAGATGTTTTATTCATAGATATTTCTATTTCGCTGGAGTCCCGCAAATCGTTTTATTCTCCCGCAACCTGCACACACAGAGTGAGGGCATTACCGCTCGCACTCGGCCATCAAATCTAGTCCTGCGCCACACTCTGTTGCGTTGGGTCCCCTGGGTGCAGGTCTCTAGCTTCAACTACTTTAAAAGCTGACATCTGGGCACATTTAGGCTTTTATTAACAACCTGGTAAGCAAGACCTGGAGAGGACACACACTGTGTGTAAATCATGTCATGCACAAATAAAATATGGAGGGGATGAAGTAAAATTGAAAATTGAGGATGCAGTGCATCGTCAATGCATCGTGATATCGAATTGAACTGAATCGATGACATGATAATCGTAATCGAACCGTGAAACCAGTGTAGGTTCACACCCCTAAGAATAGGAGTGCAATAATTCTAACAAAAACATACATATTGCTAAAATATTTGTTGTTGAAAAATAACTGTGCTATATGAAGAATTTTAAACTTACTTAGTTATGACTTATAACCTATTCTTATTCTATTAAGTTTTTGTGCACTTTTTTTTTCATCTAAGTTTATTTGACAGTCTAGTTTTGTGTATTTAATATTTTACGTATACATAATTTTTATTTTATTTTATACAAGTGCACTGATTGGAGAGGTTTGTGTTGTTCAGTAAATGTTTAATTTAAGCAATTTTCTGTATCACTTCTTATTAAAGGTTAGATTTTTTTTAGATTATTAATGAGATTTATTAGATTTATATATCGGCCACCTGATTTTTAAATATCGGCATTGGCCAGAGAAAAACCCATATCGGTCGACCTCTACAATTATCCTGGGTTGGGGATTTAAAGCTGGTACAATCTCAGCATTGAGCATGCATAATCATCTGGAAGTGCCCATTTAGAAAGGGGGGTTAATATGACAAACTGTGCGTACCTGAAAGCTGCCAGATCTCTTGTCGTATTTGACCAGGTTGTTCTTCTCCAGGACAGTGGCTGCTGTGTGCACCAGGTCCAACCTGCGTCGCTCCAGCAGTGGGTCAATGCTGCGGTCATCATGGGAGACGCCATATAGAGTGGGGTTCCGCAACATCCGTACATACAGGTATGTGTAACCCAGCCAATTTACAGCATCCTAAAAAGAGTAACAAAACAGATCAAACCTTGCAACAGATGCTGAGCTTACAGAGGAATACTAATATTAGGCATGTGCAAAACTATGTAATTTCAGTTTAATCAAACTATTTTATAAATATGCTAGAGTAAATTGACAATATAAAAGCCTTTAATATTCTGGAAACAAATACTAATATTAGGATGGGCAAAAAAGCAATAAAACCTATATAATAAAACAAATCGATATTAAAAAATATTTTAATATGCTTCAATAAAATGACAATATAAAAGCTTTTTTAATTTATTGTAATATTGTTGTCTTTATTTCATCACATCTGATATTTATTCTCTCACACAGAGAAACCCAAGGTAAACCTCCTTTATTGGACCACCAATAAAATATTTAAGCTAGAAACAAAAATTTTTCTTACTAATGAACTTACACCAGTACATTGAGATTTACCTTGGCATTCTGCACGTTGCCCAACACTATCTCTGCATTGAGCATGTCCGGTAGTTTG
Source organism: Meda fulgida (assembly GCA_030578275.1). Lineage (NCBI taxonomy): Eukaryota > Metazoa > Chordata > Actinopteri > Cypriniformes > Leuciscidae > Meda > Meda fulgida. Next base: position 17,168,046 of record CM060623.1, on the reverse strand, counting down.
GCCACCATCTGGCTCTCGATGGGCAGCTGCTGATTGAGCAGAGACAGGTAATACTGGAGCTCTCCATGAGAAGTGATCAGAATACCCTCTCCTTTAGAGTCATACTGCGGCCTGCCAGCACGACCCAGCATCTGCATCACAAAGTTGAGAGAGAGTCAAGTTGTTACTCGTGGTCTACTTAACTTATCAAAACACAAAGTACATGTGGACATAATCCAGACCTGTAGGATATCCAGGGCTCCCAGCTCCGTCCATCTGCCTTTCTCTGGGCTGTACACCTGTGTGCCTTTGATTATGACAGTGTGTGCTGGCAAGTTCACACCCCAGGCCAGAGTGGCTGTGGACACCAAAACCTACGAAGCACATTCATGGTTCAGTCTTCTGTATTTTAGAATATGAAATGATCCAGAATGTTCTCACCATTCCTGAATGTTATGCACTAACCTGAATGTGGCGGTCAGCAAACAGATCCTCTACCAGCGTTCTGTCCACTCTGGTCATTCCAGCATGGTGAATAGCAAAACCATACGGCAACAGATCCTTCAGCTCCAGGTTCTGTCAACAGAAAGTAAACACATTAAGAAAACCAGTATAATAAATGTGTGTTCAGTTAGGCCGCATTTACACAGCAGATCTGGATGCCCAATTCCGATTTGTTGATTAAATCAGTTTTTTTCACAACCAGCTTACATCTTTTCACGGAACACTCCACCGTTTTTTGAAATAGGGCTTATTCACATTCTTTCCAACATTTAGATATGTGTGCAAATGCATTTTTGTCTCAGTGCATGCATTGTTTTAGTTTGACAGAGCCGGCGCTAGCTGAGCTTAGCACAATGAATGGAATCCTTTGTTGCCAGCTAGTATGTCCTGAGTAAAAGTGATACTTTTTTTTTTTTTTTAAACCCACGTAATTACTTCTTGTGGCCTGCGTATTCACAACGAGTACAAATAGCAATGCAGATTAACACTAGGCGATTTCCTAGGCAGATATTGACTTGGGACTATATTAGGGGGAAGCACAGGCGAAGCACTCCTACTTAGGCGAAGCACTCCTACTTGGGCGCAGAGATTTCACGCAACACATGAAATCCCACGACTTCAATAAACAATACGGCGTTCAACGCGTCAAAAAAACAGAAGAACAACATACCGGCGTGACCTGCACCGAGTGTCTTCGCTTTAGGACTATTTATTTCGAGAAGTTACAGCAAACATGGTAATTACCTGCGTAGCAAAAGGTTGTGAGAACAAGCAAAGAACATACACAAATGTAATGTTTCACAGAATTCCATCGAATATGGAACTGAGAAATAAATGGCTAGCTGCTCTGGAGATCTGCACATCAACGTCTCTCTACAAAATAAAACAGTTTTGTGTTTGCAAAGAGCATTTTGCACCAGAGGACTACTTTGAAAAAATGGAATATGGGCCCAGAAAGACGGTACTACGTCTGAAAGATACGGCCGTCCCATCTATTTTCAAAGCACAGGCAGAACAAAGTGCACATTTAAGTTGTCTTTTATTACTCTCTTACGTTTATCTGTGTCTTTATTATGTTGTAAGATCGATGCTGTGAAGCTGTATCTAGACTACGAACCTAATATTGAATTCCACCTGTTTAGCATGAACAACCTGTTATCGTTACCTATAAATTGAAATGACTGAGGGCTAAGTTAGCTATATTTCTCTCACAGAGTTACACTCAGGAGGTTTAGTATAACTACAAACATTTTGACCAAAGGAGGTAGCAGAACAGTCTTCATTGTTTATGTAACACACACACACACATATATGTTGTTCTTCTTGTTTTTTTGACGCGTAGAACGACGGTATGTTTATGGAAGTCGTGGGATTTCATGTGTTGTGTGAAATCTCTGCGCCCAAGTAGGAGTGCTTCACCTGTGCTTCCCCGTAATATAGTCCCAAGTCAATATCTGCCTAGGAAATCGCCTAGTGTTAATCTGTATCGCTATTTGTACTCGTTGTGAATACGCAGGCCACAAGAAGTAATTACGTGTTTTTTAAAAAAAAAATTTTTATCACTTTTACTCAGGACATGCTAGCTGGCAACAAAGGATTCCATTCACTGTGCTAAGCTAAGCTAGCGCCGACCCTGTCAAACTAAAACAATGCATGCACTGAGACAAAAATGCATTTGCACACATCTAAATGTAGGAAAGAATGTGAATAAGCCCTATTTCAAAAAACGGTGGAGTGTTCCTTTAAAAGTGACTCATATCTGATGATATAAATGATTATGATGATGATGATGCATTTACAGTATATCCTTGGCGAACAAACCACATTTCCACATATGATTGATGCCTGAAACCAATCTGAGAATGTCAGAATTCATGTGCTTTTTTTCCTGCTTACATCATATCCATGGGTCAGTGCCACATGGAAGGAGAAATTTTCTTTTTTGGAATTGACACACTTGAACCATGTAATGAGTGAGTTCAGTTCACCTCGAGTGAGTTCACGTAGTAAAACAGCGCAGCGCTTCTGTGTTGTACGTCACACGCATCACACACATGACCAGCGTCAGCCAATATTGAGCCTACGTGTGATGTACAACATGTCAGCGCTGTGCTGTTTCACCACGTGAACTCACTCGAGGCCCACAGAGAAGGAAATGAATAGTTGAATAAAGTCATTATTTTTGTTTGTTTTTGCACACAAACAGTATTCTCGTCGCTTGATAAACTTAAGATTGAGCCACTGTAGTCACTTAGACAATTTTAACAATGTCTTTAATAACTTTAAGACAAGGACATGAGGGAATCTGGGGACTTTTAATTGCACAAATTATATGGAAAATAACTAAACAAATTAGCTGCACGACTAGCTGCTAGACATTATATTAGCTCAAAATAAATGGTGTAAACTTGGGGTGGGACTACCTGTTTATTAAATAACAGAAGATAAGATGAATATTTGAAACTGGTAATTATTCTAATTAAATAATAATAAATTGTCATTTTTTATTATAATTTATTATAACAATTTATTTTTTGAAATCATAATTTAAACCACAACAATTGATTACAGTTTATAATATTATGAATTTTCATTTATTTTTGTTATAATTAAACTATAATAATTTATTGTCATTCAGTTTGGTACCACTAGTTCCACTAGAATAGATGTTTAATAAACTAATATGCAGATTATGCTGTGAATGACGTTCAGATTCTGTGTGGGTTTTGTTTCAAGTTTACATCAGTTTGAGGCTGTCTCTTATGTACAGCACTTTCATGGTAGTTGTGAGCTGACCTTGCACTGTTCGGCTTCAGTCCTCAAAACCTCAGTGGAGGCCGAACCTTCTCTCAGGAACAACCCCAGAGTGTCCTTCTCCAAACACATGTCCCTGATCGCACGGGCCGTCTTTCCTGTCTCCTTTCTTGAGTGCACAAACACCAACACCTGGGAAAAACAGACAAATGAATGTTTAGAAAGGAGAAGAGGAGAGTGTTAGTGACTAAACAAAAAGAAGAATTCAGGAGATAAAACTAGTCCATTTATTGTGCTCAGCTTCACCTGATTCTTTCCAGCATGTTCCATGATCTTCTCATAGACAATCTCATTCATAATCTGAAAGCGCTTGATGGCCTTCTTTTCTGTAATTCCTACATAGGTTTGTTCCAGAGGCACCGGTCGGAAACTAAAAAAGGAAAACAGTCAACATACGTACTTTATTATACAAAAACAGAAGTCTATTTCCCCATTTATCCACAGCTGTCTCATTCTCACCTGTTGTCGAAATAGTAGAGTCCCTTGGATGAATCGACACGAAGGCAGTTCGCCACATCCTCGTAGTTGGGCAGCGTGGCGCTGAGGCCGATGAGCCTCACATCTTCCTGTGTCAGCTCCACGTTGCGGATGGTTCGAGCAATCAGAGACTCCAGGACAGGGCCACGGTCGTCATGCAGCAAGTGGATCTCATCCTGCATGACCGAACACGTTATTTTGGAAAAACATGAAAAATCTTTGAAAAAGGGAATCTGGGACTACTAGATTACTTACAATAATCACAAGGCGCACAAGCTGCGTATATGTGCGCTCCCCTCCTTTCCGGGTGATGATGTCCCATTTCTCTGGGGTACACACTATAATCTGGGTGGCGTTTATTTCCTCCTTACACAGTTGATGGTCTCCGGTCAGCTCAGAAACAGTGATGCCATAACTTGCCAAGCGCTGCAGATGGAGCAACAAATGTTGTAGGGACATTTAATACTTTATCACAATTATAAACATACATTTATAAATTGAACAAAAAAATGTTTTGTTGTTAAATGTAACTAATTAGAGTTACTAATTCAAGATTAAGCAGAGAAATTACAGGAAATGATGGGGAAAAGGGTTTTTTTTTTTCTCCATGTTTGGTCATCCTACCTTGCCAAAACTGCCCACCATCTCCTGTACCAGTGAGCGCATGGGAGCGATGTAGATGATTTTAAACTCATCAACATTGATGGTCCCATCCATGTTAATATGCTTTCCGATTTCTCTGAGCATTGCCATGAGAGCAACATTAGTTTTTCCAGCACCCTACAGGTCAAAAACAAAATCCTTAAGGTCAAATATTGAAGTTAAACATAAAACTCAAGTTTATCAAGTTCTATACTGCATCATATTTATGTCATTATATTTTTAAATGTAATGTTTATTTTAAGTCAGCGCCTGGACTGTAACGCCTTTTTTAGTAGACACACCGTTGGAGCGCAAACCAGTAGGTTCTCATCTGTCTCCATGGTAGTTTTAAAGAGTTTACTCTGTATGCGGTTCAGGGTTTTGAATCCTTCAAATCCAGCTTGAGCATATTTGGGCAGCTTCTCAATAGCCATCAATGTCTGTAAGAGAAATGAGGGACACCTTGTGAGAGACTAATGAAAATACATAGAGCAAATCAACCAATAATTAAAAAAAGAAAATGCTACATAACACGAACATTCAAAAGAATGGTGTCAGTAAGATTTTTTTTTAAATAAATACTTTTATTCAGCAAGGATGCATCAAATTGATCAAATGTGACAGTAAAGACATTTACAACGTTACAAAAGATTTCTATTTGAAATAAATGCTGTTCATCAAAAAAATCATAAATTTTTTCAATATTAAGTAGCATATAACTGGTTTCAAGATTGATAAAATGTTTTTTGAGCATTAAATCAGCATATTAGAGTGGGTTGAGCAGAATCATATGACAATGAAGACTGGAGTAATGGCTGTTGAAAATTCAGCTTTGCATCATAGGAATAAATTGCATTTTAAATCTTAGTGGAGTTATTTTAAATTGTAATCGTATTTCACAATGTTTGTGCTGTTACTGTATTTTTAATCAAATACAGAATTGGTCAGCATAAGAGACTTTTTTTTTTATCTTACCGACCCCAAAACATTGAATGGTAGTGTACTCTTGTGTGGCAATTTGATGTAATAACCAAACAACCAGACATCCCTTCCTGAGCAAACAATTTAGCCTCACTTAAAGAAAAGGTCTCACAAATTAATAATAATAATTATTACTATTATAATAAATAAAAAAATACCTCATCATCACCAAAGGGTTTGGGTTTGAGAGCGGGCACATGAACCTCCTCGTATCCCTTCCTCTGTTTGCGGAAGGAGCCGTCGGGCAGCTGGCAACGCTTGTTGGCCATGAAGTGACTGCCTTGAGAGAAGGCCAGATCTTCCAGATCTAGTAATTGCTTTGAGGCCACAGGCTAGAGACAAAGATCACAGAAAAAAAAAGTCCAAGATCATCACATGAACATTAGGAGTGGGGGTCAAATTAAAATAGCAGGAGCATTGTAAATTTTGGCTTGAAGAAGTAGATGTAGCTTCAAGTGGCATTTACCTCTCCATGATCAATGTCCATAGACTCCAGATCATCTACACGAGACTTTCTCACTCTCTCACGGCGAGATCGCTCCTCCTGCAAGGAAACAAAAGATCATAAGCTAACAGATGGACATTCTTCTTTAAACAGCTAAAATAAAAAAATAAAATCTCACATTCAGCTAAACCAACAAAAAAAGGAGGGGAAGTACTGACCCTGATGATGTCTTCTTTCTCAGTCTCCTGCAGCTGGTAAAGAACTTTGGAAAGATCCTGATCAGCTTCCATTTTATTCATGATCTTTTCCTTCTCAGCCTCACTTTGAGCACTGGCCAACATGGTGCAGTAGAGGACTGGATATGGCAAAGAAAAAAAAAAGCAACATGAAACTATTTCTAAAAACCTTGTAAATCTTTAAACCACTAAGAATAAGTCATTTTGCTGCCATATTATCAGTAATCACAATCAATTTAATCCAACACAGTCCTGGCTATTGTGATCTACTTACTCATTCGTCTGTGCTGCCGGAGGACCTTGATGAAGTCGAATGTGTTGAAGCCCAAAAGCAGCACCAGCTGGTTCTCACACTCTCTGTCATCACTGGCAGTCTAACCAAAGAAGGAATAAATCAGCCACACAAAAAAATCTTAGTCTCCACGGACATGAGCATTCCCAAGCATTTCTTACTTTAAGGATCTCCAAGACTTCATCTGCTTTCTTCTGAGAAACTATGGCATCGTTGTAGAAGCGGCTGAGCTGTCGCTGAAGCCAGAAGGCATCGATGTCTCGCGGGTGAAGATCTTTCTTTTTGGTCATCATTACGTCGCCCGTGTTGCCCAGCTATGGAGAAGAGAAGAGTTAGGCTGGTTGTTTAACTCTATATACATTTTTTGACTGAGGGCCCCTAGTGGGTCCCCTGGTTGAGAACCACGGCTCTATGATGACGTGACTTACATTAGCAGTCAGAGTGCTGGTTTCATCTGCCTCCTCTCCCTCGCTGTCATCAGAGCCTTCATCCCGAACCTCTCCGTACTGATCCTCATCGCCCTCCTGCAGTTGAAAAAAATGCACAATTAATGTCACATCTAGAGCCAAAAGACACAATCTGACCACAAACAACCAGCATGTAGAAGCTCACCTCCTCATCTGACTCGAATTGCACATTGACTCCATAGGTTTCATCAATGTTGTCATCTGCAAGAAGAGAAAGATGAAGTGTGACCAGGCTAGTACATCATGAGGAGAATTTGGACTCAGGTTGGACTAAAAATATTTACCCATATTCTGGAGCTCTTTGTCTCCACCATAGTCAGAGATCTTCTTGCCCAGGTTCACCAGGACATGGTAGCGAGTGTCATCCGTAGGCCCCAGCAACTGTTCCACCTCCCTCCTCCTCTCTTTGTCTCTCATCTTGTCATTCTTCAGCACGGCCAACACCTCATCTGCAGCTCCACACAGGATATCCCTTGGCTTAGTGGAGAGAAAGAGCAGCAATTTATGATCTGGTACATTAACCCAATATCCACTGTTTACATCAAATAATATTAAGATGATTATATTTTAATTGATATTTTAAAATGGGCTTTTTTCCTGCGATGGCAAGGAAAAATGCTTTAATCCATTCTTCAGCATCACATGATCTTATACTGATTTGATTGCCTCTAATTTCAAAAAGTTACAGATTTTTTTTGTTTAAGGCCAGTTTGGCTTGTAATAGAGCAAATAAACAACAAATAAATTTCCACAAAGAAAAAGGAAAACATCCTCATCCAGCAATTTGGAATCAGCCTCTGAAAAATCATGATCAGTGCATCCCTACACAGCATGAAAATATCAGTAATCATTGTAATAACAGTGCAGGGACATCCCTAATAGATCCCACAGTAATTACATTTGAAATAAATGACCACAGCATGTGTAAACAGAGTCTGTGATCTTACCTGATCTCCAAGGGCTGCCTGAATGAAGCTGAGAAGGATTTCATATGTTTCTCTGGTCTCTTTGGTCTTGGGCTTGTACACGATGCCCACCATCTCATCAATCCCCTCAGACAGCAGTGTAAAGCCCTTCATCTTGTTGATGTCATGCCTGTCCTCGTCTCTCTTTCTCCTCCTGCATCACACAACGAATATTATTTGTTTAAAAGACTTTAACATAGTGAATGCAAGAATTAATTAATGAATGCATGATCAGACAGACTTTGATCTCTTCTCCTCCTGCATCTGAGGTTTGGTCCTCTGGCTCCTGTCTCCCATCTTTGTCCCATCCAGTTTGCCGACCAGAGACAGCACCTCTCCGGTGGGCTCATCTCTGCGGGTACGGTCGATCAGAGATCTGTCCGCTTGCAACACCAAGTTAGAGTTCTGCGAAGGAAACAAACACTCACGATCGGCTCAATGACTATTTATCAAATCCTAGCGAGCTGCATGTGTCAACATCACCAGCACAAACATGCGCTTATGTTCTGCTGAAAGACTATTTAATTCAAAGCTACATTTACTACTACGCTGACCAAAATGAAATCTAGGTGAAGGTCATTAGGTTTTAAAACTCAGCCTCTATGTTCAAGCTCGCGCACACCAAAACAAACAACATTAGCGCGCTAAATAATGAAATTTAGCAACAACACATATCAAAATCTTATATAATACTTACCGCTTTGTATTCATACTGCAAACTACGCGCAGTAACATCCGCCATGACTTCTTATTACTGTAAATGCGCTCAAAATGAAAAACTTCTTTATCAACCAGCACACCCGGTGCTAGCGGAGAGACAGACGACTAAATTAACTACACAGCACTCATGTAACGTTAAGTCCCCAGTTACGCAAAAATAAAAATAAAAAACTTAATTTGCACACGACAATAACAACACACTTTGAAAAGTTAAGTATTTTTTCTTTAAATTCGTAACTGCACCATACGTCTGAAACACGCACGACGGTTTCAAAACGCAGTTTGGTCTAACTTCCGCTTCCGGGTTGGGTCGTTTCTGAGTGTAGTGCGTGAAAAAAGCTGCCTCTTCTGGATAGGAATGGCATTTTTTTTGACGCATCTTCTTTTATTCAACAAACATACAATGACATTAAACATCAAACGGAAGCTCAAATAGAAATTGGGGTATACATATCACATCTTACATCGTGTAAAACATTAAATTCTACAGATTCCTTTTTTACGATATGTTTTTATATCATTTTTATTTCTAGTAATTTAATTCAATTAGTCATAAAATATTTTAAGATCTTTACAGAAAAAACTTAGAGGGTGTAATAGCTTTATGGAAATGAAACTTCCCAAGAAGAACTATTACCTTTAATGTATCATCAATTACTACAGAAGCCTATCACAGTCCAAGAAGAGGATCACTCCTCTATTTTGATTATTTTGCCAAATGTATAGAAAACCATCATAGATACCTGCTTCCAAAATTCTTTAGATTAGGCCTAATTACAAAATAAAAGCGTGAGAGTTTCAGATTCAAGATTACAAAAAGAACATTGTGAGATGTTTTATTTAAACTTATTGAGAAAAAACATTAAATGGGCAGTGTGTTAATGAATTTCCTTCCTTCTTATTTGGAAGTAAAACTTATTATTTGCTGACCAAATTTTCTCAGTTGAAGGTATGAAAAAAAAAATCCATTTCAGAAGTGCTTTTGGGTAACAATTGATATATCTCGAGTAAGACACTTTCTGACGTAAGAGTTACTACACTTTGTATCCAGATATTAACACCTCCAATAACAAGTTTTGGAATCTGCCGGAGTTGTAACTGTAATGCGTTTTCACAAGGTGAAGCAATTTAGTGGAGATGTTTTTCACAACCAGATTGAGAAGAAATAGCTGAAGTATAAATCTCACCATACAATTTAGTAAGCCTGAAATAAAGATAATACCCTTGTCAAACCATTCTTTTTTAAATATACTCTTAGATAACACATGTTAGAATAGTTTAAAGGCTATTTTCCATGCTTCTAGTGATTGCTTGTGAAAATAAGATATTTTCTTTTTTTTGAGGCAATTACACTTGGGATTTACAAAGGTTGTGTTGAAAAGGCAACATAAGCCTGTCTGAGTCTGAGGTATGAAAAATGAAACATCTTGGAAAGCAGTGTGCACAGATTCCGAGAAGATTTATACTTTTGTAAATGTGAAAAACTGGTGAAATTGTTCTTAAATAGGGTTAGGGTTCAATTTTAATGTGTTAAAAGATGAATACATAAGTTATAATCTACAGTATAACAGACATTATTGTGGTTTCTGTCTTTATTTATTTGAAATTTGAACAGGGAAGGATAGAAGTGCATGTCCACAGATTTAATATTCTTGTAATAATTTACGCGTCTTCTTGTCAAATGTAATAAACCTTGTTTTGTTTGATAGGATTTCAAAGTCTTTGAAAGATTTAGAATCATTTTCAGCAATCTCCATTTTAAACACTTTTCTTAAATATACTCTTAAGGATTTGTTATTTATTACCAACAGGTCTCTCACAGTTTATGATGACAAGACAGCATTTATGTTTTGTAAAAACTGTAGTTTATTTACAGGTGGAAATTAGCATGCACATGTCAGCAGGAATATGATTTATTTCAAATGTCATGCAAGTTTATATATTTATAAATAAACAATTGCCTAACAGCTTAGAGTATAAATTGTAATTTTCCAAAAAATGCTAAAAGTTTAAACAGAATTTTAGCCCAACTTAATATTTTTCTTGAAAAAAAAAAAAAAAAAAAAAAAAAATATATATATATATATATATATATATATATATATATATATATATATATATGTAAGGCCCCAAGTAAACCTGCATAAACATTTTCATACAACATATCTCACACTTTTTACAGCTAAAAAAAAAATCACAGAGTAAGAGTGTGATGTGCAAACATCCACAATTTACTATGTACAGTACATATGATGGGACAAGTTGAAGGGGCATTCCATAGTTGAGGCCTGTTTTTTTCCTTAAAAGCTTAAGTATTTACAAGGAATAAATGGTTTAATGTAACACATTAGGCCAGAGGCAGTATAACGTAATAGAAGAGTGCCATAATAGCAGCACTGATGAGACCAGAAATTGGCACAGTCACAAACCAAGCGATAAAGATATTCCGGAACAGATGCCAATCAACGGCCTTCTTGGAGCGGAGCCAGCCAACTGACACCACTGATCCAACCTGCCCATGCACACACAAACAAAGAAGATAATAAAATTGGACATTTATAAATTACAACTGTAGGGATTCTTATGCAACTCACCTTGCAATGAGTAGTGCTGACTGGGAGTCCAATGTTGGAAGCCACAACCACAGTTACAGCAGAGGCGAGCTCAATGCTAAACCCACTGCGAGACAGACATGATGATTATAATAAGCACTGTAAGCATCTTAACACACAGCACAGAACTGTTTGAATGGGAAAAAGTACTGCGGCATTGTTAAAATGTCATAATACTAAAGACAAGATACATTTTCTTTGCCGTGGTGCACAAGGGAATTTCCACGAGACAAGGAGTGTTGTTAAACTGTTTGTTTGCACTGCAAAGTCAATAGAGATAAGAAAGTGGGAACCGGCTCTTAAGCCCCATGAGAACCACAGTGATAATAACTGAACTATAAAGTCTGATCCCACAAATATGCGCTCTTATCATCAGTTTCTTTGCAGTGGAGGTATGAAGCTTGTTACCTGGAGGGAGTGATGGGAGTCAGGTCTTTGCCCATGGTTTGTATGACCCTCCGACCCCAAATCCAGAGTCCCGCACAGATACCCACTCCACCATACAGGAGCAACCAAACTGGTGTAGGAGCACTGGGTGCTACAGAAGCGGTGTCATAAATCAACCAGAGAGCAACGAGGGGGCCAATCGCATTACTGTAGGAGAAGAATGAGGATTAACACTGTGCTCATTATAAAACAATGTGAGAAACCAGGATAGAAATGCATTAAATACATTACCGTTTAAAAGTTACAGAAAAAAATACAGTAAATGAATAACATTGTTAAAATAGCGGATTTTTATTTGAATATATTTTAAAATGTTTTTTTTTTTTTCTTGTGATGCATACATTTTCAGCATCATTACTCCAGTCTTCAGTATCACATGATCCTTCAGAAATGATTCTAATATGCTGATTTGGTGGAACATTTCATCTTACTGACCCCAAACTTTTAAACAGCGTTGTATCTGTGCCAGATCAGCTATGTATTGATATTGGATATTTAATTGTGCAGCCCATTTCTTCTATTTTTACATTTAGATCACTTTGCCAGCATCTAATGCTCATTTAAAGTTAGTTTTTTAAAACACTAATAATTCAATGTAATCTTTAACAAATCCCAAAATGAATATCCAGTTTTATACTGTACATTTTAATGTTGTGATACCTGAATTCACATTAAGATGGTTAATTTTGTCTTATTTTGGGCAAAATATGAATTATTATGATTATTATGTCTCTCATACCTAACATCATTACCGCCATGCGCAAACGATCCAAAGCAGGCGGTGAGAATCTGCAGGAACTGGAAGAGCGTGGACACCTCCGGCCTGTCAATTTCTAGCTCATCTATTTCCTCTTCCAGCGAGTCACTTCTGACGGTGTCGTCTCCCAGCTCCACTGTGAGAACTTCATCTCCTGCAGGAGCTTCTCCATCAGCCATTGCGGTACAGTAGCTGTTATAGCTGTCGTACCGCGAGCGCCTTTTCTCTCCATCCAGTCCAGTCCGGCTTCCCTCACCCTCCTTCAATGACCCGTGTATTCCATAGATGGCCATGGTGTAAGAAGTATAACTGTTGTTACGGCGGATAGGTTTTTCTCCGGGCTCTCCCATGCATTCGCCCACCTTGGCCAGGTGAAGTTTGTGCAGTAGATCCTTGTAGATTCCCGAATCTTTGTGTACGGTGTGAAACTGGCTTCCGTTCAAGTCTGGGACAGCAATTCCAGCACTGCCATTTAAAGCTAGAATGGATGACCGAAAATTGTAGAATAAAGAATGAGTAATATAGTTAAAAGAGAGAAACTAAAGCTTAATCAGTTCATCAAAACACAATCTTAATGACAATGAATTTAGTGTGTTTATCATTTCAAGAGGCTGACCATGAGTGCAGTCCAAATCTTTGGTGTCAAAATCTTTGTTGTCCAAGTCGGTTTCCGCTGATCCTCCGATTTCAAAGGCCACTTTGTTGCTGTCAGCAGGGGGTGTCTGTGGAACAGGAGAGTAGCTTTGAGGTGGGGTGGGATGGTCCACAAGGCCATTTGAGGATGTCTTCTTCTCAATCAGTTGTGTCCCACTAGTGTGGGCAATATTCTGACCTGAAAACAATTACAGAAATAATTATATTAAAAGGAAGGATCCAACTGCATGCAAAGTCAATGAGGCAATATTAGAAACATTTAAAAAGATATTTAATTTCATCATGTTTTATGGGATTCTCAATGGGGTTTTATGGGCATTCAAAAGTTTGAAGATGGTAAGATTTTTGAATGTTTTTGAAAGAATTTGCACCAAGGCCGCATTTATTTGCAGAAAACAACAGTAAAAACAGTAATATTGTGGAATATTGTTACAATTACAATATTTATTTCTGTGATGGCAAAGTTGATTTTTCAGAAGCCATTTATTAAACAATTATTATTTTGTCAATGTTAAAACTGAAACTGAAACGGAAAGTTTAAAAGTGCTTATTCTATTTTACTGTTATTTTTGATCAATTTAATCCATCCTTGCTGAAAACATTTTCATTTCTTAATTTTTTTTTAACTTTTGAATGTTTCAACAACATTGCAAAAACCTAATTTAATACTTTAAGTAGCCTATTTAAAATGAATACTGACAATGGTCATAATTACAGACATGATAATATAAATATTCACTTTTGATCTTCTTCTTTAACCGTGGACACATAATGAACCAGACCACCAGAGCAGTAAGCATGGCACAGCCCAGTGAGATCAGCAGAGTGCCCCACCATGGTACCCTATCGAAACCCAACACTGCAGAATAAAGAAAAGAAAGAGATGAAAACCTGACATGTTTTTGTGTTAAACAGTGCAACATGTTCTACACTTTCATATTGAAAATCATCAAGAACACTCTAAGCTTCACATTTCTCTTGAAAAGAGAAATTTAATTTCTCTAAATTAGCAAACTAGCATTAGCATAACTTCACATTCATATTAAGAGCACAACTGTGTGAATAAGTCAACCTGAATTACAAATAATCTTTTAAAATGGAAAAAAGAAAAATTGTTCAGAAGTGAAAAAGGGCATCTTTCTTGTTTTCTAAATAATGATAGAACGTTTATCCTTCAGAATTACTGTAAGTTTGTTGTGTGTGTTGACAAAACACTACAGTGAGATAAGCAAACGGTTATACAATTTCTGTCTCAAATCAGATTGAAATAGGAGACTTTCCAGTGAAAGTGTCTTTTTTATCATTATAACTTACGGCTAAGTTATTTTTCAGTTCCTCTGGATGAGAAGAACCAGTATCAAACAGGGTCATGTGCATGGCTCAGTAGATAACCAGGAAGAGGGCGGCCCTGTGGCCTGCTGATTAATACACACACTCTAAGACAACAGTTGGTTCACAGCGGCCTTTTTATTTTCAGTACATCATGATCCCCCTGATGTTTGCTTAATAGTACAGATTGTTGAACTTGGGCCAAAATGATATTTTATTATTCCAACGACAAACTTGACAAATAGCGACACATTTTCACATAGCACATTAGCATAGTATACTGTGTTTAACCCACCAGCCTCTGTATGCGTGAATGTGAAAGTAAATTAAGTTAAGGAGGGGTACTGCATGCATGCATGCATGTGATCATGACATCAGCATATTGTATATGTGTTTGTATGTTCAAATCATATATCATGTCAAACATTCTTAGTGACAATTTGGGAACAAAATGTTCCTCAAAAGGCTAAATCTGACATAACCCCTTTTAGTGACATTTGGAGACTCAATCAATGAATAAAAAAAAAATCCATAAATAAAGCAAAGTTATATATTTCTTTTAAAAATAAAAAAAATATTTTAATCAAATAAAAAAAAAAACTATTTATTTAGAACAGAAAAAATGCTTACTTGGTGCTCCGGTAAACATGATGGAGAACAGATTGATTCCCATTGTAACAGCATAGAAAACTGGTAATGCTCTTAAACCATTGGGCACTGGATCCTCCTAGAGCACATGGATATATTGCTGTTTAGCACGTGGTAAAAAAAGTATGTTCTTTCTTTATTGACAACAACAAGAGATTACGAAAACACCAAAACAGACACTGGCACATTATGTACCAGGTGAGCTCAGATTTGCTTTTTACCTTACTCAAGATGAACTTGCGGACAAAGAAGAAGAGAATAGCAGACATTATGCCGGACAGAAGAGGTGAAAGAAACCAAGAGGCAACTGGAACAGATATATTAATGTTTTACAAATATGCATAATTAAACATCCAAACATCGATCCTATTCTCTTTTATCTAAAAATTGTATGGCCCAAGATTTCTCAGGACTGCATGCCGAGTATCAACAAACACCCAGTAAGTCACCAGGGGTAAGCATGTGACCATGTTTCCTGTCTGTATAGTCCAAAATGTTCTGTTCCATAAATAGCTCTTATTTGGGTCATGAGAAAAGAATAATAAAACTAAGAAATCTGTGTTAAATCATGTTGGGGTGGTCTCAACGCTTACTATTTCTGGGGTCACATGGGAAAACATTCTCTTTTCATTAACTGACTCATTATTTAGGAAAAATCATGTAATCTGACTAAGCATGGTGATGCAAAATCTCAAAAAAACGAAATTTCACATACCAATGCGAAGCAGTTCGAGCCATTTGACCCCCTGATGACCCCTAGCAACCATGGAAAAGCCTATTGTAGCGCCCACAATGCAGTGTGTTCCAGAGATGGGGAGTTTCAAGAATGAAGCTACGAGCTGCCAAACAGCAGATCCTGTAATAGTGCAAAAAACAAATATAAGCTTGTGATGTGACCAACACAAGTCATGGCACTATGAGAAACTTCCACCTAGGTGATATGCTCGCAATTTACTGGATTCAGCTGTTTCGCATTCTCCTGTGTAACACACTATGATGGACATTTTTTGAGGGTGTTAAAATATATATTGGCTTTGAGTGAAAGAAAGAGCAATGGAAGTCAATGGGGTCCAAAACAACATTGGACCCCATTGACTTTCATTTGATTCACAAATATCTTCTTTCCACAACAGAACTAAGGTCACATACAAGTTCAAAATGACATGAGGGTGAGAAAAAGATTACTTTTTTTTTTTTGGTGAACTATCTTAAAATCAAGTGCATACTCACCAAACATGGCACTGATGGAGCCAGCCATCAGCACAGCCTCTGAGCCGTTGTACATGTGAATATCGATGATACCCGAACGGATGGTCTCACTGACCTTGGCTCCTAAAAGGATGGCGCCCACTGTTTCAAAGATGGTGGCTAGGATGCAGGCCTGGCGCAGGGTCACGACCCCAGAACCCACTGCTGTACCGAAGGAGTTGGCCACATCGTTGGCGCCCACAGAGAACGCCAGGATAAAAGCGATGACGAAGCCCAGCACCAGAAGCCAGAGAAAATTAGACATGTCTGTCTGTGTGGCTGCCGTTAGCATGGTAACGGTTGCAAGGGATGCTAGTGTAGTGGATTCCATTGCGGGAGAGTAACTGGTCAGATAATCAAGCTGGGTCAGATTATTGAGGTATTTCTTCTTAATAAATAAATAAATATCCAAAGCAATAAAGGAGACGAGCTAAAAATCAGTATACACCCGGTCTATCTCCACAAATAAAAAGTATCAGGAAGTAAAAAGCAACTGTTAGCTACTTATACTAATATCTGTCAGGGGTTTGCATTGGCTTTGAGTGGCTACACAGACAGAGACATCCATTGTGGACTAGATCTTAGTAGTGATCGACAGTACATTCTGGAAAAGAAAGAGCCATTTGGATGATTTAGAGACTTTAAGACCTGACTATTAAAAAGCACAAAACAGAAACACACAATTAAAGTAAACCACACTGCTTTTCATGGCTTGATTTAGATATTTTTGGCGGGGATGGATTTGCAAAACAGCCTAACCTACATAACTATAAGCAAAAGAAACAATGGCTACAAATGTTTAACATTAAAACATGAAACTTCGGCCATATGGTTTATAAAATAATGCCATTTTCAGCTCAGAATGTAATAAATATATTTGTTTAAAAGCAATGCAAAGCACACTATGCTACCGATAAGATTTACATTCACATTTGCAGCAATATCTTTCTTTTTTATGTAGTACTTCTGCCTTCATCACGTGGCTGGGTTGGTTAACCAACAAAGACCCACGTGGCTGGGGTGACAAAGGAATGGGGATTTTAATGCATTTAATTATTTATTAGCATTTTTTTTTACTCTTTTTTAATCTGTTAGCATAGAATATTATTTATCTACCATCAAATAATGCTTGTTTTTTTTTAAACAACAACTTTGAGGGACATTAAGTAGTCAAGTAAGGAATTTTCAAAACAAAGTGCCATATTCATTAGGAAAAAAGAGGCTTAATAAAGCTTCATTAAGCGTGCTATTTGATTATGAGCCTGAAAATACTTTTGATATTTTGATGGCAACTTGTAACTTTTTGATGGCAAGTTTTGATGTAAAAAAGACCGTAAGTGCATTCAGACATCAGAGGATTTAGAAAGACTCAGAACACTTTATGAAGACTTAAGCACATGCTTCTTATAAAGTAGGTGAATGACTTGTTGAATTACTTATTCTATGAGAACAGGTGTTTGATTTGACTTTGTACAGAAGACCTGCGTACCAAACCATTATGATGTTAACTGACCACAGATGAATACATACACAAGAATTATCAGACACAATTAACATCATTTGTTCACATTCCAATTTTGTGTCAAGTGTCAATTAAGTCTGGGTGATATTAAATACAAATAGCTGTGAAAAGACAATTTATGTTAGAGTCTCATGACATCGTGCAGTTCACCATGTTATTGTGAGTTACTGTTAAGAACATGTATTAAATTACTAACCAAAATTACTAAAATCATATCAGCTTTGCCCTGGAGTTCAAATACACTGCTGAATAAATAATGCTGAATTTTTCAATCCTTAACAAATACTCTCAGATGTAACCTAAAAGTTACTAAACAGGGTACTCACCAAATGAGTTGAATGACTTCTGCTTGATCGGCTGTGTTATCAATAAATTGATTGATAAATGAACGCTCAGTTACTGTGTAAAACAGGTAAATATGACCCTGAAACCTTTCTTAGCCTTTAACTCCACAACTCAACTAACTGTAGCTCAGTCTGGCCTGTTATATATAATTACTAGAGAAGGAGGGGAGAGTGAAGAGAACCACACCTCCAGGATCATGAGACTGTGAGTTCTGTGAAAGCCAAAGACTTTTAATGTTTAGCCAGAGGTTTGCACCAAATAGCCAATTATACGTAATATTACATCATATATGCCTTCATGTAGACACATGTTCTTATATGTGTTTTATCTGAAACACAACCACATAATTGTGTATAATATTAAAGCAATTGTCTGTGAAAAAATATTACATAACTTTGTTTTACAAGAGATTATTTACAGACTTCTCTTAATATGCCAGGTCTGGAAAGACAAAGTTGTTAAAAAATATCTCTTCATTCAATGGTCCACTAATTATATTCTACTAACTCCACAACTACATGTCAACTAACTCTCATTAGAGTATCAGTAGAATAAGTTGACATGTAGTTGCAAAGTTACAAAGTTACTTTATTTTGAGGGACCATCAAAATAAAGAGTTAGCAGATATTAAGCAGTCTATAATACTATAATGAGAATTGTAAGTGTCAAATGTGAATAATAATTATGTAAAATTATATTGTTATTGTATGTTTTACGCTTTCTTATAAACAGGCCCTCATTTATTTAGAAAAAATGCTTAGATAATGGAAACAGCTTTAAACTCAGAACAGGATACATTTTTATACACTTGTCCATTTCTAATCATTTATTAGTTCACAATACTTATGAACATGACTTTTTCCGTTATCTGTGACTAATGAACATCCGTTTTTTCCATGTATCACAAACACACATCTACGACCGTCAGCAACTCTGCCACGACCGAAATGCTACGATGGACACTGGACTGCTGACATCTTACTTTTGTGTAATCATTTACCGTTTGAAAATGATGGATCGTATGATATGGAAAATGCCTTCTCAGCTCAAAAAAGAAAAGAGGCAGATATTTTTGGATCAAACTTTGAACCCCATTTGGGGCCGGAGGGGCCTGGATTGAGGATCTGTCAACATATAATGTCATGGAGATTATTTCCATGTCAGTGACCCACAATCTATACGCAGCACTTCTTAAGGAGGCATTTATCTTCATTGCAGTTTTGAATATTGGCTATTGTCTCTTTTCAAACGTTCTCTTGACAAAAACGGGTAAAGAATATCACGGTGATGCACCTTCATTAAAATATGACTTGCACAGCTCTGTCGTGGATATTTGAGTGCATATATATGATGATCCTAAAGCTAAGGACAGCATTTCTGCAGCTAGAATTATTCAAGGTATAGAAAGTATCTTTCTATATTTTTTTGTTGTTGAAGGTCTCATATCAAGGCTGCATTTAATTGTAATGTTGACAGTAATATTGTGAAATATCATTACAATTTTAAACAACTTTAAAAGTGCTCTATTTCAATATTTTTTTAAATGTAGGCCTAATTTATTCCTGTGCATGGAAAAGATGAATTTTCAGCATTTCTACGTCAGTCTTCAGTGTCACATGAACCTTCAGAAATCATATATGCTGAAAACATTGACATTTCTCCTTCTAATAAACATTGAAGAAAATTATTGTCAAAGTTGAAAACAGCTGTGCAGCCTGATATTTATGTTGCAATAAAAATATTGAAACAAAACTTTTATAATATTATATATATATAATATATATATATATTAATTATATTAATATAACATTTTTATGTAAATATTTTATATATATATATATATATATATATATATATATTAGGATTATTTGGTTTGAAAGTTCAAAAGAACAGCATTTATTTGAAGCAATATTTTTGTAGCATTATAACAGTCTTTACATATAATTGTCACTTTTGATCAATTTAATGTTGGCATGTTGGTACAGTCACGGGGGAGTGAGGAATTTTCCCTACAGGATTTTTTGCTTCCACACAATCCCTGACCTCAGTCGTCACCACAGGCAGCTCCATGTGAAATACAGAAGAAGGTTCTGGATCAAGGCCTGACCAAAATTAAATAAGCCTGTTGTTGTATTTGTCTGAAATGGCAGGTTTTTCACTTTTCTTTGTAATTTAGATACTGGCAGATGTTGCTTAACATCTAACCTGCCGATTAGTCTTGTGAAATCAGCCTTGAGTTGACATTTTGACTTACTCATACAAAGCAGTTTTCAATCATAATATTTGCCTCTAGTTTTACAAAAAAGATAACCTGCTCATTTTAACTCTCTCTGGGAACATACAGTAAAATGAAAATAAAATAGAAATTCATCCTCTCAGGCACACAGTGGCAGCTCTGTTTTCTCCCTAACCGCTTGCATAAACCTGTATTTAAACTCGATGTGTAGGAAAACAGGAAAGGAATCTTCAGACTAAATAGTTGGGTTTTGCCATGTGTCTCACCCACATGTGTCTGCAGGCTGCTCAGACGTTCCACTAATAGGTTAGCACACTGACGCAGAGCTGGAAGACGCTAAATTAAGCTGTTTTCTTCCTGGCCTGTTGCATGCTCTGAACTGTGACAAAGATCTCTGAAGCCCATCCACTTTGCACCGCACTACATAAATCCCAAGATGGGGATTTTTTTCACTCATAAAATAGATATGAGCGTATCATGTGAATGTGCCACTACATGTAAACCACTGTGCTTTGGAATAAACGTATAACTCAGTGAGGAGTCGTCATAGAATGCTGTGTGCTTTGAACCCTGTAACAAAACTTGGCAATAACATTTCACGAGTTCACACTTACATAAAATTAAAGGGAATGAAGTAAAATGCGTATTTGGTGTTCTGTCCGGGGGGAGGGCTCCGAGCTTGGAATTCGGCCCGAACCCAGAGTACTCCCCCCCCGAATGTAAGGTGGTTTAGGACTAGAAGAGTGGAGAAGGGGTGGTGGAGGGACGCTACTAAACTGTCGGAGAAATGAGGTGAGATTGCTGAGTCTATATATACACGTTTTAATCATGATTCCTGAGTGCTCTCCACCCGTGATAATTATCTGAACGTGCTTCTCCCGAACTTTGTTAATAAAACATCATTCATTTTCAATTAAAGGTAGGGAATTTTTTTTCAGAAACAATTTTTTTTATTCTGGATCAAAACTTTTTGTTCACATCCTGACAGCAATAAATAATAGAAGGTAATAAATGTAATAAATAATGTGTTGGTTTTGTTGAAAATTTACATACACAAATTACATCACATACACGATTATTGGTTTTTAAGGAGGAATTTCGAGGATATTTGGAGACATTGAGAGGAATGAAAAGCCCCAAAGCAGTGTATTTGTACTCCTTATTGGAAGATTTTGGTTTTATAATTTGAAAAAACTTCCTACCTTTTTTTTCTCTCTCTCTTTCTCTTTACTTTGTCTTCAACTTATTATGCTGTTGGAAATGGTATGTATATTGTGTTGTGATAATTGTATGTAAACTCAGTTTTGTTTGTAAAACTTTAAATTATGAATGCCTTTCTGTTACTGTTCTACAAATATATATATACATATATATACACTCACCTAAAGGATTATTAGGAACACCTGTTCAATTTCTCATTAATGCAATTATCTAATCAACCAATCACATGGCAGTTGCTTCAATACATTTAGGGGTGTGGTCCTGGTCAAGCAATTTCCTGAACGCCAAACTGAATGTCAGAATGGGAAAGAAAGGTGATTTAAGCAATTTTGAGCGTGACATGGTTGTTGGTGCCAGACGGGCCGGTCTGAGTATTTCACAATCTGCTCAGTAACTGGGATTTTCACGTACAACCATTTCTAGGGTTTACAAAGAATGGTGTGAAAAGGTAAAAACATCCAGTATGCAGCAGTCCTGTGGGCGAAAATGCCTTGTTGATGCTAGAGGTCAGAGGAGAATGGGCCGACTGATTCAAGCTGATAGATGAGCAACTTTGATTGAAATAACCACTCGTTACAACCGAGGTATGCAGCAAAGCATTTGTGGGGGATGTTTTCTTGGCACACTTTAGGCCCCTTAGTGCCAATTGGGCATCGTTTAAATACCACGGCCTACCTGAGCATTGTTTCTAACCATGTCCATCCCTTTATGGCCACCATGTGCCCATCCTCTGATGGCTACTTCCAGCAGGGTAATGCACCATGCCACAAAGCTCGAATCATTTCAAATTGGTTTCTTGAACATGATAGTGAGTTCACTGTACTAAAATGGCCCCCTCAGTCACCAGATCTCAACCCAATAGAGCATCTTTGGGATGTGGTGGAACGGGAGCTTTGTGCCCTGTCAACTGCAAGATGCTATCCTATCAATATGGGCCAACATTTCTAAAGAATGCTTTCAGCACCTTATTGAATCAATGGCACGTAGAATTAAGGCAGTTCTGAAGGAGAAAGGGGGTCAAACACAGTATTAGTATGGCGTTCCTAATAATCCTTTAGGTGAGTGTATATAGCCTATATATATATATATACAAAAAAAAAGTCACCCTCCAGGCACCCTGCTCGCTGCAGGCATCACACGTCACCATCGCGTTCCCTAAGGCTATAAAGAATATTCAAACAGTCACCGAACGCCACAAACAAACAGTAGTCACCTTTTACAGTACAAAACAAGTATTTTATGCTGAATTCACGTCATGTCATAAACGTGATGAAAACCCAACCCGTGACGTCAACCAATAACTGACAGGTCTGAAGTGCTTCAGCCAATAACAGACAGTTCTGACTCGGGTGCAAAACCAATCAAAACCTCCAGTCCAGCTGGGGGCG
Source organism: Meda fulgida (assembly GCA_030578275.1). Lineage (NCBI taxonomy): Eukaryota > Metazoa > Chordata > Actinopteri > Cypriniformes > Leuciscidae > Meda > Meda fulgida. Next base: position 17,145,117 of record CM060623.1, on the reverse strand, counting down.
CGGTGTTCAAACCGCGCTTTGACCACTGACTACTATGGCTTTGACAGTCAATATATGGCGCTCGCGTTTTGAGTCAGTATATCGCTAACGTTACAAGAATTTAGAGAACGCATGCTCATATTTAGTGAGCTATGCGCATATTCTGATTTTAAACTGAAATGGGTCAAACCATTGATATTACCCGAGAACTAAGCAGTTAAAGTAAAAAGAAAACTCGGCTCATACGCAGTTATTGGATGGACGGAGCAAGAACAATGTTAAGTGACTACAATACACGCACACAATTCAGTTGAATGGTAAGCTTTCCCTCTTTAACAATGCAGTTAAACTAAATGTACGAAGCAAACTTTGTGCAAAGCTGAAATAACCTCAACATTTGAAACAACAGTGAAATAAGAATTATCGTCGATCTATCGTCGTCGTGAATTATCGGTCTGATTAGATGCACGTAAAAGTATAGGTCGTTGCTATAGCAACAGTGGGCTCTTTTCGGTAGAATGAAAAAAATCATTTTATTTAAAGCTACAATATGTAAGATTTTTGTTTATCCAAAAATCACTTGCCCAATTGTGATATATTTCCTGCAGTTGTGTACTTACAATATCCCAAAAGTTCCCAAAGATTTTTAATTTCAGAGAAATTCCGTCCATGTTCACTTGTCGCCTGTCAATGACGTAATATCCGCATTATCTCTGGTTTCTGCTCATACAGAGCCATGTTTTTGTGCTCATACTGCCTTAGTAACCATGGCAACAGACGTGGACAACTGCGTTATGTCTAGCAGCAGCTCACACTGTTGTTGTTTCATTTAAACATTATGGATCATGGCAAGCAGACTTAGGGACAAAAGGAGAACTAAAACGATATCAGCATGTCGTTTTCGAGATCCCGAGAGCTCCACATCCGTGACAAACTTCGACTTGACTGACGCCACTCTTGCATGTACTTTATTAGACAGGTGAGCAAATGTACATTAAACTAATCAAAGTTATATAGCTCAACATGATGAAATACAGACAAACTAACACATATAATAACATTATAACTTTCAACACACTCAAATGCAGTTTAGTGTCATAGTGTAGACCAAGTGAAGTTCCATAATTCCTCTTATGCGTCATCAACCTACGCCTTTGTTATTGTAAGAGATTAGCGACCCCTAGAGGCGACAAAAATGACATATCACTGCTACCCCACTTTATTTTTTTACTTGCACTTTTTTATTCATACTGTTTTAATCCCTCATTTCCCATCCCACAGACCTCTCACCCTTCTGTGCTTTTGCCCTTTTAAAAAAAACATTCAAATGATTATGTGGAACTTTCAAAATTAGTTATGAAACAAATCGCTCTTAGCAACAGGGATAGCTAGTATGTTTGCTTATCATAGTGTCAAACACAATAATTTATGAGATTAATATAATGTTTTGCTTCAAAATCAATATACAAACACACGTCAGTCGTGTTTGAAATAACTTGCTTCAGTGGTCCCGTGCCATGCCGAGGCACAACCCACGTAAAGTTGATAATTCCGCTATTAACCGCAATTGCAGATTTCAAACAGAGATGGTGACAAAGAGGAAAAACTACGGACTAGAGATATTCTAATATAACTTAATACCTTTTTTCTTCTTTTTTTTTTTTACAATATTTGTTTAAAACAAATTATTACAATTTTTACACATGGAATTTTAGACAAATTCTCTGTAAATACCATGATACATGTTTGCAGATCAGTGTCTAATCATAGGCTGAAAGTTGAAACATTTACTTATATATGTTAAAATGCTATGATCTCATGTATTTCTGAGGTAAAAACTATTTTTTTTACCATGTGTAATTCCCCCCCCAAATTTGCATAATTTTAATATATATTTTAAACTTCTATAATCACTATCTATATTTCTCAGTATAGCCTTTAACAAACTATTAAAACATCAATAATCATTAGATCATTTTACATCCTGGTCGGGGCCTGCTTAAGTTCTAATATGTAATATGACATCCCTTTATATTTTTATTATGTGTTAAGGAAAAATACATGCAAAGTGATAAGTCTGTTGTACTGGAGGTTTGAATGTGACTCATGAAGCCTTATTATTATTGACACAATGCAACGGCCCAAAACGACATTGATACACTTACTGAACAAATCACCACACCCAAAATAACCACCAATTACATGCAATTTTACAAAGCCTTCTACTGTAATTATAGAGATAAGTGCACAATGGGTATCTAAAAACGAATGAGAAATGTTAAATATCACGTGAAAGGGTAAATACGAGATTATTTGAAATACTTTCTGCCTCTACTGAAAACATCACTTATGAAATAACAGATAATAACATGTGAACAGCTGTGGAGACCTGAACTGTAAACACAAAGAGAAGAACTCTTTGGCGTCTATCTAAATCAGTCTCTGCATTATAGGGTACAATGACAATTTACCCAGTACAGTGCAAGGTTTTGTTTATTTATGTACTGGGTGCTGATTAGTTTAATTGCTTAGTCTTTTTTCATTTCACAATGACAACTAAATAGATGGTGTTTTTTATATGTTCTTTTACCTTGACATCTTGTTAACATGAATCTGGAGACGCTCAATTAAGAAAGACCGAAACAGCCAGTAGCCTATTGCCTAGACATAATTTCATTAAGATAAGACAATAACAGTGAAAAGAACAGTGGGCAGATTTTTTACTGCACATAAACAAGTTTATTTTAACAATAGTTTACACAGGTTTGCAATCATAATCCAAGAACATATAGTGCTTGCCTGAGGCAAAGCAACCCAGTTCCCTAGAGTCTCTGCTGCCAACACCTCCCATACAACAAATCTATTCAGAAAGCTTTTCAAACATGGACCCTCTGAATGTAGTAATGTTTACACAGTAGAAGAACTGACATTATAAAAACATTTAAAATTATTTATTAAAAAACTGTAATTGGCTCAGTTTCACATCATTTCATGTTCATAATTTTTCATACTGTAGTATAACCCTGCAATTTAAAACATCTGTTTAGCTCTCATAAATTAAAGTGAGATACTGCCAGAAGCTACCCAGCTAACGGAACATTCTCAGAACATTAGCTAACGTTGCAAGGTTCTCTCAAAGTTATGAGCAAACTTTTTTTAGTAACATTAATAAAACATTTGTTTAAAGTTATCCGGTCTTTAATAATACACTTGTATTAACTGTACACTTGTGAATAAGTGCACTCAATAACATCCACTATGGTTTCAGACATCTCTACAAATATGGCATTATTTGAAGGGGCATTTTCGGACTCAGCCTACGATACAACCTTGGGTACAACCGATGCACTCAGCAGCTAGATAATACCCATTATGCACCGTTAGGGTCACGCCGAATTAATTGAGTCTGGGGTCTCTCCTGCTAAAGTGGGCGTTTCTAAATTTGTGGGTGTTTTCAAACTGGTGGGTGTTTATATATCATGAAATGAAAATGATTATTTTTTTTATTTTTTTTTATTGCTTAAACAAGACAATACAATACATGATACACTTTAAAGCCAGGGGAGATACAAAAAAACAATAAAGGTAAAATAAAAAAAAATAAAAAAAATAAAAAAAGACAAGACCTCGTATCAATCAAAGATTTTGAAGACAGTACACAAATGCACAGTCCTATTAGCTTTTGCATTAGTACTAGATTGAATAGTAGAAAAATATTTTTTTAATTCTATAAGAAATACAGAGAAAAGGGGCTTTTTGTTAGAAAACTTACACTTATGGATGTAAAATTTGACTACAATTATCAAATTAATTACAAAAGCCTCCTTAATCACACTGTTATCATACTTTAAATAACCAAAAATTACATTTTCAAAATGCAAAACAAAATTAAAAAGCACTTTATCCTTAATAAACATAGACACCTCATACCATAATCTTTTCACATGACTACAATGCCAGAAAATATGGGGTACTGTTTCCAAGTGCAAAGAGCAGAAAGAGCAACTCACATCAATGTCTTTCCTAAACCTACTAAGGAAATGCTGAAGGAGATTATGAAATGAAAATGATGCCTTTCAATTGACCCAATGTGACGTGGGCAAAACAGGTAACGTAGTCTAATACACCCCTCTGTTTATTTCTGTCCTGCAGATGTATTTCTCCTGCGACTCAACAGAAGATGGCGCTCACAGCTGAATCATCCATCCATACATCCATTTTCCAAACCGCTGGTCCAATGTTGCTACAGTGAAATATCAGGTATATTTCTTTTTGATTGATTATGAAATTGTTTAATTATGGTTTATACATAGTTATTTCCATGACAGAGTTAAATGTAAATATTTTCCTTTCTACTGGAGCAGCCAGTTACTAAGTGTCAAATGATTTTTGAACGGCAAGCTCAAATTACTCAAAAGTGTAATAATTCGCTCACTCACACTTTCATTCACTCCTTCAAGTGAACTATAGTGGACTAATGAAGGGAATAGTGAATGAGGGTATAAGGGCGATTTCGAGCACAGACAACATTTTTACTTGATGGGAACGTTAGCAAAACCTTCTTAGAACATATTTTTTTGTTAGCTGGGCATTGGATGTCAGCCACTGCCAGTTTACAGCAATGCTTTACTGGGCTTTGGTTCTGCAAAAAGCAAATGACAGTTTATGAACTAAATCTTAAGTCATGATGGACTGATATCAGTTTACTGATGACAAACATTTCGGCCTACTCTTTGTTGTTTAATTTTAAATGTGGATATTGTACACATTGCATATCCAAAATGGTGATGGTTTATAGGTTCATTCTTTGTGGATGCAGAACCGACAACTGTTGGGCTACCAGGTCTTTAACCACTATGCCACTCAGTTGAAATAAAAAAACGAATTCCCAACTGTTAATCTCTTTCATCTCTAATCGCTTTCAGCTATAATGCAGGATCATAAAGCAATTCAAATAATAGCCACTAGATGCCAGTAAAACTCAAATTCATAATAAACTATTTCAATTTAAATTTACTGCTATTTTTAAAGCAGAGGTGGGACAAGTGCCCCATAAGGTCAGTAAAACCTAAAATCACCTACATTTTGGGGATCATCAACTGTCCGTATGAGGAGAATGACATTTAAATATTAAAAAAGTTTTGTGCAAGGGTTAGGTTTATGAGTTAGTGATAGAAATATCATTAGTTCAGTATGAAAACAATACATGGGAAAGTCCCCAACATGATAGAAAAACAAATGTGTTGTGTTTGTTGTAGATTTAGATTAATCTATTTCATCATCAAACCATTTATTGTGCACATAAAATGTTTTTATATTCAATTATAAATATATTACATTTTAATGTTTTTAATATTAAGTCTTACATAATCAATCAATAAAACAAAGGAGAAAAAAGAGAAACTAGAGACTTTCATTTTATATTGTACATAATATCATATACTGATATTTACATAAACTCAATCATTTAAGTCATATGGCCGTGAATATGATTTAAGCTTAGGCTAATAGGTAGCCTAATGTCTAACTAATTTAATAATTTAACTGTTAAACTAATCAAGAGCAAAATAAAAAAAATGTGTATGTATATTAAATGAAACAGATATTGTATTTTTTTGACCACTTTTATAGTTTTATTAAATTATGTTGCTGAAATCCACCCTTCTGCTGGGATCAGTAATACTGATTTTTTGGGATCTAAAAACTAAAAAGTTTTGAACAACACAAACTGATGATTTGATCCAAAGATTGGACTTTGTGATCTAATCTGATTTCAGAATCCTTTTTATTTCTATTTTCAAGATTTGATCCAATCCTATCAGAATACTTTTGAACAACTGGGCCCTGGTTTCTATGCTCTCTGAACTTGATCCATATCTTTGTAATCTCAGTCATATCCCATTAATTAATAAACAGAATACATTAGGTCTCACTTATTCATGTGAATATATTTTACGAAGTAGCAAAAAGGATGAAAAAGCAAAGGGTGAACCTTAAAACCATTTCCACAGGTTTGTTTTTGTTTGTTACAATATAACAGCATAATAGTGATTTTTTCCATGGTAAAAGAAAGAAAAAAAACCTAAACTGTAACAGTTAAACCTGATTCAACATGCAAATAAACCCCTTAAAGGTAGTTCACAAGAAACATGTTGTCTATCAGTACATCTCTCCTCATTTTTTTTCTCCATCTGACGCTTTTTCGTCCACCCATTCCCTCCCTCCATTCCCTTGCCAAACAGGATCGGTAGGATCACTCAAAGCAATTTTCTCAGTAGTGAGGAATGTCTGCATGTGTATGTGTGCATGTTGTGTGTATGTGACCCAAAAGACTTGCTGTGGCCTGTATGGTAAAGCTTCTTCCCCCTTAAAAAAAAATCCCTGATTAAAGCCTCGGCTTGTGCAGCCCTGACTTAAGTGCCTTTAGGGAAGTAAATGAAAAGAGTGATGCAAAAACAAAAAGCAGCAAAATGACTAGTCCACCAACGTCCTCCTAATGTGAATAAATCGCACAGATGTTGCCTATAGCCTCCCTGTTAATGCAGCCAAGCCTGAGGAGCAGGCAGAAGAGGTCCAGACAGTTGATGTGTCACAGACTGCTGGTGCTGACTTACCTGTCTGTCAGACCTGTGAAGGCGGGAATGTGAAGGTTTGGTTGAATATCTTTTTGAACTGTAATCCTACGGAAGTGAGTCAGAAGCATGAACACTTAATTACTGGAATAATGCAGGGAGTGCTCCACAACACATAAAGGTTGAGTCTGCATTAATCAGAAGGTTTTGACTGTGAAGCTTCTTTTCAAAAAGTAAAAAAAATAGCCAAGGACATGGACTCTAGCAAGAGTGTTATTACCCATAACTCTAATCAAATCTGAATATAAACATAGACCAACAGAGCAGGAGCCTACCATGAAGCGGGTTTTGGTGGATAGCCAAGTATGTTTCAGTTTAGTTTGTGCTAACCCTGGGTTTTAGCCACCATGATAGTGGCTTGGCTTTTAGCGGTGTTCATCGCCATAGTAACTTATGCTACATGGCTAACCTGGGGGCCGTAACATGATGATAGTTGAATAAACTCAGGGTTATGGTTTTGTATAGTTTTTAATTTACAAAACAACGGGGGGAGAAAAAACAATCCAATCAGGCTTTCTCTGTCAACTCAGGCTTTAATCCCGAGTTCATGGAGCGCATGCACATGAAATTGGGACATCAGTCGTGAACAGCCAATCACATGCCATGAAACAGAGAAACTGCGATTCACAGAATTTCGCGAGAGAGTCAGTGGGATTCAGTTCTCTCTTCTGTCGAAGATTGAAGAATATGAATTAGGGGCCTATATAAATGCATGTACACAGCAAGAAGAAAATGTCTTGAATGTTATGAAGTTAGTTTATATAGCTGCTAAAGAGATTTGTACATGTAAGCTCACATGTAGTCTTTTTTAAAGCATTATCTATTGATTCTAAAGCGTATTTATTTTACAAATTAGCCACCTAAACCGGCTTCAGGGTATAGGCCCCTGCTCCAGGGCAGGTTTTGCTCTGGGTACACTAATCAGCTGTGAGCAAAGTGACATGTCTGACAAAATAAAATCACTCCCTCAGTTTCTCTTGCTTCAAATTAAAGGTAAAAATGCAACATATGCAACATATGTACATAGTAAAAAAAAGAAAGAAAATTGTCTGGCTTTTAGCAATGATTATTTATTACAATTATTTTATATTATTTATAAAATTATTATTCCCATTATATTACATTACACATGAGCAATTTTAGTTTTAACAATTATTATTAGGCATTTAATTTGAATTAAAATGCATATATACAGATACGATTTGGAATCAATAGATAAAGCTTTAAAAACTACTACATGTGAGCTTACATGTTCGAGCCTCTTTGATAAACAAGAACAGTTTGATAAACAAGAACAGTTTGATAAACAAGAAGATAGTATATTGTGTAACTTACATTTTAGACATAATATTAACAATTAATTTGATCCATCATCGAAAAGAGTTTCAAACGAAGCCTCAGAAGCGTTGAACAACTCTGAGTAATGAATTAATCAGTGTTTGAATGAATCGGTTGCATGAATGATTAAATGACTCAATCATACAAATAGTCACTTGTAGCCATCTACTGGCATATCGAAGTAATGTGCAGATTGAGTCACTGAAAAATCCCCAACCGCCTATGTACAGACTGACAGTTTGACTGGAACAAACATGGACAGTTGGAGTGAAATAAATAGTGAAAAGTCCCTGTGTACTTGGACCCATTTCACAGACTGTGATGACGTATTTTATAGTTATAATATTTTTTATTTTATTTAAATAAACAATATTATCATTCATGCACTTTCATTCAGAATTTCACATGAAGATAATAAATGTTACACAATTATGCACACAAAATTAAAACACAAAAAAGAACAATAAAAAATAAATGAAATTGTCGGGGGTAATAATATAAATTCAGAATATGGCTGCAATCGGGTATAAAAATATCAAATAGACGTTTGTGAGCTTTACAAAGAATTAATGTCTTTAGCTGTCTTATTCCAAGAATCTCTATACTGTCTATATGTACAGCCTTACTTCAATCAACAAAGCCAAAGTTTTTTTTTATATATATATAGATCACTTTTATTTAAAGGGTTCTTCCATTTAGAGGACCCGAATTAACTTTTGTATACAATTATTTTTTGCATGGCAAAGGAAAATGTGAGTTATATATATATTAGCTATTTTAGTACTCTTGTTAAGGGTACCACCCTAGTCCTGAAATGAATATAATATGTAAGGCAATGACTGATGTCAGACGGGATCTGTTTCAACACATGCTTTGACATGGATAGGAGGGTGCGGCCTTTTAAAAATCTGCTTCTCTGAAAACCTCATGAAAACATTTGATCCATTTTAAATGCTGATTCAAACGTGATTATTGTTGAAGGATGATATTCTGACTTCAGAGCCTCCCACACAGACCCCCTCCCTTTGATTTATAAGTACACTCCACAACAAGCCACAGTATGTGTAGCCTGAGGGATGGGGGTCAATTACAGAAGAACTGACATGCATGATAACAGAGTGAAAATGACAGCATAAATGCATGTTTAGACCTTCTACTGCAGAAAGAGAATGGTGATGCCACTTACAGTATTAAATAGCTTTATAAATGTATTTAAAAATGATGAGATTAATCTTGCATTGGAGTCCATGAGTTATTTACAATTTGAGTGAATACCTTCAACCATTTGAAGAGGATTAATTCTCATTCACATTTATACCTTATCTCATGGCACACTTCATAAGATTAGAACACTCCTGACAGTAAAATCATGTGAGTTTTTGAAGATATGACAATAATGTGTCACATTGTGTATAGAAGTCTGCAATCAGAAGTCAAGGATTTCAATACCTACTCAAACATTTCACATTCTTCATCAAATTAATCCAAGACCACATTCTCTGAGCTACTGTATCTGCATTAATTGTAACAATGGAATATGATCTTACTGTCGGTTAACTATTCAGGTTTTTCAAATTTCTATTTTTATTTATCCTAATGGATTATATAGGAGTGACATCTGAGGTAAATGCTAAAATGAATCCTTAACAATAATGAATAAATAAATAGTTATTCTCGATAATGCTATACTCATTCAAGGTTCCATATGTTAACAAAACTACATCAGTTAACATGAACTAACAATAAAAAATAGCATTTATCAATCATAATTAATGTTATTTCAAGATTTACTAATACATAATTAAAACAAACAAAAAATCTGTCCATATTATTTTATGAACCAACGCTAACAGGAACTTACAATGAACTTAAATAGTTAACAATAATTGTATTAAATAGTACATATTGTTAAATAATTAACAATAACAAAGATAAATACTGTAACAAACATATTGCTTTGTGCTATTTAATGATAGTTAATACAATAACAAACATTGACTAATAGGGCCTTATTCCAAAGTGTTTCCCATATTGCTAATGTTTGTACTCAGGTGGCATAAAATAATTCAAATGTATGAAGCAAACACATCATGTTAATCTTGCTGGTTATATTTTGTGCGGATCTGCTCTGCTAGACAATGATGTCATCAATGCTAACTTTTCATGTGACTTAAAGCTGCCTTGAGGTGTCCACATTCCAGAAGGACATCATGTTACTACAACACCTTGAGATCTGAGCCACTGAGCATGAATCATTTTGTTCTCTGAGAAACACTAGACTCTCCCCTGTATGAGGCCAGTCAAGCCTGCAAAAGAGTGCGGAAGGCAGGGCTTTTGGCAACAGGATTTCTTTGAACTCTGTTCAATGGCTTCTTACAGTACCTTTGTGCCAGAAAATCTTCATTCAAACCTGTTTCTCAGCTTCTTGAACCTGATCTTGTGATTGACAAGTTTTGCATCTGATCTAACTGGCAGTTGATGTACTGTTTTTTTTTTTTAGCAAGCATGGAAAGTTGTTTTCCAACTGTTTCCTATTTATCATAAACCATCTAAGAATGTCAAATCTATTTGCAGTTTAGCTGCTGCTGGAAGATAAGCTTATGTATAACTTGAATCTGGCCTCTAAAATGATGCCACAAGTGTTTTTATAATTTCCTGACTAATTGACTAATTGTACCCTCCCATAACGATAATTTACATGAACATGCAGTAAATTTTGCTCTATTGATTTCCGCTAGAAAAAAAATCAACTACTGTATGACCTTTGCATGTCACCAAGCATTTAGCTAGAAGACCTTAAATATCTACTGACAACTGAATTTCAGTCTACTTCACTAACCTGTTGTTCCTGAGTTCACAAAAAAGAAATATTCCAAGTAAAATGCACATGTTGATTACTTAAGAAAATAGTTTGACCCATGTTTTCCACTTGCAATTTTAAGGACATTACTGTGTATTTTTGCTTGTTTTTAACATATTTAAATAGTTTAAATTATTTTCTGTGGAGTGATGTAATAGCAGTTTAACCATCATAAAATGATTAAATTATGACAAGTGGCAGAGCAAGTTATTACTAGAAGTATGATGAAAGATTACAAAGACAAATATACTTTTCACTGGAATAACTTGCATACTGTTTAATTTGGGGTCGGTACGTTTTTTTAATGTTTCTGAATTTAGACTCTTATGCTCACCAAGGCTGCATTTATTGGATCAGAAATACAGTAAAAGTAGTCATATTGTGAAATATTATTACACTTTAAAATATCGTTTTTTATTTTAATATATTTTAGTCTTCATTCTAATATGCTGATTTGGTGCTCAAACATCATTCCTTATTATCATCAATGTTGAAAACAGTTGTGCTGGTTAATATTTTTGTGGATACATTAATCAATATGCTTTGAATAGAAAGTTCAAAAGAACAGCATTTATTTGAAATAGAAATATTTTGTAACAATGTAAAATTTAATGTGTTTATTAAATTTAATAAATAATATTTTTTATCGTTAAAAAAAACTTCAATGAATGCATTTAAAAAAATGTGTTTATTACAAATATGTACAATAGTATAAAAGCTTGAAATTTACACAGGGATTGAAATGAACAGCAATAGCCCTTACAGAGATGCCAAAAAGTTACCCACCTCTTTTCTCAAGCATTTGTTTTCTACTAAAACATGAAACTTTCTGACAAGTTTTGGTCTGTTTTGCTCAGTGCTCCACAAGCTCTCAGTACACTGTCTAATATAAATATGCACATATTATAAGAAGAAAGCTTTCAACAGACAATGAAATGTTATTAGCAATAATCAGTGCAATCACAGTCAACAAATAAAAACCAGTGGCACCCACAAAACCAATGACAAAGCCAACAATGCTTAGCTACCATGAAATTATCCGAAAATGGTCAGATATTGAATATCTCCCTTTAAAAGACAATTTAACAATCCCTCATTTGCTCATCGAGTGTTAACAGCCATTGCAACACAATTGAACAGTCTCCCTTTTGCTTTTTACAGCAGAAACACATGGGCCTACACATGCATTTTAAGTCCGTTTTGTCATATGTACATCTAAATTTCTTTTTTCTTCTTCATTTCACAGACCATAAGTTGGGTGTGGTTGTGGAAGGACTGACTGAATCTTTGCGGGCCCTTTTGGGACTCTGGCAGTTGCCGGGTGAGTGAATGAAGGTTGGACTGCAGGGTGGAGATGAAGAAGACGAAGAAGAGGATGAATGGCAGGAGGAGGATGAAGCTTTGAGTTGAAGCCATTTATCACCCAGCGCTTTGGCAAAGTGGTCATCCACAGACACGCTGATGGAGGCGGCTCTGTGGTAGTTCATCCCGAGACTCCTCTGGAAGTGCTCTTCAACGTGATCATAATTGTGCTGGGTAACAACTGTAGAGGCATAGTGGAGATAGAATCAGATGATGATGATGCTCAAAAACTATTCATTCTGATGAAAAATATCTGGACGGACATGTTAAAGGAAGCATGCCAAGCTTATTTGCATCTTTTTACTTACCAGTGGAGGGATCGCAACAGTCTTTTTTGGTTGACCTTGTTGCAGAGGAAACGCAAGTGATGACAGATGGCCGTATCTGAAAAAAAAAGACAGCAAAGGTCAGCCACACAAAATCCTTGTAGCCACACAGTTTTTCACAAATCTATAACAGAGCTTTTAGAATAGCTAATGAATAAAATTGATGGAAAGATGGGAAACTAAAAGGATAAGATGGAAGTTGGTGGTTGGTGGTTCTATACTGTTTCTCCCTCAGCCCTAATGCCACTAGCAGGTCAACAACAGCACCGGTGTGTTGAGACTTGTTGACAACATTCCTCCACCCATTGCTCACATTTTCTCCCTGAATCCGGCTGGATTGCATATCTGAAACAGGCAGAGGCCTGTCCGCACTCTAAAGAGCCACTCTCTCAGAAACACAAAATTGCCTTCCTACATTCTGTTGTGTCTCATAGACAGTGAGTGAGGATGAACAGACTGCGGTGGCCTTAGGATAGACTCTAAGAGGGAGATGGTATAATGCACAGAGTGTGTTAACTCAGCACGTACTGCTGAAGGAGTCAGGGCTCAACAATGACTGCCCGATGGCCCGGGGCCAGCGTGAAAGACACTCGGGCCAGTTGATGGAACTGTCACTTGCCCAAATGGGCCAGTGCTACATCGTCATGAAAGTTGAAGATTTGCGAATGTTTTTTAAGCCTTGCCAACTTAAATATTTAAGCGAAAGTAGACTCGAAAGTACCCGCGTCTCTTAGTTTGGTACTCGCGAACTCCGCATATTTACTGTGCACGAGTACTCTTTCTCGGTTTCCTGAGCTTGAACGCACATATTCCCACAGAATCTTGTATCATCAAGAGTATCATCATAATCGGTTATGTCTTAAGTGAACATGAACACGTGAGAAATAAAATGCATGTGTAACGATTCATGCAGCTCTTACAGTGACAGCAGCCTAATATTCCTGCTGTTGTCTGTTTTTATATGTTAATCAAACAAAAGAAGAAAAAAAAACGCTTGAATGAACAACTTTAATAAGGGTTAATCTATATTTATACAGTGAAGACTATAAACTGTGATATTTTACATTTGATTACTATTATGCTTATTTTATTATACTATTATTTTATTTTATATATGTATTACTTTTATTGGTGGGGCCACTGGCCTGACCTTCGATTTAAATATTATATTATGTTTATGAGTTCTATATATATATATATTTTTTTTTTTCTTTATTCAAAATATTTAACAAAAATATATGATATTGTTATTTATATATTTTTAATAAATAGTAACATTTTAGTGTTTTTTTTATATAATAATAAAAAATAAAATAAACATTATATTTTGACATAAAACATGTCATAATCATTTAACAGTAATATTAATCACCTGTATTTGTTTGACTGTTGTGGCTTTGTTTTGGCTTTCTGCTTTCTCTGGTTCTGGGCGTGGTTTCTTGATTAGGGCTAGAGGCTCGTCCATGACTGGGGTGGAGTACACTGGGCTGGGGATCAGGTGAGTGGGGCTGGCCGTTGGGCTCCATGTAGATGTGGGGCTTTCAGGAATACTGAACCCAGATGATCTGCGGGTACCGTTGGCCAGGCTGTTTCTAATGGCCCTCCCTCTTCTGAAACAGAAAGATCAAAAATAAATGACACAACTAACTCCTTTTCAGTCCCTCTTATTCTACTGGTTATTGCTTCCATGTTGGAAGGTACATGGTTCATTACCTCTCCTCAAGTGTCCGTCCTCTCTCTGAACTGATTTTGCGCTTCATTGGATGTGCAGGGCGCATCCGCACTCTGTCGCTCGTCATGTGGCGAAATCTGTCTTCACTTCTCAAATTGGGCTGTCCTGTGAAAAGATGAACACAGACCGTGTGACTTCAGATATGATAAATGACATCGCTGCAGGGTGCTCACACGGTCATTGCCAGTCACAGATTCGCTTACTTGTGAAAAGGTGTGGCAAACAAGTAAACAACTGACTCTTAATCCTAAATTGCATCACTGCATGTGTATCTTAATTGTGGGAAAAAACGTTGTTGGGCCACCGTTAAATGTAAACTCCGTTAAGTGGCAGAGCAAGATCAACTGGCTCTGTGAGTGTTACTGTAGAACTACCCAGCTGATTCACCACTAACGGTAAATGTCATTCAAATGTTGGAAAACATACAAGCCAAAAAAAAAAGACATTAGTGAACAAATTAATATCTTACTGGCTTGTTGTTCAAACTGCTTTGAGGTGCAAAACAGGCTTTGCAGGTTAAAGCATGTGGCTCACAGAATGTTTACCCAACATAACGATAGACTAATCCAAACTGAAATACACATCATCACCATTCACATGCTAATATCATCAAAAGTGTAATGCAAAGGTATTGACATTAAAGACACAAAATATGCAACATGCTACTACTGATAATGGTTTAGAGCTCATTAAGAGCTCATAAACTTTATAGTTTCAAAATGATAAGGTTTGCTGGGTTCACATTTTTTGTTTATTAAATGCTAAACAGTGAAACAACCTAAGACAATACTTTTCACAATAAATAAATAAATAAATAAAAACACATAAAAAATAAATAACTCCTCAAATAATAATGCATAATAAAATAAAAAATATATATATTAAAAAAAAATCCCTCACTTTTTAAATTTGTCAATTTTTTGATTTACTAAGTTTTGAAGTCTTGTTTTTAACCAGGTTAAGTAGCCTATACCTGCCCATAGCATTGTATGGAACATGCTAACATTGCCTGTGAACCAGCTTTTGACCATTGATATTGGCTTTCACAACACCCTCTTGTTCCACTCCAGAATAAGGTTAGAGATTTTGTGCAACCTGTGACTTAAAGTAACTCTAATTAATGATTACCACAATCAGTTAAGATTATATACTCAAATGTTTGCTACAACCATTTGACTCTTAACTGGCTAAATATTTTAGGAAGTAGTAAAAACAAGATCATGGGCTGTGGATATCAAATCAACCACATATTATACCAGTCGGGACCTGTGTTGATTTGATTGGTGATTAACATCTGAGGTATTTTACCACTGCATGAATGAAGTTTAGCGTTAGGCGCTATCAGACTTCAAGCGGATAAAGTTTAAATGCTCAAATGGCTTGGATGATGGGGGGGCATTGTTGGCAGAACCCTCTTTCCCTTACACACACTCAAAAAATCTCCTAAGCAGTGGACTGTGACAAGGCAGGTTGACTTTGCCTGACACTGGATGGGGGATTGGGTGTAAACCACACCTTAAACCTTGACTGATGACTGATTTTTAGTGCCTCAGGGAGGGATATTTTTCTTGGGGAGATTAAAGACAAAATAACAGACCCACATCCTTTTCTCTTCTCTTCTCTTTCATTTGCAGCCTAAAACACACATCAAGCATGTCTTCATCTCAACTCTTCTAAACTAACCTTCAAAATAACATAGCATCATAATGTTTGTCAGTAGTTAAAGGGGTTTTCCAGCCTCTTTTCTTATTTGAAACCTTCTGAAAATGTCAATTTTTTAATGCAGATATATATTTAAATATGAATTAGCTACATGAATAAATACCATGTATAATATCACCAAAGAATATACACTCTTAAAAAATAAAGCTTATTTTTTCCATGAAGAGCCTTTAACATCCATGGAACCTTTCCATTGCAAAAAATAAAGTTTTCTCTTTTTTATAGTGAAAAAAGGTTCTTTCCATCATTAAAATGTTCTTTACACTATATGGTTCTTTTTAGAGCTGTTCACTGAAAGGTTCTCTTGGGAAACAAAAAAGGTGCTTCTATGGCATCACTGTGAAAAAAACCTTTTGTAACCTTTATTTTTAGTGCACATTAAAATGGCCAGACAGTTCAAGATAATAAATTCCAGTTGTACAGTACATTCTCTTTCTGATACTGATTACTATTGTTTTAATGCAGATAACATGCAGACATCATGTAATTCTTAGTTTAAACTCGTATTAAGAGATAAAATGTGATAATTACCCTCTAAGATGTACACTTTGAAGCCACTGCTCATCCGGGTAATGTAGTGGAAATTAGTGACCGCCATTCCTTATCTTCAGTGTTTTCTAAGCCGTGCAATGCTCCTTAACAAGTTGAGTTTTGAGCGCCAGAATCGTTCCTCACTCAACTTTGAATTGTCACTGAGCTCGAGTGATCTGTGCTTTCCATGAACATGCCTCTCTGCCTTCTTATTGGCTGGTTGAAGGCCAACCCCCTCCCTCTGCCTTTGTCTGCATGACCTACCACCACAGGTGCCTTATGGGAGGAGACAAACCAAAAGCTCTCAATTGCCTGCTGTCTATCACCCCCACCCCACCATACCACCCCCAAAATGGGCTAAAACTGAGTTGAAATCAAATTGCAAGTAAAAATTCATAAAACTGTTTTTTACTTTAGTTTAACATAATTTATGGTGAAAGAAGACAACAATATTGGTTAAAAAAATAATCTAAGCTGGCATGAGTGTTCAGATTTCATAAAGATGTGTATCACAGAGATGTGGTTAAACTGAATTACTCCAGCAGGCAGGACGCTCAAAATAAAAGAATCAGGTCGTAATTTGGTCCGATCTACCCTCCTCTCCATGTATCAACACACCAGTGCAGCGGGTAGAGAGATGAATGGTTTCCTTGTTATACCACTGTTCTTGAGAAACACTTCCTGTTATTATAAACCTAAAATTGATACTATGCGCAAATAAGCTACTTTATTAGACTACATTTACATACAGAAATAGGCAGGTGCACAGAAAATGATTAACTTAAGAAAAATATGGCATGATAATATAATATGCAATTAAATCTTATTAAAAAGTCAGAGTTCACTAAGGATGCAAGCAAATATTACTACAATTTAAATAACGTTTTTGTATTTTAATAACGGCTATTTTAAAATTATTATAAATAATCATATCCATTTATTAATATTATGAATACATTTATTTCTGAATAGCTGAATTTTTAACATCATTACTTCAGTCCTCAGTGTCACGTAATCCATCAGAAATCATTCTATGCTGATTCGGTGCTCAAGAAACATTTCTTATTATTATCAATGTTGAAACAGTTGTGATGTTATTTATTTTGGAAACTTTAGTTTTTTTTTCAGGATTCTTCGATGAATAAAAAGTTTAGAAGATAACCATTAATTTGAAATATAGATATTTTGTAACATTATAAATGTCTTCACTGTTACTTTTGATCAATTTGATGTCTCCTTCCTTGCTGAATAAAAGTAGCCAATTTAAAAATATAAAAAAAACTCACCAACCCCAAACTTTTGAATGGCAATATATTTTGGTATGGGATTCTAATCTGAAATTTCAGAAAGTTTTAGGATTTTGAAAATATTTTAAATGGTGTAACACAAGAGAAACAGAAACATTTCAGCAAAATTAAAGCAAAAGTGTGAAATTGATCTTGTGAAATCAACTTTCTTTATTATTTTTCCGTTGAATTTTAAGATGCTCTTAGACTTTTGAACCCAACATTAATTCCTTTTGGAACGTCACCATCCCTCTTTTCCTTCCCTGAATCTTTTTAGAATCCACAAACAAGTCTTGCTCTGTCTTTTGTTTCCTTTCTAGGAGTCAGCACCTGTCGACAGACCCCCCCCCCCCCTAATCTAAAATCTCACCCGACTGCATTTTTCAGAGTGTTTAGCCCACCTCAGCTGCAGTCATTCCACCATCTTGCCCATACATGCAGTTATGTTGTGAGATCCCAACCTTTATGCACTGGGCCTTTTCTTTCCACGGATCTGTTTCTCCCATTTCTTTTTTGGCAGAAAGACAAAGACTTCAGAGTGCTGAAGAGAGCTTTGTACAGCACAATCCTGCCTGAGCATGCTAAAGCCACAAATGCTTACATACATGACTGAAACACACTCCCTCTGGACACACAGTTAACCCCATTTGCATTACAAGAAAACCATCATAGTGCTGCTGCTCTACATAAGGATAGCGTTTAAACATAACTGTTTTTGTTTTTTTAAAAACAAGGTTAAACATGTCAAGTTAGTACACGTGATTTCCTTCCAGTAAGAAAACAGCGCAATATACTTTCTCAAAACTCTTACTCATAGGTCATTTATTTTGTAACATTCTCTGTGATTGATTGCCTCTCACAGTACGTGCGAATTAACACTGTTATTAACTACTGTAAATATTTACTGTACTTACCCCCTATCATTATTGGATTGCCATCTATTTTATAACCACTTTTCCCAGGATGCCACACACCATGCACCTCTATTCTCTACAGACCAGTGAGAAAAGTTTCTCACAATCATTCAAGCTCTGAAATTTCCAGTTTGGTTAAACAGGACATTGTTGAACTGTTTTATGGAAGGTTTATATTACTAAACATAGGCCTATAGTAACAGTCAGGCCAAGGTTATACTTTTAACAATCTTTACACAGCACGTTCCCTCTGTTGCCTCGTGGCGCATCATGTGGGAAGCAGCGACCTCTTACGGTAGAAAAATAGCAATAATAGAATCCGGCATTCTGTCACCATGACACTACAGGGAAACGACTCTGAAGTCTCGATCCAGATATATTAAACACAATACCGGTATTTCAGTTTAGCGTTTTATGCTCCCTTGGAGACACTAAGGAGTGTGTGTAATGCAGAAAATAAGAAACGCCCACAGAATACATAACGTAAACCTACACAACCTTTGCGCAATAAGCATTGTTTCAACAAATAGTCAAATATGTGCAGTTTGATGGCTGTTTTCCATATAGTTGTATAGGTGTAAATGGCGTCTGTTGATTTGAATGGCACCGACTGTCTGAACCATTCATGTGTTGTTTATGTATACCTTTGCTCATTTATTAATGGAACAGCTTTGTGAAGGCGGATATAAGCTTCCTTTGTTAATGTAATGGTTCAGAATTAGGGTCAACACCAGAAGTGTCAATTCATGTCATGCATACTGTGCACTGTATGGAGAGACTTGAGGAACTGGTTCTAGATGGCGGATAACAACTATTTTCTCAAGGGAAAGGGACATTTTTCCCTGTAAAACAACCCTTTGTGAATCCACTAACAAGGGGAAGATGATGTACTAATTGAGCATTTAGTATAGCACTACAGTTTGTGCTTATTTTCTGTTGTAGAGCTACTCTAAAACAGTGAGAAGAACATAATCCAAACACAATGCACATACCAAATGTTCTACAACTAGCACAATGAGCTGCAATGATATTAAAATAGAAAATGATGTACAACCATTCAAAAGTTTGGGGTCATTAACATTTTTCTTTTTCAAAGAAATAATACAATTTAATACATCTATAGTTATTCAGCAAGGATGCATTAAATTGATCAAAAGTGACAGCAAAGGCTTTACCATTGGAAAAAAATATTTATATTTCAAATAAATGCTGTTCTTTAAAAATTGCTTTAAAATATTAAGCAGCACAACTGTTTAAAAAAAATCTTGAGCAGCAAATCAGCATATTAGAATGATTTCTGAAGGATTTGATATGATATTGACACTGAAGACTGACGTAATGATGCGGAAAATCAGCTTTGCAATAAAATACATTAAAAAAATATTTAAATCGAAAAATTTTAAACTGATTTTCAAATACTGCTGTTTTACTGTATTTTTGATCAAATAAATGCAGCTTTAAGCAAGAGACTTCTTTCAAAAATATTTAAAAAATATTAATGACCAAAAACCTTTGATTTATATATACAATTATATAATTACATAAAATATTATGTTAAGTAATAACTTAAGTCTTTTAAGCTTTACCTTTTTTAAGTATTAAAAGAAACAGCCGATGATTATTAAATGGTTTAAATATATTACAAGCGATTTCCCCTCTATTAATTTGTTATAGTTTGGATTAGTCCATAATATGTGAAAAAAAAAACAGTAATCTACATTTCTTTCATTGCAGACATAGAGCTTGATCAGATGGGAGGGCGAAAGACCCAGGAATTATCGACTGCAGTCTTCCTGTAAAGTCACATCTCAGATTGCATTGTGCGCCTGAAGGTGTCTGCTGCTGCCCACACCTCCATTTTGTGCTAATGTGGGTGTAACTGATTCACCACTCAAAAAAAAAAAAAAAGCATGTAAACAATGCTTTGTTTATTGAAAGGGTTAGTCTGTCTATGCAAGGTCCTATTTCATTATCAATCAGACATGGTCATAGAAATCAAAGGTTATGATTAAGAACCTTTCCTAAATTTAGGAATACGAAATGGTGGAAATATAAAATGGAGTACCCACACCTTTTAGAATCACATGAATACAAAGGCAGTAAATGTGTTGTTAATGTATTGTGTTGCAATGGGTGGAGCCTGTAAACATTATGTTTCTCCATTTGAAAGTCAGTCTACTTGTCACACTGACTGTATTTCAGTAACTTTTGAGTCAAGCATCCAATTATTTACACAAATTATTGTTTTCGCTGGAAGTGAAATTGCAGGTTTGTTGCAAACGCTTCGTTCAACACAGTCTAAAAAATAATGTTTGTGAATCCTATCACTGTAAAAGATTATATGATCAATACATTATGACAATATGTTTTTACATTGCTTTAACTAAACAAAATAAGTTAAGCAATTTCAACAGTTTTATGTTATACAAGATTCAACTAATTCAACTAAAGTCAGTTTAATATAATTTAGATTGAAATGACTTGTACTTAAAAATTTTAGGCAGAAATTTGTTTTTTTGTATTTTACAGATATCAGCTTCATTTATTTTTTCATAAATGTCAGCTCAGACATGCACGTAATTTCATTATCAGGGCCAAAATTAGTTTTGCTCTTTCAATGTTTAGTTCTTCGTTCACTTAATTTCACTTCTGGTGCATGTTTCTACAAAATAGTTTGTTAAATAAATGTTCTTTCTGCTCAGTGACCACACTGTAAATGATTTCTGTTGTTTTCACAGGATTATACTGTTTTTCTCAACAGTTTCTTACTGTATAATCTATGTACAGTAAGTTACAGTAGATTTAGTTGTTTTCACAGTATTACTTTGTATTTTCAACAGTTATGTACTGTGCACACAGTTGACAGTATGTTACTGTAGAATTTCAATGCATTCTGGGAAACTGTTAATCTAAATACAGCAGTGCAAATTGACCACGAAAAACACCACACCCAGTTCCACAGGTAAAATTGCTAGCCTACTAATGTTATTCTTACATTTAAAAAAATGTAGGACTGGGTGACCATTAACAGTCTTAATTTATGTCAGTGGGGTGTGCATGAGAGCGCATTTGAATTTTGAAAGAGTTTCTCTGTCGTGTCAGTGGTGCCGTTGTCTTTTCTGCCGACCTGGAACTTCTTCATCTGGTAAGTAATTCTTATTATGTGATGCATACGGATTCTAGCTAATAATTTTAAAGTTATTTAGAATAGCTGACCACGATTTCGATATTCAATTTAATCTATTCTAGACATTTTACTATAAGAAGTGTACAATATGATACTCTTCAATGTAGCCTAGTTTGGGACATGTTACTGTAAATTTAAATACATTAGTACGAAATGACCGCGAAAAATAGCCACAACAAGCTGCCATTTTATGAAGAACTCTTCAGTTCCCTTCCCTCTGTGAGAGCGCGCAGGCCTTGCATTGCGTCGCTGTCGGCAACGTTTTCGCCATACATATCTGGTTAGTAACAGTTAATTCATCTTTATATTTTTATGCAAACCATATCAGTTACTTACGTTAACAGATTAACGTTAGAAAGAACTCCCCGCGGCATGCTCTATAACGTCTGTATAAGTCAGACGCGGATTTCTTTAATGTTGATAGCCTAAGTTACTTGATTAAATGTAATTGTATTAACATATATTTCATATGTAGCCTCTTATAAGGTCAAAATGATCTAATCATTTTGTTATTTACCATGTTACGTCGGTGGAAGCGCCTGCGCGTTCATTATTTTATAACTTATAGGGTTGGGAATTGAAAATAGATAAATGTATCCTGAAATCGGATATCCAAGGATAGGATTCGGATTATTGTTATAGAATTAAAGTTTCGATTCGTCTTATTGATTTTTTGACGCTTATTTTCGTGTAAATCCTGACCTGGCGATCTGCCATTTAACGTTAACGTTAACATTACCTCAGTGACAGTCTCTGGACCGCGTGAAGCGCCCAAAAGGTGCATTTTTGTCCAAATACAAAGCTATGTGTGACATTTACAGTATTGTCTGCTATAATATCGTACTTGTTTTTTTTTAAACTATGTGTAAATGACATGTACTCATTTGAAGGGAAAAAAGACGCCTTGTCAAGCTTTTTTTTGTCATAAGATGTAACTTAGTATCACACAAGCAAGATTGACGTTTTCACTTGATCGTAAATGAATTGATTTTAAACAACAGTCCAACAAACAAGATGTTAGTATTAAGTGAATTACACTTTAGACATCATTTTGTCTGTTTTTGCTGTTTTTACTGTATTTTAACTGTCTTGTCTGTTCTCCTTTTCCACAGGTGTGAGCTGTGCATATTAAGAAGACCCCTATCCATCTTGACGATCGATGAATTGTAAATCTAATCTAATTTCATTATTCTATTTATCGAACTACTACTATACCTTGGTCCAATACTGACCCACTGAGAACATTTTAAACAGATTATTATCCATCTGCGAATTTTGAACAGATAGGCTAATTGTCTATTTGCAAGTTGTTAAGAATTGTTGTGAATATAGATAGCATTGTAGATGGCATTTAAATTTAGGTAATAGATCAATTGAACTTGGGAATCTCCATATTTAGAAATGGGTTTCTCTTGCAAACGGTGTTGTTTCTCTGCAGAGACTATTAACGTATTCATCAGACATGTCAAAGAACACTGGATAATAACTTGTCATTTTGTAATACTCATCTGGATTGGTGGTTTACTCGTCAAAGCTAGTTTATACATGTCTCCCAGCCCTGCAAATCTGGTCCTCTAGATAGAAAGCAGCCAAAAACTCTTTAAAATCAGCAACAGACCAGTCTGACCAGTTAGACAGTTCATCTCAAACCAGTAGACCATCTTAGACTAGTTTAAGCTGTTTTCCCCCAGCAGGGAGTGGGTGGTTGAGTTATGGATGAACTATCTTTCTAATAGATTGATCAGATAGCGCCCCTTTAATCTTTTATATTTGTTCATAATCATTTTTGCATGAATTGAAATGCATGATTGTTCACTGGTTTTATTTATTAATTATAAATTGTTAATTAGTCTTGTTTTAAAAAAAGATTTTTATTGTATTATAATACATTATTATTATTAATGTATTTAATTGTATTAATGTGTTTAAATGTACATATGTAAATTTACTAATGTGTTTAAAAATACACAATAAACCTTGTGCAGTTAAAGCTTCAATTGTTCTTTTTTTCTTTCCCATTAACATTTAAAATAATATTTCTACGGATTTTCTACATATTCTACAGGTTACACAGTAGCACTATAAAATAAATAAAATAACATTTCATAACTGTATAATACTATACAGTTATATTAAAAATGAACAGTGTATAACTGTACTTTAATATGGTAAGAAATTACAGTAAAATAATGTTATTTAATTTTACAGTATGCTTGACAGTACTGTAGTTAGTGTTACGGTAATTTTACTGTTGAATGAAATACAGCAAGTACTGGATAATTGTTGCCAGTAAGTTACTGTTAATTTGACAAGAAATTTTTTACAGTGCAGAAAGGAAATATATATATATTTTTTTTAAACTTTTTTACTTTTAAGTCACAATAACAACAGGTCTTTTCTCACTTATTTTAGCGTTCATCCAAGTGTAATAGAATAGAAGAATAGAATAGATACCTTTATTCATCCCGAAGGAAATTTAAGGCATTCAGTATCTCAGACAGCACATATCCACATACAGTATATCACACATACAATAAAAATAAAAGTAATAATAATAATAATAATAAAACATATATATATATATATAATATTAAATGAATATTAACTATTAGCTGGCTATGAACAATACATGATAGAGAATAAATTATAAGATGTAGATGATAGATGTTATGACCAGGAGGGCTAAAATAACCTACACGACAGTTGTACAACAGACAAACAAAGTAATAGAGAGAGACAACTGGGAGACACAGGCTCTTGCTTAAAAGTCCCTTTCTCCCCTCCCCCTTTGTGTGCTATTGAAGATATGGATGGACCTGGGGACAAAGGACCTCCTCAACCTGTGACAGAAGTCTGCCACTGAACATGCTCCTCTGTTTGATGAACGTGCTGTGTAGTGGGTGGCATCATCCTTCATCCAGCATCCTGTTAATGGTCCTGCTTAATGGATAATCACAAAAGAAAAAAAAAAGTAGGGTGGGGACTTGGTTCTGTCCATTGGTTAATGATTGGCTGAAGGCAGATCTGAATGCAAGCTGGCAATTGTAAGCAAACCGTGAATGGAGAATCCGGAGAGTCCCCCAAAATCGAGTTCTGACATTTTGATTAAAAATTGCGAGGTCAAAAAAAGTTAACAAACAAAAAATTAAACAATAAAATCTAAAACATGGCAGTATGTGTTGTTAATATTGTGTTGCTATGGAGCCTGTAAACATTTCTCCATTTGAAAGTCAGTCTACTTTTCACACGGAACAATTTAATTTCATACCCACTTGAAAGTATGTGACTATACAGAAATTGACTTTCAAAATTAAATATTCCCTGGAGAAAAAAGTGTGACAACTATCCCCAGTCTCTCTTATTAACAGCAACATAAAGAACATATAGATGCACTGTCCGTGGTTCTGAAATCACATACAGGAAGGAGTATTTCATCAAGAACTGTCCAGAGTACTGAAAACCCATCCTTGCTTTTCAAAGATGAAAATGAAAAATCTACAATTAAATGTAATTTTTTTTCATAATATGCTAAACTATACTATACAATTATAATATAATATAAAAAATACCTATGAATATACCTTTAAACAATAATTTATACATTTATTATTGATTTTTCAAATGTTTTAATTGAGTCTCCAGATATTAAATAATAAATTGGAATTAGGATCTGAAATTAACAAGGGTTAAGAGCAAAAATGCAACAGAAAGTGACAAAAATACCTAAAATGTTAACAGAGTAGAGACAAAACGTCCTGGACTGAATTTAATTCCTCAGTTTTTGTTACCTTTGATGTCTTCTATTAAAATTAATTTCAGGGTGCAAAATGTGCCCTTGATTGAAAAAATATATAATTTCTGACACTCCACCAACATCATTCTTTAACTACATTATTTGCAAGTTATTTTTTGTACAATATATTCAAGAAGAACAGTCCTATAATTAACTGTCAATTGTCTGAGGTTGTTCTTACTTGCATCACTATAATGTACAAGGACAGTCCTGAGGGAATGACGTTTAGGTGTGTTACTCAAGGGCACCATGGTGACAGTTCAAGGATCGCCACCTGCAGAGTTTGAACCTACATCCTTTTTGTTATAAGCTGTTTAATCGCTTGGCATCATTACCCACTGCCAATAATGTCCAATCGATGTCTCTCTCTTCTTTAAAATGAACACAAGCACACATGCCAAAATCGTCTCGCCTGCCCATTCACCATATACGCATCTAAACAATTACATCCCGGACCTGTCCCGTGCGTAAAGAACGTGCGCAACGGGAGAGACCGGTGATGGGTCTGAAAAAACGACGAGGGGAAAACACTGGGTGGATTACAAGGACTGGATGGAACGAGTGATGCAATCCCTGCATCCTCCGAAGCCCCAACCGGATCACAGAGAATCTGGCCGGAGATTTTGCCTCACCGAGTTTCATATACGACAATTACTACCTTCACCGAGCGAGCACACTTTGAACAAGTGCCTCTTCGTTAGGATTGTTTTTCTCCACGCCTGTGGATTATCAACATCATCAACATAAATGGAAGGCGCTTGATATTGTAATGCCAAGTGTTGAACAAGCTTCTCAGTGATGTAAGTCAATCAAACACAATGATTACGAGCATTTATTTATGCATATTTAATCGTGATCTCAATAAAGCGTTGATTTGATATCTTTCATTTGTTGCAGTGTCGCTCTGCATGCGTGAAGCACGACCTTTGCTTTGAGGTGCACCCTGAAGAATTGCGTATCGACTCGTTTTTGCGTCTCGTTTTAAACTGAAACACTCGGTTGCATCCTAGATATCAGATAGTTAATCGGTTTTCTATTCGTCTTGGATTTTTTTTTTTTTTGTTGCCGTGCAGAACCTACAGGGAGGTAATTTACCGTCGAATCCCTTTTCATATTCAACATGAATTACCTGCGACGTCGACTCTCGGACAGTAATTTCATGTCCAACTTGCCCAATGGCTACATGGGCGATCTACAGCGGCCAGATCCGCCGCAGCAGACCCCAGCCCCGGAGCTCTCGCCCGGCTCTCAAGAGAGGCGTCAACCCCCCAGCCAGTCTACGGGCGCCGGCTTCTTTTCCTCCATTTCCAACGCCGTCAAACAGACCACCGCCGCCGCTGCCGCCACTTTTAACGAGGCCACCGAGAGAGGAATCGGCTCGAGCAACGCCAAGATCCTCCTGGTCATTGATGACCAGCAGACCGACTGGTAAGATCCTAAGGAAATCACAGCGTTTTGAATACGACGTAATGACTTGGAGTTTATGAACAGATTATTTGAGAGTAGCAGAGGTGTTTGTTTCATACTCGCACCTGAGGTGTAGCTCGTGCTAATACAGGCCAAAAGGAGTCACTATCCAAATGTCGTGACTCATTAGTCTATGGGCCTTTCTGGCACGCGCGTCCGTGTAGCTGTGGGTGTGCCCGCGCGTGCGTTTGTGCGCATTACATTATTCAGCCTGGGACAGTTAATGGAGAAGCAGAGAGATTACATTAGCTGTTGAGTCCAGATTAAAATTGTTGGGTTTCAGAGTAGACTGGCTCTGCTTGTGAAAAAAAGTAATGTTATCACAAAGTCTTTGAAAATGACAAGGCGATTGAGGCACTTTTGGAGTTATCACATATTAAAACCATTTGGAGAACTTCTAGGAACTCTTGCCAGGGTGGAACAAATGTCTTGTTTAATACTCAAGGAACTTAATACCTTTTCAAGAAATATATATGTCAAGTGCCAGCCTATCCTTTATAATGAGGTTAATGGATTGCCAGTCTTTAGGGTTCTTGAATTTATGTGTTCCTCTGAGAACTGTCATTTTTTGCAAGGATGCCTGGAGGTTCTCGAGAGGTTTCTTCTCGATCTAAGGAACCTCACATGGCGCCTCAAGTGTCTTTACAATTTTAATGTGTGTGATGTTTCTCTCACTGTTTCCCTGTGAGGGCTAGTGACACATTTACTAGAATAATAAAAACCAACATCATCAAAAACCTAATTTCATATGCATTTTAGAAACTTTTTATTGGAAACAACATTTCCATCCATCCATCTATTTATTTATTTATTTAGTGACCCAAAACAAAGCTGCATGGAATATTTGAACACAGGGTTATCAGTTTAGTTATATAATATGGCCACCACTATACAGATGTGAAATTGTATGTCTCTGTGTATAAACATACATGATTTACAGGACAATAATCTGTTTTTATAGGTTAAAAAGGTATAATAGTAGCATATAAACATCGAAATATTATGACAGTTTGAGATGCATTGCATAAAAACAGTTTTAGACATTGAAACGAAACTCCTCAGTCTCCCCTTCTCAAAGAATTCATGCTTAATAAATGTTTGAAATACATAATTTTCACACCATTTCACTGTTGCATAATCCAGTCTGGACACAGTTTAAGTGTTTTTGTTAACTATGACTCACACGGTACAGATGTGTTCTTTCTTTTTGATCTTTCTTCCTACAGGGCAAAGGTTTTCAGAGGGAAGAAGGTTCATGGAGAATTTGACATCAAAGTAGAACAGGTGGGAAGTTTTTTTGAATTCTTCCAACCTATCGGAGCAGTACAACTCAACAATGTGCTTGTGTAATGAATTGGATGTTGCTAAAACACATTAAAGATGTGGCTAAAGATGGTTTTCATCAATCTGAGAGGAAATTGCATTACAGGGCCATTGTTATTTCTTCAGTGGCATTTGTTTGTGTTTTTGAAATGGAATAGGAAAATATATCAAAACTGTCCCTAGTAATGAAATGCAAGATCTAATCTATTCTGAGGAGGATACAAGAAAATGAATCTGTTCTGTCAATGAATAATATCCTTTTAAATAATTAGTCATGGACAAGACGGATTTTGGTAGCAGCTTTACAATAAATCAAAAGTAATTTCTTCCACTTCTTCAAGAAACATTTTTATTGAACAAATGCTTGCATATATGATTGGTTAGAGTTTTATATGTAATACTGTTAATTATTTATGTACGACGTTGGCAACATACTGGAATAAAAAGACACAACGTACAAAAATATTCGACACGATACAAAACGAATTTTTTTTTTCAATTCCACATTTGTGTTTTTAATTTTTAATGATATGTCTTTTTAAAAATCTTATGCAAAAGGAAATATGCATGGTATTCTTTAAAAAGCCCTTTCTGTTGTTTTAAAATAACCACAATGGCAACCCATCACAGGCCTCAGGTGCTGTTTTAGTGTATATGCTTTGACAACAGCACTTAATTGATCACATGCATTGATCCATTTATTCCATATGGTGATTTTCATTGATTTTCAAGGCTGAATTCTCGGAGGTCAATCTGGTGGCTCACGCAACGGGAAGCTATAGCGTGGACATTGAGGCCATTCGCAATGGCAACAAAATCACAAAGTAGGTTTCAGCTCTGTTTAGACCTCTTCCAGAATGTTTTCTTTACTGCACAGATAATCCATGTAATTCAGTGGGTTTTACTTTGTCTAATTCAGTTTGCGTTCAATTATAGAAATATAGAAATATGAAAAAAATGTATGAGAACAATTAATGTATGTTAGGAATATTTAGAGCAGCAATCAAGATGATTAGTCGAAGAAACTACGTTTACTGTACATTCTACTGTACTATATATAGACACTGTACAGACAGATAGATGATATATAGATCACCTTTGTTATTGAAATGAATAATTACTGGAGCCTATCAGCAAGATATGACACCTTCATATATCACAGTATTTGAATGACAACATTTCTGTGGTCATTTAGGTGTTTCAAGCCAGATTTTGTGATGGTGCGACAGCATGCTTTCAGCATGGCCAAGAATGGCGACCACAGGAATATTGTGATTGGACTTCAGTATGCTGGTCTGCCCAGTGTCAATTCCCTTCACTCTGTCTACAACTTCTGTGACAAACCATGGGTGGTGAGCACTACAAACATCAGTCCATACTACTCGGCCAATTAAGGATGTTCTTATAATGTTACCATTCATAAGAAAATTAAACATTTTCAGATGGGTCATGCAGAATAGTGTTTTCCAGGCCTGAAAAAATGATGGAAATAAATAAAATCTTTAAAATCCGGGAAATTTCTAAAGTGAATATACATTTGTCTTGAGTTGATGCTCTGCTCTAAAAAGTGAATTGGCTTTATATTGCTTTTGTATTGTCAGAAACATATAAATCGTTTTCTTTAGTTTGTTATTTACAATGATTGGGTCAAGCTGGTTCACAAATCAGATAAATAATTCTATGTGTATTGGCCTGAATCAGATTGATTTTTAACAATCGATCAAGTTAATTTGACAACTGAAAGGTCATGCAAAAATCCTCACAATTTTGCGATTGAATGTGTTTAATTATTGCTGCATAATATTTGTCTCTATATGTGTATGCATGTATGTCTGTGTGCGGGTCGCCATGCATCTATCAGTTCGCTCAGTTGTCCAGATTGTTCAAGCAGTTGGGTCCAGAGGAGTTCCCACTGATCGACCAGGTGTATTACCCCAACCACAAGGAGATGGTGAGTGTTTAACCATCTGTTCCTGTCCCTTCTCACCAGTAAACCCTGAGCTATAGGGCTCTAGACGGTCCCACTGGAGCCAGTACAAAGCTCCCATCTGTGGCATGGACAGTGGTGCCTGGATGCTGTAAATA
Source organism: Meda fulgida (assembly GCA_030578275.1). Classification (NCBI taxonomy): domain Eukaryota; kingdom Metazoa; phylum Chordata; class Actinopteri; order Cypriniformes; family Leuciscidae; genus Meda; species Meda fulgida. The sequence continues at coordinate 17,114,580 of CM060623.1, read as the reverse complement.
GTCAAATATACTGGGCTCATGCATATTCAGTGCCCCAGTTTAGCATTGCTCCACTCAACTTAGCTCTGTCTAGACTGGAAATTTCATAAATCTCAGACTAGTATAATTGTGTGGTACATCATGGTTCTTATAGACATAGATCAGGGTTTAAAAGGAGAGGGAGACTTGCTGCAGTGCCACCACCTCCTCCTATTCCTGCACTGCAGGCATCTTTACACAAAAATTATCCCAGACATATACTCTGCCAGAATGTTTTCCTCTCTCGCTGGCCTTTTTCTAAGATAATGCACAGCAGACTTTAGACATGATTTTGCGGGCTCATTTTGTGCCTGAGCAGGAACATTTTGCTCTCGCATTTCTCCAACTGCAGCAATAAAAAGAAGATGCCTGTCAATCAGCACTGAGACTGCAAATACAACATGCTCTACCATTAATAAACATGTCGGTTTCTTTTAAATTATTCAGTCAGATAATACAAATATCAGGCCAGTATTGTGTATTAACATTTGCAATCAGAACATGATTGAGTAATGGCATGGATAGAATTCTATAAATTCTTATATTCCCATTTTATTTGACCAAAAATACAGTAAAACTGTGAAATATTATTACAACTTTAAAAAATAGTTTTCTACTTTAATATCTTTTCAAATGTAATTTATTCCTGTGATGCAAAGATGAATATTCAGCATAATTTCTCTAGTCTTCAGTGTCACATGATCCTTCAGAAATCATTCTAATATGCTGATTTGCTGCTCAACAAACAATTCTTCTTATTATCAATGATGAAAACAGCTACTAAATATTTTTTGCGGAAACCGTGATTGATGATTGTCAGGATTCTTTAATGAATAGAATGTTCTAAAGAACAGCATTTGTATTTGAAATAGAAATGTAACTTTATAAGGCATATTTGATCAATTTAATGCATCCTCGAAGAATAAAAGTTTTTTTTTCTTAAAAAATAGCTTCATATCTCTCTCTTGTCATTAGATCACTACTCCTGGCTTTCCTGTGGTAGTGAAGATGGGTCATGCTCACTCTGGTATGGGAAAGGTATGACATTCCTGCCAAATGCTATTTTTAAAATATATGATAAAAATGTAATTCATTACATACTACTTGTATCTATATTATTGTATGGCCTGTTTGGTCTTTTTATGGTTATATCAGTATCAGTGCAATTTAAATTCTATGTCCAGGTCAAAGTGGACAATCAATATGATTTCCAAGACATTGCTAGTGTTGTGGCTTTGACAAAGACATATGCCACATCTGAACCTTTTATCGACGCCAAGTATGACATCCGAATCCAGAAAATCGGTGACAATTACAAGGCATACATGTAAGAGATTACAACTATATTATTGTTCTCAACGGCATGATGTAATCTATGGTTTTAGCAATATCATAGGAACTGATTTTGAAACAGTTTGCTGTTGTGTTATTGGACAGGAGAACATCTATATCTGGCAACTGGAAGACCAACACAGGATCAGCCATGTTAGAGCAGGTGGCCATGTCTGACAGGTATCAAGTCTTAAAGGATGTTCTTTCTGCCATGATACAAGGCATATTATACAGCACCTATAACATGACATCAGATAACCTTATTAGATGTTTGCTTGTCTAAAAATGACATATTTTGCAAAATTTAACAACTTATGTATTATGCATAATGCTAATAGCTATTCAGCTGCCTCCGTAGACAGCGTTATGAGACATTAAATGGTAAGATACCTCATTTTAGGTATCATTGCATTTTTATTCAACATGGCGGATGAAGCAATAGAGATGTTGAACATATAATAATATACTCATGAATTCATTATTTCATGCCTTTATTGAAATCAATTGTACGTCGGTGTCTCCTATGCTTTTCACACTAGTTGCTTCAAACGTTAAGTGTTCCAAATGAGCCACTACTGATTTTCCATTACAGTTAGGATACAGTAGGCAGCTGTCTATGTATACAGCAAGACAACTCAATAAGATTTGGAACAGAATTGTATTATTATTAGCCTAAACGATAAAAAAAACATTGTGATTTAAAATGCAAAAATACGAATAAAAAAGCTCTTTGTTTGCTCCCTGTATTACTGTTAGGTTCAGTTATGTAAATTCTTATATTAACATATTTAATTTAAGAATATGTTAATATATCCATCATTATAAGTTAGTTTGGTTCAGCTGTGTTTAATTGTCATCATTGTGTATATGTTCTTCCTGGTCACTCAGTGTTTGTCCGGTATTGTTCGTGTCTCGTGTAGCACGCTGTTCCGCATGTTATCTTCTGTTACGTTAGCGGTACAGAATACCAGACCTAAAATGGACAATGCAACTCAGTTCGCTGCAGTGGCTCATGTGAGTCAGAACTTTTTTGTTTTCGCTGAGGGATTTTTTCGTCTTTCCCTCACCTGCCCCTACGACGACTAGACCCTGAAGTCACTGTTCTGGATCGGGGCAAATTACCATCACCCTGTTGACCTCCCAGACACCACTGGATTAAACTGGAGAGAAGCCATCATCCGGTGTCTGGAGAGCGTCTATGCCCGGTCCAGAACACAGCCGGACCCATAACCTATTTCACCACGGAAAAAGAGACTTGCATGGACTATACATTACCTCAACCCTTCCAAGTCTCCATCAGCCTCCTTCGCCGACCTTCTCAGCCAGTTCTCCAGCCTCATCATCTCCTGGAATGCCTTGCTGGGACGTCGAGCCTCAGGTCGAGCAACCTCCACCATGTGACTCCGCCCTGGCTCATCCCACCTTCAGCTCCATCAGACCCCCTCGCCCTCTCTACTCAACCGGGTTCCCTCGTCCCAGCAGCTCCCCCTTGGTCGGTCGTCACACCACCTCCACGCCACGAACTTGAGGATCTCCCGGGCTCCTACTCCTTCCCTTTCGGACTCACCTCGGTCCTCGAGTACTCTGGCTCCTCCTTCAACAGTCGTCGCCACGGCTTCGCCGAGGCCTCCGATGCCAGCGATGCCACTACATCACCTCCGACGGGTCGTCCCCCAGATGTCAGCACTCACCTTGGGTTGTCGTAACTGCCATGCTCTCGGTCCGGGCCATCGGCCATCCACCACCATCGCAGCCAGGGGATAATTGTCTTCCCATCACCACTCCTCCCCCGCCACCTACTGTCACCACACCTTCGCCACCTCTTTGTCCACCTCCAAAACCCCCTTCATCCCTCCCTCACCTCATCTGCTTTTACGGCGCGAGTTTGCGCCTGGTCGAAGGGGCGTGTACTGTCATGGTTTGGTTCAGTTATGTTCATTTCTTAGTTTAATTTCCATGGACTTTTAGTTTGTTGTTCATTACATGTATTCCTTTGGTTGAGTTCCCGCCTGTCTTCCGTCTCCATGGTCAGACATCATTATTAGTTAGTTTGGTTCAGCTGTGGTTAATTATCATCATTGTGTATATAAGTTCTTCCTGTTCACTCAGTATTTGTCCGGTATTGTTCGTGTCTCGTGTAGCACGCTGTGAGTTCTGCTATCTTCATCTTCTTCTTCTATTGGACCTTAGCGTTACACCTCGCTTGTTTACAGAGCTGCACAATTTGGCCAAAACTTGTGATTATATATAAATATGACTTTATTATTTCATACAAATTTCATTTATTATTTCATTTTACTGTAAAATAAAAAAATATTTAAGACAAATAATAACACACAATACTAATATTTAAGGCTGTCTTCATTTCTTAATTTTCAAATGATACACTGTCAAGCTTTTATTTACAAGTGTTATAAGCATCAAAAACCTAGAGCGAATGCAAATGCAGAGATGTGTTTGTGTAGAGCAGCATTTACTGGAAACCGTGCCTCTCTTAGACACTAAAAAAACACCAGATCATGAGTTGCTTGTGTGTAAAACAACACAGTGCTGTGCTTCACTCTGAAATACGAAGCTCATATATTTATTTAATTAAACATTAAAGGCTGTGCCTTTGCGAGTTGATAATCACACAAGCCATGTCACGATTTCGCTTTTATTTCGATTAATTATGCAGCCCTAATTATCATAGTGATGTAAAAGTCATTTACATACAACAATGATGAAACTTACACTGAATAAATATCACACATTCTTCTTGAAACAGATTTTTTTTCAAACAAAAATCATTTTAGTTTGCTGTAAGAAGGTTTTTCAATCAAAACAGTTGATGATACCAAACCAAATAGGAATGTCTTGCCCTGCAGTAATCCTGAATCCCTTGTTTACTCTGGGCAGTGTGTTGTCAGTGGGTGGATGCTTTTAGTGGAATGCACAAGGTCATCATTTGCACTTTTTCCCCTGTAGGTATCGTATGTGGGTGGACGTATGCTCTGAGGTTTTCGGGGGTCTTGATATATGCGCTGTAGAAGCATTGCATGGTAAAGATGGTCGAGATTACATCATAGAGGTAATAACATCTGTAAAAACAGGCAGCTTTCAAAATAACTATGAAATACCCTTAGTGCCTCAGGCGAATTATTTGTGTGTGTCTATTAGGTGGTGGGCTGCTCAATGCCTCTCATAGGAGACCAGCAGGATGAGGACCGGGCTCTGATGGCTGATCTTGTTGTGGCTAAAATGAACCAGACCATGCTACACACTTCATCTCCCACTCCAGTCCGTTCTCAGGTTAACAGACTTGCTTCAAAACATCCTCATATATTCTCAATCCAGGCTCAATGGAAAAAAAAAATATTTCTGCAAAATATTAAGTTGCTTCTTGTACGGTTTGTGACGCTCTCAATGTGAAATGTCCAGTGAGTGGTGCTAAAAGCGAGTTCAATTTTATCCAAAACAGATGAACGTGAATCTGTTAACGTTATTACATTGGTTGTTGTATGTAATATCCGGTGAGTGGTGCTAAAAGTTTTTGTTTTAATGCATTTGAAAATAACGTGGCACCTATTTGAACCCTACCATAAACCTAACCCATAGTCTTTAAAGCAAATGTGAGATAAAAAAAAATGTGCAACCATGCTATTTTAGCTTTCTTCAACAAGTCGTTCAGCCTTTTTATCATAACTCTTTTATCATGGCTGTACTAGTTCAGCTACTGAGCAAGTTTACTACATCAGAAAAGCCATACATATGGAGCTGGTTATGTGATGAAAACATAAAATTAGTTTACAAATAATGCATTATAGTAAAAGTATTTTATGTCATAACATATTATTGTGCAAGGTACTGTGAGAAAATAAGAATTTATTAATGAATAATCATGCCCCTGTGATCATCATTTGTGTGAAACGCAATAATTTTTTTGTATTCTCATGTGAGATTTTGAAAAAGCTCTGCTCTATGCAAAATCAAAGACTAAATTTTAACGAATTACGCGGTTAGAATGTGGTTGCTATTAGAATATTGCTATTGCCTGATAGCATATGGACCTAAAACATGCATACAAAAGCTTTCATTTTTGGTTATGCAGCATAAAGCAGTGCTATTCTGCTGAATAATACGTTAAAATGGTGTAGTTTCCACACACCAGTCTTGATTATTGTCAATTTAGATTGCAGTGCAGACTGCTTTTCTCCATTATTCCCAAAGCCGTGATTGTAATGATGCTGATTGAGAAATGCTTTTAATGCATAAGCTAGGGACTCGAACAACATCTCTCATCACTGCTCTGCGTCAAATCACTTGGTTTAATTCCCTCCACATTTGTGCTAAACTGATTGCCTGAAGATTAATGACTACATGTTTTGTCTACATCAGCCATTTATTTATGCTTCGAGAATGATGTTCAGCAAATTTTGACATTACAGCTGTTTAAAGGTGGCTAAACGTGTTCCTTAAAAATACTAAAACTTGCACTGAAAACTCATAGAGGCCGGTATTCTGTTTCTGTGTGTTTTGAATGGTAATATCTGATATACTCTATATCCCTCCCTATGTCTGTTTTATATTCTAGGGCCCGGCTGTTTCACCTCAACCTGTCTCTCAGTCTAACGTCCCACAGTCACAACAGCGCCCTCCTCCACAGGGTAAGGGATTACAATATTGCAATAATGAAGCCAACCTTACAAGGATAGTTTACCAAGAATGAAAATTCAGTAATCATTTACTTACTTTTGTGTCATTCCAAATCTGTATGACTTTCTTTCTTGCGTTATACATATAAGGAGAAATCCTGAAAAATGTTTATGCTGCAGTTTTACATAATATTAAAGTGGATTTTTACGGCAAATCTCCAAAAAGGTCATAAGTGCACCTTAACTTATAGGGCATTCGTAGTTCATTCAACTTATAAGTCTTATAAAGCCATACAATAGCTTTATAGGGGGATAAGTTAAAATATAAGTTATTATTTACTCCACCACCTTCCCCAAAACTTTCAAATCTCATGCATTTTCAAATTAGGAATTTACTCAGATCTTCACTAAAGATTATGAAGACACTTAATTGAATTAATTGTGCACCATAAGAAAAGTAATATGCAGCAATAAAGTAAATAGGTTTTTTTTTTATAGATAATTTTTATTACATGCAAACTTAAACAATTCTATTTTTGTATGACATGGCATTTATCAAGCAACACCAAAAGATGAGAGCTGCTCAATATATTATTCTCTACCATTCATTGTTTTTTCATCAAAATACTCATTGTCATAGTTTTATGTACCATAATCGGCTAATGGCATGAGACCAAATCTGACCAAGATCACAAAATTGGTTGGCTAATTTAGGGTAACCTTTCCATAAAAAAAATGGTCTCACTGATGGCATGCAAATGTTTGTGTCGGTCTGAACAGATGCATTAATATCCATATATGCATTAAGATCATTTGATTCAAATTTAAATGTTTATCACACTTAAATGTATCACGGCAAGATTCCTTTAGTGTGAACAGGCCTTTAGGATACAAATCACAATACACTTTAGACATTCAGCAGTCAGAACAAGGTCATACAGGTTTGGAATGACAGGTTAAAGAAATGAATACAGATATTTTTAAATATCAGTAGGTCTCTGATAACTGTATATTTTAATAGTTGTCTGCCGCTTCCGATTGTTTTACCTGTCAAAAACAGAAAAACTGCAAACTGGTATTATTTTAATTCATTATCATAATCACAAACACATTGGTTTGTAGCACAAATAGTATTATTGTTTACTGCATTTCATTATTCTAGTTATGTACCTATTTTTACAAGATTCTTTGCTGAATAGAAAGTCTAAAGAAAATAAAGAACAGCATTTATTTGAAACAGAAATCTTTTGTAACATTATAAATGTCTTGAATCTGAAGCCTCGCACATTTAAAGAAAATGGATGCTTAATTACATATGGCAAAATAAGGTGGATATCCCAACCATGTTTGCTCTGTAAAAATGAGCTCTGTTTTTAGGAGGTCCACAACAAGCAGCTGTTAGCGCTACTCCTGCCCGTCAAGGAGCCCCACCGCAGCAGCGGCCCTCTCCTCAGGGCCAGCCCCCTGCCCAAACCCAGTCTGTGACTAGCCCTAATGCTCAGAACCCCCCTGCTCAACAAACCCGGCCCAATCAGCCCCCACAGCGACAAGCCAGTCAAGGGTCCGCAGGTCAGCAGAGGCCCGCACAGGGTCCCGCCCAACGTAGCTCGGGTGGCTCTCCTCAGTCACAGAGGCCCCAGCAAGGCGGCCCCCAACAGCAGCCGCAGAGGCCTCAAACTGGTGGCCAGGTTCCCAAGCCAGCTGGTCAGCCCCAACAGAGGCCACAGCAGCCAAGACAAGGCCAGCCAACCAGGCAGCCCACCCAGGGTGGGCCGCAGCCAACCCAGGACGCCCCACAAACAGCCCCGCAACAGGGCGGTCCTCGCCCCCCTACCACTCAGCAACCACGGCCTACTTCACAGGGCCAGGGAGGCCCAGGAGGCACACGACCTCCCTTGCAGCAGAAACCCCAACCTCCACAGAAACCAAGTCCTGATCACCCGGCCCTGAGTGGATCGCCGCAGCTTAAGTAAGATGTTTTTGGTCCTCTGTCATATTTGCTTGAAGTTTGTATATTTAATTTGACTGGATGTGAAAGTTCATAAGAATCTGGACATGTTTCTCCATTTGTTGATGATGTTTTATTCTCTTTTGCTATGTCATAAGATTCGCAAATCGCATGACAAGTTCATGGTACTTGGTACATGGTACAGGGCCCCCTCTAAAAAATGTTTTATTAAATTTCTATGCAATAAAATATTTTAAAGCTTGGCATTACTAGAGAAATGTAAATTCTTTGTAAAGATGCCCATGAGGCTTTACGAGGTCTAGAAAAAAAGAAAAAATAGAATAAATATCTGGTTTGGACATGAATACAGACTTGCAGATTTGATTTAGACTCAGAGGTCTCTATATCTATAATTACTGAACTATTAATTTAAATTACTTAATAATTAATCCTTGACTTGCCAGCCATTTACAGTGCCATTATACCCCTTGTAGTTTTAACTAATTCACACAGCCTGAATATTATTTATATAATTAGCTTTATTTATTTAGCCAAAGCTATTTAAAAATAAAAACGATTTAATAATTATGGTACAGTATATATTCCATATTTCAGCTATAATTGTACAGCTACTGTCAAGTTTGTAACTCAGATGAGCATTAAATGAATGGATAAACACATCCAAAAGCTCCTGAACAGGTTTTGCAAAGCATACTATGATGACTTTAAATATTCAGATTTTGATAATGGTGATGACAATAATGAAAATGACATTTGACAATAATGATGAATGGCAATAATGATGAATGTGGCTTATGCATATGGGCAGACGCATAATTAAAACAATGGAGATGCAGAAGTATGCACTCTTGATCTGGTATTTTGCACGCCAACAAATATGGCTTCCTTCAGTCTTACACCCAAACCATTCATCCATTGATTGTAGAAATTGCATTTTTTCTGATTGAAAATGTGCATTTGATCTATTTTCACTGTCAAGCAGTAGATAGCAAGTATGAATGTGATCATCTTATTCCCACTATTCCTCAATTAAGTTATACGGTGACTATACAATATAATAAAGGTTCTTCCAAAATGTTATATTACTGAGATGCCTCTGCACCTGGTTCTTCATTTAGGAATAGTGGCCATAGATGCCATTTCCCATAAGTCCAAGGGCCGATGTACATTGCACTGGAGTCATGATCGCTTAAATGAATGACACAAAGGAAAGCACATGAATTTCATTCTATCTCTTTCTCTCACAGCTTATTTATTTTTTCTCTGCCATACCTCTATAAAGCCATCTCCATGGGTTTGCTGCATGACTTTAATAGCCTCTTCCTCTCCTTTATTGCCACTTCTCTTTGTAGCAAATCCCAGTCTCTTACCAATACATTCAACATTCCAGAAACGCCGGCCGCCCAGCACCAAAGTCCTAGTCAGGACGAAGCCAAGGCTGAGACCATCCGCAACCTTCGGAAATCCTTCGCAAGCCTCTTCTCCGTGGAATAAACACACACACACACACACACACACACACACACACACACACACACACACACACACACACACACACACACAGAAAGGACCAATTATATCGCACTTTGCGATGCACATCAGATCTGTGCACGTCAAATTGCAATGCGACATTGATAAAACACTGCCTGCACTTCTAAAGATTGCAATATGAAGTGAGATATCACAGCATCATTGCAGTTAAATCTTTTAACACAACTGAATTCTTTAGACACATTCCCAGTTTTTTTAAGACCAACTGATGGAGGGAGGTGTGAAAACACACACACACACACACACACACACACACACACACACACACACACACACACACACACACACACACACACACACACACACACACACACACACACACACACACACACACACACACACACACACACACACACACACACACACACCCTTTTACACTACCTACGCAGTGACTGGACCTACACGTGCTGATACTTGTCTATTCATTCCAGTCTCCTATGAATAACTTATCACTGATAATCTATAGATTCTTTTTGAAAATGAAATATTTTGGTGGCCATTTTGTTGCAAAATCATCAACCACCACTCTCTCTCAGATATTTGATATCTGAAACATGTCTGCTAAGTGTCTGAAGCATGTTCTGTTACAATAAGGGGCACCATTTAATGATTTTAACCCGTACGCCACATTGTAATGTAACCGAATGGTTAATCGTTGCGTAACTTACACGCTTGAGCAGGATTTGGATTTTGCAATGATGATGACCCATTGTGATGTTGTTAAAATTTTGCACAGGCTTCCATCGTCGAAACTAACCCCCCTCCCGCAGCTGTTAGCGCTACTTTGAAACTGCATGTCACTTAAGGAGAACGTAGTCGCACAATGTGGGTGTTCTTGCTTTGTGTCGTGTTGTTGCACCTAGATAAGGTAGTTGTAGTGAAAATTATGTTTTATTTTCGTGAGCAAGCTGTCGCAGCTTTCCCTATGACCCTCTTCCTGATGACAAAAAAAAACACATAGAATGGTACACCCTTCAATATGTTTAATATGCCTTAGACAGGAATAAGTAAAGAGACTTTTTAAAGAGACTAAAGAGAGGTTTTGTGCAATCACATATGTCTCAGGGATGTCCTGAAGAGAAAGACAACAATGACCTAGCGTCATTGATCAGGTCTTCCAACCCATTACTGTAGAGAGCCACTGATTGCGAAGGCCAGTAAAGGGAGGAATCTGTCGAATGTATTTGTTTGCTACATAAACATGTTTGCACACTAATACTGAAACACTTGGGAACATATGAGGTGAGTCAAAGCTCAGGAAGGTTTGTTGCATTAAAAGAAGGTATATATTGCATGCCTGGATGAGCAAAGGAGAGCATGTATGTGTTTGGAGCTGCTTGTTCATTACACTTGGGCCCTATGAAAACGCAAAGCCAAAATTCAAAGCCAAGGATGCCATCGGCAGCAAACTACTTCCCAAAAATATCAACTTTAGAGGAGATGCTCGTCACATGTTGGGTTTTTGACTAAAACGCATATAGTACGTCCCAGTGTGATCCCAGTTACACAATGTGGATCCTTAAACCATCTACTCCTGAAACTTCTTACCATACCCGAGGAGTTTAGAGCTGAACCGGAAGTGTCTTCCACAAGTGAGGATAAAACATCCCAACACTGGTGTGTTTTAGGCAATATATTAATCAAGGCCATTCCAGGAGTCCCGACCCATCCCGAAACCTCCCCTGCTTCCCGCTCACCAGCCTGTGGTGTATTCACAGTGATCCTTTTGTGACAAATGGTGCGTTAATGTGTGTATATATATAGATATATATGTATAATGTATTGTTGTACCGTAAACTGTCTAAACCAAATAGAAGTGTTGTACAGGTCTTAAACTCAACAAACGATGCAAACATCCTGTATTTGATTTGATCCTCAAAAGTTGGTCGTTGTGGGTTTTGTGTATAACAGGATTTTACTTCAATCAGATGTGATTTAGGTTGTGCAATATCTCCACTGTTAACTAAACCTAACAGATGTGTGTTCTTTACCCATTATGTGACAATTACAGTTGTTAAAAGCCATCTTCAGTGTGTCCATTGATATGAGTGTAAGTGGCTTGATTGGTTCACATATGTGGTAATCTAGATGGTCCACCATGATATTATTGTGGCTCAGGCAAACTTTCAGTGCTCTTCTATGTGGTTCATGTTTTTACAAATTAGGATATGTATATTATAAGATGGCTTTACTGAATGTCTAATATGAATAACTGTATCACTGATGCAATCCGGTTTGGAGGCTAATGGAATTTCAGTAATTTATTTGAATGTTGCAGTACTTATGGAAACCATGCCTGAGGTTTGTACTTCACAATTTGTTTTTTTCCCCCGGCATATTTACATTTGTATACTTTCTTTTTATATACAGAGGAATTATCTCATTTGAAAGAAAATGGGTAATCATTTCTAAATAGGTTTATCCTGTTCTGACTGTTTGAATCCTAGTGAATATTATTGTCTGTTGATGCCTGCCAATTGTATAAAGAAAGGAAGATGTAAAACTAAAGTCACAAATATAGAGAATTATTATAGTCTTAAGTCCTATTGAAATGAGAAATATTGTTAAACATTGTGTAGTATTACACAAACAGATGCAACTTTGATGTGATCTTCAATGTAGCTTAATAATGGTGTCAAATTACTATGCTAAAATGTGCACATAATCAATAAAGTCTATCAAATAAATATGCATCCATTTCTCTGTTAATAGCCGTTTTGATTAATAATCATAAAGCAATAAGTAAAGGAGGCAGTGCATTAAACTGATTTTAAAGGGTAACATACATAGCCAATATAGACTCTATTGGCCATGCTGTATGTTCCCCTTTAAAATCAGTTTAATGCACTGCCTCCTTTACTATTGAATAGAGACATGTTGTTAGAGTTCTATTAAAGCAATAACAAGACACCAATGAGTGCACATGACAAAGATTTGATAAGATAATATCAGTTAATGGTATTGATGAATGGCTTCAGTAGAGCAACACCAATCTTGAGACCCAGAAAATGTTTTTGAGTGAAATATGATGGGGGGAAACGCATTTGTTGATGGTTTTCATTTTCAGTCAAATATCATCATATAGCCTAAAGCCCGAGCGTAATGCCAATACGGACGTAAGCTAAAGATGCATTGGCATAGAACTAGTACATCAAGCAAGTATTAACTATGAGAGTAGCCGTCTGACAGATTCAGTGAGTTGATTTTAGTGAAAGACTCAATACATTTGGCGATTCTTCTAAAGCATTCCCATAATAATGTTTGCAAAATTATAAAATGGAATGTTCCATTAATTTTCCATAACCAAGAAAAAACGCTTTTAAAACATTTCAAAATATTTTTTTTACTACTATTAATAAAAATGTTTTTAAAAAAATTATGGTGAATGTTTTTCCCAGCTGTTTCCAGCAAGTTATCAGATCCAAAGGTGCCAAAACAAAAAGAGCACTAAGAGAACAGTGAAAAACAACGATTTTGGAACTTACTGGGAAATTTAGGAAAACATTCTTAGAACATTTTTTTGTTAGCTGGGTCAGTCCTGTCATTCTAATGTAGAAAATGTAGAAAATCAGTTTTTAACATACATTTTTTTGTGTAGTCATGATAGGGTGATGTAAAACATTTGAAAAGTAATTTTGGATTGGGTAAATAAATGTAACCATTTATTAAACAAAATAAATGAAATGGAAGATCAAAAATGTCCACCCTGCTAGGGACAAATGAACAACACTTTCAAATACTTGTGACTCTAATTTGTGGGCACTGTGTAAATGATCTTAGACAACTCATGTACCTTTGTCCCTTTAAAAGCATTTTAATAAATGATCAGAAAATATAAATATTGTGTATAAATTGTACTCGCTTTCTCACAAACGCATAATTTTACAATTTTCATTTTCAGATATGCATAAAAGGTGGTTTTTGTTTACTTTTTGAAATACTGCATTTTTTATACTCCAGTGAATTTTCAATGTCACTGAATTATTACTATGCTTTTTGCAGATTTTATAAAATGATTGTAAAAAAAATAAATAAAAAAAACAACATCGTGCAGAAAATAACAGGGTGGACAAGTGGTATAAAGAATGGATGTATGAACGATTTACTTTCTCTCACATAAAACCATTATTATATATAGTATAAACTGGGTTTAGATGGGAAATAATATGTAAAACATTGCCAAAGAACTTTAAATACACTACTTCTTTATTTTTAAACATAAATTATTTAGTATGTACACTATTAGTCTACACGATATGATTTAATTATTTCAACTTTCATTTAAAGGGGAAGTAGTCAAAAATAACAGGACAAGCTAAAAACCTTGATTATAATTGCTAAAATCAGAGGTGTAAAGTCCAGGTTCAGAAAGTAAAAGTCCTCCTCAGTATTTTGTCACAATCACCTGGATTTGCTAATTAGCACAGTTTTTCAGCCAGGAGATAGAAGTGAAATCATCTGGCTGAGTTGGAATAAACATATGGTAGGACTTTTACTTTCTGACCCCTGGACTTTACACCTGGCTAAAATAAATGTAATAATCGAAAAGAATAAATACATTAGAGAGAATTTTTGCTGATATACCCAACTTTGTAAAAAAATCTAAAACTTTACCTATAGTAAGTGTTGTATTTATCATGAAATTTGGATAGGCTACACGTCGCCCTGAAGACATAGGAAAATGGTGATAGTGGTGATTCATAATGGCTAGAATTCAAATGGATTAAGACAGGTTAAAATGTTTTATTGTTCAACATTTTAAGGCAGTAAGATCATAATCTTTACTGGGGACAAAACATGCACCGAATCCCAGAAATGACACAGCTCAGCTGGGAAGTTGTATGCTATCCTTCATTCCTGGAAATGCTCGCGACACACCGAGATGAGCAGAGGCAGCACCGTTGGTCGTATAATCCTCGATTTCTTTTAATCGATTCCAAAACTCCAAATACATTTTGAGAAATGTATATTTTAGGTAGACATCACATCGTAATATACAACTGTGCACTAAACATGTGCAACAGAACAAATAGGCCTGTACAGTGTACACAATACAGTAGCATCCGATTTAACCAGCCCCGTGTCAAGCTCGTGAAAGGACGAGAAGCTTTTACGCACTACAACCACAGTGTGGCACAAGTCGGTCACATTTTGGAGCATCATTTCTGTTCTATTTTAAAACAGATTTTTGCTGTCTAATACACTGCACGACTAGGCTCATGCTATATTAATAAACAACAGATGATTAATGGTCATTTCTAACTTCATATTTTAATCAAACAGATTTAATTCAGTCTGTTTTAGTGTGAAACGTGTGATTGTGCATCATTGAGGTTCAGTTCAGTTTGGTATTCTTGGACATTTACATAATTTATTGCGTCAAATGTCTGACTACGCGAAGAAGGGGGAGCTCTGCTTTTGTTGATGAATACATAGAACAGAGGAGCTTTTAGTACACCACTGTGGTCAAAGGCATGATGGAGCTACATTTTTACTTGTAAAAGTGCATGTACCACATGACCCCTTTAAGCAGCTATTATTCTTGATTTTAAAGCCATTTTTATCCTGTATGTTTTTTTCTAGTTTCCAACAAAGCTTCTACTCAGCAAGCTGCAACTTTTGTTTTCTTTTATACAGTCTACTCACAATCAAGGCATTGATTGGGCCATTGTGGCGTATAATTATTTTTTATTGGTCTGTGACATTTGTTTATTCACATTGAACTAAAGCTCAATTTTTATTGCTGAAAGTCTCTTTATATAAGCACAAATCAAGCAGAGACATCTCTCCCATTCAGTGCATGGACTAGTCTGATAGACACCATTATGCACGCAACTATCACATACTGTTCATGCAGAATAAGCCTCCGGCGAGGGAGATATTGATGTCATGCATAATTTGGAGTGATAAAAAAGAAGATAAGAGCATTTCAACTGTGTGATACCATGTTTTTAGCATGCAAGGCTTTACTTGACCCTGCTAGACATATGTGCTGTTGTCTCACAGGCACAGTCTACTTTGAAAATAGGAAGCTGAGCACTATAAGAGAACTGTCACACTCACTGCAGTGAGCTATGAGCTCATAATTACATTCCTCAAAGGTCACGACCTTCTTTGACTACATCATGAAACCATATAAGTTCTGTTTTACATCTGTTCTCATGTATTTCACTTAAAACAAATTCACTTTCTCTCAAACTCCAATTAAAATAATTTGTTGTTTTAAACTCACAACAGCAAGTCTGAAAGCATCCCAGCTATTATTGTAAATCCCCAACAGCCGATATCTTGCTTAATTCTGAGCCTCATAAATGACAAGAAAACGAACTGTGCTCCTGGAAGTGGGAGGTGGATGAGGTCGATTTTAATTAGAAGGCAGATCAATTTTTAGTTTTTGTTTCCCTTTCCATTTATCTGGACTATGAATTAAACCTTTTAAAAGTCGTATTGGAGACTTTGTCCCTAAACGTCCTAAAAGCAAGAGGGAATGTAAATGTTATACTAGGACCTGAAGATCCTCAGCCTGACATGTATAGATAAGACCATTTCCTGTGGAGCTGTGGTTCTCACAATTTTCAAATGCCCATCCCATATAAGGTATATTTTCGAAGTTTCTCTGTTATAATTATGATAAAGCTGCTTTAACCCCTCAGGTCCTACTCGCCCCGATCTGTGCAGACCTCGAACCCGGGTAGCCGGCATGGGAGGCGGACGTGCTAACAAGGACACTAAAGTCTGCAGTCTTTAGCATTAGTCGCTAGTGCACCTCTTGAGATCAGGGGAGTGAGGCTCACACACACAGCTCTTACTAACTGGCCTCCGTTATACTTCCTTTAGTGTTGAAAGTTATACTGTCAGAGCTACTAATTAGTAGTTTCATAGCATGCTAGAAATCTCACTGCTGTCTGATCAGCCTTTTTTCCTTGTGTTCTTGATTTTTTTTTACTGTGTAATAATACGCGTTTCTAAAAAAAAATTATTTGCAGTTTTGTTAGTGCTAATTAAAAATGACTGGAAAATCTCACCAAAGCAAATTTCATTTGACTGGTTGCAGGGATGCCACTTTAGAGAAAGTATTGTGTCGAAAATGACCTTTAGTTATGGCTGTAGCAGAATTCTTTCACTGACATTTAAAAATGTGTGCTTTTTGTTATACAACAAATCAAACTATCAGGCTCATATGTTCATATTTATATTTAAAATGCACATCGTTTACATGAATCAGTGAATCAGTATGACATGATCAATCCAAGTCTTCTGAAGACTGCTTTATATGATGAAAATATTTAATTTAGGCTTTTATTCACATATACACATCGATTTACATATCTGAAAAGTCTGTAAAAATAGGGCCCAATGTACAGAAATTTTCCTTATTGATATTTTCATAGGTGTTTTGTATTTTGTATTAGGCATTTCAACTAGTTGTGTTTTAGGGTTAAACAAAATCTCGGACATAAACGTCTAATGCCTAGTCTTCTCTCATCTTGCACTGTCGTCACTCCTTTTCTCCTTCCGGAGCTCCTCCGTGGGACTCGAGACCGGTGTGACTCATTAACACTCACGCCACCCTCGTTCCGTTCCCACGACTCTCGGCCCCATCTTGCTCGCCACAACCATCAAACATAGAAATGGATCTAATCAAGGTGCTGAAAGTTATTAAAACTGCCTGAAAGAAGACATAATTATTGATTCCTAACACAGTGCATACATGTCAATGCCAAAGATTAAGACATGCAGTGTGATTGGTTGTGATGTGGATTATAATGAGGGGCTGACTTACAGTTGCTTGGGTAGATCAGAACCGGATTACATCTGCAGAGTCTGCACTGTAGCGAATTATTCCATATTGAGAGACAGTTGGTGTGTTCATAGATCATCTAACTGTGCAATATAGCTACTTGTGACTGCCTTTATGTAACATGCAATATGTGACAGTCATTTGTTCAAACTAGACTACTGGAGAAGATTTAAACCTGCCAATGGAAGAGGAGCAAGAGAGAGTTGAATGCACTCATTTAGCACACGCTAACACAAATCTCCAATATTCAATTGTTAAACCTTAAAAAGTTGCATATTTGTGAACTTTTAAAGCACTATTATTGTAAAGACTTTATGCCTATTACATGTGCACATATTATAGTGTACCTTTTTAATTTTATTCTCTGATGTAGAGTAAGTTGTCTTAAAATTTACATTTTGTGACTTTTAAATGTGTGGTTCCCCTACCATATATGTAACAAATTATGTTTTATTAACAAGGTTCGGGAGGACCACGTTCTAATGATCAAACAACCAGCTGTCAGCAATCAGTAATCAACAGGTCCACTCAATCAGCATGAGTAAAGCCTATAAATATACGCAGTCGACTCACCCATATTCCTCGACAGTTTTCAGCATTCCTCCACCACCCCATCTCCTCACACTTGCCTGGTTATCTTCCTAACCAGAGATGTGGGGGGAGTACCAATTTCCGAGCTCGGAGCCCTCCCCCCGGACAGCACGCCAAATACGCATAACCATTTACTCTCTGATCATTCGTAAGTGTGAACTTGTGAAACGCACAGCTCATATTGACATAGTGTGGTTGCATGCAAGGAGAGTTGAGGCGTGAATCTATCATGAATCGGGAATACATAGCGAACCAAACTTTACGTATAGAACAGACAAAAATCTTATCTGAACAGGGTGAATAAATACACAAGATAAATAAGGGATAAAAAAGGAACAGGTGTGACTAATAATAAACCAATGAGTAACTAAGGAAACCAGGACTAAACACAGGTAAATAATTAAACTCCAAGAACCAGAAATATATAAATGATAATTGACACATATTACATGTAATGGAAAAACTCTAAAGCATTAAAACAATTTTATAATTAATATCAAGAACATCAAATAATGCAAAATTTATTAAAAAATTTTTTTAAAATATAAATGCACAAATAAATTTACAGTAGTTTTAGCGTTACGAAAATATACCTTTTCTTATTGGGAAAAACTCCAAAAGGACAGAGACATAGTTAACACAGGAAATATATCCACTGGGTGCAAATGAAAGGGCCAGAGACACTCATATGCAAGACAATCAGCAAATCAGCTGTACAGTACAGTAATTATGCACAAAAATCAGTTCTGCTGAGATTATATTTCTCAATTGGTATCAAAGTTTTTAAAGCAAAAATGCTCAGATGATCCCATCCAGCCTCCTTCTCCCACCTCCCCTACCAAAGCAAGCCAGTCCTACAGCCCTGCCTCCGCTGGTTCCCTTCAGTCCTTTGGCTTCAACCAGCAACTCAGATCTGCCTCCGGTCTTCCAGTCTCCAGCTCCACCTTGGCAAGGGGATCCCCTGGCTCCACCTCCAGCGCTAAATTCTTCACTTCACCTCGGCCTGTCAAACAGTCTGCTCCACCTGGGGCCATTCTCCTGGCGGCTCCACTGGGCTCCCTCATCCCTCTGGTTCTGCTTTGGTCAGTCATTGCTCTGCCATTGCTCTGCCTGTGCCACAGACTTCCGGGCCTTCAGCTGCACTTCGTCCCTCCATCATTTCGGCTCTGTCGGGCTCCGCCTTTGTCTCCCAGTCCACAGAATATTATCATATTTTCCAGAGGAAGACGTTATCGTTCGAACATATCGTTTGCCTAGCCATGTGATTTTTAATTTGCTGCAGGAAGTAAAAGACGACTTGGAACCCTCAACTACAAGGAGTCATGCAATACCTGGTGCATCAAAACTCCTTGCAACTCTTTGTCCTCTGGCTCTTTTCAATGTACTGTGGCTTCTTTAGCTGGGATTTCACGGTCCGCATTTTCACCTGTATTATCCGTGGTCCCAACACTAATTTGCGCTGCTCTTGGTATTGTGTTGGTCATTATGTAAATGATTTGACTGCGTCTGTGTTCTTTCATTTGCACGTCAGCAGTAGATCATTCACAAAAAATTGCATTTGTAGAATTGCGCTCTCACGCTAATTTGCCCCATTTAGTAAGTCTGGCCATCAGGTGTGACATCAGTAGTGAACAGCTTATCAAATGCTGTGGAACAGGTCACATTAGCCATGCTCGCATCAGCTGACTCTAAGCTGATCCACGTCTACCTATAGAAATACGACGCCCATCACAGCATTCATAAATAAGCTCCTTCAGTATTATCAGCAGGTATCCCTTTTCTCAGGAGCGAATTACCCTCCTCCATCCCCAGGCTCCTCCTCTCGTCCAGTCAGGATTTGGCATTCTGATTCCCCTTTGAATCAGACTAAATTCTCGAATTATGTTGTACATTAAAATTTTGAATTAATGATATCTGTAATACATTAATGTTGGTTCTGTTCTGTTTACTCTAAGGGGGGTTATTGCTGCTCTCCCTGCTCTTATCCATGCTAGGCTGCATGGATGTGCAGGGAGTTCTTGCCCAGAACAGAATCATACCGCCAATCCAAACTGTATGCTAACTGTCAATCGTTTTTGACGATTGTGGTCCTGACAGAAACAGAGAAAATCTCTCACAAGAAGTGAATTGCAGTTTTTCAGGTTTATCTTCATGTTTCCTTGTTACCTTCATTTATATCATTAAAGAAAACCTGCATATAGATCTGTCTCTCCTGGATTTCTTTGTCTGCCTGCACATTACAGGTCAGTGCAGGGGTTCACAGCGATTTATGCAACCCTCTACTACTTGCAGCATCATTACTTAGGTTCATAAATCCAGCTACTGCCAGCTAGCCTCATTTGCCCTCCATGATGTAAAGTCTAGGTAAGAGGAGATACATGGAGATTCTCCTCTCCGACAGGCAGAGGGGACTGACAGTATTTCTATGGATTTAAATGAACACAGAACTCTCTTTACTGTCAAGCTATAACCACCTAAGTCCATAACGTCAAATTACTTGGTCTCCATGGAGAGCAGCCCTCAGCATGCCATTTCTCTGCCTTGGAAAAAAACACTATCTACATTGCAATTTTTGGATTTTGCGTAGTTGAGGTAACCATGGATACTACAGCCATACTTCCTCAAAAAGTAGGAGATTTCTGTTTGGTTGTACATACATTCATACATTCATTTGAATGTTTCTGAATCTTAAAGCTTTGAATTTTAGCTTTCCCTTCACAATCTGCATTTCTTTTGATATTACCCAGCAAGCAATAGCCGTCATTTCACCGTCTCTAGACCCGATATAGGTTGGCTATGAGTGACCCACTTCTAGCCAAAATAACCTTGAATTTGGTTACATGCCGTTTTTGCTAATATAACTTGTGTTATGTTCCATCATGTAATCAACATCAACAGTGATTACAAGGTGTTTGGTTTCATTTCTTTGACATGTTTTCTAATTGATGACTAGTCTATTATTGGGCTATGGTTTTGACATATTCAATTTTCAGTGACAGCCAAAAGTTTGCCTTGATTTAGCCTTTACCTCATGGCTGTGTTTGGACGGCTATTAGACGTCTTTTAAACGGAAAATTGCTTGCTGGGTAAAAGCAAGATGCCAAAAGCAAATGACCAAGGGAAGGACTCTCACCATCACTGACATTTGGGTAAAAGGATGAAGGAATAGGAAGCACAATCCCACCCTCTGTCCATGTGCCAAGTCACCCTGGCAAGATATTTCACCAGACATCACCATGCATTACCATGGACAGAGGTTGCTTTCATTAAACACTGCTGCATATTCTAAGTTTGAGGCTTCAGTAAGTCTTTATGCTTTTAGAAAACGGCTCACTGATAAACCAAATTTCCTGACAACAAAAAAAAATGAGAGCTTCAAATATAGATCTTTCTGTTAATTTAGCGGAAAACTCAATAAATTTGATTCTTCTTTGTGTTAAATAAATATATTTTACATATTAATTAAATTTGTACTTTTGTTTAACTTGCTGCGCAAAGGTTGCCCAGAAAAAAAGGAGTGTAAAAACACATGCTAATGAAATGCTGCACCGCAGTGGGTCTCTTCATTTTAGCGCAGTACCTAACCTTTACTCAAACACATTCTGCTTTCTGTTGTCACACTCTAATGTACTTTCTCTGTTCCTTCTCTTCCATAATGGTGTTGCAGCTGTGGATGAAAAAAAGTATCAAATTTAAATAAATCATGTATATACAGCATGCTATTCTCATTCAGCACGAAGTCAATTAGGTTATGTACAGTCTTATAACATCATATAATGTAATACAATATAATTTCATATAAGATGTCCTGCAGAAAACCATCAGCTGAGAAAAGGAGGAAACTTAACAGGTCTAGTCTTTTTTTTACTACCTCTATGCACCTTGCTTTTACACAAGGTAGTCATTAGCAAATGCCCTTGTGTTATCTGCACCAAGCAAGAGCTCGTCTTAAAGAAACAGCTTGTCTTTTACCAAAGTTACAACTGGGAATAAATTGCATTATAATATATAAAAAACAGATATTCTATAATAATGTGCTCAAAAATGCATGTGAAATTTTGTTAATAACAAATACATGTCACATGAAAACGTTAATGAAATGTCAATTTCAACCTCAACAGGTGCAAATCTGTTTTAAAGTGATCAGATGAACAGATCAACAAGCTTGAACAAAATGACTCAGCATGAGGAGGATGAAAAATCAATATTTGCTAAAACCCCTAAAGGCATCACATGCTGTTCTTCACTAGCAGTGCATTATAATTCCAGATCATCTGGATCCTTCTAGCTGTGCTTTTGCTTGTACAGCAAGGTGATTAAGTGACTTCTTGTGAAAGGAGTAAATGGCAGTAATTACTGTTCTTGTCAGAAGGATGAAGTTGCAGTCTGATTATTAAATTATGTTAAGGTTGCTCAAACGTGGGAGTAAAAGTGACTGAACACTACTTGACTTGCATACATATTTATCAGTATGCTACATAAAATAGCGTAGTAATCAAATAAGCTATTTATCAGGTTCAATGAGAGTCCACATTAAAAATAAGGACATCAGTGTCCACGTAAAAAAAAAAAAAAAGAAAAAAAAGTGCACACATCTTGATTATCCCAGTTAAAATAGAAAAGGTAGAACCATAGAAGAGGTGCTAAAATAATTGAAGGAATGAATTGCATTTTAATGTATTTTTGATTAAAATAAATAGACCCAGCGACCAAATTTATATGCCTCATTTACCATGTTGAATGAATCCTGCTACCGTAAGATATCTTGATAACACATAAGGATTATGTATTAGTCAGTTAGGAGCTGTTCAAACAGCCGTAGACATTGTTTCGAACACTCTAATGGAGTAAACCTGATTGATCCTCTGTGCAGGCCTCTTACAAGAACAGGATTTGCAGCCAGGACATTGATCTTTCCTCTTCCTCCTAAGAGTCTCTGGAGCAGCTGAGACACCTGCTAGCATGCAGCTGATAGACGGCCTCTAATGCCTGCATGCTCCTTGGAAGGAGTTGCATCATTTATACCTTGAAAGATCAAAGCCTGTAGCTGAGCTTCTCTTCATGGCTCTGTGGCGGTGCCCTGGCTCCTCACACCTTGTGCATTGTGGGACCGGCTCCTGTCATGCTGCATCATTTCAAACCCATATGGGAGTAGACAGATGGTGGGCAGGCTAAACCAACGGGAAGCTGGGTTGCCATGCCAATAACAGCGATGAGTTCCCACTTACAGAGAAGGACAGAGGCACAGTAGCCTACAGTATGAACATTGTATTATATTACTGCACGTAAAATGCAAAGAATATTGTATTAAGAATGCAACAGTCACTGCCCACTTACTCAGAAGCCTTGCTTCAGTAAATATTCTTCCTCCATTTTCTCCTTAGGGGTTTTCTAAAAATAAAAAAAATCAGTATAAGAGCTCCTAAACCAACCCAATCAACTCAACACAATATTAAAAACTTTCATTTGAGTCAAACATAGTTCATTGGCCTTTTTCAAATACTAATTTATAAAGCATTGTGAATGACTTAGTCTAATTCAAATAATTGTACAATATAATGTAGGCCTATAATCATTATAGTAAGCATAAAACAACATACTTTCAGTTTAAAATAAAATATTCAACATGAATGTAGCCTATTTTGTTCCTGAATGTGTCAGTGAATGTGAATCAGTGTTTTCAAATTAAGTGAATGATTCAGTGGTTCACTCATAAAGACGGTCACTTGTTTCGTTCCTGAATTAAAGTAAACACTCCACCGTTTTTTGGAACAGGGCTTATTCACCGTATCCCCTACATTAAGATAGGTGGGCAAAAGCATTTTTGTCTCAGTGCATGCATTGTCTTAGTTTGGCAGCACCGACGCTAGCTTAGCTTAGCATAATGAATGGAATCCTATGTTGTCAGGTAGCATGTTGTGAATAAAAGTGATAAAAAAAATAATTTAAAAAATCGAATTACTTCTTGTGGCCTGCGTATTCACAACGAGTAAAAATAGCAATTCAGATTAAGACTAGGCGATTTCCTAAGCAGATATTGACTTGGGACTTTATTAGGGTGATTCACAGCCGAAGCACTGCTACTTGGGCACAGTCATATCACGCAACACCTGAAATCCCCCAACTTCCGTCAACATACCGGCGTGAATATTAGCTGGCTATTTTTCCGACTTGGTTTGTTTCTCTTCAGTTACCTATTCCCTTTGTTCTAGTTTCCCGACCGTCATCTGTTTACTGGACATTCATTAACAATCACACCTGTCAGTATTTAGTTCATCATCATGTCTTTTTAAGTTCCTCCATTCCATTAATTCATTGTCTGGTATTGTTTGTGCTTTAAACGCTGTCACTTTGTATTCGTTATCTTGGATTATTTGTTTTGCCTTATTTAATAAAACTACTCCATTATTTTGAACCACTTCACTTATCTTTATTATCTGTTGACATAAACGTTACAGTAACACTGGGGTCTCTGCCTTTTGCTTTGCATTATGCTTAAGAACACCACTTACCAGCATGTGAAACACAGGCTCATTGCTTAAATCAACTATATCCTGATAAACTTGTCATAATCACCTTCAGACGACTAAAAGCCTTCTCTGTGCCCTTTTCAGCAATCTTTCTGGCAATAAGATACGACTGAACATGGCAGCCCTTAGCTCAGCAGTCTTGTCTCTGCTAATTCATTTCTCCTGTGCTTTCCTAAAGGTACCTCTGCCGCACAGACACTCTCTTGTGATCTTACTGGCGACACTGTAATGAGTTTGCTATCAGCAGGGCAAAACCGTAAATTCAGCCTAGACAGAGAGAGAGGCTCAGGTGTAATTGTGCACATGCCTTGATTATTCGCAGAACGGCGGAGGGGTCATCAGCTAAGTGTGTTATTATTGAGATGACTGAAGCGGTGATATTATGAGTTATATATTATATATATGTGATTCTCATATGTGTAAAATCTACCTAACAGCTCTTTAAATAATTTGATGCCACTAATCTTGCAAATCCTGGAAAATCCAGTGATTAGCTTGTATTGTATCTACATGGTACCTTATTAACATGACTTTGTTTCCTGACATGACTGATTAGCAGAACCTGTGTGATCTTACTCTTAGTTGTTGTGTCAATATTTACAGGGTGCAAACATTTTAAATATCTTTGGATAAAAGCGTCTGCTAAATGAATACATGTAAATGTATATGTAATTGCACCATCCTTCAAAGACAGCCTCTTTGCAGAAGATACTAGCCAATCTGCGATGTGTTACCGCACACAAACACAAAAACACTATCAGAAACACACATGGCACTAAAATAATACATAGCCTATTAACTAACTTATTAACAGAGCATACAATTTTTGTGATTTTGGTGTTCCAAAACACGTAGAATTTTGGAAATGCCATTTCTTCATAAATTATAAGGCAATTATTTTACTTATTAGAAATACAATTAAATGTTTTGCCTTGAAAAAATATATGAATTCCATCAACATAATTGATCATTTTTACTTCTGAAAAACATGTTCTACAGTATTTTACAGTTATGCATTATCTTAAATCTAGTTTTTTTAAACTGATAGATTATGCCTTTCTAAGAATGAAACTTTATTTTCACTTTTGCTCCTGCCCCATTTATTCAATTAGCTTAAAACAGAAGTGCACGATAGCAAAGTACTGCTTAAGGGATCAAGTGAGACATGTATGCCATTGGTTTCCACATTAGTGTGATGGTGGCTGATGTTGTGTGCTATTTAATCAATTAATCAAACATGACAAAAAAGGCATGTTCAATGAACTTGTACTGTACCCTATAGCACACTGAATGAAGACACTATGGATCATGAGTAAAATGCACATATTTGTTGTTTGAGCCATGTAAGCAACCTATACAGGACCAGGATTGTTAGTCAGCTGAATAGCATTATTGTACCTGTAAATCCACTTGTTTCCCTCTGAGTGAAACTTTTATTGCTTTACAGTAAATCTTGCTTGTGTGCACAACTTTAAAGTGACTGACGGGCTTGTAATTTTGTGAACTATCTTACTGGAGTATATGCATTCCTTATTGGAATTTTCTTCATCCAAAGCGGTGAAAAAGAGCAACAATGTTTTTGATAAGACTATTTTCTTAGTCTGTCATTACAGTGCAAAACACTGCCGGCAGTTGACATTTTATTCTTTGGCTTTATTATCTATTTTCTTCCTGGTCTCTAGCGCTTGTGTGCTGGATGTGACTCAGCTTTTATTGTGTCTCAAGGCATCATTCTTCACCTTTTGTCATACTGTGAAAAGACAGCCTCATCAGTATTCAGTTTTGAGTACATAATAAGGAAAGAAACAGAAAGAAAGCATTGTGTAGTAAGATAAAAAAAAGAATATATTAAATACTCTGTCAGTTGCTGTCACTGTCATATAAACTGTCAATTGGTTATTTTAATCTAATGCTGAGGTTGCACAATACAATCATTATTTTCGGATGGGTCATTTACTGTAAAAAATAAATGTTAAAAAATTCAATTCAGTTTTCATCCATAAAGGCATTATTAGTACATAAAGGCCAACTTTACTTTTGTTCTTTTATTTGATCTCACAAATTCTCATTAAACATGAATTTCACATCTAAAACCATATGTTGTCCCATTAAAAGTTTTTTTCAAATAAATATTACATTAACATTACATACATATAACATTTGACTGAGTAAAAACTTTTTTTTTTTAAATAACATTTTTCAGTATAGTGGTAAATCAGGTCAGCACATTTGAACTTTGACCTTGGAGCCCTGCCACAACTTTTTTTTTGTGGCCTATTTTTTATAACAAACATTCCATTAAATATTCTTTATATTATGAATTAATAGTTATTATTATTACCATTATTTGAACATCTTGCAATAATACTTAACCTGGGGGAATTAATAAATGAATAGATAGATAGATAGATAGATAGATAGATAGATAGATAGATAGATAGATAGATAGATAGATAGATAGATAGATAGATAGATAGATAGATCTAGAAGAAATCACCTTTGTTCTTTATATGCATAATTACTGGAGGCTATCAGCAAGATATGACACCTTCATAATTAAAAATTTGTCTCTAAGCTGTGCCATCGCATATGTCTATCCAGCATGAGATTCGTGTGCATCACAAACACACGCGCGCGCGCAGGAAGGGTTCAAGCGCACACCCAACATCGTACGCATGCGCAGTCACTGCGCATCTCACACTAGAAACGCAACGCATGAGGGATGCGGTCACACCCCCTCGTCTCGTCTCAGTACGCCCCCGAAACCCGTGGGCACTGGGCAAACAACAATACTTAATGAGTTTTATGCAGCCCACCCTACAGCATCTAATGTGATATGGAGACTACGTAACCTCTTAAAGATCAGTCACTGATACACAAATCCACAGATTATCAGCACCTTCAGGATCTTAACTATGGATGAAGAAGACGGTAAGATAAATGCGCACACTCATAAAAGCTTTAAATACTCTGGAAAAACAAAACTTAGGACTTCAAGAATTATTTTAGTAAGAGCGATAGGTTGCAGCGGTTTTGCGCCTCACTTGTGTGTTTTGCTCCTAAAGACATTAACGTTTGATCATTTTACGAGAGATGCTCTATAGTGCGGGGCTCGTGCCGCAGCAATAAATGGGAACAAAGTGTGCTTTTGTGTTACATTTTGGTGCGATGGGCAAAGGTTTCATTTTCGCACTGCACTTTCGCAGGACTGTAAAACCACGACGTGTTAATCAGCTTCGTCAGATTTATTAACGATCCTTATCAAAGATCGAGGAGGGAGGATGTGCATACACGCTACGCTTTATGGCGACCTTGTAAATCAGGTTGCTTTGTAAGTCAGTAGAGATTGTGTATTGAGGACTTTGTGGTTTTGCTAAGTATCCAGGCGACGGAGTATGTGGTATACAGTATGTGCTTGTCCGGAGAAGGGTTTAGGTAGGAGTAAGTAGGAGTAACTATTTAACTGTGGATCATAAATGTAACATACATTTAACAGTAGGAAATCTTGACATAAAATACTTTGGGGAAGTTGACAAGTCCTGAGGTTTGACATGCTCTATTTAATCTAGAACTATTTCTAATGTTATAATTATTAGGCAACAAAGAATTTGTATCATATTAATTGAGAGATCATATGGAATTTTTGTCATTTAATATCATTAAATTGAAATTGTGAAGGCAGAGGAATGATGGTACTATGGTAAAACATAAAAGAAATGACACTTTCCCTTGTACCTTTAACCTAAAATCGAACTTAAAACGATCATGATCATAGATGTTTCCATGGATAATCAACAATATAGGACTTGCTATTTACTTACTATTAAAATTATACTCTATGTAGAATCAAAGAGAGGGATAGAGAGAGAGAGAAATCTTATCTTGCAAATCTTTCTTGCTCGCCTACATTTTAACTGGTTAAAAGGAGTTTAGGCTATACACTGCAGCTGTAATAGGGTATGTCGCACCTGTTGTTCTGAATAAATGCAATGGCTTGGAGTAAACAAGATGAAAAAATGATTGTACAATATTATTGGACTACTTGGGTCTGCAATCCAAAAATCCAAACTAGAGGCTAGAGTAAAATAAAAAAAAAATTCAAATTAAGTTTTAGATAGTATAATTGCTGACAACAGACATGCATGAATGCCTTAATAATGAAATGTTAAGGAAAATCACCCCCTCAAGGGCTGAGTGTATTGTGCTGTTGTTTTATACTGATTTAACTTAAGTGTAATTGTTAGCAATGTGTTTGTGATGAGATACTAAATGGTGGAGTGCCCCCAGGTGGCACATCATAATATTAAAATAGGTTTATTATTTTATTTTTTAGGTTTCATCTATAATTTGTTCTCATAAACTACTGAATTAGCCAGTGTCAAAAATGCAATGCAGCTTTGATTGTAATAACAAGGATCTAGTTTTGTAGTTCAATTGAACAGGAAAATAAATGTGCTATTGAAGAGGAACATAAATGTGCTGAATAAAGACATTATGTTTGCAGTCGAAAAGAAAAGCCTATAAAACAGAGAAACTGAAGTTTCCACTTGTTTCTCTCCTGACATTTGTGATTCATAGGTAGGTATAATCGGTGGACTTTCAATTCCACAAAAATTCCTTTGAGCTTTCTTGTTGGAAAAGAAAAGAAATTTCGCCTCCAAATCCACAGCTTCTACAGAATCATCCAGCTGGGCTGCTTTCACTGAGATACTCAGATTCCATTGGGTCCAAATATAGCTTCTTTGCCTCATATCCGGCCAAAAAAACCTACTCTGCAAGCTCAGTTGAGGAATGGGTTGTGTATTTAAGGAGATAGGCCTCATGTGAGATTAACTGCTCCTGCTAACACTTTCTGCTGTCATGGTTTCTTGGAGTCAGACTGTAGCTTAAAGGAATTTTTCATTATTCACAAATGTCTGTAATTGACTCGTTCAGTGAATCCATGATCACAACTGATTCACTCCAGATCTGATTCATTTGTGACTTAGCTGACGATCGTTCGCCATATTTTCTGACCAGTTTATTCAGAAATCCTGGTGAACTCGCATGCCTTCTGCAAATGTACATGTATAATTTGTACTTCCTAAATGTGGTTGTGTTTAAGAATGAATGAAGTGAAAGGAAGCTAGTCTTGGTAGACTGTGATGGAAGTGTCAGAGACAGGTGGTGATTTACTGTGTGAGGGCAGTCAGGTGTTAGTCACAGGTACTGGCTCTACTGCTAGCCGTGAAAATGCATGCTGATCAGCCACCTTGCATAAAGGAAGAAGGGAATTATTAACGTCTACTTTGCCCAAGATGGACGTTTTTGCTTTATAATGTTTTAATTCAAAAGAAAAATGACAATGCCCTCAAAACTCTCTCTAATGCATGGCATGCTCTATTTTTTTGTCCTCATTATATTTCTATTTGTGGAACTTTCCTTTTAAATAATTGCGTCCTTCTAAATTAATGCTAAATGCTGGTTAGCTGACCAAAGGAAAATGTTTTTTTTTATTCTCAGTGATTCAGTGTAATCTAATACTGTACACAGTGGTGGGTCAACCTATGGTGGTGGTTGGGGGGTGTTGATGCAGTAATATTTTATTTAATTAAATGTGATATGTGAACCTAATTTGCATGAACACAGATTTTCTCAGCTTTTATGTTACTTCTCCATCCTTTTGTGACCTACAATGTTAAGAGCAAAAGGAGAAGGACAATGAGAGATGGTGGGCAGATATTAGCTCACCAAGAGGACATTTATACCCTTAGTCAGCTAGAATCAGAACCAGTGAAAATGGCATCCCAAAGGAACCTGATTCGTAAGCATTTACCATGAGTGACACTGTTTATAAATAGCTTTCAAAATGTGTGATTCAGCTCTCTTTAACAATTGGAGAGGTCCAGATGGCATTCAAGATCTGAAGACACAAGTAGTTAATATGAGTTATCGGCCAACCACATGACACTGTTCATCTGGGCTGCAGAGACATGCTTCTAAGTAGATGAAGTGCTTAGTGCATTTTAAAGTGCAATTTTGTGTTTTTGCCGGAAAATTGTCTCCAGCAGACATGTGATACAATAGCTGATCTGAGCCTGGTGGAGTTTTATTAATCTTTATGTTCAAGTAGTAATGTCATTGTCAACCTGAGGTTTTCTTTATGAGGAGTTGCCACTGACACTGTCTGTGCCAGTTAGTTCATCCCTTAGGATGCACAAAAATACTCATGTCAGTTTATGTTGATATTTATTTTTGTATACTATCTAGATATCATATAATATATATATATATATATATATATATATATAAACATTTTCATGATACTGTGCTTTGACTTTGGCCTGCAATGTATGAAGAATTCGGTTTAGTATTGTTAGTGCAAAAAGTGCATAGGCTACATAATGTAATAATATGTTGAAAAGCTGAAATTCTAGTTCTGTTCTAGATTCATCCAGTGAGAAGAGTGAAGGTGTGAGTGTGTGTGAGTGTGTGTGTGTGTGTGTGTGTGTGTGTGTGTGTGTGTGTGTGTGTGTGTGTGTGTTTTGACTGCTTGTTGGTCCTTTCTCAGCAGGATGAACAGATGGCTTTTCAGGGATGGCTGAAAGGAGGTAGCCAGTATGTAGCTCCTGCTGTCATTTAAAAAAAATCCCTGAAAATTCCTCAAATTCCTCAAAACCTCAAATTTTGCTCCTAAACCTTTGTAAATGCCACACACCCATTCTACTGTATCCCAGGATAAATAAGCAACCAAATACAATAACATATATACTAGGTAAACAAAATGTTATTCTTAACTGTAAGCCTAGTACTGCGCTCAACTAGTGATGTAATTTGACCATTGGTAAGCATTGGAGCAACAGTAAAAAAAACAACAACCAACTTAATGGTCACACACAGAGAGGCAGGGTGTAGACAAACACAATCAAAATCACCCTCTGTTTTGAAATGCAAATATTTAATAAGACAAAAAAAGATTTTTCAAGAAAAAAGAAAGCACTGCACTCTCAAGAAAGCAAAGGACTGAAGAACAGCGAAAATCAGAGCAATTATATAGACCATGTGCATCACTTGCATGGTCCTTTTGTGTTTCTAGGTGCAGCTGAAACTGAATTCTGGAATCAGAACTGATCTTCTACATTCTAAATGAACAATGTGCAACATATCTACCATCTATGTGAAACTACCATCTGACATTTACCAGTTTATATGCTCTCCTTTTTTAACCTTATTTTCACTCTATTCATTTTTATTTCCCCAAAGACCAGACTGACACTATTATTAATGAGCAGGAGTAGAGCTGTTGCAGTAGGATGCGGTAGAACTGTATGTTATTTTGCTGTTGTAAAAAAAAAAAGCATCTGCATTGATGGAAATAAATTATTAGCATTTGAAAGACAAAAACAGTTTTAAATTCTTGAATGATTTTTTATACATTAATTCATATAAAATGTCATGTATAAATTTTTAAACATTTTATTATGTGCAAAACAGAGAGACCCCGAATACATAAGATGGTATTATATCTGGTTTGTTTTGAGAACTTTTAAAAACACTATTGGTATGTGAATCTGAAAACCTTTCATTTTAACAGAGCGTAAGCAGGGAGAAAGGGGAAAAAATTTAGTTTTAATTTTAATTTTAGAGAGGACTGTTCTATCCTTCACTGATTAAGGAGTTTTCTTACTCTTTTGAGATGATGCAATGCTTCCATCTTTATAATTAATTCAGATTTTTCCATTCAGTGTTGTTTTATTTGTTTAGCATTCTGCAATTTCTCTGCACAGACTGTTTATGCATGACATGGCATTTAACAAAATAAAGTAACTGAAACTCACAAAAGTTCTGCAGTGATCATATTAAGCAAAATGCCTTTTTACTTTAAATTTGGCAGCCATGTGAATGATGCCTACAACTGACCATGTGTGTACATAGTAGTAGTGATCCAGTGTATGCGCTGTGAAGCAAGATAATTTGTGAATGAATGCCTTTTGAAGTTTTTTGCAAATCGAATGATAAAGTCATAAAATTCTCTTTCATATTCTCTTAAATACATTGTTCTTTTCTAAGCATAAGTGGGTCGTTTTCAGAGAGCTGACTTTAAATGGGATCATTTATCCATACTATTCAGATATGCAAATGGTTGATTTAAAGAAAATGTGTATCTAATAAGCCTGTTTTTGATTCTCTTTAGGGGACACCAACTGAGGGGGGAAATATTGGGGGCGCATTTAAGATGACACGTACGGATCCCCCTGACATATTAACATCATCTTTGTATCAAGACATAAAAATTGGCCCTAACTCTGGGCTCTCAAAGTACTCTGAATCTTCTAAGCAATGTGATTGCCAAATGGTTGGCCCACTGGATCAAAATTTCGAAACCATTAACAAAAGACATTGCCGTAGCTTTGACTTCATTGAGTCACTGGATGACCCAAAGGACTTTTCCTCATCCATGGAGTATCCTTACAGGCCTGATCAGCAAACAGTAAGTAAGGATGCAGTCTGGAATGGCATTGGACAGCAGGGACACTTACGTTTTTCCTCACCAGATCTATTCAACTCAAGACTCTCCCAACAACAAATCAGCACAGACAAAAACAATGAGGCAGCAAGGACTAGTGTTCATGGTAAGCCTCGCTCAAAAAGTGCTCCCAGGGTTCGAGCCACCCTGACCCCTGTACCCATCACTGTCTCTCCACCTGCAACCATGAGGCGTCGATCTCCAGTGGACCCCCAGAAGAGATCTGAAGGTTTGCCAAATCGAGAAGCCTCTCATTCAAACAGGGCTTTAGTTAACGAAGTTCATCCAATCAAGTTACAACCCCACACACCCCTCTATGTTTCTGATTGTTTTGAGGAGAGTAGACAGGAAAAACAAACTAACACTCCCCATGTAAGGTGCCGTGTTGATATTAAGCCAGATGCCTCAGTTCTCCAGCACACTGCACGGAAGATGCCTACTCACAGAAGTAATGTTCCCTGGCAGCTTTCTTCAACATCAGGGATCAGGATCGCCTGTTTTCCAAGTCAGACATCCACCTCTAGAACGCCTACTCCTAGTGAGTGTTACAACATGGAATATAGGCAAGCATATCAATATCCCAACAGCTTGTCCGGTAGTTACATTCAGTCTGGGGAGATCCCTTTCAGAAGGACTTCTCCTAGTGACCCAAGGGAGCACAGAACCTTGTCTAATCCTAACATCCCAACCAAGTTCTTCTACACGGACGATCCCTGCAGGTATCCAGTTCAACCACTGAGTAGGACATATTATCAGGATGACCAGTACAGTATTAACAGTAGCAACAGCCAAAATCCCTCCGTCAGTAGTCAGTATGTACTTGACCCAAGGACTCGTTGGGTTCATACTTTGCCTGTGCGTTCGTACTATGCAGATTCCCATCGTGAACCCTTGGATCCATTTTATGGTAGACCATTTTCAGTGAGTGAGCCAGGGCCATACTTCATATCTACTCCTCAGAGTGAAACATACTTTCAGGAGGATCCAAGAGCATATCCTGTTCCCTCTGACCCCTCAAAGATGTTCTATACACGGCCTTGCCATTACCCAGCAGAAATAAACAATCCTATGAGGGCATATCATACGGAGGGACGGCGGCCACGTATGTCCCAGGTCTTTTCAGATGACTGGCACCGGTCAAGCATTGCTACATATTCCAGTCAGTACGCATCCTCACAGGCCACTCCTCAGCGAGTGCCATCAATAAGCCCATGGTATCCCAATGACTTTATAGAGCCAACTCGTTTAGGAGCAGATGTCCGAAACTACTCAAAATCATGGGACAACATTCTCATCCCTCATATGGACAGAGAACATGGTGTTTCACGAGGCAGGAGTTACGAGAACCTTCTCCATCACGGAAGACCAGGAGTTCCTTCGAATAATAACCAACAACCGGTTATTGTAAACCTTTCTAGTTCGCCGAGACGTTACGCTGCCTTGTCACTCTCTGAAAACTGTTTAGAAAAGTGTGCTGGTGAGAGACAAAACAGTGCGAGGGGACAATGGTTTGTAACCCCAGAAATTACAATAACTGACAATGACATCCGTGCAGCAAATAGCAACAAGAGAGATGGGGGAACAATCAGCTGGAAAACCCAAAATACAGCCCAATGTCAAACTGCAAACTTGCATAATTTACAGAGACCAGCAAACCCACCAGATTCCACAGAGAGGAAGAACAATAATTACTCCCTGCAGCAAAGCCTCGAACAGCTTGATGAGCTGCTAGTTGACCTAGTCATTGATTACAAACCTCAAAATAGCAGGAGACCAAGCAAGGATCTGATAGACCAACTCAAACAATTGATTCAAGATGACGAGACCAAAGAAGGGAAGAAGGACATAGATCAAGAGGATTCAGGACTTTTGAACACACAATCAGACTCTTCTAAGACCAGCCCAGACACATTTAAAGACCCAGACAGTGGTTGTGAGGGTTTTCAGCAGAGTGTTGAGGACATCTCTTTGAACCACATTGCAGTCGAGGATGACACTATGGTGTGCTCCAACAGGAAATGCTTACGCAAAGACACTACATTCAATGCTTGCTTGTACTTCAAGTCCTGCCACAGCTGTTATACCTACTACTGTTCCAGAAACTGTAGGCGAGAAGACTGGGACATGCATAAAGAGAGCTGCCTTTATGGCCGCATTAGTAGTGTTTGCAGGCACATACTAAAGCACTGTCGAGAGAACTCTGACATTCATAAAGCTTTTTCGCGTATTGCTAGGGTAGGGTTTCTTTCCCGCGGGAGAGGAGTTCTGTTTCTGGGTTTTCCAAACCCCGGGTGTACAGATAACTTTCTTCAAGTTGGTCTTGACAGCCTTACCATCTCTCCAACATATCTGTCCCTTCGAGAGTTAGACAGTTTCAAAGACAACCTTGGGCAATACTGCAAAGAATTGCAGAATGCAGGCAAGGAGTATGACCCCGCTGAATGTTTCCTCCTGAATGTATCCATTGCTGTTGGAGACCTAGTGCCTAAACTTCCTTCACCCAAATTACAAACGCCAACAGTTCGCAAGTATGCCAAGGTCTCATTGGCCTCCTCAAGCCCAGATAAGAAAATCTTTAAGAAAGAATGTGAAATGGAGACTCTGATTCTCACCCCTCCTCCTGGGACATCTGACATCGACAAGGATGGACAAGAGGGCAGGAAAGCAAGAGAGATTTGTTTCATTAACATCCAAAGGGAACTTCGTACAAGAGGTGTATTCCTTCGTCACGAGTTCCCACAAATATACAACCAGCTTTGTGAGTTTGTGGAGAGCAACAAAAGGTTCACCCCCACCACAATTTATCCCATTGATAAGAGAACCGGAAAGCAGTTTATGTGTATGATCATGGCAGCATCTGAACCAAGGATGCTTGATTGGGTTGGTGCACCACACCTTCTAGATGACATTATATAATCCTATGCATCCAGCATTATCAAGCTTTTACTGTATAAAATAAGACTTAAATGACTAATGTTTTAGATGAGTATTTTAATAGGGAGACTATATTTACTGTTTTTCTGTATGGCACTAAAAACTAGAATTAATACGAATTGCTAATGGGATAAAAAGCTATGTACAGTAATTATTAGATGATATATGAGCATATATGTTTTGTCTTAAAATCTGTTTCTTTTCAGCAACTACTAAATATTTCATTGGTCCAAACAGAATCAGGAGGCTTTTTTTTGTTGTGCATTTTCTGAGCTTATATTTGAGGCAAACTCATTCTGCAAAATGGATTTAGATCTGTTAAATTGAGCTTTGTGTACTCTTATAGGCAAAGCTCAAATTAGCCAAGATATTTATTAAACACTAGGGGTGGGGGGATGTGCAGAACTTTGTGAATGACAGGTGTTCCAATTCTGTGGAAATTGTTGAACTTTTTGTGGATTGTGCTTGGGACTGCTTATGACTATTTCTTGTGAGTATGTTACAGTGAGGACTGGAAACTAGGATTCCATTGGAGAACCTATGGCAAAAGTCTCTTTTTTTCTCTTGCAATACAATAGTTTTAAAAAGTCATTATCTTTAGCCCCTTGAGAGGATAAAAATGCACTTGCATGGAGACTGCATGCTGGCAAGGAAAATGCAAATTCACTTTAAATTTTGTGATGATTTGTTATTTCTTTAAAATAAATTACATTCACAGATAATGATCAGTATGGCAGACAGTCAAATAAACTGCTTGGAAGATTTCACTGTATTGTACATGGCAACTGCTTTCTGTATTGTATTTATGGAATACTATATTTATTCACATGGTTAATTCAGCTGAAATTGTTAACAAATTCTAACTTTAACTGACAGGAAAACATTTGTCTTTGAGTTATCCACATTTCCATTATATAAAAATAAGATTACTTGCTCATTTATTCATCTGACACAAAAGATTATTAATCATATTCTGTTTTTAATTTTTCATGGTACTGTAAACTTCTGAAATCACGATGTTTCTATTGAAACATCCATTTAAATATTGATGTGTGAAAAATATAAACATGTATATAAAATATGCTATTCATATTTTAATTATTTATAATGACTGACAAAACTTAAATGCCTATATTTGAAATGTACTATTTCAATAGAAAAATATAAAATTTGAAAAAGATTTAAGCAACGGTGTATAACACCATTGTATGCAAGATTGTTAGATTTAGCACTTTAATAAACTGCTGAGGGAAAAAATATATTTATAAACAGACCATTTAGATAATGTAATCAGCAGCATGCACACAAAAACCTTACAGCGATTAATAAATAGTCAGTGTTACAGTGTTTTTTTCTGTTGCCATTTTTATGCCATGCATTATTTATTTATTTACACTGCTCATTTTACCTGTTGTGTTTCCGTTGATGAGTGCTGCTTTATTTCTGTACTATGGTCAATAAATGAAACACACAAAAGTACTTAATGTCTCATGCATTTGACTGATAATAATAATAATACTACATAATAATACACGAATAGTTCAGCCATGAAACTCTATAAGCATTCTGATTGTTTGTTCAATGTAATGTTCCCAGTCAATGGATTTCACTATCCATTTCTATTTCCTTTTATGACAACAACTCGTCCAAACGAATGCATATCTTTTGTGCATGCTATGCAAATTATCATTCTAGCCCTCCACCTCCCCAGCACCACCTGCCTAGATCAGCTATACGGGGTCTACCTCTCTCTAGCAGCATTTTTCCTTTAAAGGGACATTAAGTATGAATTACTCCCATCTAGCGGTGAAATTGTATTTTGCATTCAAATAAATTGTGCTCTCCAGCGCTTCACGTTTTAAAATGCGTGTTGCATCTACGGTAGCCGTTATGTACCAAAAAGCTATGACAAGATGTCTTCTAATTGCACTTCGTCGAGTTTTCCTTCGGGTGACCAGGTTTGTTATTTCAAACAAACTTCAAATTGACACAACGAACAAACGAATGTTACAGTACGAAGTAATGAGTGTCAAAAACATGAACTATCGTAATTAGTAGTTATGACTTGTTTACTCGTTATATTTTTTTGAAGTATATGTGCATTGTTAGATATCATCATCAGATGATTCAACAGTAGGGAGAGGAAGAAGTAACGTTAGAGGTAGAGGAAGTGGACACAGAGGCAGTGGATCAGTGGGATCTAGGCGAGGAGGTGGACGACGAGGAAGAGGAGGAGAGTGAGAGTCAATACAACGACGAGACGACAAAGATGCCCTGCAGCTTCAAGAGCTACATACAGAATTTATGCGTCTGTATTATTCAATGTGAGGTCACAGTATAAATGATAAATAACATAAAATATCAGATAACATAAAAATTGAAGTAGACTTAGCTATGCAAACAATGCAAGAACAATCATATGCTCTATTAAAATATATTTGTATCGAATTTCTAGCTTACAAAAGTAAACTTACAAACTTTTTTTAGTGCCTTCTCTACTTTACTCAATATCTGCTATTCATCAAAGAGCCTGTTTGACTTTTAACTGTAAGTTCTTCTGTCTATATAATAAAGTAAACAACCAAGCAATTAAAAAAAACTTGTAATTAAGACTGTAACATTGATTTACCTGTCGAGGAGAAAGCAGGCAACTTCAGCGTCTCTTTTGAATTCTTTCTCCTGCGTTAGCTCTTTCTACCGGGAAAAAGCAATCCCGACATTCACTCGTGTTTTTTGTATCCTCCGGTCACGTTTCCTTTTACGATCATTTTTGGTCTGTTTTGGCGAAGAGGATTTCTTATCCAGTGGCTCTGCATAGGTATGGTCCGCCATTAAAAATAAAAGTGACAAGCGCCTCTCACTGCTCTGGTCCTCCGTTTCTGCTGCTTTCAGTTAGGCCACGCTGCGGCTCCGACTTTTTGTCCCTCTCTGTTTTATAGTTTTTCAAGATGGTGGAACTACATGGAAGCCTCCGTGGACTTACCAGTCCCATGTATATAAATATAATAAATTCTTCGTTTACGAGGATAAATCAGATAATTGGCAGAGGTATTTGTACACCATTGAGGACATATTTATGAATAAAAATATTGATTTTAGATTATGAATTACCCAAAAAGTTAACTTATAGTCCCTTTAATTTTATGGTTCGAGCATTTAGCAAAGCAAGTCGTATTGCTCTGCAGTAGTAGCAG
Organism: Meda fulgida; assembly: GCA_030578275.1. Taxonomy (NCBI): domain Eukaryota; kingdom Metazoa; phylum Chordata; class Actinopteri; order Cypriniformes; family Leuciscidae; genus Meda; species Meda fulgida. The sequence continues at coordinate 17,075,520 of CM060623.1, read as the reverse complement.
CAACCATAGCTCCATCAGCAGCTGATCAGCAGTAGCAGCATATAGTCTACCACGACCAAACCTACATTCTATTTACATTAATAAAATGTTTTAAAATCTATCCTGAGAGTTGTCATGACTGAACTATGATGATAATAGGCTACAAGCGTTTTGTTATTATATTTTGTAGTTTTGGTGATTTAATATTTAATATTTAGTACATCTATATTATTAAAGTTTTTACAAAGGTGTTTGTTTCATAATTTTCCTGATTTTAAACAACATTTTATTCCTAAAAAATTGCTTTCCCCCCCCCTTTTCGCTGTTGACAGTATTTTCTGATTAATAGTGATAATTAGAGACATCCAAAATCCCCTCTGTAAAAACCTTTGGCTCTAATATAGGCCCTATCAAATAAATGAAACAATATGTTATAACCTGACTTCATCCAATGTTCAGATTTTTGTTTTAGAAATGTATGCAAATTAGTGCATATTTAATTAGACAATGGCTAATTTGCATATTTAAACGTAAACGTTCAGGAAATTTGTAATACAAAAAACATTTGCTATCATTGATGTAATCAATCAACTGGGGAAGTATGGTTTAAGGCAAGACACCCCAGGTGAATAGGGTAATAATATATATATATATATATATATATATATATATATATATATATATATATATATATATATATATATATATTACCCTATTCACCTGGGGTGTCTTGCCTTAAAGGCATGCTTGTAAGAAAGACAATTACTTTTCTTTTTTTTCTTTTTTTAAATAGCACAGTTCTTCTTTCACTGATGAGCTTTTTAATGATGTTGTTTTCTATGGCTGACTGCAGGATTTACCAAGCATGAAAATAGCGCAAAAGTAGGCAATAAGATTGATGGCTGACTGCAGGATTCTATGGCTGACTGCAGGATTTACCAAGCATGGAAATAGCGCAAAAGTAGGCAATAAGATTGATCAAACGGCCTTTTAAAGTAATTTAAGTGAAACGTGTGTCATACCGTTTGTTTAAGTGTAACATTAAAACTGCAAACAACTGGAAAAGTGTTATGGAACACATGGCGTGAAAAGAAAATACCAACAAATATTACTGCAGCGACATCTGCTGGTTAATACAATTTAGCACATGAGAATAATCATTTTAGACGTCATTTTCAGCTATTGACTCATTTTAGTGTAATTACCAGTATCGTGATAGTAGAAAAACAACTCTTATTACAACAAATATTACATGCGTGATTGAAAATGACTTGATGCATTTCTGTAACGTTTACTAGCAGACGTAGGCCTACATTAATAAGGAACACTATAACTATTTTACATTAAATTTTAAGATATTGATTTCAAGAGAAAAATAAGTAGATTAGTTATCAAACGTATATTTAAACAAATAGGCTACAGTTGAATTAAGAGATAAGAGATTTTCTCAAAACACAGATTGTCGTATTTTTAGGCTATATAGCCTACACTTCCGACGTGATCTCGTGGATGTGCCCCATGGAGGTTGATATTCATTACGACACACTGCAAACATGCATTTCCATTTCTACTTTTAATTGTAGGCTATTCCTGTGAAAGCAAGCAAAAACGTTTCTATTCTCCCATTATATATACAGAACCTTTTTAGACTTTGTTAAATATGCATTAACTGATTTTTTTTCTTCATGTGCCCACATACATATTATGCAGGACACCATACATTTCATGAATTTTGCTTGAGTAGAATAGGGTTTTGTTGATTTTCTTTCTTTCCTTATTTTCCAATTTTCTCCATAGCTTTGGACTGAACTGTTAAATGTCTTAAAGGGATAGTTCACCCCAAAAAAGAAAGTTTTGTCATTACTTTACTCATCCTCAAGTTGTTACAAACATGTACGAGTTTCTTTCTTCTGTTGAACACAAAAGCATATTTTTAAAGAATGTTGGTAACGAGACAGTTGACGGCACCCATTGACTTCCATAGTATTTTCTTTTTCCTGCATGGATGTCAGTGGGTGCCGTCAACTATCTGGTTACCAACATTCTTTAAAATATCTTCTTTTGTGTTGTACAAAAGTAAGAAACTCATACAGATTTGGAACAACTTGAGGTGGGTGAGAAATTACAAAGTTTTCATTTTTGGGTGAACTATCCCTTTAATCTATTGACATGATCCAATAAAAGTCCTGGCAATAAAGCAAGTAGCAATACATAAGGCATGAGGTGTATATTTAAATTAGTAAACTAGCATATTTCATCATGTAATATGCTCTGTGTTGGAGGAAAAAAGAAGAAACATTCCTGGAGGCAGAAAGGTGGAGGCTCAGAACTGAGATGCTTGTTGCCGGGAAACAGGAAGCTGAGTGAACATCCAGGCAGGGTGATAAATGGGGGCTGCTGGGAAAGCATGTGGAAGCAAGAATGGTGAAATGATACGCCAGGCCGCCAGCCTTCAGGAAGAACACATAAACAGGAATGCTTAATCTTTATCTGTACAGTAACTGCTTTCCAGTGAAATTATTCGGCACAGCTGAAACTGTCCTTGAAACATGCTCACATGAAAACCATACTCATGTATAAATTCAAATAATGCCCTAGAGTTTCAGCACAGGGCAGTTTTTTCACTAGATGGCACCACATTCCCATGTTTCATGCATTTACATTTCGAGACGGTCCACAGCATACTGTATTTTAAGTGTATGTATGAGAAGCTGAGAGAGAGAGAACTGCATCATATGTTGATATTATCAACTTCATTTGTTATCAGCCCATACGCTGGTTCTCATTACCTCCAGTAGAGGGTGGTAGACAGACGATATGAGTCAGAATGAGTCATAAATGATTCATCTACTGTAAGGGGGAGATGAGCTGCTGTTGTCTTTGTAAGCACCACATGCCCAAACACATCCCAGCCCACATGATCACCAGGTGCTGTAAGCATGGCCAAAGCACAAGTCATCCCACAACTTTAGTGACAAAAGAATCATATCAGTGCTACAGTAGGCTACTCATTTATGAAGTCCTGGATTTTACACTGCCGTATAACCTAATTTACTTACCATGTAAGATTGCATCATATAAATATGCTTTGTTACTCTTCAAGTTATTTTAGTGAGGGGAACATAATATTTTGGTATTTATACAGATACAGTGCAAAATCTTACACGTGGAGAAACAAAAAATAAGCAAGGCCAAAACCATGTCTTGATCAGGAGACACATTTTTTTCTCTCTCTCTTTTTATTAATAAAAGTATTAAAGAAATCTAACCTGTTAACGGTCACCCCGTTTTTGAGCATATCTGAATTTAAATAGTTGTAATTCATGAATGCTTAGAAATACAGACATAAGGTTTAAGCAGACAAGTTAAAGCAAAACAAAAAGTATAAGTCTAGGTTTAGTGGAAAGCAAATTTAAAAACAGTTTTTTTTATACAAAATATATATTTAATTTTTTTTTTTTTTACAAAATTGATGTGTAGTGAAAGTTGATATCACAAAAATGTTAGCCTGCTACAAGGTTTTAAAGTACCGTTTCCATGGTAAATTAATGTCCAATTAAACATAAAAACGTTTTGAGCGTTCAAATGAAACACAATTTAAATTATGATTACTAAAGTGATAGGGAAAAATACCAGGACCCGAGGACCGCTATATCATGCAGGGAACTGAAGAAATAAAAATAAAACTACTAAAAGAACTAGATTTTTTGTAAACTAATGCATTTTAAATATTTGAAAATGCTATTTTTATGTTCATACACAATCACTCTTAATCCTACATCAGAAAATGGCTCTATTAATGTTTCCGGTTTTGTCACATTCAAATACAAAATGCATTTCATTTAATCACGTAAATGATAAAGGCTTTTACATTCAAAACGGTAAAATTTGACAAAAACTGACAACTGACAAATACAAAGTTCTGTGATGAAACCCTAGATGGCGCACAGCCTGGTCACATCATTATCTACATAGCGCAGCTGATTGGTTGCTGTGGCATCAGCAGCCAATGAGCTACAGCTCAACATTCAAATACTTGGCATTGTTTGCTGTTATCAGTCTGCAGCACACTTTCAGAAACCCCCCCCCCCCCATGTTATATGTGCAGCAGCAGCATGTCTTACATGCTCACACAGCAGCAGTCTGTGAATGTATTGGCAGTAACAAGTCTCTGCACTTGCTTTGCAGTAGTAGCAGCAGCGCAGGAGATCTATTCCGCCAAGAATAAATACATTAACATTGTCACATCCATTACTAAGCTAATCTCTCTGAGAGTTCTCATGACAGAAATGTTTTTGAGAACCATTTGAAATCAATATAAATCACTTGTATTCTGGAAAGTGTAATAAGCTTTTTTTTTCTGCACAACTACCATTAAATGACACATTTGTGCATATCACAGTGTCATTTCATGAAACCGATATCCTTTCCAGCAATTCACACGCTTCCTCTTAGTGTCTAAGTCAATAATTTCCTTCTCTCTGTAGCAGAGACAGCTTACATAAATTTTTGAAAAGGTTGCTGTAAAGCAGCTCCTCTGGGAGAGCTTGTGGGAGGTTGGGCTGATGTGGGGCAGTAATGCATAAAATACCAGTAGAATAGTTTAAATATGCTTCTAAATATACATGCAAACATGTTTCCTTTAGCACGGGAGTCTCTCATGCTATGCCATTTGCCTCCAACAGGGGTTCTGAAAGTACTGTTTGTGACTAAACAAAAATAAATATTAAGTTCAGCAAAATGTTTTTATTGAATTAAGTAGAGAAAAAAATTATAAATCCCTCACATTTCTCAAAGTTTCATTGAGATATTATTAGCAATGTTTCAGTCAGTCAACCTTCCTCGGGTGTTGGCTAATAAAATTTCAGTTTGTATTGAACTTTTATCCGATGCACCTATGAATGATTCAGGTGCAATAAGGCACTATTTTTTCTATTTTGTAAGTAAAATAAGTAAAATGACTCAGTACATGAATTATGATGATTTGAATGGCTTTGCAATGGAAGCATCACACATTCTCTAAATATTACATAGAACTATACACATTTTAGGCTTAAATTGCAACACAAAATTTTACACAGTATGTGACTGAGGACTTTATTCTGTGTCTATATCCATCAATGGCCTAAAAAGGTTTGAACTCCCCTGCTTTATATAGATTTAGTTCTGCATGAGTAAATCAAAAGATGTCAGCTGGATCCCTGCTTGGTCAACAGGTTATAGACATTTGAATCCCCTAAGATGGGTACTTTCCCCACCCTCCATCCTGTGTAGGAGCAAGGATGACTCAGAGTCAACAACCACGCCATCCTATGTTTACTGAATTCTGTTTAGAAAATGACAGCGTTGTTGCTACAGCTGCATTATCTATAGTGTTTATCACTACATGCATTCAAACAAAATGTGATGCATATGGCAACTGCATGTTGCAACAATATTTTTGTTCTTTAAAAACATCCAAATAGTGTGCTGACTGTCTGATGAGTCACCATGAAAGTGACAAAAGGAGTGCAGTGTGACTTTGCTCTCCATAAAAACTGCACATGGTCATTTGAGAATGAGTTAATCTGTGCCGGTGTTGGGTTTTGTCACTATGGAGCTGGAGGGGTGCATTGTATTGTCCATAAAGAAATCTCATGATCAGTGGTAAACACCATTATATTAACAACAGTAATCCCTTATATTTACCACATACAATGGTGGCAATGTCCTAAGGGAAGCATAATGTAATTTTGACCATAACTGTCCAGTTCTGTACATCTAAACAACCGTAACCCACCTACAAAACACATATAGAATGAAAGCAGAATGTAAAAGCACATCATGTCCTTCCTGTTGTGCAGATACCCAAATTACTGATATTTCAATAAGTAAAAATAAAAAGAACATACTTAGTTTCTGAGAAGCACATTAAGGCATTGTGTTCTGAGAGTAAAACATATTTTTTAATTATCATAATTATTGTCTACTTTCGTTGATTTTATAAAAAAGTGTCAGCTTTTTGTTTCTTGTTCCCGGACAGCTTGGAATATAAATTTGAAAAGTGATATAAATAGATTTTGCAACATTTCAAGCCTCTTGATATTTTTATGACTGTTCCTGTATTCATGCTGCTAAGATCATTAGACCGGATCATGTGAATTCATTTATGTGCATTCAGCAAATTAGAAAATATCTAACAAGTGATAATGACTGCATTAAACTCGCTCTTGTATTGTGATTCCAAAACATGTACAGCCGTTTGTAGTTACAGGCAAATGGGATGATAATGTCTGTACTTTTCCATTCCCTAATAGGTATTGATCGCTGCATGGTTTCCCAGGCCATAGTGGATTCATTTCTCATCTCAGGGCCATTTCTGATCACAGTGAGAAACGAGAATTTAACAGGTTTGTATTTTCCTGGAAACATACGGTGTGGTATAGAAAGCTGCTTGATTTCGGCACACACAGGAAACCATGATGATAAGGGGAACCCTGACACAGAAAAGACCCCTTCCTCAACATACACACACTCACACCTCTAATTAACATACCGTTAACGTACAAGTTCTTCTTTATAATGAAATTGAAATGTATTTCTAAAACATTATTATGTTATCTCATTCTGTGATCATTACAAAAAATTGCTTTTTTCCTTCTAAATGTGTCTTCGGGCTTTTTTAGACATCTACAAGGTCAGGTCACATAACCCTTGGGCTAAAGGCTAATAGATGCTTTTGCTCTTTGTGGCATGAGGTGTTCAAGGGGCAGATAGACCAAATCCTTAGATCAACCCTAAACTTAACCTCAACCTACTCATTAACCCTCCTCTGACTTTGACCACTGATCTGTCAGCTCTTAGGGCAGGTCAACATGTGTCATATCATGAAGGGCCTATTAGCTGCTCTTGAAGAAGTCCATAGTGTTACTCACTAGCACAGGTCACTTACTAGATGAAAGCACATTAGTTAAATGTGCAACAAATAACTGATTATTTCACATGTTCTCTGTGGAACAATTACTGTGTCTAAAATACAGGGTTGTTTTAACCCAATTTTGGGTCAAATATGTACAAACCCAGCCATTGGGTTGAAAATGTAACCCAATGGCTGGGTTTGTCCATATTTGACCCAAATTTGGGTTGAAACAACCCAGCATTTTTTAGAGTACACTCTTAAAAATAAAGGTTCCAAAATAGGGGTCATAGAAGATCCCTTTTGGTTCCCAGAAACCTTTTAGTGAATCGTTCTAAAAATAACCATTTTCTGAGATGATTTGGCCGCTCATTCTACTTAGTGTCAGTTCAAAAATCCCAAAGTATTTTTTTTTAACTTTGAGAAAGGTTTGTGTAAGATAAATAATCATTCTGTTAAATTTAATGTTATGGTTCTTTATCTGCATCATTGACTCCATAAAGAACCATTTTGTTCCACAAAAGTTTATTTATAGTGGAAAAAGGAGCTTTAGATTATTAATATGTTAAAAAAATGGTTGTTTTTTAGAAAGTTATTCATATGAATAAAAATATGGTTATTTTAATAACTGTTCTCTGAAATGTTCTTTGGGTAATCAAAAATGGTTCTTTATGGCATCTCTGCGAACCTTTGGAACCTTTAAATTTAGAGTGTATTTATCAATCAACTATTGCGATAAAAACAATGGGTTTATGTCCAGATTTAAAGTAGTATAGGTGAACTAATTGTGAAATGGGTTGATTATAGCATTATATTTAGATCTATTGCATTATATTGAGATCTATAGCATTTATAGGTTGTGGCATGAAAGGTTGCAGCCATGAGCATTGTAGCCGATCACAGACATGTTGAGCGCATGAATGCAGTGATCTCATCATTGCAACACGATTTCTGCACACTCATGAATGCTTTCATCATAACAATGCAAACACAATGTAAAAGTTACGTCGGATGACGACGAATGGGGTTTCGCTTAGAACACCTATCGACTTCGAGTATACAAAAACGAGCCAATGGCAAAGAAATGCCATGGGTCTGCGGAATTTGCATGACGTAACTCCGCCCCACCTCGTGGGTATAAAAGGAGGACGCCGGCAACATGCAGTTATGTTTTCGCTTCGGAGCCAAGAGTATTTCTTCACTCCACAGCCATTTATGACTTCGCTCTACGAGACAAGCCATTCTCTCCGGTGTTGGTGTGACGGCGATCTGCAGCGAGTTCACATTGCCTGCTGATCTGTGCAGTGTGTTCTCCCCGCTCGCTTCAACATCGCGGAGTTTTTTTCTCCTCTCACAAAAGAGCTCCCACGCGGCACGTCTTTTTAAAGACGGCTCGCCCGTGCATATAAAAAAAAAAAAGTGGTTGCGGCAGATTGGTATCAGACTCTGATGGGCACGAGCGCTGTCTAGTGTGTTTGGGCTTTGATCATGCTTGTACAGCGCTCGTGGGTGATTCATGTTTTCTCTGTGGGAACATGATCATCGCGTCATTTAGGTCGAGACTCGGTGAACTCGCAAGAGTGAGAGTCCCCTCATCCACCCCCCGATTTTCGGCTGGTGGCCAGGGTGACCTGAGGGTGTTGGTCTGGAACAAGGCGCCGACTCTGTGTCCGTGACCCCAGCCCCCCTCTTCAATGACGGTGCCCGTTAGCGATCAGGTGATTCCACGAGTCTATCTTCGGGTGGCCCGTGTGTTTTCATTTGAAAGCTACAGAGGATGGTGCTATGTCTGTAGCAGCATCACTAGGTGGGCTTTATTCTTTTGGAAGTGACGACTCGTCACAGCTGCCACCTTCTGGTGTGCTATGCTGTGCCTGAGTCTGATCCGGAGATGACGGCCATGCTTTCCTGGGACGATTGGTTTTTGGGTAAGGCCGCCGACCCGCGTCCACGGCAAACCCCAATATCTTTCTTCCCGGACGTGCATGATGAGATCTCGATGTCCTGAAAGACCCCCGGGTCTTCTCAGGACCGCTCGTTGGTCTCATCCGCCTTTCCCCCCTCAACAGGGCCGCTGCCCATGGGTACACTGGGGTCCCCCCGGTTGAACGCTCTGTTGCGATGCTACTGTGTCCTCAGAGTGCTTCCCGGCGCAATCCTAAGCACCCGTCCGAAGCCTGTAGTTCTTTTCGTCTACACTAATCTGTGGCGAAATCCTATAGTGCCACAGGACAGGCAGCCGCCTCACTGCATCCCATGACCGTTCTGTGGTCTACCTGGCCCAGATGCTCATGGCTATGCATGAGGGCGGGACTGACTCGAGGCTCTTTAATGAGCTACCAAAAAGCGCGCCACCACTGACCTTGCTCTCCGAGCGACGAAGGTGGCCGTGCGCTCTCCGAGTCAGGTGATGTTTACCACTCTGGGGCTGACCGGTCTGATGTGCAGGATGTCGGCGGACTCGTCTGCTCGACACCCCCACATCCCAGGCCGGCCTCTTCGGCGGTGCGGTTTAGTACTTCTGCCCAACAGTTCTCAACGGCCTGGGAGCAGATTGAGGTTATTCTGCCGACGGCCCAGCCGTCCGCTCAGGTCCCTCAGTCTGCCAACCGCCGAAGGCGCCCTCCCACGGTTCCAACCCCGCCCGTTTACCCGGGCTGGCTTTGGAAGACCCTGGGGGGATGCCTCAGCCCTCTCCAGCCCCGCCCCCGCTAAACGCCGGGTTAAGCGGCGCTTTTGAGATGGGCTGCTCAGAGATGGGACTCAGTTCTTTCCAGGAGTTGGTAGCAGGGCCACTCCTTTCCCCGGTGGAGGGCTGGGGAAGAATCCTTATTCAGAAAGAACTGACTCTCTTGTCTCTGAGCACACAGAGTTCTCGGACGACACAGAGCGCCGCCCACAAGCCGTGCTCTCCTCGTCCCCCTCTGTCCCAGAGTCGGTTGACACGGCGTGCCGTCCACGGACCGTTTCGTCCCTGTCCCACTCTGTCGCCAGACCCCTGGCAGAGCAGGCCCCCGTGGAACGCTGGTCCTTCCCTGGCCTCCTCTGTCAGGGCGCGGGTGTTAACTGTGCCCCCACACCGGGCCGCTATGCCGTCCACGTCTGGGCCAGTTACTCCGCTTCGCTGCCCCTCCGGGGGGACGCCTGTGGTTCGCATGACCCTGCTGGTTCAGTTCCTGGGAGCCTGGCTAGAGCTTCCCTGTCTGTCCCGCTGGGTCGCCCGAACCATCAGGCTCGGCTATGCGATTCAGTTCGCATGGTCTCCTCCCCGCTTCAGGGGAGTCCGCTCCACATTGGTCGGTGGCAATGCCCCCATCATGAGAGCAGAGATTGTCACCCTGCTGGCGAAGGGTGCAATCGAGACTGTCCCTCCAGCCGAGATGAGGTCCGGCTTCTACAGCCCTTACTTCATTGTCCCCAAGAAACCCGGTGGGTTAAGACCGATCCTGGACCTGCGCGTGCTGAACCGCTCCCTTCAAAGGATGCCGTTCAAGATGCTCACCGCCAAACGCATTTTCGAATGTGTTCGGCCCCAGGATTGGTTTGCAGCGATCGACCTGAAGGACGCCTACTTTCATGTCTCCATTCTTCCTCGACACAGACCGTTCCTCCGGTTTGCTTTCGAGGGGTAGGCATACCAGTGGCAATACCACTGAAATATTTCAAAGGCTCCTGGGGCATATGGCATCTGCAGCCGCGGTGACGCCGCTCGGATTGCTTCATATGAGACCGCTTCAGCTTTGGCTACGCGACCGAGTCCCGAGGTGGGCATGGCAACAAGGCACGCTCCGAGTATCAGTTACTCCGACCTGCCGTCAGACCTTCACCCCGTGGTCGAACCTCAGTTTTCTCAGGGCTGGTGTCCCCCTGGAACGAGTTTCCCGGCATGTTGTTGTCTCAACAGATGCCTCCACCACGGGCTGGGGCGCCATGTGCAATAGACATGCTGCCGCGGGCTCCTGGACAGGAACCCTGCGCCTATGGCATGTCAATTGCCTCGAGTTGCTGGCAGTACGCCTTGCCCTGCACCGCTTCCGGGCGTTGCTCAAGGGTCAACACGTACTAGTCCAATCAGACAATACCGCCACTGTAGCGTACATCAACCATCAAGGTGGTCTACGCTCCCACCGTATGTCGCAACTCGCTCGCCACCTCTTATGGAGTCAGAAGCATCTGAGGTCCCTTCGAGCCATTTACATTCCCGGAGCTCTGAACTGTGCAGCCGACGAGCTCTATTGGCTTCAGCCCTCCCCGGAGAATGGCGACTCCATCCCCAGTCGGTCAGCTGATTTGGGACCAATTCGGGGACGCACAGATAGATCTGTTTGCCTCCCACAACTCGACCCATTGCGACCAGTATTATTCTCTGACCGAGGGCACACTCGGCACGGATGCCTCTGGCGCACAGCTGGCCGCGGGGCCGCAAATATGCGTTTCCCCCAGGTCTTGCGCAAGGTCAGGGAGGACGAGGAGCAGGTCCTTCTGGTTGCGCCGTACTGGCCCACCCGGACTTGGTTCTCCGAACTAGTGCTCCTCCCGACAGCACCTCCTTGGCCAATTCCTCTGAGGAAGGACCTCCTTTCTCAGGGACGGGGCACCCTGTGGCACCCTCGTCCCGATCTTTGGAACCTCCACGTGTGGCTCCTGGACGGGACGAGGCAGGTTTGAGTACCCTACCACCAGCGATGGTGGCTACCATCACTTCCGCTAGAGCGTCGTCCACGAGGCACGCCTACTCGTTGAAGTGGAACCTCTTCGTCAACTGGTGCTCTTCTCGCCGAGAAGACCCCCGGAGGTGTTCGATCAGTTTCGTGCTTTCCTTCCTTCAAGATGGGTTGGAGCGAAGGCTGTCTCCCTCCACCCTCAAAGTTTATGTTGCCGCTATTGCCGCACACCACGACTTAGTGGAGGGTAAATCCTTAGGGAAGCACGACCTGATCGTCGGGTTCCTGAGGGGGGCGAGGAGACTGAATCCTCCTCGCTCTCCCCTCGTTCCCTCTTGGGACCTCGCAGTGGTTCTAATTGCCCTGCAGAGTCCTCCCTTTGAGCCTCAGCAATCAGTGGAGCTTAAGTTCCTGTCAATGAAGACAGCGCTCCTGGTTGCATTGGCCTCTCTCAAGAGGGTCGGGGACCTGCACGCATTCTCCGTTGACAAAGCGTGCCTGGAATTCGGGCCGGCTTACTCTCACGTTATCCTGAGACCCCGGCTTGGATATGTGCCCAAGGTTCCTACCACTCCCTTCCGGGACCAGGTGGTGAACCTGCAAGCGCTGCCCTTGGAGGAGGCAGACCCAGCCTTTCCACTGCTCTGTCCAGTATGCGCTCTCCGCGCCTATGTAGACAGGACGCAGTGTTTCAGGACCTCAGACCAGCTCTTTGTTTGTTATGGTGGGAAGCTGAAGGGAAAGGCTCTCTCCAACCGGAGTGTGGCATCCTCTTGGGCTCTAGCGCATGGCGCCTCGCTGACAGACATCTGCAGAGCTGCAGGCTGGGCGACACCGAACACATTCGCCAGATTCTACAATCTCCGAGTGGAGCCTGTGTCCTCTCATGTACTCGCTTCAACCAGCTAGTCCTGGACCCGCTCAGGTGTCTTCGCTTGCTCGCCATTCCATTCCACGGACTGGATACGTGCGATATTCTCCTCAGGTGAGCTTCTCCGCAAGCCCTGAGTTCCTCCAGCACCCCTGATGCTAGCGCCAGTGTCTATTGCCTGGGCGTCGGCTAGGTGCCTCCCGTGTGCATGGTCCCTCCCCGGAGCTACCCCCACACGTGTATTTCCACTGTAAGCCTTTCTGAGCATGTGTCTTTCCCTTGGCAAGCCACCTTGCAACCCCTGAGGTTGAAATATTCCACCTGCGGTTGGACACCTCAGTATTTTCCATATGTTTCCTTCGGGTCATATGTGTATTCCCAAATGCCCCCCCCCCCCCGCTGGGTTGGTGTTAATTGCATACTTCCTTTAAACTATGGGATATGCTTCCCAGTGTACCTTGATATTCCTGTGTTAAATAGGAGTCCTTCGTCCAAAGTCTCTCAAGGGCTCAGATTTACGCAGGGCACTGGAAGACAGCTGTGAAGGTGGCGTGATTATACTGATAACCCCATTCGTCGCCATCCGACGTAACTCGGAGTGACAACGAAAGGGAACGTCTCGGTTACGTATGTAACCCTCGTTCCCTGAGTAGGGAACGGAGACGTTACGTCTTCCTGCCACTTCCGCTGTACCGCGGGGATCGCCTGAGCTCAGTCTTGGCTCCTCAGCGAAGAAACATAACTGCATGTTGCCGGCATCCTCCTTTTATACCCACGAGGTGGGGCGGAGTTACGTCATGAAAATTCCGCAGACCCATGGCATTTCTTTGCCATTGGCTCGTTTTTGTATTCTTGAAGTCGATAGGTGTTCTAAGCGAAACCCCATTCGTCGTCATCCGATGTAACGTCTCCGTTCCCTACTCAGGGAACGAGGGTTACATACGTAACCGAGACGTTTTGACTAGAGTCCAGAACTCAAGTAACTGATAAACTTGTGCTGTTTGATGGACAGCTCAAGCGATTGTAAACGGAGCATTTTTTAATCAGTCCTTCCAGAAAAACGCAGCGGTTTTTTTGTGATTGTTGCGGGCAAAAATCCTTGATTATGCGGCACGTTTTCTTAAAAAATGCGATGGAATATGCGGGATATTTATGCAATTTTATGCTATGAAATTGCGGGAACTTTCAAAAATTGCGGGAACTTGCAAAAATTGTGGGAACTTGCAAAAATTGCGGGAACTTGCAAAGACTGCGGTTTGATGAAAAAGAGAAAAAAAAAGTGATTCCCCCAACACCCTGTTCTCACTAGACTACTACCTTAATGTAAAGAGTAATTTCTTATTACTTCCTATGATAAGCAAGCATACTACATCACAGAAAGTGCTGGGAATATTTAAGTTCTCATCTTGTTTTATTTCAGACCTTAATAAACACATGGCTCAAACTTACAAAACATTGATGAGTCAAACAAGTTCTGTAGCTTTACAAAAGGAATATGCTACAACTTCTGTAAAAATGAATAAATAAAATACAAAAAAATAAAACGTGTGCTTCCTGTTTTACAGATTTAGCTATACAAAACAGACATCTTCTGTTAAAATAAGTGCTTCCAATGTACAAAGTGCAATCTATTACTGTAACAAATTAACTAATATACTTACAACTGTAATTTCATGGCTTATTCGCGGGGTTTGCAGCTTTTCGATGATGTTCACGTCGCATAATTACGTCACTTCATAACGTTCCCATGGCAACAGGGGGGATGGCTGCTCTTGAGTGAAGTAAACGCAACATTTTTCAACTTTCTGCTAAGATATATGTGACTTTTTTTGCGACGAAAATGGAGGGATTATGAAATCATGCAAGTCCCGCATATTTTGTGCGGAAATCAGCAATTTATGCGGCGAGATTGCAGAGTATTTGAAAAAATGCAACCCCCGCATAAATATGCGGACTTTGGCTGATTATGCATTGAATTCAGTGATCGCATAATCACGTTTTTCTGGAGGGACTGTTAATCACTTTAGTTTCTATATATAATTTAATCACAGTTTCAAAAACAGATTATTTTCATCCTACTAAACAATATAGTTGACCGTTTAGTCACTGGTTTGATTTACTGACACATAGACAAAGAACATCTGACTGTACATGAATTACATATTAGAAATCACTGTTCACATATCAGATCAGGCATTAGAATGAACAAAGTTGTGGCATTACTGTTGAGTATATATTGTAAAAGTCTGTTTGCAAAGCCAGCACCGAAATTGCGACTGATTTACCGAGGAATCCACAGTGAAATGTACCGAATTCAAATAAATAATGCTCAACTGAGACATTCACCTTGTTGAATATAAATAACCACATTCCTAGCATTAGAATCCTTTGGAAGGTAATGTTATTTTTAGTCCAGTGATCTGGATTTTCTTCTGCAGAGGCAGTCTTTCACTTCCACAACTGTGGGCTTGGTTTCAATAAAAGTTGTTTTTGGACTAACAAGGAAGTTATCCGCTCTGAAACTTACAGGATATTCTTATAGTATGACGATCTCTTAAATGCCAAAAGCTCAAGGAAAAATTGATTTCTTAAATCATGACTTCTTCAAAGTTTCCTTTTTATTTTTTTAAATTTGTTATGAATGATTCATCAACGCATTATTTTTTTTAAATGTGACCTTGTAATTTTGAATAAAAATGTCATAAGTCGATTTTTGTATTCTGTCGAAAAATTTAAATTAGGAAGTATGTTTGGCATTGATGAAATAATTTTTTTGTACTTTTTCAACAGGAAATTCCACACTAATATTGTACATATATGTAGTAATATGCATAAAGTTAATCAAAGAAAGAATGGGCCAAAAGCGGTATTTCTGCAAAACTGAATCCCAAAACTTGAAATCTCGGCTCATCTCTTGATCAGTCCAGCTATGATACAGCACTCTGTGTCTTTACAATTGCTGCACTGCCATTACTCTTTGAACAAGGTAAAACGATCAGGCCTTGTGCTTCTCTTACTGCTAAGACATCTTACTCTGATGAGTCATTATGAAGTCCCGAAAGTACATTTCTCCCAGGTGCCGCCAACTGATCTGCTTTAGCTTTTGTAAATGTCAGAGGGTTCTATGCACTATTATTGGTGCACAATAGTATCTGAAGAATACAGCAGCTTGAGCATTTGACAAAAATAGGTGCACTGTAATGCACTTTGCAATGCTTCACCTAAACTCACCAACTTCCACCAGCTCAGTGTTGTTTTATTAGTTTTCCCATAGCACAAAAAAGAGTGTGCATGCTGTACACTTGACTCTCATACTGTACATGACCGTGGGTGGTAGTGCCGGTAGCAAACATTAACCATTAAAATCGCACATATATACGGTTATGGCTGATGATTCACTGATGTGTAAAGGTTTTGGTTAGACCGCAGACTTGTGGTCTAAATAATGAAAACAAATTTGTAGCTGGCATTTATTGACCCCTGACCTTATAAAGAAGCTTCTGTGGAAACATCCCTGTTGCAATTAAATTTAAATACATAAAATGTCAAATAAACAAAATCAAATACTATACAAATTCAGCTACTCTACTAATTTCCTTTGTACCTGGAGCAAGTCAGTTATGCACCTTTTTTTGTCCAGCAAACATTTACTTTTTTTTCTTTTAAGCAAGAAGCATTTTATTTTAATTATCACCAAAAGTAATAACAAATGCTATTAGGCTATGAATAATTCTTTGCTTCTAATGGTCGTGGAAAGTGTAATTTTTATTTTTTTTAACTTTCATAAAAAGTTTTGCTACAAACTCTTTACAAATAAAGGCTTGGATGAAGGAAGGGGACTGATCTATTAAAAAGGTAATTTTACATTTGGTAATTCTAAAGAAGTCAGCATTTATTTGATCAAAATGCAGTAAACCAATAATATTGTGAAATATGATTACAATTTGTTTTCTATTGTAATACATTTTATAATGTAATTTATTCCTGCAATTTATTTTCAGCATAGTTTCTGTCACATGATCCTTCAGAAATCATTCTAATTTGCTGATTCGGTACTCATGAAACATTTCTTATTATCTATGGTGAAAACAGTTGGGCTGCCTAATATTTTTGTCTAGATTGATAATTTTTTTGTTTACTGTATTTGATCGCTTAAATTCATATTTGCTGAATAAAAGCATTAAAATAAAATAACAATAATAAAAAACTACCTGACCCCAAGATTGTGTCAAGAGTGGTTAAATATTATCTGTCAGGCTGATGTACTAAAGTTCAGCAAACTCTCTAATGTTTATCCTTTAAATGTCACCTTATACAAGAGTAGTTTGTGTTGTGGTGAGGTACTTTACTAAAATCTGCAACGATGCAGCATCTAAACAATACATGCTTTATTTTATGTAGATTCAAGCAGGGTTCTTTTCAAAAATTGAAACAGAATACACACTACAAATAATCTGCTGTTGGAAAGAACATTTTCTTTAAATAAGAAAAAATTATATATATATATATATATATATATAAATATATATATATAATTTTTTTTTTTTTAAGTGCACTTTGATGACCCAAGGGAATCGGGACATATATGACCTATATTTGCAGTGCTGCAAGCACAGACATCTGTTGGTCACAGCAGAACTTTTCAAGGGAGTTTGTTGATCACACTGCCATCTAGGCATCTGCTGCACTTAATTAAATTAAATCTTTGTTAATAAGAGGAAAGGCCTTCCTTTTTACTAAGTAGGAGCCTCTCTGAGCCATAAGGTCCTTGTAGTTTGACAACAAGGCCACTCAATCCTCTTCCAATTTCACCCCCAACCCCATTTCATTGGGGCATGTATCCCTGCTTATAGTGAAAATGATGAAATGATGAAATGTATTAGTTGTAGCAATAAAACATCTAACTTTTGGTTGTTTAAGTGTCCATTTGCTAAATTAGCAACGGTTTCTATAAATTAAAACTGTCAACATTTAGAAGTTAGCTTTAGCATGTGCTTTTATCCCAAGTGATTGACACTGATAGCATGGACAGCCTCTCAGAGTAATTTGAGGTTAAGTGCTGTGGGATTAATTTAACCTGTAACTTTTGTATTAGCATCCCAAGATCCTTTGCTGTCACGCTCCCCTGTCCTCAACCTGACCTCAAACCATGCACGACCTGCACAGTTCGTCAAAATGTAATTTAATTCTTTTATCACTTATCTGCAGCATTTGGTACTTTATTGCTGAGCACTGAGTAGTTATTCACATACAGTGCTCCATCTTGATTTATATCAGGGTTTGTGAGGTTTGTGGATATCTCTCATATATGAAAGTAGTTCAGCTGACTTTGTGTATGTCAGCATCAATAGTGTGATATGACACAGCTTCAGCTGTGGCTGAAATTAGTATAACGTTCTTCCCCTTCAAACTCATCCAAACCACAGCACCACCTCCAGCAGCAGAGCTGAACCGTGCTCTATAGATCATGCAGAGCTTCCTCTCAGACCTCCAAAATACAGCTAGAGCTGCAAAACTCACAGAGAATGGGAATCTTTGTGAAATACCATATCTTTATTTGCTGTCATTTGTATAATCACAGTTTTATTGATTGCACCAGACAAATAAATGAAGATGATACAAAAATACTTCCTTCTCACAGGAAATGTGCAGAAAAACAGGCAAGCTGCTTCTAAAAGATACTTTCCCTCAGGGCAGCTTATATGAACACTGACCATATGGTTGTTTCTCACTTTGAAGCTAAAATAAACACCCTGGTGTGTACACTTAGGACATGAACAAATATTTCGGGCTGGAATGTTCCTGCATTTGGAAACTGAACGAGCTAAAAATAGAAATCATCAGCCAAAGATTTACTAAAAATAGTTCAGTCTGTCCTTTAAACAGATATAAGGGTACTAAAAATAGCCCCTTATCTCGTTATACTAAAACTGTTTATAACCTGCATGTGAAAAGGTAGTGATCAGAGTGGTAAGAAACTCCCATAATCCTCATCGGCCTTCACTGGTCCATTTCAGAACGCTGAACACGTGACGGGACCAAAATAAAATGGGGCATCCCAGTGATACTAAGTGATTATATTTAAAGTGGACAGTTACTACATTTAATAATACTATGCTATATTGAAAATGGGTTTACATGCAATTAAAAAGTCTGTGAAAATTTTAATCTAATTTTAATTTTTAACTCTTATTTTTGTGCTATATATTTATTTATTCAAAAATACATAATTAAAAAAAAATACAATAGAATGCCATTCAGATTAGAATCCACAAAAACATCTCAGTTTACGTATGTAATTAAAGCCTTAGAGGCAGCCATACTCCTAGTAGAATGTGCGCGGACGTCCATAGGTGAGGACCATCCGACCGTTTTATAAGCAATAGAAATAGTCTCAACCATCCATTTGCTCATCACTTGTCTCGATGCAGGGCAACCTTTCTTGGTTGAACCAAAACAGACAAACAACTGCTCTGATCTATGCCACAGGGCAGCTCTGTGCACGTAAGCATCCAATGCCCGAACTGGACATAGCAGATTGAGACTTTCCTGATCTGGGGTATCAAAAGGTGGAGGACAGAAGGCCGGGAGCACAATAGGACCCATCACATTAGTAGGGACCTTAGGAATGTAACCTGGCCTAGGGTGTAGAAATGCCTTAACCATGCCAGGTGCAAATTCCAGACATGAGGGAGCAACCGACAGAGCTTGTAAATCTCCAATTCTCTTGATGGACGAAATAGCAAGAAGAAATAAGGTCTTTAAAGTGAGGAACTTTTCTGACACCTCTTCTATAGGCTCGAAGGGCGCCAAGGCCAGACCCTCGAGTACAATGGCCAGGTCCCAAGCCGGTGCTCTGGAGTGCAAAACAGGCCTCAGCCTCAAAGTTCCACAGAGAAAACGAGTGATAAGAGGATCTCTCCCGAGAGATGAAGCCCCCACAGGGGATCGATAGGCAGATATGGCCGCTACATACACCTTTAAGGTGGAAGGAGATAATCCAACAGAGAAACGGTCTTGTAGGAAATCGAGAACTGAACCAACCGGGCAGTCAACAGGATTCAAAGAACGTTCTCCACACCATGTAGAGAACAGTTTCCATTTCAAAGAGTAAAGTTTTCTCGTGGAGGGAGCTCTGGATTGAAGGATAGTCTCCACAACCTCAGTCGAGAGACCGGAACTTATGAGCTGGGCACCCTCAGGGGAATGGACACTTCGGCGCCCTGAAACGGCGAACCGGCAGGGAACAACCGAACTGATCGTTCTACGACCCTCCTCGGAGGACCGTACGGGGACCCTGACACCTCGGTGCCCTGAAACGGCGAACCGGCAGGGAACAACCGATGTGGCAGGGCTGCGATACCCCTCAGAGTATCGCCCCCCCCAGAGGGCGCCGAGGAGGAACGATTTCTCGAAACCATCCCTCCCCGGAGGGGACCACCCTCAGAAGTCTGACTCCTTGCGAGTCAGGACTTCTTCTTGGTCCAGACTTTCTATGAGATGACAGTCCTCAGATCTTGCCTAACCCTAGCTGGCCTGGACTGCGACCGCCACCCAGGTTCCCCAGATTGTGGAGGAGCCCGGGCGGCGACGCTTTGTTTTTGGCGCACTCTGCGCTGTGAGGAGCTCGTACTCGGCCGAGGCTGCTCGGACTTAATAAACGTTCTACGTCCGGCAGTCTCAGAAACATTGTCAAATGGTCGAGGAAGAAATTTTTGGAATGCAGCCGACTGCTTCTTTGCATCTTGAAACCTATCGAAGACACAGTTTATAGCGTCGCCGAATAAACTGGAAGGTGAAAGCGGAGCGTCCAACAAAACAGACCTATCCTTCTCTTTAATGTCTGAAAGGTTTAACCATAGGTGGTGCTCCGTAGCCACCAGGGCTGCCATAGAACGGCTCACTGATTTGGCCGTCTCCTTAGTGGCCCAGAGCGCTAGGTCTGTTGCACAACGTAATTCTCGAATTACATCTGCACTCACTTCCTCAGGATCATCAATTTCTTTCAACAGATCAGCCTGGTATGCCTGCAGGATAGACATCGTGTGCAGGCATGATGCAGCCTGACCTGCTGCCGAGTATGCTTTACCCACCAGAGAAGATGTAGACTTTAGAGGTCTGGTGGGTAACGTCGGGGCTTTTAATGATGACGCTGACTCGGGAGAGAGATAGCTCGCGAGCGTCTCTTCAGCCTGCGGCACCGTCACATAACCATAATCAGCAGCACCTAACACATTGCTATGGTTAGATGTTAGTGGATTAAATACTCTAAATGACGCCGGTCTATTCCACGATCTCGACACCTCAGTGTGGAGATCAGGAAAGAACAGTAGTCCCCGACGTGGAGGTGTTTTTTTAGATTGTAGAAATCTTTCATCTAACAAACTCCTTTTAGTAACACACTCAGATTCATCGGCTGGCCAATCGGTGTTTAATTTAGCTACAGCACGAGATAATACCTCCAAAAGCTCCTCATCACCGGAGGTGTGAGCTGGCGAAGACTATGTCAACACTGGCGACATCCAGTTCCTCAGAACTGGATAGTCTCAGCATTGGTGCCTCGACCTGGGAAGGAGAAGCCGCAGCGCAGGCTCCTTCCTGGGCTGAGACACCGGATTCAGCAGGTAAGGGTTGAGAAAGGGCGGGGCCTGTCTCAAACCCCGCTACTAAATCCATATGCGAACCCCAAGTCGATAATCGACGCTGTGCCTCGGCAGCAGCGGGACCCGAACCTCGGGGAACGCGAACCGAACCGTCCTCATTAAAGAACGCCCGGCGAGAGCGAAGCGTCCTCATAGACAACTTCACACAATGCTCTCAGTCAGCTCCCTCGAGAACTGACTGAGCATGCTCCACTCCCAAACAAGCCACACAAAGCTGATGTGTGTCCCCACCCGTGAGAAAACGAGGGCAAGGAACAACACAACGCTTAAACTCTTGATTCGCCATAATAATGATAGTGTGCTTTGACAGACAACAATAAATAGACAAAGACAGAGTACAGAGATCGCTTGCTGAAGACAACAGAAGCTGTCGCGGTCTGTTTAAAGGGGTGCTTAATAGTTTCCTGGTCTATGACGTCACATGACGTCCTGCTGTCTCATTGGACTGATTGTACAGAGGCTTCACGACGCAATCACGCAGAGCGTTCCCACCACGTTTCAAACGCAGCTCGAGTTCCCTTGAAAGAGAACCATGTTTTTAATTTCTGTTTAAAATTGAATTCTGTTTGTGCATTTTTGGAGCGCATTTTATTATTATTATTTCTTATAAAAATATTTTTATGTTAATAAAAATAATTTTTATTTATCCACTGCTTATTAGTATTTGAAAAACATTCGTCCGCAAGACAATTCAAGAAATTTGGTCCAACCAACATGCAAAAACAGGAAAAATCAAGAAATGATATCACGGAGAGAACTCATGCGTCAAAGTCTATTCAAATATTAGATAATTTTCCCCTTTTATGACAAGGCAAGTTTAGTTCAGGTTGTGTTCATGGTTTCAAAAAAAAAAAAAAACTGGTTTACCTGGCAAAATATAATTAAAAACATCTTTGAAAATAATGGTTACAGTAAAAAGAGAATATTTTTTTGACTAACAGATCTAGATAATGCACTACATCAATCTTCATTAATCTTACAACAATTGGCATAGCCCAAATAATTATACTGTACAATGGCCTTTAAAATGAAACAGCTAATATTTAAAGGTGTTTGAAAGGATTTTATCACATGCTAGTCTTAAATAGCTGCAGACTTCATATTTTGCAGCTCACAGTGATGAATTATAACAAATGTTTTTTTTTCTAAGTCTTTGAGCCAATGACGAAGTCACTAAGATTGACTCAAGGCTCCAGAATAAAACCACTAAATATTTCAACCATTCCTGGAATGCCTATCGTGCTCCATGCTGCAGCTGCACAGCTGTGACGAGGACATAATGCCCCTCACAAATGTCTTCCACTGGTTTATCAGGAGTAGACACAGCTGTGCTCATTAAAGAGTCATCTTTAAAATAATGCCCAAGAATTCCCCGTAGTCCCCTTTGTGTGAGTAAGTGTGCCTTTTGAGCACTTTAATCCTTTGAAATAGTAGATGTTTGATTTCATCTTCTTGACGGGCAGTAGGAGTGTGTTTCTGTGGTCCAGGCAGTTGCTTCAATAAGGCAGTGACTAACAGAGATGAGGCCTACACCTGTTCTCTCAGATCCCAGCCAAACCTTCAGTTCAGTACAACTGCAAGAGCACACTTTGAAAACAAGGATTCTTGCTTTGGTACCTTCTTTGATTATTTTAAACAAGATCGTGGAAATTATCCACGTCGTTATATTAAGGTCGTTGTTTTATCCAGTACCACCAGAGAAACACTTCAATGTAAAGTATTTCTATACAAACTGGCATGCTAAAATAGGCCAAGCTTCTCCTCAGAGAACAATATTGCAGCTATTTTTATTTGTTCTGTTCAGTTTGTGAAAAGAGGCAGATTAATTTCATACCTGTATAAGAAAACTGTTCCAAGTAGATAAAATCAACCATTTTTTTAACTTGCTAATTTTATCATAAAATTATTTGTATGCCTATTAAAAATAAAGTATTGGCAGTTTTTTAAATTGTATGCAACTGTATACAAAAAAAAGATTGATCTAGGTCATCTCACTTATTTCAGTCATTTGTGTTTAGTGAATTATTTCAGATAACTTTAGTGTTACCTAGTAAGAATCATCTTTTTGATGTTATCTCTGTAAAAAAGAAAGTCCCAAATTAGAACTCAACTGTTTAATCTAGACTTTTGTCAAATACTTTTTGTTTGAAAACGCATATTTTTATGTCCGTTTTGGCCTTCTGTACTCACTGAGACTGTGGCTGAATCCGAAATCCCCCCCTAAACCCTCATTTACTATTTGTTAGTCCAGTTCACTAGAAGCAGTGAATGAAAACGAGTGAGTAAATGCGGACAGCCGTTGAACGTACATCGGCTTAGGGTACACTCGTTATTGCAGTGCAATGTAGGATTGAATGAGTGCACTCAATAACGTCCACTGCTTGGCCTAGTATACTATCATAGTGTTGCTGAAGAGAAAGGTTCCTTTGCAGAACCTTCATATTGCATTCCTGCAAAGATGACATAAAATTTACTCGCAATTGCTTTCCTGCAGCAAACATGCGGACAATTGCTTTTTAGACCACACGTTTTTATTGGAACCTGGATGCAACAGTTTGTGGTGGGATATATTTTGCTATAATAAAACAATGTTGCCAGAAGAATAGCGTGAGAACGTCCCTGAGTAGGGAACGGAGATGTTACGTCGAATGACGACAAAATGGGTTTCACTTAGAAGCCTATCACCTTCGAGTATTACAAAACAAGCCAATGGCAAGGAAATGCCATGGGTCTGCGGAATTTGCATAGCGTAACTCCACCAACCCTCGTGGGTATATAAGGAAGTACGCTGGCAACATGCAGATATGTTTCCTACTGAGAAGCCGAGACTGAACTCAGGCGTTTCCAGCGTCACAGCGGAAGTGGCAGGAAGACGTAACGTCTCCGTCCCCTACTTAGGGAACGAGGGTTACATACGTAACCGAGACGTTCCCTTTCGTAGTCACCTCGAGTTACGTCGAATGACGACGAAATGGGGTTACCAATCAAATCACGCCAACTTCTCGGCTGACTCCCAGTTCCCTGCATAAGTGTGAGCTCCCTGTCGTGAGACTAGCACGGACGAAGGACTCCAACTTAACACAGAAATACCAAGGTACACTGGGAAGCATATCTCAGTGAAAATATGCAACATAATGCCCACCCGAAGGGAGGTCTTACAGAATACACATTTGACCCGGAGGGATGCATATGATAGAACACTGGAGTGTCCAGCCGCAGGGAGGAATCTTTCAACCTCAGGGGTGGCAAGGTGGCATGCCAAGGGAAAGACACATGCTCAAAGAGTCTTACAGTGGAAATACACATGTGGGGGTCACCAGAGGGGAACCATGCACATGGAGGCACCTAGCCAACGCGAAGCTGCCGCAGGCATGGACTCTGGCATTTACGTCAACAGTGCTGGAGGAACTTAGGGCTTCTCGGGGAAGCTCACCTGAGAAGAATATCGCACTGATCCAGTCTGTGGAGTGGAATGGTGAGCAATCGAAGACACCTGAGCGGATCCTAGTTACCGGCTAGTTGAAGCGAGTACATGGGAGGATACTGGCTCCACTCAGAGTTATAGAATCTCGCAAATGTGTTAGATGTCGCCCAGCCTGCAGCTCTGCAGATGTCTGTTAGCGAGGCGCCATGTGCTAGAGCCCAAGAGGAGGCCATACTCCGAGTGGAGTGGGCAGTCACACCAAGGAGGCACGGTCGACCTTGCTGCTGGTAAGCCAAAGCAATGGGCTCCACTATCCAGTGAGACAACCTTTGCTTTGAGTTGAGAGAGCCTTTCCCTTCAGCTTCCCACCATAACAAACACAGAGCTGGTCTGAGGTCCTGAAACACTGCGTCCTGTCTACGTAAGCGTGGAGAGCGCGTACTGGACAGAGCAATGCCAAGGCTGGGTCTGCCTCCTCCGGGGGCAGCGCTTGCAGGTTCACCACCTGATCCCGAAAGGGAGTGGTAGGAACCTTGGGCACATATCCAGGCCGGTGTCTCAGGATCACGTGAGAGTTAGCGCTGTCTTAAGTGACAGAAACTTAAGCTCGACTGATTGCAGAGGCTCGAAGGGAGCACTCAGGGCAGTTAAGACCACTGAGAGGTCCCAAGAGGGTACGAGAGGGTACGAGAGGAGGGTAAGGAGGATTCAGTCTTCTGGCTCCTCTCAAGAACCTGATGACCAGGCCGTGCTTCCCAATGGACCACTTAATGGTCACCACGCAATGTTGAAGCACTCTGAGGACACAACTGCATCGCAACAGAGTGCTCAACAGAGCGAGCAATCATCGAGTGCAGAGAAGGCGAAGGAGGCCGCCGAACGATCACGGGAAGACAACGGGGACTTCCAGGATCTCGTGACCTCCTCATGCACCTCCGGGAAAAAGGAAGGGACTCTACCTCTATTGAGGTCACGGAGTCTCGATCTCAGCTCAGCGATGGGCATGTTCCCGCAATGAGAACATGACTCATTTATAAAGGCTGCCTTAGCGTGTTGTAAGCCCAAACACGCTATGCAGCGATCATGCCCATCAGATAATAGAAAGAACGACCGGACCCAGAAACACACCGGTGAGACATCTTTAAAAAGACGTACCACGTGCAAGCCCTTTTGTGAGAGGATGCTCAGCAGCCTGCGCTGAAGTGGCCAGGGAGAGACACACACGCTGGATGCAGACCACTGCATAGATCAGCAGGCAGGAATGTGAAACATAGACTGGAGAGCTGCTCGTCTCGAAGAATACTCGGTGACACTCAAAGAGAATTCAGGCTGCAGGAGTGAAGAGGACCTCTTGGCTCCGAAGCAAAAACATATCTGCATGTTGCCAGCGTACTTCCTTATATACCCACGAGGGTGGGCGGAGTTACGCTATGCAAATTCCACAGACTCATGGCATTTCCTTGCCATTGGCTCGTTTTGTAATACTCGAAGGTGATAGGCTTCTAAGCGAAACCCCATTTCGTCGTCATTCGACATAACTTGAAGTGACTACGAAAGGGAACTTTATTATGTCTGCTCTCTTGGTATCATCTTGTGAGCTTTTATTATTTTTTATGCATGGACACTAAGGTAATTAAAGCATTTTCAGGCATTTCAGTGTGATTAAGCAACTTTTGGAAAACACTTGAAAATGCTATTGTGTAGATGCCGTGGAGCGTTTTTTAAATGAAAACACTGTTTTCAAAAGTATATGGATTAATGTAGACGTAGCCTGACTGGAATAGTGCAGCATATTCCACAATGCAATCAACTTGACTTTTCATTTCCTATAGATAGGGTAGCTATGTATTGTGGCCATGATAACTAAAATGAGAGAATTAATTAAAAAGTCATGGAAAACATTTCTCAAAGGGTTAGTTCACTCAAAATACTTTCTTTCATTTTCAGATCACAAAAGAAGATATCTTTAATGAACTCTGAGAGATTTCTGTCCCTCTATTTGAAAGTGTATTCACCCAACATTGACTAATACTTAGAGCACAATGTGGTAAATGGAAGCTCAAACATGTTTGCTTATCAATGTGGTTAATTTTTGCATTTGGCACATTTGAGCTTACTCAAGAACCAACGAGGTTTGTTCTTGCCCATCATGCAAGTACAGTTGAGCTTCCATTTACCATATTTGCTTGCTTAAAGCATGTTCGCTGATTAATGTTTATATGTGAATAAAAGCCTAAATTAAATCGGTTCATCATATAAATCATGTCTCTTCAGAAGACTTGCTTTAAACTGCTTGATATGGATTTCTTGTACGACCTCTACTTCTTTTGGGGTAAATATTCAATAGAGAGATAGATATCTCTCAGATTTCATTCAAAATATCTTATTTTGTGTTCAGAAGATTAACAAAAGTCATTTGGGTTTGGAACAAACATGCGGGTGAGTAATTAATGACCGATTTCGTTATTTTTGGTGAACTAACCCTAATATGTGGTCACAATAGCTTGCTTTTTTATGCTGCCATATTTTTCCCTGCATTACATGTGGAGATCTGTAGGTCACCAACAACATATGCTACTAAAGATGATACATGTATGCCTTTAATACTAAAAAAGAGCAAAAAAAAAGGTGTAAACCCTGAAAATATGTCTGCACATTTAACTGTCGCCTTAAAACAAATTGTGAATGTGAATTCAAAGATGTGGATGTGAACATGAAAGATATTTCCTATTTCATCTCTTTGTTCACCATTCTTTCTTTATCTAGACACTGGTCTTCATAACCTAGTCTTCTCAACATGTGACTCTAGTGTTCCTAAAATTGGGACACTTCTTACAGAGCATAATTTTGAAAGAGGTCATTGGTAACACTTTATACATCACAACAGGTTATACATTTGGTGCTGTTTTGAGCTCTGTTTGTAGTTGGAACAGTTTACAGACATTTAGCAGAAATAAATCATAGAATTTATGTTTGTGTAACAGATACACCGATGGTAAAATTCTGCATTTCCAATACCAATAAGACGATTATGGCCTAAAGCCAAATCTCTGATATTAATTCTATTTTGTTTGTCTATTTTATTTAGACAACTATTTTGTCTAAATAAATTAAAAATAAAGTGCTTTTTTAAACATTTTAGGTCCTTACAAGTGAATTTAGGAATCACAACATTATGATGAACAGTGTGAAAAATTATTAATTTTTAAATCAGTTAGAGTTTACATCTTTAAACAAAAAACAACAGTGTTTTTAAAGATTATATATTGAGTGAAATACACTACCAATCAAAATTTTGGAGATTGTGAAATATCGAGTGGCATGATGCAACGCGACAAAAGCAAATATAACCCATTATAATGAGTGATGCCATCTACACTGGATGTTAGCGCGACACTTCATGAGAAATTCACGTCTAAACTGATACTGACATTTTTTGGTTCCAGGATTCTTTGATGAATAGAAAGTTCAATAGAACAGCATTTATTTGAAATATAAATATTTTGTAAACTTATAAATGTCTTTACTGTCACTTTTGACCAATTTTATGCATCCCTGCAGAATAAAAAAATATAATTTTTTAAACTTTTGAATGGTGATGCAGATCATTTAAGAGTAAAAATGGTGGAAATGAGCATGCACAATTAAATATGCAATTATATCCAATGAATCAATGTTGCAAAGGGCATGTAAGCTCTGCAGCTTTGCAATGTAAGGACACAAAGGAAATGAACTAATTTAGAAATCTGTTTTCTTTGCAAAATCTTGGTAACTGTGGCCTACACTGTTTTTACTCAATAAAGTGAAGTTTCAGCTGTAAATGCAGTGTAAAGTTTAATTGTGTATTAAGAAATATTACTGTTTTAGTGGACTCGATTAAAATAAGTTCAGAGTACTCATAACTATTGTTTTTTAGAAACTTAAATGAATTGAGGTAATTGGTTTCCTCAAATGAAATGAGTTAGCTTAACTTGTTGGGTTTTACAGTGTAGTGACATGGATTGGCTTTTCATGTGCGCTGTCTGCCCGTGTTTGCGAAGGGAAGTTTCCTTACGTGAGAGTATTTTGAAAGAAATTTGTCCTGATATTAATTGATCTTTATACTCATCTGATGCTGTGAAGGAAGAATGGTCGAACTTGCAACACAAGCTCGTCTGAACAAGTTTTAAAAAGGGGAACATGATTTGCAAGTCCATGTTCAGCTCCTTCCAATAATTCTAAACCACAGTTTAATATCATCTGTGTGTTCAGAGAGAGAGAGAGAGAGAGAGAGAGAGAGAGGGGGAGAGGGAGAGGGAGAGGGAGAGGGAGAGAGAGGGAGAGAGAGAGTTTTATATGTTGAAACACATGGACTTTCCTAATCCACTTACTATAAACTTTCACCTATTTCCATCATGCATATAGTATAACACTGCACAATGTGCAAAAGTTACCTGCTTAAAGCTACACTGACCGAGTAAAACTTATTACTCATGGCAATACATAAATATTTAGCATTTTGGCAAATTGGTGGCAAATTTGTATGATCTTGAACGATTTGCTTAATTTTTCCAAAAAATCATGTTTTTTTGTACACATCAAATTGTCAAGAATTCTCCAAAATATAAAATAGTCATGTGTTCTCATGAGAACGGGGTGTTGAAGCACAAGATGCCCTTTGGATCATCTCAATTTAAGACCCAACTGATTACATTAAACGAGAAACATCAGTGCTTCAGAAAAAAACCTTGCATAATAATACAGTGCAAGAACAATGTTCAACAACAGAAAATTTTCAGCATTATTCATCAAGCATTAAAATTCAATTCACACCCAACATTGTTGAGCAGATTGAACTCTAAATCTGGAAACTTCCCTTTTAAGGCAACATCGACGTCATATGGATTTGCTACAAAATGGTTGTGTTTCTGAACAATATGTGTGACTGTGTCAACGGCATGTGATCGTTGCTCAGATGGCTTTGTCTAAAAATAAAGTAGAGCTGGCTAAAATATCCTCTGGGTATAAATACTCATAGTCACCTACATTTGGCCTGCTTAGGATAATTCAGCTTACGTGACAAATTCCCCTTCGTCACTGTGAGTGTGCAGAGAGCTGCGTAGACACTCTGTGCTGAAATCCTCAGCAAACACAAAAGTAGATCACACATATTTTTCCCTGTCCTCTTTATTCTCTGCACCTTTTTGGCACCAAACCCCTCTCTAATTTACATCACATTATTATTGATATTTGCATGCAAATAACCTGTAAAACAACTTGTCCGAAGCAATTCTTGATCTGCTTGAAGTTCTGGCATGCATAGATTTTTCCACTTTAATTGCTTAATTTTGAACAAATGATTAAGTTCCATGAATCTGCATATGACCCCCATTATATTTATATCCAACCAACCTGAGTTTAAAACACATTACAGATGAACTAACATTTGCAAAAGGTGGAGTTCTTGTTGGAAGCCAATTTAGAGCCATTAACACATTTGCACAATCCTTTTCTATCTTTGTCTAGGTGGGACTTGTTTACCAAGGCTTCCTGGATTTGCAGCTCTAATGTTCTCTAAATGACAACAAATTAATGTTAGGGCTCCTTAATTAATCCCATAACCATGTAAAGGTGTTGCAGGAAGGGTGTCGTACATCTCCAAGCTAGTCTAAAAAAACACCAGCAAGGAAAGAAAAACAGTCTGTCATTGACTCTTTTTTAGCATAGAAAAGTCCTGTAGGCTGTAAATAAAAACTAAAACAGACTGTCTATCACATAAAGAAGGAAGTGATATCAGTCGCTCCCCTCCCTTAGCGGTTCATCAAGTTTCTTTGGCGGTGTCCTCTCTGTCTTCTGTGGCTTGTAGAAACTTTAAAGAAATATTGTTCTTTGGTCTATGCGTCAACCACTTCAAACAGACCAGGTGATACACGCAGTCTGAGTTCAGTCCGCCCAGCTAAATGTATTAAACTCTCTCCCCCCTCACATCTGCCCTTTCACATCTCCTCCCACTCTGTCTCCCATATGCTACCGAATGGCCTCAGGCCTCTGAACACTGCTTACACAGCAAACACACCGCAGAAAACGGAGATACACAATACAGAAGAGACCCTGCCTGAAAATAGCTGGGTGTGAGACGGTGAGGGTAGCCAGACAGCTGTGGCACCAGAAATGAGAGAAAAAGAAAGAGAGTAGTGTAAAGAACAAAGCTCTTTAACAAACTGCATAACTGCTTCAGCAATCCACAAAGAAACAGAAAAAACAACCATTGCTTAGCATTTTGCTATATTTGTCATTGTTGTTTGAATTGTCTGACTTTATCAAATAAGAAAGCATTGTTTTTTTGTGTGTTTTTAAAATACTTATTATAACTCAGCTTAATGTGCATAGACAACTTTAAGTAAGACGTGCATTCACGTTATGTCACAATCCTGTCATTACATGGTCCTTATAAAATCCCGCTCTGGCATATTACGTGCTCAAATTAAAATTTCAACTTAACTTAACTTATGTCTAACTTGAGGTGCGTCCCAATTTGCATATGTATGCACTATTCAATGGCGTTTTGTATAAATAGTTTGAGTAGTGTGTTCACACTAAAAATTCCAATAAGAAAAAGTACACTTTAAATACCCAGATGTTGAGGGGGAGGGCGGTAGGGCCATCAGACTCTGATGTTGAAAGTAACCTTATAAAATTACACTACACGGTTGAGTAATTAGTGTATAAGTGCATAGTGTATAGTGTGTCATTTGGGACGTGACTTTACTTTTTGCCACTTCGGTAAAATCCTTGGTTCACTCCAAAGCTGCATCTGAAATTGCATACTTCCTTACTATATAGTATAGGCAAAAAACAGTGTGTGACAAAAGTAGTATGTCCAAATTCACACTATTCATAAAACTGTAGACTAAATTACCCGGATGGCCTACTTCTTCTGGTGTGCATTTACAATGGACACTATCCCATGAGGCCACGGGAGAGGATTTGTGAATGGCAGCAAAGCGACACAACTGATGCTGGTTGGTCACATGATAATGACAACATGGTGATTAAACACATTCCTACTAGAACATACTTTTTAGTGGAGTAATTACTTATTCAAAATAACTACCTACTCTTAGGATGCAGTCTGAATGTAGGTCAGTGTGTCCCAGAGACCACCAGAGTAGCCTTCTGTTTAAAACATCATGATCACCTTATCTAGGCCTATAGAACAGGTGAAAGCACAGCTGCTCTTTCTATTTATCCTAGTGTATGTGTTCATGTGTGTTCTGTAATCACTCTTCCCATTGAGTGTGTAAAGAGGGCACTGATTTTATAGCTCTTTACAAATAGACTAGTGTACATTTGTACAAACAGGACTGAAGTAAAACAGTTTTCAGCTCTGGACACTTAAATACCGTAAATATGACACGCGCTCCCTTTGCAGAGTTTTATGCATTTGTTTTGCACATCACACTTAGAATATAGAACTTAATCCATAAAATGATAGGATCCCCGAAAATGTTATAGAAGCGCCTGACAGAACCCTTTAAGCTTCAATATATATATATATATATATTATTATTTTTTTTTTTTTTGGATATGGACATAACAACAGCATTGGACAAATAAGATGCATTATTTTTTAGTGTTATAGCAAAACTGCTAATTTACAACACTTGTCCATAGGAGGCTACACATTTCACAAAACACAACACAGTACAATATACAAAACACAGTACAAAACAGTACACAGGACAATATTTAAGAAGGTAAACAATACGCATCATCACTATGTATTTCACACAGTATTACCATGTGTGCAGCTTTGACTTGACCTCAGCCATTGTTTCAGACCTTTGGCAAAGCTGAACATGTCTGTCTGCAGTTTTAATTCAGTGGGCAGAGAGTTCCATAGTCTCGATCCGTTAAAAGAGAAACTGGACTGAGCAAATGATTTTGTAAATCTCGGAAGAACACAGTCCCCACTGACTGAGGCTTTGGTGGAGGGTCTAAGTGAGCCCTGACGCCTAATAATGAGAGCAGAAAACGGCGGTGACACATGACTGTTCAAACATTTAAAAAACAATTTCAGAGTACTATAATGTATAAAAATATAGAACCTTTTCCTCTTGTGCAGTAACAAGCTTAGGAAAGACTTTAAGTAGAAGCACTGATTGCAGTGATATTTTTGGAGGAAGCATATAGTATTTGATGTCAAGATTAGCAAATAGTTTATCTGCTTTTTGATTTGGTGTAAGCTGTTAATCCCTTCACAGTTGTTTTCATTGAAAAGGATTAACTGCAATTTTAAAACCTCTGTTTCATTTGTTAACTTGTGTTGTGTTCGAGTACACCTGATATGCAAAACCCTCAGAAAGATGCAAGCTTTGTGTTGGGCCAACACCCTTGTTAATACATGGAGAAGGTGATGGGAGAGGGATAAAAGCCCTGTGTTAACAGTTTCTTAGTCCATCCTAACAGTCAATAGCAAATCTAGCTCATGAAAGCCAGGTATATTCCAGAACTAGTTCAAAGTAATGATATTTATATGACACAGTAGACATCATTAATAAGCAGCATGCTTTATTTGTTCGATCAGTGATGTTCAGCATTCTGACAGATCCGTGCTGCAATTTGAGAGGGCCTCCGGCCCCCAGCTCAAGGATCGGAAAGCATTCCTCTCATGCCTCCTAAATGAGCAACACTGACACTGGAACTGACCAGGCCAGGGGAATACCCTGTGGGCTTTACCAGTCTATCTGCTGCCACAACTGTTAATGTTGGCCGTATGGGTTATTAAATCTAATTTTCAAAAATCTACAACGAATCAACTTTTTTTTTCACCTCAGCTGTTTCTTTTAGAAAATGTGCCGTTCTGACTTCTACATATTAATATTAATTTATTTTCATTATTGCATGGTGTAACTTATAGTATTAATCAACACATCCATCATGTAAACTGAAATTGAATTGAACCGATTTTACGTACAGGCATCGCCATTTGTTTACATCAGGGGATTTACTGCTCTCTTGTTTTGTCCATAGGCTGAGAAACATATTCTGAGCAGCCTGTGCCACAACATGAACAGAGCTCCATTGTTCTTTATCTTGAACTTTCAATCTTGAGGATTGAGGCTTTTAGTGTGTGTGACATTGATTTGAACTAGTCCAGGACTCAACAATAAGGATAGCCCAAGGCCAGCTGATGGAACCATATATGCTACAATCCTTGTACTACTACTATACACATTCAAAAATTTGGGGTCAGTAAGATTGGAATATATTAAAATAGAAAAGAGCTATTTTAAATTGCGATAATATTTCATAGTATTTTACTGTATTTTTGATCAAATAAATGCAGCCTTGAGTTTTAGAGACTTCTTTCTAAAATAGTAAAAAAAATCAGTATGTTGCTATCAATGATAATAAAAAATGAAATTTTTATTTTTTTTGTGGTGGGGTCAGTGGAAAGTTGGAAACTCTCATTCTGCTTTCCCTCAAATGTTATGCTAGATATTTTAAGTTTTATAAGATCACTGTGTTCACTTTGTGCTCCTCCAGTCTTAATTTTCCGGTGTTACAACAACCCTGATCTGTGTCTAATGAGAGCAATAAAACATCGAAGGAGACCAAACACTGTTTCCCTGAGGGTCTAGATCTTTCACATTTAACGCACATCATCCATTTAATTACATATTAAGTTAAAAATCAATAATTCATGTTTTCGTTCACCAACAAAGGCTATGTCAGAAACACAATCAGTTGCTAAATCAACAGTCCATTGGGCTCCAAACACAGGACAAAGCCTTACACAAAGTCATTTCACATGGTTAGTCACTTGCTAACATAGATTTTTGTGAATCTTTTATCTAGAAAATTGGTTAAATCCCTTTAGTAAGAGAGTTTAGATAGTGTACTCTAATAGATAGTGGCAATTTTTTTGTAAAATGACAGTAGCATCATTATTATCAGTAATATCATTCTTACAATGTTTGCGTAAATGTCCGGTAAGAATACTAATTTATTGTGAGAAGATTTGTATATTGTTTATTAAATATATACCCTGTGGCATTATGTGATTTGATTCATTTCAGGGCATGTTTATTGTCTCCTGATTTTACTGGGTTCGATAGAAGGGAGAAAGCTTTTGTCTTTTCTTTGTGTTTTGTGGTTTGTTAACCTTTCTAAACTCATAATCCAGATGACAGATTAGTTGCTGTTGATGCAGTGGTTTGTGTGTTAATCTCCACATCTGGACGCTACTATCATATACCTGGATGGGGCAGGGGGGCAACATGAGAATGAGAGAGCGAATCAAAACAGGCAAGTCCTACTTATGTTATTTAATTTGTGGCAGCTTGTGATTGCCAGCTTTATGGATGGCTGTCACTATAGGAGGATAGCTCAGGATTATGACAGATTCTCCTTGGCAACAAATGAGGATGCTTCATGCAAATAATCCTCATTGAATCCTTGAGGACACTAATGGAGGCTCGGGGCAAAACATCCTGAGGTCTTTCTGTTTTGTGTTTGAGTGTAGAGGGTCATCACGGTATCTTTTTGTGAGATTAAAGTATAAATGCACTATATGTGTTGTGCACTTGCATCCCTGTGCATTTTATAACATTTGGACAGGTGAACAATTCTTTAATCCAGTGGTTCATTAGATTTTACATCAAATATAAAGTGTGTGTCCCAAACACTGAGTTTTTTTTAAAGTAAGCTAAAAATCCTAGACTGCTAAAAGACCATTAATTGTATATTTGTACAATTATAAACATGGCTTAAAAAGGTAAGTTACTTGGTTACCTTAATTTTGAATTCATTGAAATTAAACAATTGAGTTAATACAATGAAGGAGGTTGGTGTAATAAACAGAAACTCAACATATTATGTTATCTGAACCACATTATTTAATTTGATTTGACAAAAGTTAATAAGTTGTGGTTATCAATCATGAACATAATTTTGTTTACAGTGTAATATCTTCATAAAAATCTAAAAGGATTTCATTTTGGATTATAGCTAGAAATATCATTAGGTCAGTACAGTTTTTTCAACCGCTTGCTGTCGCGTATCCCCCACACCAGCTCTCTCACCTCTACCGCACTACACTTCCCAGCATCCCTCATGTTTCCCACCTGCATGCACATCATCAGCCATCACCTAATTACATCAGCACCTGCACCTCATCATCAGCACTCCCTATAAATAGACACTTCTCCTGAACTCCCTGGTTTTGTCGTTCCCTCAAAGAACACTTACTTGACTCCTTACCTGCACAATAGCTACCAGAATGAGTTGTCTTCAGTCCTCTGCCTCGATCTCCATTTCAGAACCTGCAACAGATAAGACCATTACTCCTCCAGATATCCATCCTGAACACTAAAGTGATCAGTTACGCATCTGCTTCCATCATTGCGAATGTGATCACATACTTCTGCAAAAAAACTGTTGATTACGTGTGAATCCTTTTGTTTCATGACACTTACACACAAAATCCTTTCTTGTCAGACATTTTCTAAAACCTGACACTCAAACACCAGAACCACACACCAAATCTACAATTTCATAAAATACTATTTTGCATACCACAATACTCTATGTAACACAAACAAATCTAACAGGAAGTATCTTGATTTCCTTTTTCAAACACAACCTATCAAAATGCCACAATTCATCAGTGCCCATCAGTATCACACTAACTCCTCACATGTGCAAACACTCATTGCTTAACACCAACAATCATGGCTTTAGAATAGGCCTGTAAATAGAAAAAGAAAAAAAAAGTTTGGTTTCAATCTTGGTTTTCAACATCTCTGCCAATTACTTTCAATCTTGTACAGAAATGTATATATGAGCTAGTGAAAGAAGAGCTTTAGGTTTTGAATAACTGTGTGGATACATCCAAAAATATAATACTATGGCAAAGGTGTTTGCAACGAAAGACAAATGTTTGCTTTTGAGATGTGTTTGTAATATTTTGAATGCAGTGCTTCATTTTGCAATAGATGTGAGGTATTTTGCATTTTGTGTGTGTAATTCTTGGAAATGTGTATAAAGTTTTGAAAAAAAAAAACAGGCAGAGTTTTGATAATGTAAGCAATTTAAATAAAAAATAAAATCAATAAGGGTTAATGGAAAGTGTCCACAATGGTAGGAAAACAAACGTGTGAGTATTTTTGGCTTCGAGGTGATAAGTGATATAGTGACATCAACAAAAGAGAACGCAAAAAACAAGTCATGTTATTGCAAACAAAAGTCAATAGCATGAATTATCCAAGCAAGGTAGTCACACAGCTAAAGGGTTCCCTTTACATGAGTGTGTATCTGTGTGTGGGCACGTCTCCGTCACTGTTGGCTCTTTTTGCGTACATGAGAACAAGGTTATCCGAAATGCCTCTCATCTCCACACATAACAAAAATTGCACCCCCTGAATGCGTCTACAGAAGAATTCTCAGTGGAGATGAAAAGGTCCACTCATTGCCCACTCTGCTTCATAAATACTGACTTTTTACGTCAAGAGAGCCTGCAGCACAAACAGCGAAGACGCTATTTGGGCTTCTCAATGCATGAGGCATGAGGCTGACACA
This sequence comes from Meda fulgida, assembly GCA_030578275.1. Lineage (NCBI taxonomy): Eukaryota > Metazoa > Chordata > Actinopteri > Cypriniformes > Leuciscidae > Meda > Meda fulgida. The sequence continues at coordinate 17,038,463 of CM060623.1, read as the reverse complement.
GAGGAATATTTGTTTCATGGCCCTGTAGCAGATTTTTCCTCTCTGATAAATGAGTGTTTGATTATGCTTCTTGCTCTCGCTCACACTGTACACATTGCAAAAAATCTTTTTCCCAATCAGATTTTGTCTTGTTTTCTAGTAAAAAATATCTGAACATTTGTATAACAAGATGGTGTAAGATTATGTATATACATGTGTTGACTTATTTTGAGTCTTATTTAAAGTTAGGGATGCACAATATATCGGCCACCATATCAATATCAGCCGATATATCTTGTATTTGAATGTAATTGTTATCTTCCCAATATAAAAATTTGGCTGATTAAAGCTGGTAAATATTGGATAATGGATGAGACACTTCAGATGCGCACAGTTCGAAATACGGTTAAATGCAACAGCAAGCCTGTCATATGGGCTACATAAAATTATAATGAGAACATTATAATTGTGTGCTTGGAACATGGCTTTTAATGTTGAGACTTTTGTTTTTGTAATCAGGCACTCCAAATGTATATAAAATTTGGAATTTGATTTATCGGCCAATATATCGGCCGATACATATACTGTATCAATATATTGGCTTTCAAATATAAAGAATTATCGGTACCGGCCAAAATGTTCATATCGGTGTGTTAAGTATAATAACTAAATTTTGTTACATATGCTTTAAAGAAGAGAAAAAGGCCAAAAGGCAGGGAAAATAAATTGATCCAAGATATATTATGCAACATTGCTTAACTTAAATTTACCTTATTTTAGAATCATATGCAGACTGCCTCAAGTGATATTTGCAGAAGAAACTTTTGCGTGCACGAGAAAATTTCCACCTGTGCATGATAAATTTCTATGTGAGCAAGATGAAACCTGCGCATGTGAATGACAAAATTTCCGAACTGGAAAACATTTTCCTCTCAAGTGATATTTGCAAAATAAAAATGTGAGACTGTGCCTTTAGAGTCTCTATTTGTTTAGATATATTTTACTGAATTAAAAGATATGAGTACTGATAAAGACATTTTTAATTCAAAGACTGAATGTCAGATCATTCATACGGTTCACTCTGTTCAACTTCCACTTATGTTTAACATGCTGAATTGCCTTCCTGAAATCTTTAAACATGTTCTCTGTTTTGAGTTGAATATTTTTGAACTCCATGTAACTGTGAGTGAGAATCTAAAAGTAGATGCAATATAATCTACCACCCTCGAAATGATGAAGCCACCGTGATGTTTTTCTGTTCAAAGTGCTGGCTGACAGAACATTAAATCATAATTTGAGAAGTAAATTGGACATTTACATTATGAAAACTCATTTTCCTTCCTAAAATAAAGACTGCGTTGTTCCTTGCTGTCATTTTTTTCCCCATCAACAGGTTCAGAAGAATAATGAGGTCCCATTACCAAGGTAATATATTTATTGAAATCTTGAAATAGTTTGGTTCCCAATCTTGCTAAAACTTCATTAACTCAACCATAACCAGAGCAAGGCCAAGGAGCTTTATGAGCAGATATAAATAAATAGCTTGATGCATGATTCAACCATGGTGCATCAATCTCTCAAAAATCATTGTTTGGTCTACAAATGGAGCTTTTAAAAAAAATCATAATTGATGGTGTGAGGTAATGCAGACTGTCAGAGGTATTGAGATATTTGTGTGGGAATAATTACTCTACTTGATAACTGAGATAGGCCTTGTTATTCATCGTGACTTAAGCACTCAGCTGTCAAATAAAGGAAAAAAAACAGACAAAAAATAAATATATTTCAAGTTCATTTTGTATAAGTAGTTCAAGTATATTTAAATGTATTTATGTAGTATGTATACTTCTGTCAATGTACTATACTCCATAGTGAGTTTACTATTTCAATACTACTTGGAAGTGAATTGGCCAACTTTTTAGTGTATAAAAGTATACTTTTTGAGCAGACTTTAAGTGTAACAGTAGTACACTTTGAGTACACACCTAGTTTACACTTTAAGTATACTACTATGTTGCTTTTTAGGTATTAATTTTAATACTTGAAATATACCTTAACGGTAATTCAAGTAGATTTTAAGTAAATTCCTATGACCATTACCAATGGACTATACACAAAATTTCACATACTTATGAGCATATCGGTTTTCTTTATAAATCAATATTTTCAAATAATGTACGTTTATAAGACAGTAGGCTATATGTGAAAAAAGTATATAATATGCTACTTAATGAAAAGAGTAAACACAACTACAAGCCTATAACTTAGTAACTACAAGTAGCCTATACTTACAATACTAAATTATACGTTTAAGTATATGATCAAAAGATTAAGTACAAGTATGGGCCAGATACTTAGACTTTTCTGTCAGTATAAGTCAAGTATACTTAAGTGTAATTCTAAATACATTTCTGAGAAGTACATAACAAAGTAGAACGAAAGCATACTTTCTTATTTTTAGTTTTAAAGAAGTATACCAATAGCACACTTGAATAAACACTTGAATAAAAGTATTGTGTGAAAGCCATGGATACTTCTGCAAGCCCATATGATGTAAAAAATAATATAAGTAATACGTCTAAAACTAGTAACAGGAGCTTATTTAAAAACATTATTGTACTCTAGTGTATACTGAAGTATATACTCATCCACCTGCGTAAAAGACTGAGCTGGTTATAGAGGATTTATTTTTAGGCATCATTAATTGTGTCTTCCTTTACCATCATTCTCCTTTAACATTCTCAGGTGTAAACAACATGTGCTAGATCATATTTCCGGCTCAGCGAAGCGGCAGAGAACCCCGTTCAGGAACTGCTGCCTGCACCACTTTTGTAACTGCTTATACAACATGACTTCAGACGGCCATCAGGTCAGGTGGGGAGAGCACAGAGGTCATGACATAAAGGACACTGAGGGGGTGAAAAGTAAACAGACTTTCAAAGCCCCAAAAAGAGAAATATAGGCGAATACAATGTACACTTCGACACTTTGTTTTAATACTTTTATTGTTGTTCAGTGGATATATTTTGTTATATAAAATGATATTGAGTTTTTAGATTTTTAGTTTCTTTAAAAGCCAATGACAAATGTCTCAGTTTACCTATATTCATTGTTTTTCATGTAAAACGAAATTAATACCTTTACACATGCAGCAAGGGCACATATAATTGATCAAAAGTGACAGTAAAGACATTCATAATGTTCCAAATGATTTCTATTTTAAATAAAATAGAAGGCTTTCTGAAGGATCATGTGACACTAAAGACTGGAGCAATGGTCTAAAAAATAAATAAAAAAAATCAGCTTTTTTTAATAGAAAATGGTTATTTTAATAATATTGTAATAACATTTCTGTCATTGTAATTTTTCCAAGTTTGACGATATGTTCCTGGACCAACACATTTTTGTTGATCCTAGAACAACATTCCTATCCAAAAATTTAATTCTAACCATATCCCTACTCCTAAACCTGACCCTACCGGTTAATCATCCCTAAAATCAGAGGGAAATAATAGGTGAATAACACTGATGCACCTAACCCTGGTTGTAAGCCTAATCTTGACACAACCTGTAAACTTGTCCCTCAAATCTGATTTGTTGATTGGAATGTTGTTCCAGGATCAACAAAGATGTTAATCATTTAGAATAAGCAATATACCAAATCGGCTAGATCTTGGTTTATGTATGTAGTCCAGTGTTTGGCTGTACAGTTACAGTAAAACAACTGTGCTTTATTCATTATCTCTGGTCTGCTCTACCACTTGTATTGTTTAGTGTGCATGAATAAACCACTGTATATAAATTCCTCCAAAACATCCCTATAAGATATTTAAGCATTTGATAAGATGTCTATCTTTAACTGCAACAAACTCTAGTCAAGTCTGACTCTTTTAAAAAAATAAGAGACTCTTTGTACTGTTTACTGTCATGTTTTTAACTTTGAGTCAATCTTTTTTTTTTTTTTTACATAAACCAGAACTTTTATGCTCAACAGTCACTGTTCTGTTCTGCGGCAACGGTGGTAGGCAGTTTAATTGTCTTTCGTAAATATCCAGAACAGGGGCCAAGTGTGGAGTCCAGCACGTTCATCATAAACTGTGATAAACCCACATGAAACTGGAGCACTTTTACAGCAGCTGTCGCGTGCAGCTGGTAACAGGAGAGCTGTCTCCAGACCCAAACATGTGGCACTACCTGTCCATTTTAAATTTTATGCACACAAGGCAGCTGCCAGGGCTCTTAAAGCCAAAGATACGGGCAAGGGCAGACTGTAAAAAACGGTTATCAGCCACACTAACAGTCCTCTGGGATGGTTAACATATGTCTAATCACATCAAGCTGGCAAAGGATGGACAGAGGCACTGACGCTTACAGTGGGTCAGTGGTCAAATAACATGCCACGGCATGTCTGCAGAGAGAGGACAGATTTTAATCATTAAGGGCCCTATTGTCACAGATCAGAACGATACAAACAGGTAAAATAAACAAGGAAATTTATTCAAAACACTCAAGAACATATAGGAAGGTGAATAGTTGATTTGAAGACAGATATGAATACTGATGATGTTGGTATTGGGCAGAAAAGACAGACGACGGGGACGACCACGACCTCTCGACGCTGGACGACTGGGATGAGCAATGTGAAAGTCTTGTAGAAGTGTTGGATCTAAGATGTCATCGCAGTGAACCCAACACCTTTCTTCTGGGCCAAAACCCTCCCAGTCTACAAGGTATTCCAAGTGGCCGCCCGCCACCGGGACTCGAGGATGTCTTGGACTCTGTAGATATTCTCTTCAGAAGGATCCACAGGAGGAGGAGGAGGAGGTATGTCACCAGCACCAGACCCTGGGGAGGAAGGAATCAGAGGGTTAGTGTATGGTTTCAGAATTGAAACGTGGAATGAAAGTAAGATGCGGTAGTGTGAGGGAAGTGTTAACCTGTAGGTGACCTCGTTGATCTGCCTCTGAATTGCGAATGGCCCGATGTATCTGGGACTCAGCTTGCAGCAGGGCTGTCGCAGAGGGATGTCCCTGGTGGAGAACCAGACCATTTGCCAGGTTGGTACACGGGGGTCGCTGATCTCAGATCTGAGTCCCAGACCCTCTCGCTCTCTTGAAACCAACAGTGGACTGCTGGAACGTCGGAAGGCTCTCCTGAAACAGGAGGTGGTTGGTAGCCGAGTATGCACTGAAAGGGTGTTAGACCCGTGGTGGACTGCTGTAGGGAGTTCTGTGCATACTCGGCCCAGGGTAGGTAGCGGCTCCAGCAGTCCTGATGGTCATGGCAATATTACTGCAGGTACCTCCCGATCTCCTGTATCTTTCTCTCAGCCTGGCCATTCGACTGTGGGTGATACCCCGACGTTAAACTTACGGAAACTCACAGGAGGTTGAAGAAAGACTTACAGACCCTTGAAATGAATTGTGGACCCTGGTCTGATACGATGTCTTCGGGTATGCCAAAATGTCTGAAATTTTGGTTGAAGAGAGTTTCTGCAGTCTCGAAGGCTGTGGGTAAAGCAGGCAGAGGGATCAATTTACAGGCTTTAGAGAAACGGTCTAGTACAAACAAAACACAGGTGTGGGAGTCAGGTGAAGGAAGATCCGCAATGAAGTCCACCCCGAGATGAGACCACGTCTAGTGGGTACTGGTAGAGGTACAAGTTTACCTTCCGGAAGTCGTCTGGGGACTTTAGCCATGGCACAGACTGAGCAGATCCTAACGTACCAGGAGGTATCCTGGGTCATATTGGGCTACTAGTAGCGTTGTTGCAAGAACGAGAGGGTTTTTTGGCTGCCTGGGTGTCCAGAGCCCGGAGATGTATGAACTGAGTCCAGGAGGGATAGACGTAGGCGAGATAGAACAAAGGTCCGTCCCTCAGGACCTCCCAGCGGAGCAGGTTTGGCTAGAGTGGCTTCGGCATTATGGTTATCCAAACTCCACTGGATTGGGCTGACAACCATGGCTGGAGGGAGGATAGGTTCTGGATTAGTGGAGGTGGATTCAGGTTGGCATAAACGAGAGAGGGAATCAGCTTTTACGTTCTTTTCTCCAGGTCGATATGTTACTTTGAAGTTGAACCGGGTGAAGAAGAGTGACCAGCGGGCCTGACGGGTGTTGAGTCGTTTTGCATCTAGAAGATAGTCTAAGTTCCGGTGATCTGTGATGATTTCGAAGTGGAATTTCGCTCCCTCCAGCCAGTGTCTCCATTCTTCCAAAGCCAGCTTGATGGCCAGTAGTTCCCTGTTGCCGACGTCGTAATTCTGCTCCGCCGGGGACAGTTTTTAGGAGAAGAAGGCACATGGATGGAGTCTGGGAGGCTTCCCCTGCCGCTGGAAAAGGACCGCTTCTACCCCTTTGGTTGAGGCGTCCACCTCGACGAGGAATGGAAGATCTGGGTTTGGATGAATGAGGGTAGGAGCGGAACTGAAGGAGGCTTTGAGCTTCTCGAAGGCATTGGTGGCTTCGGTGGTCAAGGACAGAGACTTGGCCCCTTATCTCAACAAAGAAGTGATTGGTGCGCTGATCTTACTGAAACCTTGAATGAATCTAATTAAAAGGTAAAAGTTGGCGAACCCTAAGAAACGCTGAAGCTCTTTGGAGGATGGTAATGGCCAGTTGGAAACGGCCTCCACCTTCCTCTGGTCCATGGTAATTCCATGTTGGTTAATCACATAACCCAGGAACTGGACTGTCTCTTGGTGGAACTCACATTTTTCCAGTTTGAGGAATAACTGATGATCACGTAGTCATTGAAGTACTTGTTTCACATGGTGGATGTGTTCTGATAGACAGGTTGAATATATGAGTCATAATGAGAAAATAATCTCTGAAGATCTCGTTCATGAACCCTTGGAAGACGGCGGGAGCAATGGAGTCCAAAGGGCATAACCCTATATTCATAGTGGCCAGCAGGGGTGATGAACGCCGTCTTCCACTCATCACCTTTTCGGATACGTACCAAGTTGTAAGCACTGCGGACGTCCAACTTGGAGAATATCCGAGCACCACGTAGTTGTTGCAGGGCGGCTGGGACCAGAGGAAGGGTATTTGACAGTGGAGTTGTTGAGGGTTCTATAATCGATACAGGGGCGCAAGCCTCCGTCCTTCTTACTGACGAAAAAGAAGCTGGAAGTGGCAGGGGATGTAGATGGTTGAATGTATTCTTGATGAAAAGCCTCCTCTATGTACTCTTCCATGGCTTTCTGTTCCGGGATGGACAGCAGGTAGATCTTTCCGCGTGGTGGAGTAGCCCCAGGCAGCAGGGCGATCTCACAGTCCCATGGCCGGTGTGGTGGAAGTTTTGTCGCCAGTTGCTTACTGAAAACATCCTGGAACGCCCGGTAGATGGTGGGTATCTCATGATGTATGCTGGTGGCTGGACTCTCGACCGAAGTTGAGCAAATGATGACTTCGGAAATGGAGGTAGACGATGGAGAATAAATTTTTTTGACTGGATACAAACAATGAGAAAAGCAGTCTCTTCCCCACTGACAGATTTCCCCAGAGGACCAGCAAATGTGCGACGAGTGGAGCTTTAACCTTGTGCACGAGCAGATCCGTTTGGGCACTGGAGACGTGTTCAGTCTTTCCGCTTGCAAATTCTGCCATGTAAATAGCAATCCGCCACGGCGCGAGCACAACTGGCTTTTAAAGGGAATGGGAGATGACACTCTGCTTGTTTTATTTCATGTTATGCCTAAAACACACCCATTACTCATTAAGAGAATAGGGACAACCCTTTTAGACCATGCGCAGCACACATCGACCATTGTTCCCGTTGTTAAACTCGTAAAAGTGGATTCGGACACGCATAAGTGCACTTGCACCCTGCGCTTTAGACCATGCACTTAGATCATTAAAATTGGGTCCTAAATAATATACCAGTCCAAAGTTTAGACACACCTGACTGAATTTGTTTTTCATGAAATTAAAGATTTTAATCTGAAGGCGTATGCTTAAATGATTGATATTCGCTGTATTTACACTGCAAAAAATTATTGTTGGTTTAACTAAATGCGATAGCTGTTAATAATACTGAAGGAGCTTATACAGTATATGTATACAGTGATGGGCGTTGTATTCCTATAGGTAGACGTGGATCAGCTGAAAGTCAGCTAATGCAAGTTAACTAACGTGACCTGCCAGAACTAATAATTTTAACAACATTTTACCATAAAAATACACAATTCCTGAAAAAAAGAATGCAAATTCTAAAATAATTCTTTTTTTTTTTTCTATTTGTACTCAAATATAGTATTAAATCAATTATTTATTTTACAGAGAATACTAATATTTAGTACTAGGCTATATAGTTAAGTAACAGCAAACCAATTAACGGTGACCAATTTTGTATATCCTTTTTATTTAGTACACACAAAATATATAATATCATATAATAGTCTTTTGTGTATGTTTGTGATCTTCATATGAGTCAAGACTGTCTTAATAATCTGCAAACTAAGTCATATTCTACAGCCACTGATTTCAAAAAGAGGCTTGTTGCATTTGAAACTGACACTAATACACGCTATTGAAACGTCCCTCTTACAGCCACAAGAGCTTTTAAACAAAGCTTTACCATTGGCAATAATTACATTGGATCTGTGATTCAAGCACCTCAATCATCTCATCACAAAGAAAAGTTCTTCAAAAGTGAGATCAAAGAGATTTCGGTGGATCTTAAGTTGTCTTTTCTTCTCCAAAGACTTCAAAGAAAGATTGATGTCTTACAACGGTTTTAGCAGAAAATAAAGGACTGATAGACATTCAACGCTGTGGACAAACACTAGAAAGACAAGACTAATAGTAGACTCATTCATGCTTAGTTTCTGCTCTTTTTATGTTTCAATCCACCATCTTCCTTTCTTTCCTCTTCTCTTTTCTCTCCCTCTCTTTATATCGCTCACTCTCTCTTTGTGTAATGCCATGACAGCATGGTGAGTCAGCTCCCGTTCAGAGCGCTGGACTTTCCTAGCACCGCTGTGATACCCGAGCGCTGTGCAGAAACAGGCAGCACTTCCCGTCAAGCGCCGATCACTCATTAACCCTCACCTGCACCTTACTGTTCACACACAGGGGCAACTTTTCTCTGTCCCTTCCTCGCTGTGCCTCACACCTCTCTCTGAATTCACCTCGTGCCATGCCGAGCAGTCCAAACACTGAGCGGAGAGGTGCGTGTGTTATCAGCCCACTGAGAGATTATGCCACACCGGGGTCTCACTGTCTTTCACGTGCACTTGTGAGCTGGTAGATGTGGAAAGAAGGTCGACCTGCACTTTTAGAGCTAAATATTCAGGTATGACACAATCCGAGGGTTTATGCTGGCAGAAGAGATAAGTGTCTCTGGATGGACTGATAACTGTATGAGAAAAGTAGATATTGTTTGAAAAATTATTCACTGGTTGCTGCCAAGGAACAAGGATGAAAGACAAATAAACAGAACAGGTTACATGGGCTCACTGGTCATTGAGTCCTTTAATGTTTGGATTGCCAAAACTGTCCCTCTTAAAGGGACATTTCACCCTACAATGAAATTGTCATCATTTACTAACCTATCTTTTTTGTTAACCCGTAGGATTTTTATCTTACGTGGACCACAAATGCATATAGATATCAATTCTTTCAGACTGTCAAGCTATAACAAAAAACTTAGTCTTTATGTAGTCTATTTGACTCATGTGCCATACCCTCTGATGCTGTACAGTATGAGTTAATTAATAGAAAATCCTTTCTCCTGCCATTTTTTCCTTTAATTTTTTTTTCTTCAGATATTCCAATATCTTCTTAAAATGCTAGTACCATTAATATCAGATGTAATATTTACATTAATGAAAGGCTTATAAAGTTAAAGGGTTGGTTGCTAAAATGTAAAAATTAAAATAAAAAAATATATAAAAGTGCATAAATGTCTGTGTGTGTGTGTGTGTGTGTGTGTGTGTGTGTGTGTGTGTGTGTGTGTGTGTGTGTGTGTGTGTGTGTGTGTGTGTGTGTGTGTGTGTGTGTGTGTGTGTGTGTGTGTGTGTGTGTGTGTGTGTGTGTGTGTGTGTGAGTGTGTGTGTGTATGTATATAAAGTGCTGTCAGATTTAGGAAAATCAGAAAAGAAAAAAATATATATATAATTAATTAAATAAATAAATAAAATTAGGATATTTAAGTTTACTATTATCTCTGTCACACTTTTGTATTTATATTTTAGAATTTTTAAACAAATCTTCAATAATTACAATATATATATATCGCCATATATATCGCCATCTCAAACACAAATTGGGTGGGACAGAACATTTTTAACGCAGCCACTGCATGTTCTTCAGTGTATATGCACACACAGCACCATTGTGTTTTCACTGCGCTATATGAAAGTGATAGCCTTCCAGACCATCAGATACGACGACAGGCAGGTAGATACTCGTTCTGATCTCAATCACACAGAGCGCTGTTTGCTGTTATGAGTACAAACAGCAGATAATCAACAGTCAGTTCAACAAATTGTCTTTGTTTGGGATGTCAGAAGTGTGCCCTTTGTCTCCAGCTTAATGCTTCTTGGAGCACTGATAAAAATCTGCAGCATGTGTCACAGGTAAACAGCAGGTTTACAGCAGGTAAACAGCTGCGCATGGAGGTCAATGAAACACCTTGGTGTTTTTGTGACAGGTCACAGTCCATCTGTACATATCTCCGTCTCCGATAGCTGCTAGAGGACAAACTGTCCTGATGTAGAATGAGCAGTACTGTTGCAAGTGCACATGTATGCTTGATTGAACAGACCATACAGTACAATAACACTATCTTCTGCTTTAATGCTGGTGACCTGCAGGCTTTTTAACTAGTTTAACCAGCAAGACCTTCTTGCTCCACCAGTTTTAGCAAATAGACTACCAGTTGACCTTTTTGTTGGTAAAAAGCACAGCTATGCTGGTCCACCAGCATGGAAAGTCATGCTGGTCTAAGTCGGTGAGTGAGTCTTTCAGGTGAGTCACCTTGTCTCCAGCGTAAAGTTATTGCAATAATATTAATGATAATATTAATAACCTTAATTCAATATTATTATTATAATTATTTACTATTACATACATTTATTGCAATAAAATCTTCATCATACATTGTTATTATTTAATAATATTAATGTATAATAATAATATAATAATATAATACATTATTACTATTATTATTTTAATAAACTTATTCCAATAAAATAATAATAAATATTATCTTATAAAACTCTTTTGTGTGCATTTAACTAATTGTTTTGCTTTTATTCTTGCATTATTTTAATTTAAGTTACTTTTGTAAGAAGCATCTAATATCGTAAATAATTGTTTCTGGCTAAATTGCAAATTGATTAAATGAACAATCCTGATTAAGGAACATAGCAGTAAGTGAGTGGTCCTTTAGTATTTCTATCTGTATCCCATCCCATCTTGATCTTAGGGTCACCTGAGGACCTTTAGCCACATTCAGCTCTATATAAAGAGAGACACACAAGATGATGTAATCATTTACACTCACTGATGAGCAGAAACTAGACCTGCTTATCTCTGATTTGATAGCAGAAAATTCCCAGTGATAGTATTCACCAAACAGCCCCTGTTTGTCACTGCTGCAACCTGCAAATTTTTTTCTGAAGATCTCAGCGTTTTATGACACCGTTCAGAGGTGTTTCCACAGGTGTAGCGAATACATGACTGTTTCTGGCGAAACTTGGCAGTGAAGTCCCTCTCACAGCAAGTCACCGCAGTGTGCTTGAGGTCTGTACAGCCCCGTGCAGGTGCTGGGCGTAAAACTAAACAGGTTTTCTCTGAAGAGCAAGGAAGGAAATTACCACTTATGTTACTTGAAGGAGCTTCAAACTCTGGATTAACTGTAACATCAAAGCTTGAATATTTCCTATAAACTTCACTTCTCTAATTCGTGCTTTGATATACATGAGGAACTTGAGAGAGTTCCCTTTATTAATTGAAATGACCTTATGTCAACATGAAGACTGGACCTATTCGCTTATCAGGTTTGAGTCACAGGGTTCATAGGGTTTATGGTCCTACTGAGATACATTTAAAAACTATATGTGAATAGTGTGTCACCGAGTCATTATTTAGTGATAATGATCTGACTGTGCACTAATTATGCACTAATGGCTTCTTGCCAAATATATAAATTAACAGACAAAAAATGTTGACTTGATTGGATAAAATAAATTGCCTGGCACAATTCGATTTTTTTTTTTTTAGAAATTACATTGTTCTATTATTTCCCTGGTGAAAAAAAAAATATGCTAAGTATACTTGCAGCCAGACTAATTCACTTCAAGTGTGTTAATGATATAGTTAACCTGAAGTGTGCTATTTTGGAACAAGTAATTTTGTACGTTTATTTTAGTTGTAAATAAATTGTAGTAAACCATAACTTTAAGTGTATTTAGTGTACTTTTGAGTGTTAAATTGGAACAACTTCAAGTATACTTAGTATACTTTAAGTATATGCCTGTTTAGGCACACTAGTTATGAGACCAGTGTTGGAACTAACACATCACAAGTAACGTGAGTTACGTAATCAGATTACTTTTTTCAAGTAGTAAAGTACTGCATAACTTTTAAATTTACAACAAAATATCTTAGCAAGTTTTTTCAAATAAGTAATGCAAGTTACTTTGTTTTCCTGACATTTCTCCTGTCCACATATTTAGAGAAATCGGTAGTAAGGTGTAATCATGCACAAAATCACAATCAGTATTCCTCAAAATTAATAAAACCAGTGAAATGCAAACTAAGAATAACAATTTTCCCCTAGACTGGTAAAGACAATTATTTGAATAATTATATTATTTAAAAAAAAACATAATTTAAAAACAATTATTATTCATTATTTCCATTATTACAAAATGTCAATTATTAGTGGCCATAATATATTTGTATTAAATTTTATTTATGACGATTTGGCAATAGAATGCCACTATTGACCGATCAAAATCAAGTATGCCAGAGAGCTGCATAATAAAGCTGTCTACTAGTAGCATCATCCCTTTGCCTCATCATAGCCTCATCACAGCCTCAAAATTGTACTGTAATGCTGAAGAAATTAAAACCGTAAAGTCATTAAACATTAAATTCAAACATTAAAATGCACCTCTCCCCCTTCTTGTCCTGACTGAATATAAGAAAGCTTTTCAGGAGTCCACAATCAACTGTCATTATAATTACTGGAGCGTTTAACTGTGGCAGTGACTCATTAATTGTAAATGTGGCAGACTGACAGATTGTGTCACTGTGGGTTAGGCAGTGATCTCATCATGACTAGACTTACACCAGCATTATGCGCTCAGAGCAAAGGGACATGGTACCGATTCGGAGCAAAGAAAAGGTCTGGAAATTAAGATACAGTTATTGCCATAAGAAACCATTAACAAAATAACTAATAAAATTGCACAAAACCAGCACAATCAAAATGGCCCAATGCATAGATTTGTGTCAGACACTATGCTGAATAATTGTTAATCACACTTGGCCATGCTTGGCCTTCAGCTCATAAAGGCACCCAGTGAAAACGGACACACTTTGTAACAAAAGAGAGTATAATAGGCAACATTTTGCAAGACTGATGAGTGTTCGTTTTCATCCAAATGAATCTTTTGTTGAGATGACGGCTGACCCAGAAGCTCACACAACGGCCCCATCATTCTGGGTCATGCAAAACCATCTGCCCCAGCACACGCCCCCACAGAGGGTGTGATTGTAATTTAATCACTGCGCAGTCTGACAATGTAAACTCCTCTAATTACTACACAAAGCAGAACGCGACTGAGCGCACAGAGTCAAGCATTGCATGTGGCCGTTATTGCAAATTTAGTTTTAATAGTCAGATCGATTTAAGCCAAGTAGATTGTCATTTGACTGTACAGTTTACTAACCCCAATTTATTAACCCCAACAAACTATGCAGGGTTTCGTACATAATGCCACTAACTTTATATTTATATTTATTCATTTAGCAGGAGTAAATGGCTCTTTGATAATGACATTTATTCCATGACTCTCCGGCAATATTAATACTATATATATATATATATATATATATATATATATATATATATATATATATATGTGAATTAGGACTGATTTGTGTTTGTCCTGTTATGGTAAATCAGCACACAACTATAAGTCACATCAATATGTCAGATGTAGACCCCTCAACTGAGCCTCTTTTGTGTTGTGTCAATGGAGATGGATGTCACATGACTGTTTTTTCCCTCCTCTCTTTGAGGGGTGAAAGTGTCTCATTCTGTGCTCCAACTCATTCTATTCATTTGCAAAACAGCTATTTGGGCTAAAGCGTGCCCTTTCTTCCCGGTGCAGACCCACGCACACTTCTCTCCCCCTCCCAAACCACTGTATCCACTCCTGTTCCTCCAGCCAGCCATGTGTTAGTGAAAGAAAGCAGAGTCAGATTTCGAGCAGGAGCAGCAGCTGCCACTGTGCCACACACCAGAGCTTTCAGCACACGTACAGCATCAGCCCATCTCTCTCTCAATGTCCCTGACTGCTGCTGATTTTGCTCCTTTTGTCCTTCCCGTTATGTGTCTCTGGCTGGAGCATTGCTCTGGATGAGCCTGACTGTCTTTGTTGTTCTGGTGCGCTCAAAAAAATAAAATAAAAATAATAATAATTATTAGGCCTAACTTTAACACTTATGTATTTTAATTGCATATACAATTTATATCCATTTGAATTATGCAGTTCTAACATAAACACACTAATCAACTTAATGTGGTGCTGCATATTTGTCAAGTCATACATAAATGAAAAGGGTCAGATTTCAGCATTCAACAAAAATCTTACAAATGTTACAATTTTGGCCATTACCAATAACCGACAATTCTTTAAATTTTAAAGCCGATAATCGAAATATTGGCCGATAAATGTAAATCCAAATTTTGTAATACATTTTGAAAGCAAAAACAGTACGTTCTGAATTCAGTACATTCTGAATTCAAAAACAAGTCTCGCCATTAAAACCCATTTCCCAAGAACACGATTATAATGTTCTCATTATAATTTTATGAAGCCTACATGACATACTTGTGCTGTGCATGTTCTGTCAAACTGTATGGGGCAAAGTGTGCATCTGAAGTGTCTCTGAAGGAAATAATTCATTATTTATTGGCTTTAATATGTCGGCCACATTTTTTTATCAGGCCGATAACAATAACATTAAAAATGATCATATAATCAATAATCAAAGATCATATATAAAAGAGATACCGATATGGTCGATATATCGTGCTTCTCTTTTGCATCACTATTTGATTTCAATTAAATACTAATATTTTCAAAATGCCTTTATTCAAATTGCTTAGATCCATCATGAATCTCTTTGTGAAAACAATTGCATTTATTTAGTTAAAAAAGTATGAACTTGCAACAGGCAATATTTAACTGGTTAAATGTATGAGATTGAAATTAATTGGATTTATTGATGATAGATAGGCTACATAAACCTGTGACAGGTGGAGCCGAAGAAGACTGGAATCTTGTCCATTTCATTTATGTATGACTGGCAAATGTGCACAACATTTTATCAGTTTATTAGTTTGTATATGTCAAAACTGTGCAAGAATGGATATTTTATATGCAATTTAAATAAATGCTACATTTAGGCCTAACAAGGCAGGAAGAGAAAGATTGTGTGTGTGTGTGTGGGTGTGGGGGGGGTCTATACATCGTCTCTGGAGCCACGTGCTAACATCTCTGTAATCTTTCCGAGCCAAAGCCACCGAGGCCTGAGGCGAGGGCAGCTGTCGAGGAAAATGAGAAAGGAGGAGGGAATAAGAGAAAGAGAGAGAGAGACAGAGAGAGAGAGAGCACAGCTGTCAGTTTCATCAATCTGCCACTCATTTGAAACAATAGAGCTGGAGGTTCAAGACGCTCCTCACTGGACCCAAATTCTCTTTAATGTCCACTTTTCAGCAACAGTTTGCTACACACAATGGAGCGATACATGACACCTTCAAATGCATCCATTAAGCAGACCACTGATAGACACTGCTACTGGGTTAAAGAGTGCAGTGGGGTGTGTGGTTGGGAAATTGGACCACTTTATCCATGTAATGATGCTATTGTATGACACTAGATTGTCCCTGCACAAGATCAACTTGCTTTAGCAATCACTATTCACTACAATGATGGGCAATGTGGCTATTGTATATTACATGACAACTATGTGCAAGTGTTTTCATAAAACACTGAGATAGTACCTCCAGCTGGCTATTATTACAGCAAGAAAGAAAGAAAGAAAGAAAGAAAGAAAGAAAGAAAGAAAGAAAGAAAGAAAGAAAGAAAGAAAGAAAGAAAGAAAGAAAGAAAGAAAGAAAGAAAGAAAGACTGGACATGTCTCGGCTGTCAAGCGAGATAAAAGTCTTTAAAGATGTCTGACTGGATGGACTTTATCTGCAAGGTGAAACAAGCATTGACACTAAGCATTGTCTACATGGGAAAAAAGTCTGAATGAGTCTTATTTTCAAGTTTAAATAATTAATAGATGAAACAAGATGAATGTTTTCGAGAAGCAACACTGCAATATATTAACAGTCCAATGGACCTTGTTGTCTGACAATGTATCTTCAGTACAAGTGTATTTTGTATTACTGCATTGGCAGAATGACTTAAAATAAGCACAAAAAAATACTCCTAGTGCAGTAAGACAAAATAGACTTATATTCAAGATACAATGTTTGAAAAGTCAGTATCTTAATATTAATGTCTTAACATCTCATGCATTGCTGCTCTCAAGTGCATTCATCAGTTTTTAGAACAATTTAGAAACAATTCAATTAAAGACTCATTAAAAGTTTTTTTTTCTTGCAGTGTAAATCAATGTAAAATCAGTCATTGTGCATGTCTTGATGTCATTCATCCGCCTAACAGCCAAAACACATCAAATTCAGCATAGCTTTCAAGTGTGTGTGTGTATGTGTGTGTTTAGCGTGAAAACAGGTGAAATGTAAGTGGGTAGCGATATAGAGATATGTTCTGCTTTGGATGTGCCTCCTGTGGAACAAAAAGCTGTTTTTTTTTAAGAGCCCTTGTTCAGTGGAGACTGTCTGTGAGGGTCTGAATGGGGATTCTCTCCCTCGGGCTCCAGACTAACGTTAGTGGAACCGCACTCCCATCTGCTTCTCCCGGGGACCCCCAAATGTCATGAAGGGAGGGAGGGAAGGGATGAAGGTGAATGAGTGCAAAGGGAGGAGGGTCCTTTAAGCCTGAGATGAATAGAGTTGTGCAGAACAGAATATATGGGTGCATTATGGCTGCATATAAAATCCAATATATATTATTTTGTATAATTTTATATATATATATATATATAAAAACATAAAATAATAATGGGTGCACATCACTGAATACTGTATGGACCTGCTATAGTTAAGCAAAATGTCATCATACAAGAATATGTTGTGGGAAGGCAGTTAAAAAAATCCTGAGGTTTCAAATATTGTGAATAATGAAGAGATAGTTACAAAACTGGCTCTTGTTTTTGTTCAGTTCCAGCGGATAGAGCCTCTGCACAAAATGAGACTGTGGTCTACAGATTCCTGTCAGCCCACCCCTCCATCATAGATGCACTAGAGGCTCTTTAATTTGGAAGACATTAAAGCCCACAGCAGACCCTCAGGCACAGGCAAAACCTTTGTGCTCCTTCCATAAGGTTTGGAGGAAGGACCAGGGGAAGCCTGACCCACCCATCACTGCTTGAAGAGCATATCCCCCACCACAAGCTGTGTGTGTGCTGCTGATGAAACCGTTTCAGTTCTTCCCGGCAACCATGGCTATCTTATTGCCACAGTGCAGCTAGTTCACCTTTCCACTTCCTCTTAAACATTTTTTTTCTTTTTTTTTTGCATTCTGTCTGCATTCATTCTCTTTTGTCTCTATCTGTTGCATTAAGTTGCACGGTGTTGCACACATTTTACCAGCTGCATCCTGTGAGTCTGAAAGCCTGGTGCTTTTAGCCATCTCGTCGTTGTTTACACAAGCAGCGTGTGCAGCCACATATCCCGTTCACACACACATGGCAGCACCTGCGCCTGCACAACATCATGCACTGCAGAGCAGCTGTAGGGTGTTCACAACACGGTTTTGTAATCTTAACAGATACTGAAGGAATATTATATCTTTTTTGCAGCTTCTTTGTTGTTGTTGTTGTTGTTGTTGTTGTTGTTTTTATGACAGCCTGTAGTTTATTCAGTGTCAAGCACATTATCTAAGTGTAAGTGTAAGTGTAAGGAAAGTTCTAAAATGATTTCCCACTTGTGGACTCTAGACTGTGAGTCACATGGCACTTTTCTTGTAAGGCTTTCATAATGCCAGTTTGTAAACATGCAGTAAAGCTGAAGCTAATATAGCAGATGCCGAAAAAAAAAACTGTTCCAATTCGAAATTTATAATTAGCAAAACTATATAATTACTTGTATACAATATACTAATATATTCTATTAATTATATATTAATGTTATATTTATAAATTAATTCATATATATTTATAAATCAATAAATTATATTGATTATAGGCTACATTAAATAAGTAAACATGTATTCTATATAGACTAAATATAATAATGTTTTATATACTATTTTACAAGAAAAATTCAAATACTATGCTAATAAAAGTTAAACTGTTTATATATGTACACACACACGCACGCACGCACGCACGCACACACACACACACACACACACACACACACACACACACACACATATATATATAAAAACTACATTGGCTAAACAAGAAGTAAAGATTACCCTTCCTTTTTGGCTTATTGACTAGTAAACTGTACTGTTCACTGTATAATTTCCTCTACTTATCTCTGAATTATTTTTTAGAACACAGATAAATATGTTTACTACAGTACTGCATGATCTGTTCTCTGACTCGGAGGGGTACAAAAAAGTTGCAACAGTTCTACAGTCAGTTTCTGATTGGCTAACAGCTTAGCCTGTCTCCAAAGCAACAGTAAATCTCAGGACAAAGACATCCCGTTCAAGCATCTTCAGTGTGCATCATCTCAGAGAAAACAAGTCTATATATTAAACGCCCTTGAACTTTGGTAGACAGAGAAACTATGTTGAACCCTGACAGGACTGTTGTCATTTGTACATTTTTGTGCCCTAAAGACACAATCAGTTACGCATTAATCTAAGTTAAATATTTTTAAAGTGAGAATTTTAGAGACACCTTTGAAGACTGAGAATGAGAAAGATATCCAAAATCAATATTGCAATTTGACCTGTAGCACACGACCCTGTTTATCCAGGATATCAAAGGCGATTCATCTGATGTGGGATGTAGACCAGATCACTGGGATGCAAAAGGTAGATGATAAACACAAATGACATCATCACAAGGGGTTGTAAACTCCACTCACCCTTTTTGAGCCAAATAAAAACAAGCGTAATAAAAACACCTCTTTGATCAAAACAATAATAACTCTGTTCAAAACTCCTTCTCTTTGACACAGTTGAGCAATCCTCCAACAGCCAATCAGAGCTCTGTTACCACCAGCAACAACCCCTACGCCAGCAAGGCAATAGATCCAGGCTTCTGATTGGTCAAAACTCCACAAGCACTGCGATGGCAGCCCCTCCCTCTACTCGTTCACATCCACACAGATTAAGCAACATCATCAAAACAAGGCAAGCTTAGTTTTGTTTTCCTAGCATGGCTCCGCACAACAACAGTGGGCTGTGTTTTGCTATTTGGTGGAAAGAGATTCTTGTGCAAAGGGAAGAGGAGAGTAATAGGGAGAATCCTTGTTGCCAGGGTTACAGCGTTCTTTGAGGAGGCAGGAATGATGAGATCGGGTGAAATATAACATGTACTACTGAAGGCAGGGTGTTGCATCAGATACATTATGATTCAATCATACTGGAAAAAGCATCTGGCTGCAAGTCCATATTAAAGTTGTGTAAATCGCGTGAATATTTCATCCTATGCACTTGATGGTGCAATATTTATTTATTTAGCCTATTTATTATATATTTATTAAAAAAACATTATTAGTAGTATATTTATATAAATAGTATTATTTAAATGCATTTTTATTTTATTTATTTTTTTATTGTTTTTATTTTTCTATAATACTAGTTGGACCAGTTGGGTACAGCTAATCAAAATGCCTATGGTGAAATGCTCATTTAAAAAAAGTTATTTAATAAATCTTAATAAATTGTTAATCATTTGTAGCCTATGAGTTGAGTGCTTAGCATTATTTTTTGTGTTATCTTTAAACCTGTACAGGATATTTTGGCAAATATTAGGCTACTTTTTAAATTAAAAGGCTTTTTTTTAGGGTATTATTATTATTTTTATATTCCTTTTTTATGTTTTTGGACAAACTGGGAATTGCTCATCAAAATGGCCATGGCAAAAAAGAGGCAAAAAAGGTTATATTAAAATGCTAATAATTTGTGTAAGTTGTGAGCATATGGCCTTGCAAGTTGTTTTACATTACCTGTGTAAATGACATCATATAATATCTCTATAATGTTATACACTATTAAATATGACCCTAGTCAAAGGATGTTCGTGAGAGAGAGAGATGTTTCAAGGGACATGCTTTGAGTGTCTCACTGTTTACTACTGCTTGTTTGGACATGTCAAGGGCATCAGTTGGTGACCCTGACCTTTCAGATCCATCTGTCAGGAAAACAAAACTTTTTCCATCCCACACTGAGCAGCTTCAAAATGTCATTTTCCCTTTTTATTTTCTCTGCAACCTGTGTTTAGCTCTTGTTTGCTCTGTACACCTGCCTGTGTGCGAAAGGTACAGAATAAAATCAAGGGATTCTAACTCAACTGTAAGTCGTCTGTTCGTTTTGATCTATTGATCACGTCATTTGGTTGATCACTGTAGCCAAGCTGTTAAAATGTTTCTCTGTGTTTGTCTTTCTATTGTCTCTTTGTTATGTAGCAGATGTCTTTGATGACAAGCAGGTGCATTTATGGAGCTTAGACCATCATAAAGATCTCTGGAATCAGTGAGGCTTCTAGACTCTTTGATACCCCTGTGTAATCCTGTTAAACTCTAGGGCTTCTTGCACTGACACAGTCCTATCATATCCTTTTGGATTAGGGAACTATCTCTAGTGAATTGAGAGGCCTTTAATCTGTTTCGCTGAATCAAGCATACTAGAAATCATTTAGTGATACTGTAATATTGATAACTTTAAACATTCCCCTTAACAGACAGACTGGGCATGTGCTGACATTTGTCTAAGTACAGTGGAACAATCAAAGACAATAAATACAGTGCTTCAGTCATGCTGGATGGATATACAGGTCCTTCTCAAAAAATTAGCATATTGTGATAAAGTTCATTATTTTCATAATGTAATGATAAAAATTAAACTTTCATATGTTTTAGATTCATTGCACACCAACTGAAATATTTCAGGTGTTTTCTTGTTTTAATACTGATGATTTTGGCATACAGCTCATGAAAACCCAAAATTCCTATCTCAAAAAATTAGCATATCATGAAAAGGTTCTCTAAACGAGCTATTAACCTAATCATCTGAATCAACTAATTAACTCTAAACACCTGCAAAAGATTCCTGAGGCTTTTAAAAACTCCCAGCCTGTTTCATTACTCAAAACCGCAATCATGGGTAAGACTGCCGACCTGACTGCTGTCCAGAAGGTCATCATTGACACCCTCAAGAAAGAGGGTAAGACACAGAAAGACATTTCTGAACAAATAGGCTGTTCCCAGAGTGCTGTATCAAGGCACCTCAGTGGGAAGTCTGTGGGAAGGAAAAAGTGTGGCAAAAAACGCTGCACAACGAGAAGAGGTGACCGGACCCTGAGGAAGATTGTGGAGAAGGGCCGATTCCAGACCTTGGTGGACCTGCGGAAGCAGTGGACTGAGTCTGGAGTAGAAACATCCAGAGCCACCGTGCACAGGCGTGTGCAGGAAATGGGCTACAGGTGCCGCATTCCCCAGGTCAAGCCACTTTTGAACCAGAAACAGCGGCAGAAGCCCCTGACCTGGGCTACAGAGAAGCAGCACTGGACTGTTGCTCAGTGGTTACATGTCGTTCGGAAATCAAGGTGCCAGAGTCTGGAGGAAGACTGGGGAGAAGGAAATGACAAAATGCCTGAAGTCCAGTGTCAAGTACCCACAGTCAGTGATGGTCTGGGGTGCCATGTCAGCTGCTGGTGTTGGTCCACTGTGTTTTATCAAGGGCAGGGTCAATGCAGCTAGCTATTAGGAGATTTTGGAGCACTTCATGATTTCATTTTTCAGCACGACTTGGCACCTGCTCACAGTGCCAAAACCACTGGTAAATGGTTTACTGACCATGGTATTACTGTGCTCAATTGGCCTGCCAACTCTCCTGACCTGAACCCCATAGAGTATCTGTAGGATATTGTGAAGACAAAGTTGAGAGACGCAAGACCCAACACTCTGGATGAGCTTAAGGCCGCTATTGAAGTATCCTGGGCCTCCATAACACCTCAGCAGTGCCACAGGCTGATTGCCTCCATGCCACGCCACACTGAAGCAGTCATTTCTGCAAAAGGATTCCCGACCGAGTATTGAGTGCATAACTGAACACAATTATTTGAAGGTTGACTTCGGATGAAATATGCGAATTTTTTGAGACAGGAATTTTGGGTTTTCATGAGCTGTATGCCAAAATCATCAGTATTAAAACAATAAAATACCTGAAATATTTCAGTTGGTGTGCAATGAATCTAAAATATATGAAAGTTTAATTTTTATCATTACATTTTGGAAAATAATGAACTTTATCACAATATGCTAATTTTTTGAGAAGGACCTGTACATTTACAGTTTTTTGCTGGAGCTTATGAGCCCCAACTTGTAAGTTCCTCAAAGAACTGTCAATTTGAAGGGATGTTTAGAGGTTCTCCAGAGGGTTCCTTCTTTTTTAGTGTATACTGCTATGATCTGAGTAGCCTATAATTCAGACTGCTTTGGATTACACCGCTGCTTAAAACTCCTGGCCTAAATCCTGACACTTTCTCTCGCAGGGTGTTGAGATATGTTTTTAAAAGTTGATCTTCTTTAGACTTTACATGGATGAAACTGACGACGCTGAAAAACCAGCGCTGACATAAAGCACACTCTTAATCACAACATGTTTCTTCATTTCATGCTAGGCGCTAAGCTAACGTCTCACGCATGCACACAGCATTTTTATAACGACATGTCAAATATACTTTTAAAAACGTGACTCAAAACCCTGGATAATTTTTCGTTCAAGTGCTGCATCTCGCATAAAAAAAAGAAAAGCACATGTATTGTGTGAACTTGCCTCTTACTCTCTATTGTCATTTCGTATTGAGATGATCTCAAAATCTCATAAAGCAAAGCTTCTGCCTAACAAAAAGAAGCTGCCATAATTTATCAACCATCTTGCAATGCAAATATTCTTCTTAAGGTGCAGTCACACTTAGCGTTGTTCAAGAAATTTTGCAGGCAATATCATTTAACGTAGCCTATAGCCTACAGGCTACAAAAAAGTGAAGAAAATGCAGGGCAGGACTTGTCCATCGCATGGGTGAACGCTGCAAGAGGGAGGGGAAGTTATTTTGGTTAAATATTGTTTGGTTAAAGATTATGAAGGCACATGAATTAGAAAAAATAAATCTACAAAAAATGTTGCTTGTTCAAGTTGGTCACATGAATTTGGCACATTGCTAGTCAGAAAGCTGCTTAAGTGTGAGCTGTGCTTCATACATCATCACACTATTTACAATGGACATTTGATTTTATTGGCCTGTGACATTTCACCCAATTGTCACTTAATTGATTATACAAAAACATTGTGCCAGTCAAAATGTTTTAGTCACTCTAATAACACCTCAAGAATTTCTCTTTATTGGCCTATGAATTATTCTGAAAACATTTCTTGCATTTCTGTATGAAATCTTTCTGAGAGTTCTTTCATTTAAACTCCATATGTAGCTCCCATTTGGCAATCTGCTGTACCTGCAGTGGCATCTGGCTCAGACTTTCAGATATCTCAGGCATGTGGACAGGCACATAGTGCCGATATCGCAACATACCTATTGCATTTCACGTCTGTACGGACAAATCATGTCTGTACAGTTCTGCATTTGATACTAATATTTCATGAATGTCCGCTCTGCATTCTGAATCAACTCACATGCTTATACTGACATAGTTAGGCATCATATTTAAACATTGCCAAATTTGTCACCATGCTTTTCCCACAATGACAGCATTGCACAGACACATGACTATAGAAAAGATAACCTAAATATGTCAGGAATGCTGACGTTGTCTTCCACCCTGCAGTACTGTCTTAATAGTAGATCAAGGGGAAGGAATGCAGAACAATCTGACAGCATGTGACCCATGAATATCCTGGCACTGCACCGCACTCATACCACATAGTTCTGGTCTGAATAGTGTCTGTACCCAGGTGCTGCAATGCTATTCTGGGCCTGTTAGTTCATGTTCTCTCAGATCAGAACTGGTTACATAAAGAGCAGCCAATCATAATCCAGAAGATCACAGACTTCTTTGGAATGAAAAAAGGTACTGCTTGTTCAAAAAGTACATTGAGTTTGTTTATTTGTTCCACGATACTGTTTAAGCATGCACGATTTGCATCATGCTTTAATATTACAAACTTTAAAGAGATAGTTTAGCAAAAAACTTTCTTCTAACAAAAGAAGATATGTTAAGTTTCAATGTTTCATCTGTTTTTGTCCACACAATGACTTTTTCATTTTAATTTTTGCGTGAACTTTAAAAATGGAAAGATTGATTTGCACAGCCAGTTGAACTCTAAACCTCACCATCAACTTTATATCTGGACATATTTAATTTAATCATTTAGCAGATGCTTTTATCCTAAACGACTTACAAATTAGGAGAACAATAGCAATCAAACCAACAATAGGGCAACAATATGCAACATCTACACTACTGAGAATAGACAACTGACCTTATTTGCCCACAAAATTTCGCTAATGTGACTTTAGTCTCACCATGTGACAACACTGAAGAGCATCTATACAGTCCAATTAGTTTAAAACAGCACTTTCAGAAAAAGCTGGTGTCAAACCCATATCTACTCTCATATCTGCACATCTCACATGCTCATTAGTCCCAGAGAACACTGTCTATGGCCGGTTGATCAGAGCGAGCGTTAGTGCTAACAGATGTCAGTACTACTGTCTGAGTTGAGTCACAAGCTGCAGGGCTTACAAAGGAGGGGCACGTGTGTGCATTGCAGACATCAAGCCAGCTGCGAAGGGGTTTTAATGGTAATGTGTTTTTTTCTTGGTGTTTTGAAGCCTTGTGCACCTGTGAACACAAATGAAAAGACACATAATGTTTTAATCGGAGGGGAGTAACAAGTCAGTGCAGTTTATAAAGTGGTGAGTAGAATAATGCTGAAACTTTGAAACGCACTTTGTGCACGGGGAAGTTTGGTGACCTTTTTACTCACGTTTCCTGAAAAGTATACTGTGTGGAACTTCATTGTGTGGTTTTCACAGAAGGCCTCTTGGTCTCTGAGAAAAACACTAAACTTCGGGTGGAAATATGATGAGAAATGTGATTCTTATTGAGAGCATGTGAGGGACCGTCGCTAGTCACATGAAGCGCACTCTCCACTGAGCAGGTGACAGATGTGTGAGTTGCTTAAGTCATTCAGTGAATGCAATCCGACTGTAGGGGAAAAAATTACCAGACAGTGGAGGGCAGATATATTACAAAGTTTATTTGAAAAAAAGTGTGAAATGTGTAAATGTAATGAAGTGTAGATACACCGTCCCTTCCCCACTAACTAAAAACTGTTGAGGAAAAGCATTAACTGCGTCTTTGAAACAGATATCGACATTTTTCTTGAACTGGTTGTCTGCAAGCCATTGTGCAAGCCATTGCGTCTGTTTGTCTAGTCCTTGTGTTCTGCTTGTGGAGTGAACTGTCTGTCTGCCATGTCTAATTGTTTTTTAATTGCTCTCTGGTTCATATACTGTATGTATACAGTGAACTGAGAGTGAATGTCAACTGATGTTTAATATTCTCATTGGTCACAACTATGATGACTCATTGGTCAGAACTAACCCAATCTAAATATGTTTTAGGCATGTATGAATACTCTTTCAAAGAAAATGTCTGTGGGTGTTTGTTACTAGAATGACCTTAAGGGGATCTCCATGGTACCTCCATTGTAATTGACCCAGTTTCTTGATTTTAATGCATTAGCTGAATTAATGTAAGTTAACTGCAAAGATCAATGAGGGAGTGTAAACATTTTTTCCCAAGTGGCTGTCAGACGTTTTTTGTTTGTTTTCAAAAGCAGGTGTGTGTTGCTTTGTGCATGCATGTGCTTAGCTTTCTTGTCAGTTGACTTTCAAGTGCACAAAGACTTTTCAGCCATTACCTGAAATGCTCTTTTAAGTTTTGATACACTTTGCTTTGGGCATTTGCTATTACACAACACCTGGTGCAAGTATTTGCTATTAAACATATGAAGCTCTTTCCAGAAGATTTCCAGTGATGTAACTTGCAAGCTGAGAAGCTGACTGGACGGCGTAATTAGAGATCAAAAAGACCACAAATGAGTATCTGTCTTACTGGTAGTTTGGCACCCTTTCTCTAGTAAACCACAAACCATATGTACAAAAATTCAGTTAGTAAGGAGAGTTAGCAAAGAAATAGGAATTCCGTTCCCTTTTTGATACTAATGTAATAAGATTTATGCTAATTATTTTTTTATTTCATTTTTTTAAATGTATTTCTTATTCTTTTTACATAAAGCAAAAAACTGCATATTAGATTTCAAATCCTTTGTTTCCATTTTGAAACACTGACACTGTCTTAAAACCTTTACTATAAAAATGAATTTCTACTGTTGTTTGGTGAGTTCAGTTCAATTAATCATCTAACAGGTCTGGCTGTACCCTGCCTCTGCTCCAAATGGATGGTGCAAAACTAACACATGACAGAAGTCAGTCCCCCATTTCAAAGGGGGCCCTTCAGTTGAGCAAGCGGTTTAAAGAAAGCAGCTGGTGCATGGGTGGTGAAAGGTCAGGCAGCGCTTGGAGAGATGCCAGTTCCTCTGCAATCACAACCTCTCTTTCCCTCATGTAGACTGAACTGCCCTGAAATCCCTCATATGATGTAACTGGGTGAAAATAAAACACATTGCTGCATGCCCACACGCAGCTTTGAAAAGAAACATACAATAATTGCATTTTAAAGGTATTTATTACAAAATTTATTGCAAAAAGAGGTGGCTTCGTCACCACAATTTGACATTGCATTGTGTATATTTGACAAATAAAGCACAACTTCATAATACCACCAAATACTGTAGGAAAATCCGTTTCCCCCCCACCAGGATATCACAAAAGACAAGTTAGACTAGTGTCCATGTAATATTTTTCAGATAAGATCCCAAGTGCCCATTCTTCAAATTCTTCAAAATATCACTTAAACTTAGTTCCTCTTTAAAATCCACATCACACCAATTCCATGGTCTCTTCACCTCCGACAATCTTATAAACGGGCTCTCAGTCCACCTGTCCTTTTCTCTTCTATTGTCTCCATGATTCCACCACAATAGACTTGAGTGGAACAGGAGCCTTGACTTTTCCATGCTCGTCCCAAAAAAAAAATCTGAACCTCAGCTTTTCCAGGACGGCCAACCGTACGCTGGGTCAGTCCACTTAGCTTCCCGTTGTGTGGGTAATCCAGACTACATCTCAAAGCTTTTTAGCTTTGCACCGGTGTACCCTTCAGGATGGATGTATTCAACTTGTTTCATTCACGTTAACATGCCAAAGGCATTTCCCATCAGCGTTCTGGCAGAGTAATAGTAGGCACCCATTCGTAGACATTGCGGCTCTCCTCACAGAACAAACCCAATTTCTCAAGAGCAGAATCTTTCCAAGAGTCAGAATTGGGGCTCTTTGGAAGAGAAAAAAAGATGAAATATTAATATCACATGCAAATGTAAGGAGTTGTCAAATTGTAGGTGTATGCAATGGAAATGATGTGATCTACTCACCGTTACAAGTATGCAGTGTGCATCCTTAGGTTCCTCATCCTGATCGCTGCCCACGATGTCAGCAAGGCGTTCAATGTCATTCACACGAACAATGTTGATGTCGTTGTCAAAGCAGAAGGCTTGAATGAGAGTGAAGTGGATCTGCAAGGCGATGTCACATTCATACTCCTCATCCGTAGCCAGGACACAGAAAGCCACACTGTCTGGGTCACTGAAGTTGCACAAAGGAGAAATATTGATAAGGGAATGGTTCAACATGATCTGATTGCATCTATGCATAGGGAAGACTGGGCAATTAAAAAAACCATAAGGTTTGGTATTCTATAAGTTATGGACCTAATGAAAATAAGAACAGATACTTACACATTCATGACTTGTGCAGACTCGTACACCCCAACCGTAAGACAGTCCTGCTTTTTAGCGGAGACCAGGAGCTCCTCTAGTGCTGTTCCTGCACTCTGCATTCTGGAGAACACAACCGGCTTGTTAGTCCATTTACTTCACTCAGCATTGGATTGATACAACGCAAATAACGATAACAACATCAACTGAACAAGACACTCACCTATCGCCAGAAGTAGCTGCGTTATCTTGTCCACTAAATTCTTCAAAAGTCATTGTTTAAATCCACGTAAAGTCGCGTTTCGGGTGTTTTTTTCCGTCCTGTGAGCTGTGAGTTTGTGATGCCGTGTCAAGCGCTGGCTGTGTTTATATACGGGATCAGGGGAGTTTCTCGGCAGTGGGCGGACATTCCGCTCATACCCTGTTCTGATTGGCTGGCGGCACGGGCGCATGTAAATCACTCTGATGCAGGTGCTTTGCCTGTAAACAACCCACGTGGGTGTTCAAAGACCGCTCCATCAACAACACAAAGCGAGCACGGCTCGTACTCTTTCTTACTGCTTAGTGCTTAGGTGCAAGTTGTTGAGTTTTTTTTAATTCTTTAATCCTCCATCTCAGATAGGCTATAGCAGAATTGTTGTGGCGCAATTCGAATCCCTCACGCACATTTGTTTTTACATTGATTTCTATTGTTTTATCATATTGTATTACTCCATAATCATAAGCCTAACCCTCGCCGTAAACATATTTAGATTTTCATTACGACTTTATTTAGCATATTTATTATTTTTTTTGTAATAGTTGAATTGTTGTTGCCGCTCCAGCTTAAACCAGCTTGTATGTATTCGGCAGGGTTACTGTCCTTGTGGTGGGGACATTTGCCCCCCACAATGTAAGCAAAACATCCCCCCCCCCCCCCCCCCCCCCACACACACACACACAAAACACAAAACACAGAGAGTGACTGGTGAGTGATCGAGGCACACGCCACTATTGCATTTGTAAAGGAGTCATCCTTACGTGTCTTTGTCACGTGACTGCTTAGCCGGATCTAAAGCAGGAATAATACCCCATGTCCCACCTGCCCCTGGCTTTGTTACACCCTGCAAAAAGTGTGTCCAAGATCAAAAACTTTTATACATACTTTTTGGAAGTG
Organism: Meda fulgida; assembly: GCA_030578275.1. Lineage (NCBI taxonomy): Eukaryota > Metazoa > Chordata > Actinopteri > Cypriniformes > Leuciscidae > Meda > Meda fulgida. The sequence goes on along the minus strand of CM060623.1, from coordinate 17,008,913 downwards.
AGTCAGTTCAATGCATACATAAATATAAATAGGCAATAACTATCACTGCACCCTTAACCTGTTTAGCTCTTAATACATTAATCAATTGATCAATCATTCAGCCAAATCTCGAAAGAACATAGCTGCACATTTCAGACTACAAAACCAAGACTTTTTCAAATCGATGTAGACTAATTTAAAGACTTTTCTCCGAATACATCAAACGCTGTGATTCCTATATTTTTCATTATAGCATTTGAGATTTTTGGGCTATTATGAGTGGCATTTCGTGCATATTTGAACCATGCAAAGTGTGTAAGGCGGCATCTAGCGGTTGTGCATATAAGCGCGACCTTTCACGCAGTGTGGCCAAGTGAGTCACGCGCTATACAGATACAAGATACACATTTTCTCATCAGCTCAGGGATGACTATTGCTCATGTTAACACTCCACGAATTCATGCATCTGAAATTAAACCTGCAGGGTATGATACATGATACTACGGTAAAACTGTACAGATGATGGTCAAACATGGAATAACAATAGATTTATTGTTACTCCTCTTCTAAGCCACCACTGCAGAACTAATGGTAGCACAGTGTCGTTATGTGATATGTTCTTGCGCCATCTGCAGGAATAACAGGGAAGTTACATCACCGATTTATCAGCGTTCCAACGATATTTACATTTCCTTTAAACTCTTCTAATTTACTCTTGCTCATGAATATTTGAGCGATCTTGAGAATATTTGTAAATAATATTTTGTACTTTATATATGAGCTTCTTTTAAGATTATGACTTATAACCCAACCAAAAGAGGACATGTCTGGTTGTAAGATTGACCTAGTTTCAATGTAAGACTTTTATAGATCACTTTCTAAGAATCCCACCAGTGTTTTGAAATTAGTTGCATCATATACAGGTCTGAATTAACCTCATAAATACTAAATGCATAAATATTGTGACCTAGGCAAAATAAATAAATAAAAATAAGTGCATTACGTTTTTTGCCAACTTACAGGTCATTTGGTTTATTGTAGCTTTGTGTGCACTAATTTGTTTTTTTGTGTGGCCAAAATCTCATGTTGTAGAAGATGAAGTGTTTTGCACAGGCTATTTAAGATAGTATTGGCAAATGCTTGACCAAGACACTCTTCTCTGCTCCTCAAATATATAAAACATTAGCCTTTCTTGAGTAAAGAAAACGAACCAAAGAACACGTTCTTTATTTACCCTTGCATTGCAAACAAGCAGAGACGGTCCAAACTGCGCGAATGATAGAGGCTGGTGGAGTTATTACGAATACGAGTTATTATATACGAGTCACAAGCTGTGTTTCATTGGTTAAATATTTGCAAAACACACAGTGACCAATAGCAATGATTTATGAAAAAATGGAGATACGGGGTTTCTGCACGATGTTTAAAATGTGGTCAATTTAGATAGTAATTGTCCACAGTCTTTTACTTTTAGAGTGAAATATATATATATCTTTTAAATCGTAATTGAAGACATTCAAGCACGTGCCATGCATAAATCTGACCCTGATCATATGCGTCATATCTATAATTATGTACAATTCTTTGTTGTTCATTAGTTGTCATTTCTTTGTATCAGTTTTCATTGTGATGATGAATGACAAAAAATGCATGTCTTTATAGTAAACTGATCCTTTTTAATTGATAATTACGTGATCAAGACAGATATGAAGAGTTTATCAACATTACAAGTTTGTAGACACATCAGTGCATCATATGACCAAAGATTGAAAGAAATCAATAAAAAAGACAGCAATAAAATAAGTATTTTAAAAGACGAAACAAAATATCTATATCAAAAATGACATAAAAATGCTTCACTGACACAGCAGATCATGACATTTGTTTTATATGTATATACATATATAGACATAAACCCTTTTTTTATTGTGTTGATATATGTGCAACACTAAAGCTCCTCTAAAAGGTACATTTAAAGCTACATTTACAGCAGTTTAACGGAAGGGGTTCTAAGCCACAAATAATGCACAAGCAGAAATCAACCTTAACAAAATAATTAGCTTTTCCCTTTTCTAAATACACTCCCATGTCACTATGACTGATATTTCAGTAGTGGAATCTCTTTAAGCATGTGGCTCCATTACTAAAAAAGGGAAATACTATTTTACTAGATGCCTAAACACCTAAAATGGCTCAAGTAATACAAACAAATTAACACATTTCCTACATGTACATCCCAATGGGGATGCAATGCAGAGTTCAATACAACAAGTCCTTAACGTTTCCATTAAAAAAAGAACCATCATTTGTGCAGAAAAAAACGAACAATAATGGCTGGGTTTCATAAAAAGTGCTATTATAGCATGACAATAGATCCATATAAAAAATAAAGGAAAAATGGTCAGACTGTGATGCTACAATTAAGATAAATTGCTATACTGAATATTTTACCTAAAACAAAGCAAGGTTTGTTTTAGATGCTTTCCTACATTTCATCAGATCGGTGCTGTTGTATTATAACTGACGTGGGTTTCTGCTCCATCCAGCTCTCCTTGGTTTTGCTCTGCCCGTCGTAGATCACTGGAGACGCAGCGGAGTTCCTGTGAGACTCGGAGAGAGCTCCGTCTGCTTTGAGATCTGACTGGGCAGCAGCGGGGAAGTCAGCGGATGAGTTGCTGTTGACACCAGACTCGGGGTCAGACTGCTCGACCTGCTGGTAGTCAGGTGTGTGGTTCTGACCGCCGGACAGCAGCACCTGCTTATTCTCTATGGTGGCCACTAGGAGGACATCCTGCTCCGGCACTTCTTTAGCTGAGGTGGATATAATGTCCTCTTTCATGATAGCTGGATAAGACCGCAGGGCTCGGGACATCCCTAGAAAGCAGTGGAAAACCACATGAAGCTGTTTAATTAATTTGCATATTTATTTTATTTTATTATTTAGAATGACAAGAATATTGATTTTTAAAAACTTCTATCAATGTTCATTTTGTAGGTATATGCTATTAATTTTAATGTAATTTGTTAATATTAATATTATTTTAACTATTTAACTCTAAACATTTTTTTTAAAAAGTCACCATCAAATCCAAACTGATCCTACTTTTATGGAATATTGCAGTCTTTCTTATAAATTATTTATCATTGCACATCTTTTTTTCACACATTTATTAATGTGCCCTCATAATCTTAAATCAAAATAACTTCCTCTCCCTCTTGCAACATCTCTTCTCTGATGATGTGTTTACTGGCGTGAGGGCGGGACAACCTGTCACTCACATGACATCATAGCAATAGCAAATCACAGCCATCCAATCAACTCTCGATGGACAAAATCAAGTCCCGCCCTACATTTTTTCTTAGTTTGAGAAGCCGATTTACTCAGATATACGGCACAATATGGAAGAATTGCAACTTCTGTTTCATGCTGACTTTAAATAAATGTGTTATTGCTGTGATGTTAAAATTGGTATTGAGAACTGTAGAATTTCACTGGTACCCCAATGATTACTGAAATAGCATTATTGTATAAATAGAACAAAACATAGCAGAACAACAAACAGGACAACATTCCTCACTACCCTACAGGAACAATGACAAACATTGTGCTCACCTGTAGATGACGTATAGAGATCTTTCTGATTCCTGCTGCCAAACGGATTGACTGAGGGGAAAATGATCAGACAAAAAGACAGCAAGAACACCTAGAAAAACAACAACAAGAAGGTCAAGAAACGCATCACACTGCTATTGTATTCATGCAAGACAGAACGTTCCGATTATATGCTGGTGAAAGACCAATTCAACCCTACTGAGAGATTAAAATGCTACAGTGGTGAAAACTCACCATGATACAAGTGCTAGTCGTGGTGGTTTTCATTGTGGACATTTTCACCATAGCTTGCAATTTTCTTAGCTGTTCAATAAGGGACCTAAAGATACAAAAACAAACATTCTAGTTAATAGCATTTAGGTATTATTACAACTAATACTAAGATGGATTAAATAGAAAATAATGTTGTGCTGACACATGATGTACACTTACATGTTTTGTTTCTGCAGCATCTGAACTTTCTTTTGTAATTCCTGGTTGTGAGCAGTGCAGATAGCCACCCTATGGACACACAAAACATTTATTTAAATGACTAAATTAACAACACAAAGTAATTTATTAAAATATTTGAATATTTGTTCTTTTGAACTCTATTTTTTATAGAATTCTTGAGCAGCAAATCAGAATAATTTGACATTGAATCATGTGACACTGAAGACTGGAGTAATGATGCAGAAAATTCAGTTCTGCCATCACATGAATACATTTTATTTTATATTTTTGATCAAATACATGCAGGCTTGGTGAGCATAAGTAATAATTGTAATAATCAAATGCTTTCAATCAATGCACAAATATATATATATATATATATATATATATATATATATATATATATATATATATATATATATAATTCATTCCTGAAACCTTATTAATGGAATGAATTATAGGCCATGATTAACTGAACTATAACAATTACAAACATTCAATATACATTATATTATACACTTTTATAGTTAGGTGTTAAGCGCTCCCTCTATTTTGAGAGACATTATAAGTGTCATGGTGTCTGTCTCTCCACACATACCTGTTTTCTAGGCCATCAACATAAACTTTCTTCTTTTTGCGACTCTCCTGAGCAGACTGCTTGTTCCGGATCTTTCTCCTCACCCTCTTCAGGGTCCGTTCCTCTGCCTAGAGAAACGCAGCCTTTTAACTAACACTATCATATTATATTTAATTTTGTGTTTCATTTAAACTTTAATATGAAACCATCATAAATCAGTCTCCATTTATCTTACCTTTGTAAGAGGCATCTGACTTGGAATACTTGCACCTTCTTTTGCCAGAAGTCTCCTCTCTTCATCGGTCAAAACAATCTCCTTGAATTGGAACTGGAGACAGAAAATGCACATTATAGCCTCCCAGATTTGTTGTGTATATCTGATTGGAATCTGATCACATTTAGCAAAAAATCATTTAAAATACGATTTTTACAAATCTGTTTTCAGCTACAAACACATGTGGTTTGAAATCCTATTCAAATTGCATTTCTGGAAATGCATTTCAGTCTGACTGCTCTAATAGGATTTTATGTGACTTTCTCACGCCACGTAAAACAGTCAGAAGTTGTTATAGGAAACATGTTGAAAGTCGCTGCAGAAACAAGGTTATGTTGTTGCCGGTCGAGCAAAAAATTACAATATAAGGGAGACATGTTGAATTTTTAATAATTTAGATCAGATTCCAATCGGAAACATATAATCCACATTTGGACACATTTGTCTAATTTGTCATTAAATGTACCTGGTTGTCTGGTTTGCTATTCTGTGTGAAGTCTTCAATCGTAAGTGAGCAGGGTGGCTCAGGGGAGAAGTCATCGTCCATACTGATATCAAAATCATCTGACAGGAAGAAAATAAACTTAAGATGGGGTACTTAAATAAGCCATTTGAACATAAAAACAAAACAAGAATATTTTATGCACCCCTTCACACCACAGACCACCACAACATTACCTTACCAACATCTATGAAGACATCGGACTCAGGATTCTCCGAGCGGACACTGAGCAGGGCGTCTGTGTCCTGTGGGAGTGTGTAACAGTGGTCTGTCTGCACCACCTGGGCCTCGTAGCTCTCCATCACACACTCGGAATAAAGCAGGGGTTCGAGGCCTGGACTGGGGACGGTGTCTGTCTCACTGCCATCATGTGGACTTTGGGGGGTGGTATCCTCAGAGATGCCGCTGTCACTACCATGAGGAGACTGAGACAAGCAGTTGACAGACAGACCATCCTCTTCCTCACCCAGAAGACTGCTGAGAAAGTCCTCTGTATCCATTCCATCCAGCATCTGCAACAATAAAAGCATTAATCAAATTACCAAATACAATAAGTATTATATTATATTATATATATATATATATATTTTTATATAGTATTTATATATATATATATATATATATATATATATGTATATAATATACAGTATTTATATATATATATATATATATATACAGTATATTAGTGCTGTCAAATTGATTAATGCACAGAAAGATGCAATCATAGAGCTAGTCTATGATATGAAACTGATAAAAAGATAATTTTATATATATATATATATATATATATATTTGACAACACTATATATATTAAATTATCTTTTTATCAGATTCATATCATAGACTAGCTCTATGACAGCATCTATTATAGCGTCTACATGAGAAAACCGTGAAAATAATAAATAGTTTTTAGATTTAGATCACTACACATGTAGGTTACGTACATTATGCCCTAAAAGCAAATCATCCAGGAAGTCATTCCCCTCTGTGAGGAACAGATCACCGGATCCTTGGTCTTCATCTGGGAAGATTAGACCAAGCAGGTCTGTATTCTCCATATCTTCGCTTACTGACATCTAAAAGAGATAGCAGAAATCAAATGAGAGCATATAAAACAGGGTAGATCCGCAGTGACGCTGCGCACTGACAGCTCGATCAAGTTCAGACCCCGCCCACTCTCATCATGTGACTGTAATTCCGTTTTAAACAGAACACAAATTTATGACAACTAATAACCTTACATCGCTTCTAGTCCAGCGCAAGCTAACAGTCACAATCGCAAACATTAAACGGTTGTGTGTGATAATTTCTGATCAATAGTTTTAAACCCAATTAAAATTACAGGGAATATTACTAACACGATGATCGTTTAATAAATTATTCACTAGTAACACTGTTACTAGTGCCACGAGTCACGACGATACAGGTATGATTTTAATCTGATTGAATATGATCCGATTTCCTATATGTTCAACACATTGATTGCAATTGTGAAGCAGAATTTACAAATTTATTGTTAACAATAATACTAATAATATAACAGAATATAATATAATAGAACAATAGAATGCTTATTGTGATAAATGTTATGATACATGGAATATTTCATCACGTAAAAAAAAGTATCTGGTAAAGCATCTGACAGGTCTGACATTTGACAGCTTTACAATAACCTACAATAATCTAACTGACATTCTGACATTTGCATCTAAAAAAGCTGTGAAATAAACTCTTACCTCTGTTGATCTTGTAGCGATACAAGATACGTTGACATACAACAAATAGGAAGTGCCGTCTCTCTTTGTCTTGAAATGCTGTCACCCTCCAACGAGGCAAAAATTGCGTCACACGTAAGGGTGCATCAGTACGTGCACGTCTTCTCCGAAAGGCTATCTGGGAGTTGTAGTGTAATAAATCATGCCTCAAATAAGCCGGTTATGCAGTGTATAAGTTTAAATCGAGAAATCCTAAAAACGTACAATACATTATTTGATTATGAAAACAAAAGTTAATTAGAAACTTAAATGTGCAAACAAGTGTACATTGTAGCCTATGCATATGTGTATATTGCATATTTATAAATCGTGTATTTTTTATGTATGCATACGTTTTGTGTTTTTTGAGGACTCTCAATCAATGATTTGATCATTTATACTGTACAAGATTTGTATTTTATCCCCTATACCTAACACTTATAGGAAACATTCAGCATTTTTTAATTTTCATAAGAATAACAACAATAATTTGATTTTATTTATAAGCTGTTGTCCTCATGCCATGGGGACCAAAATCTTTAAATAAATTACAGGTTTTACTATTCTTGCAAGGACATTTGGTCCCCTCAACATAGGGGAGTACCTGGACCACACATACACACACCTATTCTTGTACATCTATCTTTGTGAGGACATTCTTTTGCAAAACCCATCACAGCTAAGTGCATAACCCAAACCCTTAAGGAATTTACCCTAAACCCTAGCCCTAAAACCAACTCTTGACCCTTAAACAAGTCTCTAAAATGAGGACATTTTGGCTGGTCCTCACTTTCTCTCTCTTTGTCCTTAATCCGATGGTCTAAAACTCAAACTGGTCCTCACAAAGATAGTTGTACAGGTGCACGCATACATGCAAACAAATATTTTGTCTTCACAATAATTTCTGTATTTTCTATATATTTTAAAACATATACGATATTCATTTTTCTGATGACTCTTATTTTATCTTTAATTTTCCAACATTTGTGGTAAAATATTGTGTATCTGAAATATATTTGCAAAGAGAATGCTCAAAACAATGCAGTCTAAAGCACTTTATTACATTTATGACATGACATCCATGACATTAAGACAAAAGTCTTGCTTCACTCACCTGCAAACACTCAAACTTTCCATTCATTCGTGTAGACTACTTCATTAGAGACATTCACTGATCTGCTTTTCAATGAAAAAAGATAACAAAAGAGGTATATCAAATATAACAAGCTGAACTATATCTGTCCCTCATTTCTATATAAGCTTTCTGAGCATCACAGAATGATGCAGAGTTTGGACGTATGCCTCAGGCTCCTGTATGTCTTCAGACGCTCCTTTTTAGCATCAGTTCCGTTTACTTCATGAGTAACTACTGGCATGCTGTCCACTGCTTGTCGTTTATGTGAGCGGTGTAAGAGGATTCGATAGACTCCAGTGATGGAGCTCCTGCAGTCTTTGCCCTGGTTGTTACGAATGTGATCTGCGGTAATGCCAAGAGCCTCCAGGGCGTTTCTCACCTCTATCTCATGCTCTTCAAGCTCCCCTGGCTTCGACTCAGCCAGATGGAGCGGGTCCATTTTGAAGGGCTCCATGGCCTTGGGGAACTCCACCGGCAGCAGCCACTCACAGCCCATCATCTGTTCTACACTGTAGCGGTCAGACGGCTGGGATTGAAGGATGCCCCGGATCAGTTTCTGACAAGCTTCCGGAACCCAGGTAGGCACTGTGTACGCCCCATCCAGGATGCATCGCTTCAGCTTGGCCACCGTTTCGGCACGGAAGGGCATGGAGCCGGTCACCATGAAGAAGAGCATGACCCCCAGGGCCCAGATGTCCACGCAAACACCTATGTAGTGTTCGTCTCTGAAGAGCTCAGGGGCGGCATAAGGGGGAGAACCGCAGAAGGTGTTGAGGGTCTCGTCGCGACGGCTGACGGTGCTGAAGCCAAAGTCTCCCACTTTAACACAGGTGCTACAGGTGTAAAAAACATTCTCTGCTTTCAGGTCTCTGTGAATGATGTTATTGTCATGCTGCAAAATGACAAAGAGAAATTACTATTAACAACTAAATACATAGACATTTAATGATGTTGATACATTCATTTAATTATATATATATATATATATATATATATATATATATATATACGTATACATATATATACGGTGGATTTTAACCCACATTTGGCAGATTGACGGGTGTTAATTTCAAACCCTGTATATATATATATATATATATATATATATATATATATATATATATATATATATAAAACAAATATTAATACTTCTGAATAATTTAACATTTAAAATTCAAAATATTCAAAAAGACTAGTTTAACAGCCTATTAAAACTTTATATAGTAAATATTTGACTTGCAATTTATATACTTTTTCACAATTCTCAACATGTAGTAATAATAATTATTAATTATAATATTTATTATATAAAAAATATTTCATACTTTAAATTTAACATTTTAATTTAAAGACATATCTATTTCAACATAGCATAAAACTTAGCCTAAAACTTTATCTTATATAATGTAATACGGATCTTCTGAAATAAAGTTTCAACCTTCCAATTTACTGGGACCACTTTTATAGAGGTTAATGCAAAACAGGGCTCAAAATACAAATTTGCAGGTAATTTACAGGGTGTCAGTGAGGTGATAAGACTATCTCAGATCTAAGATGAACATATCAATACTAGGATCAATATATGAATTAAAAAATGTATTTAACATTCATGTTTATCATAGAAGAGGTGTATTCAGTTCATTTTATGTATGAATTGCATTTTTATTGTATTGTATTTTTGTATTGTATTGCATCGTATAGCAAAACTGAAAACCTTAACTAGCATGAAAATACTTAAATCTGCCAAATTTGAAAGGCCAGGAAAAAGAGAGAAAAGTAATTGGAATGAAAACACAAAGCTTGCATTTAAACTTTCAGCCCAACAATTCTCATGAATTGCCTCCTTGAATTCTCTTCCATGCTTCATGTCCGTCTCACCATATGCTTCACGGCTGAGAGAACTTGAGAGAAGACAATCTTGCTGTCGATGTCGGAGAGCTTTCCCTCTGTGCTGATCTTTGTGTAGAGCTCTCCTCCGCTTGCGTACTCCATGACCAGGTGCAGGCGGGTCAGAGTCTCCACCACCTCGTACAGACGGATGATATTTGGATGGTGCAGCTTTTCCATGCTTGATATCTCCCGGGAGAGCAGTCTTTGGGTCTTTTGATCGAGCTTGGTCTTGTCCAAGATCTTGATGGCTACTTTGTCTGTGAATGAAAACATAAGGTTTCAGCAACAGGAGCTTCCCATTCAGAAAACATTCATATTCTTTTGTCTTTGATACTTAATGCATTCTAATGCAATTAGTATATAACTGCTTAAAACAGCAGTAAACGTCCTGTGTAATAAAGGAAAGACCTTTGAGCAGTTTTGACATCAGATATGGTGTGCCATGCGATATGGAATGTCATTCTACACCCTTTCTTTAAGATATGCTGCAACACAACAAATACACTGTGCATGTAATTCACATTGCTTTGTAACGGCACACCATGACCTCCTATCCCTTTCAGTACACACACCAATCTTTGATGAGGCCTACAGCAATTCTAAAGGTCTTGACAGAAATGTGACACCTCAAACCGATCCATCTATGTCTGAACCAGACAACTTGTCTCAGCTTGACTTTGACATGGGCATGCTTCCCACATTATCAATGTAACCCTGACTGTCAGGAGGCACACTTACTGGGTTGTATGGGTTAAAACTACATATAACCGCACTGTATCACAGCAACAAGTTTGGCAGGGAAATGTTATTTGAATGTATATATTGTATTATATATTATTACATTAGTTGGGGACACCCAACTAATGTTAATATTCAACTATATTATTGATCTGGCTGCACTGACATTATTGGAGAACTGAACTGAGCTGGACGATGACATCACTGTTTTTCTGCGGAACTGCTTTATAGATATTAGATGAAATTAACTAATTTAATAATTGATGATTTTTTCAACGGAACTGAATCAACACTGAACTGACTTTAGCTGAACAATGACACAATTATCTTTTTATAGGCTGCTTTACAGCCAAAATGAACTCTGTTTGGATCATTGAATTATTTTCCTGTTATCGCTGTAAATCTGCTTTGAAACTATCTGTATTATATAAAGCGCTATATAAATCAAGGTGACTTGACTTGACTACCTGTTTTGGATCAAATGTAGCAATATTGTAAATATTTAAGTTGTAATATATATATATATATATATATATATATATATATATATATATATATATATATATATATATATATATATATATATATATATATATATATATATATATATATATATATATATATATATAATTTTTCATAACTTTACATGTTTAGTGATGTTGCAACATTTAAAAAAGGAAATAAAAATGATTATTAATTATAATATAAAAATATTTAATACTTCATTTTTTTATTTTATTTTTGACATCTAATTAATCACAGCCACAAGAAAAATCACAAGATTTTTTCAAATAATTTTTATCATTAACTTCTTTAATGTAATATTTTTTAGCAAGGACGGATTCAAAAGAAGAAAAGTGAAAGTAAAAACGTTTACATTGTTACAAAAACTTACTATTTCACAAAACAAGTGCTGTTATTTTGAACTTGAGTAATGGCTGATGAAAATTCAGCTTTTATTATTAGAAAAGAGTTATTTTAAATTGTAATAATATTTCCCAATATTATAGTTTTTACTGTATTTCCAATAAATGCAACCTTGCTGAGCAGAAGATACTTCTTTCAAAAACATTTAAACATTTTACTGACCCTAAACATTTGAACGGTAGTGTAACAATCTTCTAAGTGAATATTTGACTTTTCACAATTTCACAATTCTCAACATGTTTAGTGACAACAATGATATGAATATGATATAAATTATTCTAATATTAATTGTATTAAAAAATATTTAGTACTTAAAAACGACTGAGTCTAAATCTACAAAATTGTACACGAACATTAGGGGTCATGGATATGGATTGATACATGGATCAAATGACTAACGATACGATGTATTGATGCAACGCGGAAAACATCGATACCTTTATTTTGACACTCTCCACATCTTCACGCAATGTCTGTCTATGCATTACCGGCAATAAGGACTGCCCGATGGCCTGTGGACACAGCGTGAAAGACGGGAGTGCTGGCTGAATCATCACAAAACTTAGCACGTGTTTTAAGCCTTGCCAATTTAAGGATTCAAGCTCAAACAGACGCAAAAAATATTTCGGTACTCGAGCAGTGTGAGAAGTTTTCTGTGCGCAGAGAGAGATCACGCTTGTGCTTGAACGGACAAAATGATGTCAGAATGCCCGTCTTGGCGAATATCCTAGTAAACACAGTAGTTCATGTCTTAAGTAAATGTAAAATGTTAACTACATTTTAATTTCTGTGCCTGAAAACTTCTGTTAGACCTACCTGAAAAACCTGAAAAGCACTGATTAATTCCTTAGTCTCTGTTCTATTGTATTTATTTGTGCTATTGTAATTTGGTTATCTGTAGAAAATATTCTTAGCATTGAGGCTTTGCATGTCTACATTTGCCCCAGACTACGATCAGTTTCAGCCTTCTATAATTTACTGGGAAGACTTTTATAAAGTTCACTGCAACTAAAATGAAATGCACTTTACATGAAACTTTGGTGTCAGTGGACTGGGCTGCTCTAAGATGAACATCACGATATCTACCTACCTACTGTAGCTTGCGGGAAAACTCCTCTTCAAAGCATATGTACCATTACATACAATTGCTTACCTTTCGTTAGAGCGTGGATGCCCAGCTTGACGTGAGAAAAGTTTCCGCAGCCGATCTCGCCACGTATCTTGTAGAAGCCGATGCGGCGACCCATGGTGAGCTCTCGCACCATCTTCTCATCTTGGCACATGTCCAGATTGAGCTTCTCCAGCGGGGTAAGGCGGCGCGGCTGGGTCCCCTCGTCGTCCGTGCAGATGTCGGAGCTGTCTTGTCGGCTCCATCGTGCATAACGCTGGGGACCCACAACTGAGACCCCGACGGAGCCCCCCCCAGACGGATAGACGGCAGTCATCCTGCCACAGGCCACTGGGGGGCTTAGCTCATGGCAGGAGACCTGGAACTAAAGCACCACCTGAAGGTATAAAATGAAACAAGGAGGAAGATCAATTTGCTTATTTACCCCTTGAACTCTACATATAAACTCAAGGAGCTTTTTATAGAGCAAATAACATAATATAATGAATTATATAACTATTATTTAAATATTTTACATATTATTGTACACTATGAAAAAGTTGCTGCCTTAAATTTTGTAAGTACAATCAACTTGGATGTTTAAGTCATCCCAACTTAAATTACATAAAACTGACTGAGTTAAAGCAATGTAAAAACATTTGTTGTCATAACTTATAGATCATATAATTTTTTACAGTGTAGCATATATTCTGGACACTACTATAGCCTAAATATAGGGGTAATATGTATATCAATAGTAAATATATAAGTATAATAATAAGCATCATCGCACATTCATGAATAGTCCTTTCTCACCTTCACATGTTGTCCTGAATGTCTGTCTCAATTTCCAAAATTAGTTCATTATTGCCACATCTCAGCTCAAGGTTATACACATATCCAAGTATAAAGGAGTAGATGTTTAGGGTCGTCTGCTTCAGCCAAGCGGCTAGGTGCACAATGCTGTTCCTTCCCCTCAGTCCTGCGTGTCCATGAACCTCATCAGATATGCCCAATTAAATTGGTGCGTTGCCTCAGCGATAAAAATAGACTGGGGATCAGCGTTGAGAAAGATGAGGGCTGTGATTGTTGCCTGGCTGCTATAACAAGGCTCCACGCTGCTCTAGGCAGTCCTGGTTTCTTGTATGGCGCTTCCTCTCATTTAACATCTTTGGCTGGTTGGTCATTCAGAAATGGGGAAACCACATGGAAAACAGCCACTCCCTCTGATTTGTTCATGTCGGTGTGTTTTTTTCTGAGCTTCTGACTCACTCTACAGTCTTCTTTCTCGGATTAGCATGTACAGAGATCCTAATCCTTGCCGTTTTTAGTGGTCCTTAAATATCCAATGTAAACTTCAGAGACTAAACTAAAGAACTCCTGTTCACCTGGGAAAAGAAAGAGAGCGAGAGATGGGGAGAGGGGGAGAGAGAGAGAGAGAGAGAGAGAGAGAGAGAGAGAGAGAGAGAGAGAGAGAGAGAGAGAGAGAGAGAGAGAGAATACATAAAGACCATGACACTGCCTTTACTCTGTCCTTAGCTCACCTTTTCTTAAGCTAAACCCTTAGTTTATGGGGTTTTTTTTCTTTCAATTTAGTTTGTCTAAACCTGTCTGGAGTTTTTGTGTGGCAAAGTTTTTGAAACTTTTACATTATTAAATAATTTAACAATTTTTTACAATTAAATTATTTACAATTTTAAGAAAATAAATAGGCACACATATTCATAATTACATTTTAAATAAATTAAATGTCTTACTACAAATGTGACTGAGATCAGTGTGTGTTTTGTGTGTTTCAGGATGCAATTAGGGTGAGTTTGCTGATGTAGTTTCTTTAACAAAGTCCCTAAAGAGCAAAATAGAAGTACACAGAGTGCCCTAGAGCCACTGAGCACTAACAGCACACGCAAAAAAGCCCTACACACCCATTACACCACAAATATCATTATGTATGAAGCAGTAACAGAATATCAATTCAGATTACGTTTAATCTGACTGTATTGACAGTAAAACAATTACAAAAGTAATTTTGCTCAGGGAGTGTTACTACCCTAAACCCACTGTTCATTGAAAAAAAAAATTTTTTTGATTGAATTTGGTAATTCAACAAGGATGCATTAAATTGATCAAAAATGACAGTGAAGTCATTTATAATATTAAAAAAAAATTATATTTCAAATAAATGCTGTTCTTTTGAACTTTATATTCTTATATTCTTTATATTCTTTAGGATCCTGAAAAATGTATCAGTTCCCACTAACAACTGTTCAAAATGGATTATAATAAGAAATGTTTGTTGAGCAGCAAATCAGCATGTTAGATTTCTGAAGAATCATATGACACTGAAGACTGGAGTAATGATGCTGAATAGTCAGCTTTGTAATTACAGTAATACATTGTAGTTTGAAATGTTTCAAAATAGAGGATGGCCACCTATGTAACTGACCCCAAACTTTTGAATGGTAATTTAAGTATTGAATCATTCATAATGTTGATATGCGATTGAACATTATTTTCACCTGATAGATGGAGTTGGCATATCTATCTATTTTCAGAAAGTGTACAAATATAGTTAATAATAGTTTTATGGACAAAATCTTTTTTGCACATGCTCTTTGATCAAAGGACACCAGGTGTGTTAAATTGAGGCAGTTTCTCCTCAAAGGACTATTGAGCACTGCACCTGCACAGACACCTTTAAGTGTGACGACGTGTTCTTTGCAGGTGGAGATGAGCGCTGATGCTGATATAAGCTGCTGAGCTTGGTTTTCAACAGGGTTCTTTGACGCAATAGACCCAAACTGTTTTCTTTTGTTCTAACTCCCTGAGCATCAGCATTTTAGGATTATATCCAAACCAACCAGATCTGTAGAAAATACTTTGAAGCTGATCAGGTGTTACAGTCATGTATCTTTACGTGTGTATTGTATATCTCTCTAACTTGTTTGTGTTACTACCATAAATGATCAGTGATTTGACAATCGAATAAGAACCCAAACAGTCTTATACGCAACCAGCAGGTCTTTTTGAGTGGTCTTTTTCTTCATTAAATCCACTGGCGTCAGCACCGAGCATTCGAAGAATAAGACTGCAGGTTCATTCACACAACAACATTTTTCGTAGGTCTAAGTTCACTCAACAAGTGAGAAATACACAGCATTTTGAAAGTTTTGGGTCAGTAAGTTTTTTGAAAAATGTTTTTGAAAAACAGCTGCATTTATTTGATAAAATACAGTAAAAACAGTAATATTGTGAAATATTAATAAAACATTTTTTTATTTATTTATATATATATATATATATATATTCAAATTGAATGTATTACTGTGATGGCAAAGCTGCACCGTCTTCAGTGTCACATGATCCTTTTTGGTGCTCAAGAAACATTTCTTATAATCAATGTTGAAAACAGTGTTTTTGAGTAAACTGTGACTTTTCCAGGATTTTTTGATGAATAGAAAGCTCATACAATCAGCATTTATTTTCAATATTTTTTGTAACAGTGTAAATGCCTTTAATCTTTGAAAGTGATTGATAAACTGATCATTAGATAAACAGTGGGATGGTAGCATGTACAGATAAACATAGGGCTGAAAATCTACATCGATCTCATGTAGATATTTGACCATCCTTATATTTTCTATCATTCTGATTGCCCTACTTCACACACTAGGTGTGCCATACCACGGCATAGCACACAAAATCAAAGTGATGTTTCTCATGAATACTCAAATCCTCAGGCTTCAAACGCCGTGCTGTATGTGTGTGTGTGTGTGTGTGTGTGTGTGTGTGCTGCTGATTGCTGAAGGGGCTGCAAAGATTCAACCGCTGACAAAATTCTCTTTTAAAGTGTAAACCAAGCAGGAATCCTAAAACGATCCATTCAAGTGAATGGATGTGCATGTGTCTGCATTATGATCCTCTCTCTCTCTCTCTCTCTCTCTCTCTCTCTCTCTCTCTCTCTCTCCTTTTCCACCCTCTATCTGACCCCTAAAATTAAATCAGCTTTTTTTATTTAATTATATATTTTTTGCTGCTGTGCCTTTAAAGGGTTAGTTTACATAAAAATGAAAACTGTCATTAATTACTCACCGTCATGTTGTTCCAAACCAGTAAGACTTTCGTTCATCTTCGAAGCACAAATAAATATATTTTTGATGAAATCTGAGAGTTTTCTGTCCCTCCATTGACAGCTACGCAACTATCAGTTTAATGCTTCATAAAGTTTAGAAATTGAACGTAAAGCTAATCCACATGAATTTAGTGGTTTAGTTCAACTTTTTCTGAAGAGACTCGATTTTATATAATGAACAGATTTAATTTAGGCTTTTATTCACATTTAAACATTGACCAGCATATATTAACAGAAGCTCAACTGAACCTGCTTGTCGCGCGAGAACAAACCCCTTACGGAAGCTCAAACGTGCTGCATAACACAAGAATGAACCTAATTGTTTTTTGTGGAAGCTCAAACTTGCTGCGTAACACACGAAAACGAACCTCGTTGTTTCTTGCAGAAGCTCAAACGTGCTGCATAACACATGAGAATGAACCTCATTGGTTCTCACACATCAAGCAAACATGCTTGAGCTTCCATTTACCACTACTGATGTGTGAGTTGATGAACGTTTATTTGTGAATAAAAGCCTAAATTCAATCTGTTCATAAGCGATCGTGTCTCTTCAGAAAATTTGGACTAAACTGCTCAATTCATATGGATTCGTTTTATGATCTCTTTATGAACTTTTTGAAGCATCAAAGTGGAAGTTGCGTAGCTGTTAATGTAAGTGACAGAAAGCTCTCAGATTTCATAAAAAAAACTTCATTTGTGTTCAGAAGATGAACGAAAGTCTTATGGGTTTGGAACAACATGAGGGTAAGAAAATGTCATTTCCATCATGTAAAATGCTCTCGTTTACATTCATTTGAAATGACATACAGTGCTTGGTTATGAGTTTTCCGACAGGTCCAATATCAACCTGCTTCACCCCTAAATAAATATATTTTTAAAATGTATACACTTTAATTTCATGTCACACATTTGGAACATCATAAGCGTGAGTAAATGATAACATCATTTTAACTTTTTAGATGAAATATCCCTTTCAAAGTGTATATTTTCTATTGAAACTCTTTTTTTGTCTAATTTCTAAAACCCAAATTCAATATCAATTAGTCAAAACAGCAAAAAGCTCATCATTTAGCTCCTCTATGGTACACGACACCATTAACACGAGTCTCACAGGCAGGATTTAGAATGTGGTACTTACATCAACTGTGTTGATGTCCCTTTACACTGACTACGCGTGAAGCATTGTCCACAGGGGCCATTTCTACCAATATGGCCCTGATCTACACACAAGATAAACACTCCCCAAATGGGATATCAGTGGCCCCTGAGCCTTGTTGGATGAACAGGGCTCAGCTAGTAAAATCTTTCGCTCAAATGCAGCCATTCATTCTACAGAAAGTAACATTCTTACTCAATTGCTCATTCACTCTATGACTTTCCTCACTGCATCCGAATATACCAAATGCATAGTATTCTTTAAATAGTAGGGAAAAAGTCTTTGAATTTTTTTTCTTCAAAAAGTCGATTCTGAAGTGCACATCCTTTTCATACGTTACTATCCCACAAGGTCATGGGGGAGGATTTGGGAATGGCAGCAAAGCGATGCAACTGACACCGCAAGTCACATGACACTGACAATATAGCAATGATATAGCAAACGTAGTACATTCATACTACAAGGAACATCCTTGTAAGTTCCAAATCAAATGTAGTACCTACTCAGTATGCAATTTCATTAGCAGCTTTCGTGTAAACACTCATAGGCACTGCTACACAAAGCCCCCCTGTGTGTGTTTTGATTGAGACACATGGCCAGAGAGGGGAAAAAAGAGCTCAGTAGTGAAAAGATCAGGGACAATAGGGGGCCAGAGGTACCAATCTGGAATTTCCATCACGTAGCTACAACTACCGAATGGCAAATCATTTATTGAGGAATAAAGCACTTAAAACCTATTTTGGACCTGATATCAAACCCAAAGCCAAGCACTGTATGACATATCACACGAGAAGAGGGCATTTAAAGGGATAGTTCACAAAAATGAATTTCTAGTTCATAAATTCTGTCTTCATTTACTCACCCTCATGTTGTTCCAAACATGTACGAGTTTCTTTCTTCTGTTGAACACAAAATAATATATTTTAAAGAATGCTGGTAACCAGAGAGTTGAATTCCAAGTACATATTTTGAGGAGGCACTGCTATACATGACAAACTGAACGGGTTACGTCTCTTTCTAAATAATGCTATTAATTCTAACTGCATTAAAATGCATAAAACCACAAGCATCACACATGCTTCAGAACATGTAAACAGATTTTGATACATATCTGAATATGTCCATTTTAATGAGTCCTTAAATAAGGAACATAATTAAGGAGTTCAATTGATGTTTAGACCTTTGAGGGGAAAACATGCAGATTATGCGACGAAACCACAAGGCTGTTTCCGTTGCATTGTGTCCTGTTAATGTATTCCCATCGCATCAAAGCAGCTTTAATCTCAGACCTAAAACCATGTTTCATGTCATCCAATAAGGAGTCATCAAAGGGGCCTGAACAAAAGTTGACATCAATCCGTGAGAAACTAGAAAGGATCATTCGATATCATAAATTACAATATTCTCAGTAAATTAATACTTCTATTCAATAGCTATATGGGATCAGCTTTGTTCATTCAGGCCTGGAGATTCACACACCTGTAGGCTACTGTTCAAACACTAATGCGGAGACCCTCTGTAGACCCCCACAAATTCCCTAAAGCAAGACTAAAATCATGTTAATCACAAATGGCATATGATTAGAAGATTTTAAACCAGTTTGTCAAGCTTTGTAAATAGTAAAAATGTAAAATATTATTTTTTTTACATTAATAATAATGAAAATAGTAAATATAATATGGCATTATTTAAATTAATTAAATAAAAAATAATATTACTAGCAACAAAATTGCTCTTCAAGGCTAAGACACTTTCAAGACACTGTTGACACCACGCATGTTAGAGTCAGATTTTGGTGACTAGTTGAACTGCAATATGATCATAAAATATGACTAATATATATATATATATATTTTTTATTTTTTATTAATGATGTTCGCCAAAGACGAATTGTAGTTTACAAGCCACAACTGCCGCTGGGTAGTAACACACCAGGTACATCAACATCAAGATTTGTCGATTGATAGCTACAGAATTGAGATCTAGAAGCCTTGAAAACAATTTATAAGCATACATTAACTGATCATGCTTTTATGAATGTACTAATCTCTCATATAGTGAGAATGGATTAGGGTAAATATCCTTACCTTTCTTAGGCGTTGCGATATCATTCAGTGTCTTATCTCGGTGCGTGTCATTTGGCCTGAATGTGATGTGCGAGGACTCCAGGCACCATCACAGGGCAAGTGACGGACAGCTTCGTTAACCAACCGCATCTTAGGGCGGGATTAAGGGGTGTCTTAAACCAATAGGTTATTAGGACATTTCTTAGACAGACCAAAAAATGTGGGTCTTTAGAAATTGGCTAAAAATATACAATATGTAAAAATAGTTAAAAATGGACGGCTATAGTATTATAAAAAAAAACAACAACAAAAACAGTCACTTACATTTCAGTATAATTTGGCACTATCCTAATCAACGTTTATAAAGTATCAATTGCATATATTACTGATGGTGATCCTATATTAACCAGCGGTATTCAAACTTTTTCATCCCACTTGCAAGTAAATATAACCATCCCCTTTCAAACTATATAGACAGCTATATATATTTGTATCATTTATAAACAGCAATCTAAACTATGTGAGAAAAACAAGTTGTGAGATAAAACAAAATGCTTCCATGTTGGCTTCTGTAAGAAGCAGGGATTATTAAAAACAATTATAAAATTAATGCATTAACTTTTACTAAAACTACATTTTTTAATAATCATATTTTTTAGGCTCCCCAATGTCCAACACGCTATTCAAATAATTATGAAATGGGTCTTCCTGCAGCCCTCTTAGAAGTTAGCTGATGACCCCCGGTTGAAAACCACCGATCTTGAGGTTCCCTGGCGGCCAACACACCTCAGTTTGAAAAGACCTTTAACCCATGGCTGCTTCAGCAGTAAAAAATTGCTTCATGTCCCAATTATGAATGACACTACTCAAAATAGGCTCAGGGTTTCAATCTGTGACAAACATTTCACAAGGTTGCAGACATTCAGATTTCTCTCTCTAGCATCTGCGTGATCACTGTAATTCAGCATTGACTGAATGAGAAAGAAAGATTAGAAACAAGCCAGGACTGCATTTGTGTTTCTCAGGATTATTTGGGAACACATTTTGCACTTTTTTTTATTTTATGAAAATAAGATTCTTACACACACTATAAACATACATCCAAAAACAAAAAAACATTTCCTCCACCCCAGAAACAGTCTTGACGACGTGCACTATTCTTGAAATCAATTACATCTCTTACTATTCTTATTCACAACATACATTAAAAGCATGACTGAAACTGTGATCAGATTTATAGAGACACTGCTTTCAGAGAATTGATACGCAAAGCCGAAAGAAATTAAGCAGGTGATCCAGCTTTGTTGGATGACACTAGAATGAGCATTACTATATCATTTTAAGGGGTGGGAAAGGAGAAAAGGCCTGGTTAATCTCCCCATTTCATTCTTTAAGTGTCCATGCACAGCAGAAGCCTTTCATACATTTGCAATCTTTTCTTCTATCGAACGGTCCACGGCCTCTTGTTTAACGTCACAGTCTGCAACAGTCACCTGTGCTATTTGGATGTCCATTGCTTGCTCTTTCACTCTCTCACCGTCTACTTGTAAAACCACTGTCTCTTCCACCCCACCTTCCATCTGAGGCGTCTCTTCCTCCGCCACTAGAGTCTCCTCAACAGCAACAACATCCACCGGCTCCACAGTAACATGCTCCACCCGTATGCCATCCTCCAGTATAACCCCCTCCTCTTCCTCCTCAACCTCTGCCATAGTCAAGACTGTGGTTGGGTCTGAAATCAAGACTTCCTCTGTGACGATAACCTTCTCCTGTAAGTCGTGGTGTTCTTGCAGATGAGTATGGAGGTCTCTAGGTTGTGTGAACCACTGATCACAGAGGGTGCAATGATTGGGTTTCTCACCCGTGTGGGTCACCAAATGGTCCTTGAACTGCTCCCAACTATTGAAAACACTGCTACAGACCTGAGGTGCGAAAAAAGGATGAGTGAATAGAAATATAAGTGATTAGGGCTGCATGAAAAATACACAACATTGCGTAGTGCCATTATATAAAATGCATACATCGCGTTTCGTGCACGCCAACAGCTCTTGCTCTGGTGTTTTTAGTGTCTGATAGAGGCTCAGATCGCAATAAATGCTGCTTTAAAGTCTACACAAACTCATCTCTTCATGTGAGTTTTGGTCACTTATAATGTACATTTGGGAAGGCAACATGCACCAACTATCTACCCAAACTTGTAATAAGCGCTTGTCTAAATCAGTTGTCAACAATACATAAGATTTAATAACCTGATTTATCTATCAAAATGATGCTTTGACATTCAAAACTGAAGATGTTAACACAACCATTAATATTAGCATTGTGATTTTACAGTTGTACTCTCAACTAAATTATGTTTCTTATATTTTACAGTGTAATATTACACATTTTACAGCACAAGGACAGCAAACCTGGAGTTTAAATCATAAATTGCTATTTTCATAGCGAGTTTTTCAGAAAGTTTGGAATATTAAAAATACATGTTTGGAAAATATGTTATTGGTAAAAACCAACCTGGCATTCATAGAGCTTCTTTCGCCCTTTTTTGGCTCCAGAGCCATTTTGACACGCTGACATGTGGCACTTCAGCGTACTATTCCTGGCAAAACGTTCATGGCATTCTGGACACTCAAAGGGTTTCTCACCTACACATATATGGATAAGTGAAAAACTGATTAGATATTAAACTTGAATAGATTTATTAAGATACATTTAACCTCATAATAGCTCACTCACACACCTGTGTGCTTCCTTAAATGCTCTTTGAAATGTCCAAAATGATCGAACTGCTTTTCACAGTACTCGCAAACATGCACTTTCTTTTTCTGCCGCCGGGACTGTTCCTCTGCATCAAAATGAGAATTATTCAGGTGCTGTTTAAGGGCTCCTTCCCGAGCATATACTTTGCCGCAGTGCCTGCAGACAAAGCCCCTGTCAGGGGTAGCGGTGTGCGTCTTCATGTGCTGTTTGAGGTGGTAATAGAGTTTGAAGCAGCGGTCACACTTGTCACAACGGAAAAGGTTGTCCAGCTGAGAGATCTGGACCTCCACCACTTCAATATTCTCCAGCGTCTTGGAGGCAATCACAGCCTCTTCCGGCACGACTACTGTCTCATCCTCCTTTTTCATCACATGGAGTGTCTGCTCTTCCTGTTGGTACTTGCTAGTGATATCAGCCAGCAAAGCCAACGCGGAGTCATCCGAAGACGGTTCTGTGGAACTCCTGGCAGCATCCACTACCTCCACCAGACCGCTTTCCTCCACCTCGATATGTTCCTCATCAACCTCCACCTCGATTTCAACAGATTCAGTCTCCACTGAAGGAAGACTCTCAGTGATCACATTGAAGGTCTCTGCGATCTTCCTCTTCTTAGCCTTGCTCTTTCCAGCCAAGGCCTGGGAGGGGTTTAATGAGGAGGTACCATTCCTTCTAGGAGGGAGAAGAAAAATAATAGTTTAACTATAAACTATAAGATCAACTCAAGCAGAAGAACATTTTTTGAGAAGTAGAAATAGGCAAGTAACCTGTTGTTCAAGGCTTTAATTGCCTCCTGCATTTGAAGGTACTCTGCTGCTCTCCAGACATCACTGACTTCTTCCTCACCATCCACAGCTAATGTCGCCGTATAAGTGAACTCCATTAGGTGGCGGAAGGCAATGTTGCCAACACCTGTTCATTGCAACAGAAATATTGAAGTAATGTTTATTATTTGAGCATATAACATTATGGAGTAATTTTTTGATTTTCACTATCGGGGCTGGGGGTACGTAACGTGCAACAGCAGAAATGTGCATGTTTTGTCAACTGGTCCACTTGGAACCAAAAACACGATGTCCAACCCGAGCAGATTCAGGTCTGATATTAGTAGCCTCTGGTTTCTGGTAAAACAAATGTGCTTTTACACAATGGTCCCAAGAATATCTGAAAATCTTTTAAAATTTACCAACTTTCCATTATTTGTTTTGGGTGTTTAACAAAATATATATATTTTTAAATAAAAAAATAAAAATTCTGTGATTATGTTAATATCTCCTTTCTTCTCAATCAATCAGTGCTTCTATGTATTTATTTGTTTGTTTTTAACACCATGCCAACATCCCAGCTTCTGTCTATTTTCAGGACAAGAAAAAAAATCTATATAGTAAACTATATCGGTTTTTAAAATCTATTTTTGCTAAAACTCTAAAAAAATATATGTATATAGTTTAGCTTTGTTAAAAAAAAAATCTTCCAAAATGTTAACTGAATAAAAAAAAGTTTTTTCAAGCACAATCTAAGAGAACATGCTTCAAGGATAAAGGATTGACAAAATTTCATGTTGGGGAATATTCTCTTAAAAATAAAAAAATGGTGTCATCCTAGAATGGCATATTCAGTAACAGGTATGAACAATATTGTCCCATCAATTTAGAAAAATTATTATAAAAAAAATAAAATAAAAACTCCCAACACTGGGACTGATTTTGATGAGAAGCATCTGTGTGTAAATTACCAAACCCTCCTGGATACTGGTGCATGCAGTACACTCCATTCAAGAGATTGAGAGCAGGTATTGGCGTGTTAATTTAAAAATTTTAGGAAATTTATATTTATGGTAATATTAATAAATGTACTGTAGCTAATGTAAACGTTATGAAGAAAATTAATTGAATCTACAAATAAGGTAGGAAGATAGGCATACATTTAAAACGACACCTCCCATGGTGTTTCTTATTTGTCGTCTTTATTTTGGTCTGTGTCATAGCCAATTGAAAAAGTCATCACTTGCCACTGGTGTGCAGGGCTTCAGGCTGTGTAGATGTCACAGTTTTTTGCATTCGGGTCTAGCATGTAAAAAAAAATATTGTTGTTGGGTCGGACTATGGTCTAATTTTATCAGGTCTGTCCTAGGTAGTGATGCACGATCATGATTTTTCATGGCCGATTCACATTTTTTCAGAGCAAATTAGCAGATTCTGATACCGGTTGCCGATTTTTTTCTTTAAGCAAATTCTTTTGTTGTTTATTTGCTCTATAACAGGCCAAACTGGCCTTAAACAATTTGTAGCCATTTGAAATTAGAGGTAACCACTGCATTTTAATCAATCCAAAAAAAGATGTTGCACACATGTAGCATGAGCATTTTTTTTTGAAAACAGCAGACAAACTGAATGAAAATGCAAATTCACTCTCTGACAGTAGGTGGCGCTTCTGGAACAGCAGTGGTTACATTGGTTACCGCTGTACATACAGCAGCGCTACGCTTTTAAACGCTATTTATATGGAGATAAGAGGAAAAGGAAATGCCATAGAAACTTTTCAAAAGACAGTCAGTTCCCTTCAGAGATACATTCATATAAACCCCCACCCCCAAGTCAATATTAATTTTTCTACCTCTATTTGCTCTTCTTTACGTTCGTCTTTAGAACGTCTTCCGACTCTGGCCAGTGTTAATGTCCTGTTTACAGGATTAGCAGATATACTTATTGAGATAATAATCTTGAGATTTTCTTTCAGTTGAAATCAAACAAACAAAAACAAAAAAGCATTTAAGCTGCAGCAGAGCAAATGGAAAAAATGCTAAAGCAGACTGCGATTTATTAACGTTATCTTGCAGAATGCCTAGAGGCAGACATGACATTCTGTGGTCGAATACAACTTAAGCTCCACAGCACCAGCCAGAGCATTTAGTTATAACTGAGTTTTAGTTTGCATGTTTAGGATTTTACTGCATTTATAGCCAGCAAAGCAACATATGTAGCAAAAATTCAAATAGTATTTTTAAAATGCAAATAACAATTACAGATCCAATATTAGACTATTTATGCGCACACGCCTAATTTCGAAACAAATTACATTTTGGGAAATTATTGCAATGCAGTTTGTGCGCAGGTACAGAATAGAGATTGGTCAAAATGAAACTAAAACTAATGTGTTTGGAGCAAAAACCAGCCAGTTCCTATTTACGGCCAGTCGACCAGTGCATCTCTAGTCCTGGGTCAGACTCTGGTTTTTCTTTTATAAAAATGATTCAAGCATGTTCTGTTTGGGTAAGAATTGATTCGAGGTGGCTCTTAGGACCCAAGAAGACCTCTACTGAAGTATATCTGTCTTCAATTAAAAAAATTCTGCCAACAAGCAGAAAACTATACTGTGTTGCAGAAAGGCACTTCCAGTTTAGACGGCTTTGCTGATTAAAACTGCCATTATCCAGGAAAAATAGGCCACAAGGTAATAATATTCTCTTCATTATGGCAATAGTATATAACCATTTTTGGTTACATACAATTGTATGTATTGTTAGGTACCTTCAATCTCCACTAGAGGCTCTTGAGTGAAGTCCTGGAAGAATTTGTGGAAAAACTGACTGCATGCAGCCAAAACAGCTTTGTGGGCCCTAAACTGATGTCCTGTTAAATAACCAGAAATCATCAGCACCACCGAATATGTGCAACTTTTCATTTAACTGTATAACATTTAGCATAATTCAGAAAGACATTAGGTTAAGAGGAACATAGACTGGAAACCTTACCATCCACAATGAGAGTGATGTCTGTGAACTGATCCAGCTGACGCTGCTCATTCAGTTTGTCAAGCATCACTTTATAATGGGCTGGAAACTCATGCCCATAGTCAACATCTCCATCAACTGACATGGTTCAGCCCTTGCCCTGCGCATGCAAGTACTATGAAGAAGGGGGAAAAAACATGATGGAAAAAGAAAATTATTTGTAGCCTATAGTATTTATGTTATAATAATAAATAAATGAAGATGCATGTGACCTCTTGGTAACAAAAGGCAGTTACAATTACTTTTTTTTTGGCTACAGATTAAACTGTTAAATGTCAAAGCAGTTGCAAGTTTTTTTTAATGCAAGGTTATTTATCTGCAATCTTTAACATAATTGTTTCATTCAACACAGATAACGTTAATGCTTTTAGATAAATTAGGCACATACTTTGTAATGGCCCCTATACCAACAGATCCATAAATTAGCGGGCATATCTAAGCAGCATGCCGAATAAGCGCGCATTTCTACGGGGAGTTTCTCTACGCAAGACTGGCAACTTTACACCCAGCGGTTTTACTGCTGCAAAAGCCACGTACTTCAACAGCCCAACCGTATAGAGATCCAACAGAAGTATACAAACGGCAAAAAAGCGCTGTGGGCAGGTCAGTGTCATTTTACTCGCACGCTAGGCCTGTGGCTGCTAACGCATTCGCCATTTGTTTTCTGGACCATTGTCGTTACGTCATCAAATCGCGCATTAAAATGCTATTTTAAAAAGACAAATTCCTTTCGGCAAAATAATGAGTGATGCCGGGCGTCTAACGCTCCGGAGAACTTACCCCGGGTGACGCTCTGATGCTTATTGTGGTTGTTTATACGCGTTGGAGGCCTGAAGCGATCAATGTGCTGTTTTTCCTCCACTCGTCAAAAAAGGGCGGTCGTTTTACTCTGGCCTCGAGTTCCCATAAGCCCTTGCGGATGAGTTTTATCGCGCCAGGCTGATAGGTGGCGGTTTCTAAAGCAACGGTGTCTAAAACGACCCGTTATATGGAAAGGTAAAGATTTAGATTCATATTCATTCTTTATTGTCCTTGATAGAGGAAATTTGTTTTCACACACTGTACCAGGAGCAACATTCAACACACATAACATGCACATACCACACAGAATTTTGTACATAAATAGAAGTTAATTGCAAAAAAAAAGAATAAAAAAAATTAACACCACACATTCAACGTTACAGTAAATAAATTAGGCATTCCCTAGCCGTGATTTTTTATGGGGCAACGTTAGCTGTCTCTGCGGCCTGATGGAAGAAGGTTAAAACATGAGTTAAAGAGGGTGGCTGGGATTTTGTATTGGTGTTTGCTCTACGGATGGTAGCAGTGCCAGTGGGTGTGGGAAGACCAATTATTTTTGAGGAAGTGTAAGTGATTTTAAGGAGCTCGTTTCTATTAGTGAGAGAAAGCATAGTGAAATAGCAGGTGGCACAATACAGGAGGATGGGTTCAATGATAAGAAAAAATGTTGGTGTGGTTTTGACTGAGAAAGTCCTGAGTTTTACGTATGACAAAATAATAGTCTGTTGGCAGCGCCTATGAATGTCTGTGATGTGATGGTAAATAAGTAAATAATCTTGGCTGACAACTTGATTTGGGTTAAAACAAAACACAAATGTTAAAAAAAAGTTATTTGAGGCTATAATGTGCTCTACATTTACATTTTACAACCTAGTAGGCTTTAAGCATTATATGAAAGCCAATCAAAGCCTTGTACATGGGCTACTCTTTCAGCCTCAAATTTTAAATGTTTAGGGAGAAACACAATGAGTTCTGTTAGCAATGATTCAGAGTTTGAATATACAACTTCCAAAAGATATAATATTTGAATTAATTTGACCAAAATTAAAAGCTTGAATAGCTCTGCTTCGAACCACTTGAATAGTTTTTCCACATAATATTTGTCTGGTTTTCCAGTGCAAATGTCTACCTATTCTTTAATTAAGATTTATAAATGACATTAAAAAATGTCTACAGATTCTTAAATCAAGATTGATAAATGACATAAAATATTTTTTTTCTTCCGTGAAACTGATCAAAATGAAGTGAGTTTATTAAAACAAGAACAAATATCTGCCAATGGGCTCAGAAAAAATCTACTTAATTCAAAGGGAAGTTTTCATAACTCATTGACAGATATTTGTTCTTGTTTTAAGTATAAACTAACTTCGTTTTGTTCAATTTTTCAAGACTTTAGTTGATTTGCATCTCAAGTAAATGTATCTTGATTTAAAGATATTTTTTTTGCCATGTCTTGCAACATTCAATGCCATGACTAAAGTATAGACTTTATATATTCCATGAAACAGATATTAATAATGGAGAAATATCCCTTCTTATTTAGCAGTGAAATCTTATCACAAATAGGCACGTTTTTTTAGTTGCTTCTGTTTAAAAACCCAAATAATTATAATAATAAAAAATATGCAAATTACTAGAAATAAATTGTTGAAAATTAGTTGTAGCTATATATTGTAATATAATTTGTGAGAGATTTTTTTCCAATGCATAACACTGCATTATTGATTGACAGACAAATCTCTCCACTGCCCTCCTGAGGCACGCTTGAGATAACACCTATATATCTCATATCAAGGCACGTCAAGCGTGCCTCAGGAGGGCAGTGGAGAGCTTTGTCTGTCAGTCAATAATTCAGGGTAATATATGCATTGGAAAAAATCTTTTTACATTTAATAATTTAGCAGACGCCTTTACAAATGAGGAAAGCAATAGAAGCAATCAAACTAACAATAGAGAAGCAATATGCAAGTGCTGTGACCAGTCCCAGTTAGTCTAGCACAGTACACGTAACAAGGTGTGTTTAAAAAAAAAAAAAAATTATATAGAATAAGTGTTAGTATTAATGGGTCAATTGTTGAGCCATTTCTTGAAAGTTGCTAAAGACTCAGCAGCTCGGGTTGAGTTAGGCAGGTCAGTCCACCAGCAGGGACCTGTCAAGGTAAAGGTTTGTGAAAGTGATTTTGTGCCTCTTTGGAATGGCACCACAAGGCACCGTTCACTTGCAAAATGCAAACTTCTGGAGTGCACATAAGTCTAAAGTAGTGATTTTAGGTATGGGGTGCAGAGCCAGTGGTTGTTCTGTAGGTAAACATCAGTGCCTTGAATTTGATGCGAGCGGCAATTGGCAACCAAAGCAAGTTTGAGGAGAGGTGTGACGTGCGCTCTCTTCAGCTCATTAAATACCACTCTCGCTGCAGCATTCTGGATCAGATGCAGAGGTTTGGCAGTGCATGCTGGAAGGACTGCCAAGAAAGCATTACAATAGACCAGTCTAGATCTGGATCGCCTGGATAGAATAAGAGCTTGGACAAGGAGTTGTGTAGCATGCTTCGATAGGAAGGGCCTGATCCTCCTTATGTTGTATAACGCAAATCTGCAGGACCGGGCAGTTCTAGCAATGTGGTCTGTGAAGTTTAACTGATCACCAATCTCAACTCCAAGGATCCTGGCTGTCCTGGATGGAGTTATGGTTGATGAACCTAGATGAATGGAGAAGTTGGGATGAAGTGTTCAGCTGGATGAGACTACAAGCAGTTCTCTTTTCACAAGGTTGAGTTGAAGGTGGTGGTCCTTCATCCAGCAAGAAATGTCTGTCAGGCGGGCAGAGATGCGAGCAGATACTGTCAGATCCTCTGGCTGGAATGAGTTGTATGTCTTCAGTGTAGCAGTGATAGGAAAAAAGATGTTTGAATGACATATCCTAGTGATGACATGGAGATGGAGAAGAGAAGTGGTCCAAGCACTGAGCCCTGAGGTACCCCCGTAGCTAGATGTTGCGACTTAGACACCCTGAAGGATAGCTGAGAGGTAAGACTTTGGAGTGCGGTTCCTGAGATGCCCTTCGTCATGAGGGTTGAAAGGAGGATCTGGTGGTTAACTGTGTCAAAAGCAGTAGACAGATCCAGCAGGATAAGTACTGAGGATTTGAAAGCTGCTCTTGCCAGTCTCAGAGCTTCAATAACCGAGAGCAGGGCAGTCTCAGTTGAGTGGCCGCTTTTGAAACCAGACTGGTTGTTGTCCAGGAGCTTGTTCTGTGAGAAAGGCAGAGACTTGGTTAAATACAAGTTTTTGCAATAAATGGAAGAAGGGAGACCAGACTGTAATTTTCTAAAAGTGCTAGATTTAGAGTGCGTTTCTTAAGCATATGACATTAAAACTGATCATTTTTAATGTAAAAGGTCTAGCAAGAAGCTATAGCTTTGATTGCTGGAAGCAAAAAAAAAACTGTAAAATGAAATACAGCATAATCTTAATTCATATCTAATATCTTAAAGTGGAAATGAATTCAATGTAATATTATTTAGTAAACTGATTTCAACAATAAAACATTTAAAAGAAAAAAGAAAAAGGTTTGAGCACAGGTTGTACTGCAATATGGCAGCACCCTTGCTACAAAAGTTTTAACAAAACATATATTTTTTCTTTTAAATGGTTTATCATGTTTGTTATATAATTTATGATTAGAGTGGAAATACATTTACTAAATAATGTTAACTTGACTGACGGCTTCTTTTCCACTTTCAAATATGAGCCAAACAAAGCTATGACTTCCCTGGCTGTGACCCTTTCCAAAGTTGCTTACGTATAGGACAGAATGTCAAAAGATAATATCTTGGAATAACTTAATTTGCTTAAAGAACATAATACCATGTTCGGATGTTACTGAAGTTATTTTAACCTATCAAAACCTGTAGAAAAAAAAAATCAACTGATTGTCATTTGACTATAAGTATTGTTTCTGTATCTTAAGTAAGTTTGAGGCTGGATCCTCTTTCTAATTGTCTATGGCCTTTGGAAGTGGGGATAACTTTGTCTTCAGTAAACTCTGTCAACTGATTGAACTTCAACGTTGACTCCTGTCTTCATTGAGCATTATGGTCTCTTAATGTGGCTTAACTGTAATTCCCCTGCATACCTAAAATCAAATAGATCAGACAATTTCTGAAGATGCCTTATATTTAATGTTCAGTTGTCGCACTATCCATTGATTTGGTTTATTCTTTGACTTATATTGTTGTCTGAGAATCAGTTCATCTTATTCAATTATTTTATAATACTTTCTTCAAGTTAACTATTAACTGTCAGTAATCTGTACATCTGAGTAAACTGTATCTAAAGTGCATCACGGTCAAATTGTCCTCCAAATCATGAGACTTGATAATGAAGATTAACTAAATTAAATTGATTATAAACTGGTCCAGACACAAGGATCACAGAAAATGTCAACCTGAGACTGAAACAGATTTTGAATGTGTATGAAAGTTCTTCCAAGCAAATGTGTTTTATCAAATGTGTTTCTCCTGTCTTACACAATTTCTGCTGCATGTTTATCAAAGATCAGTAAAGAGACAGGAAGTTTCAAAGTTTTATCTCAGCAGGAAAAGTGCTGACACTAACCCAGCTGTGCACTGCTGCACAAACAAAAATTACAGGATGTTAAGAGAATCATGCAAATAAATCCACATTGATCATTGATTCTCTCCAAATGAATGCTTTAAAAATCACATTGTCCACAGTCCTCTGATACTCAATTGGTTGTATTTTCTTTTCAGTGTTGCACCCAGCCCCCTCTTTCAGGCCTTAGGAAAACAGAAGTCTGGAATTTAGTTCTTTAACTGTTTCCTCTCTGGACATTTTTCTTCTTCTTCTATTTCTTATTTTAACAACAGAGACTTGAAGAAATGAAAAAGTTGGAAAAAAAATGAAAAAGACTGCAGTGACAACAAAATATATAATGCACTTAGACTTTTTTTTCAGCTCAAAGTTCTGGCTTGTCCTTCAAACGCATTATGGAGGTTACACATATATTCTTGCTGATGTGTGTAAACCCTGGGTGAATACGTGAGCTATTAAAGTTTTTGAAACAGAGACAGAGGAACCTTTGCCCTGCTTTTAGTCAGGAAAAACAAGAGGAGTATAAATAGGAGGAGCCGTTTGGGAGCGGGTTGTTTTTGTCTAGAATCAGCTCAGAAAGCATCGCTGCTGAAGACTCAAGTAAAATAAGTAAGTGTGCACT
Source organism: Meda fulgida (assembly GCA_030578275.1). Taxonomy (NCBI): domain Eukaryota; kingdom Metazoa; phylum Chordata; class Actinopteri; order Cypriniformes; family Leuciscidae; genus Meda; species Meda fulgida. The sequence goes on along the minus strand of CM060623.1, from coordinate 16,976,043 downwards.
CCTCAGTAATGAGATATCTTATTATTTTTGCTCTTCTTTTGAAAAACAACATTTTTGCATTACTTGTGCATTTTTTAAACTTCAAATTTGCAATGTCCTCCAATAGCATCTGGATGGACTACCATGGACCTTTTACCAAACTCGCGTTCATTGACTTTAATCAGTAAATCTGGGTTAAAGGAGTAGTAGTTCACCCAAAAATGAAAATGTTGTCATCATTTACTCACCTTTTTTCAAATCTGTATGAATTTCTTTCTTCCGCTGAACACAAAAGAAGATATTTTGAACTTTTTGACTTCCATTGTATGAAGAAAAAAGTCAATGGGGTCCATCAACTGTTTGGTTATATTCTTCAAAATATCTTTGTGAACTATCACTTTAATTACCATAATTACAGGAACATGAATCTTATTTGGCTAAAATAAAAACGATACGATTAGATATGCAATTGCTGAGTGGGCAGAAATTTTATTATGTGTGGACCAAAAGAAGCTAAGTTAAAGGTCCCATATTGTCAAAACTGAAATTTCCTGGCTTTTTTCATGATAACAGAAGTCTAGGGGCTATGAGACTACCATATAAGTTTTAGTCGATCTACAGACAAATGCACACAGTCTGTATAAAGTAGCTGTGCCTTTTCACAAGCCGTTGTGACTTCCATATAAATGTGATGTCAGAACTATGAAGGTATATTTGGTGCAATAACTGAACGCCTGTGACAGTGAAATTTGTTGCTTTTGTTTGACTTTTTTTTTCTCTTCCACAAACAACACAACAGTTACACCTTCTCAAATTCTTCATTTCAGGTGCACAAATCCTAGTCTACAAATCACAAACAATCCAGCAATCATTTAGCCTAGTCATTAACGAATGCACAAAATGTTAAAACTAATAAAAACATGAACTTTATGAAATGATGCACAATTGTAGTTTAAGTTCGCGCTAATACTATATTTACCTTTTTTGAAATAATCTATTAAACCTGCTGAGAAACGATCGCGTGAATTAAAATGAGCAGTTCGACACGCGCATGCCCGGGAAACTCATGAACTCATGAAACTCATGACTGCCTCTACAGATACACAACTCACTTTTGCACCACATTTCACGGTGCACTTGGTGCAAAAGAAAGAGCTCGCGAAACTTGTCACTTGAAAGCGGAAAACAGTAGGCCTATTTGAGATTCGCAGCAGCAGATTCAAGCAGCTGTAGTTATGTACTTGTGTTTGTGCTAGAAAAATATACAAGACATTTGTGAGAAAATATTCTACAAGTGTGCAACTCTCTTTGGATTAATTCACATAGTGATTTGCAGATGAGCAAAATTTCTCCGTGACTTCACATTTTTTGATTCAGGTGTGTAAATGCATTTTGCACCATATTCACTCAGCAACTGTAGCAAAAATGTGAGCGTACGAGTTTCTTAATTTGTGATTTTTAGACTAGGATTTGTGCACCTGCAATGAAGAATTTGAGAAGGTGTAACTGTTTTGTTTGTGGAGGAGAAAATAAAGTTTGCCACTCTTAAAACATTTCTCTCTGTGATTTCAAATTTACTGATACACATGTGTGGCTATTCTCTACAACTACAAATTTCACTGTCACAGGCGTTCAGTTGTATTGCACCAAATATACCTTCATACCAGAACTACTCAGTCATCGCCTTCAGTCACCACCCCCACCAATCAGAAGAGAGGCTCATGAATATTAAGTAGCCAGGCCAAAAATCGACCTGTTCTTGGCAGAGCTCCTGAGAAAGGAGCTGTTAAATATATATTGAGATGTTTTTTGGTACTTATATAGCAAAAATATATTATTAAGATCATCAAAACCTAAAATAAAACTTCAGAAAGATGTATAATATGGGACCTTTAAATATCAGTATTTTATCAGTATTATACATTATATATCAGTATATTTTACTGATATATCAGTATATTTATTTAATAATTTATATTGATGTAACATTTTAATATAATAAATAAAATATAAAATAAATAATAAAATATAGATAAATACAAATATATACTAATGCGTTACATTATATGTAAGTATATATGACATTTTAAAATAAAAATGAATAAAATATAACAATCAAATAAACAATAATTTACAATATAAAAATAAAATATGCATCTTAAATGTTTGTTGCTGATTGAAAGGCTTGAATTGTATCTGCATTTTACAGTCAAATCTCTGCTCTAGTCTAGAGAACACCAAAAGACCAAAGTATTTTTCTTTTGCTTCTTTTTCTTTTCATAAATGTGAGGCATAAACTGTTGATCTTTGTGTGTAGGTTAGTGAGCTTGTAGTTTGGAGTCATGTGGAAGGCACTCAGCCTTACCCTAGCTCTCTGCGTCCTGGCGGGCTGCAGTGCAGAGAGCGAGACGGATGGAGCCCGCTGTAAACTTCCTCCTGTGTGGAAGGTTGGAGAGGAGGAGCCCATGAAGAACGCTCATGGACATGTGACAGTGGTGGCTTACCTTCAGGCCAGCTGACTGTTCTGCTTGGAGCAAGCATCAAAGTGAGCCCAGCCTTTTTATTGCAGTGATTATACTCAAATTTTAAAATAGCAATGTTTGAAAAATAACAAGTTTGATGAAACCTTGTTTTTCAAAACCATATCTGGTCTGGTACCACATTCTTGACAGTGTTTTCTCTGTACTGTTTACACAAGGTGTATTTATCTAATCCAACTTCTTGAATGTTCTTCAAGGCTTAATGACTTGCTCCTGAAGTTGGAGAACCAAGGTTATGTAAATATAACCTACATGGTGGTAAACAACCGAGAAGAACGGTCCCAAAAACTGCACCACTTGCTCGAAGAAAGACTGTTTAATATCACCCTTTACGCCCAAGACCTCAGCCAGCCGGATGTTTGGCAGACCGTGAATGCTGAGAAGGATGACATTTTGGTCTATGACAGGTTTAGCTCACAACTTATTCAGCTTAATTGACCCAATGAACATGATTACCATATTACTTTATCAATATACCAATAAATACCCTTTTCTACCAGGTGTGGCCGACTCACTTACCATCTGTCTCTTCCATACACCATCCTGAGCCACCCACATGTGGAGGAGGCTATAAGAAAAACCTATTGTGATGGTATTTGTGGAGAGTGCAGCATAGAGGTAAAACAGTAGTGATTTAACGTTATGTGATAACCCCCCACGTTCCCATTTTTTTTATTGAAAAACTGCTATGAGAAGTACTTTTCTGCATTTTCATTTAGATAATACTGTATATATATATATATATATATATATAAACTATTTTATTTTCTTCTGATAAATAATGAGCAAACATTCAAATCATGTGTATCAATCTTCTTTATTCAAGTTAACCTGAATTATTTTTGTAGGTGGGCCTACATTGTTATTTTTCATGGCATCTCCATGAAGAATCTTAAATATCTCTGGAACCTTAGATGCAAAAAAAAAAAAAGAATCTTCATAGTGGAAAAGGTTCTTCAGATTATTAAAATCACACTAAGAAAAATGGTTCTTTAAAGAATTGTTCACTGAAGGGATATTTGGGGAACCCAAAATAGCTATTCTATGGCAATACTGAAAAAAAAAAACTATTTTTAAGAGTGCATACAGTATTTTCAGTACGCCCTTTTCCTCTGGTCATTAGAGTTCACTGCAACTTGAAGAGTGCAAGAAATCCACAGATGTTGAGGTGAATACACCAGCAGAGGAAGAGCGGCCTCACCATCACGATCATCATGAACACGGTCATCACCACGGTAGCGCGGAAAGGCATAGGCATGGTGGCTCACACCATCACCATCCTCACCATCACCACCACCACGGCCAACAACAGGTTGATGTGGGTCAGCAGGCCCAGATTGACTTTGGTCAGGTAGCCGTTAAACAATCAGTGATGAATCGACCTTGAGCCAAGCACACTAGGTGAAAAGTCCAGTTCAGCTGACAGCAGGGGGCAGATTCTCCCGTGGCCAGCTGATGCTGACACTGACGACAGCTCTTTGGTGGGGAGGGCCGTGGGCGCGTGGCAGGCCTCTGACACTGTGAGGAGACTCTTCCAGCCTCCTGACACTGACAGGGCCTGAAGGTGGAGGACAACAACATCAGGGAGACCTGACAGTGACGTCCCGCCCACCCCACTGAATGAGAGCCGTCGCAATCAACCTGAGCCTGACCAGCAGGGGAAGCTAGTTGAGTATGACAAGTGAAGTAAACAGGGCCGTTGCCTTGGTTGCAAAATTGTCTGATCATTTATAGCTTCACGGAAACATCAGTGAGCCCGGCACTGCTGGTCAGCGCTCTCGTTTTATCTACCAACTAGTATTTACACCTCAGCGTGTGGCAGCACTGGACCTTTGCATCCCAATCTGAACAATTCGCAAACTGGTTCTTATGGAAGCTAAACAATTCAATCTAAATAACCTAGTTTTTTTTCTGGTTAAATCTGTCATCTAACAAACAAAACGATCTGACTTTAATGGGTCCAGTGTCTGTTTTCTTCTGAGAGTGTGTCAGGTTCATCATGTTAGTGTCTTTTCTCCTCTAGATGCTTTATGTGGCTTTTATGAAGGCAGGTGCGGAAACAAATCTCTTGTGGTGCCTGTCCGATGTTAGGCCATACAGAGCAGAGGGCAACGATCACGTAACATCCTGTAACCTTTGCTATATCCAATCAAAGCTATGAAAATCTGGGGTATTAAAATCTATTTAGTCATAATTCTGGTATTCAAAAAGATGTTTTAGTTTTGCTGTGTGAGACAGAGGTGGTAAAGTAGGCGGAGAGATTCTGATCATGAGTTTTAAACACTTGTGATTCTTTCTTTTAAAGGTAATGGACCACTGTATGATCTATATCTGTTTTATTTGAGTTACTAACACAAATGTTGTAAGCGGGTTATAAAATGTATATGCTCTGCATTACAAAAAGGTTAATGGATCATAGGGAAATTTACAAAACGTAATTTTTGCTTAACATTTATTAGAGAGGAGTTTGGGAGGGAGTAACTGGAAAAAGGTTTGGTCATTGTTATCTTGGGAAGGACTGTTCGAAACACTTTACATACTTAATGAAGGTTTTCTGGAAAATCTAGTATCACCTAGAAGACCCGAGAAATTGTATGAAAATAATGTTTGTGATGGTGTCAATGACATATGAATGTGAAAAGCAAGTGGAATGTAAGAGGGAAAAAAACATGTTACTCAGATTAAAAAAAAAGTTTAAAAAAAAAAAATTCAATTTGGTCACTGTAATTTGATTTTTATACTTACCAACCATATGTAGTTTGGTCACTCTGCCTCAAAACGTCTTAACAAAAATTTAAAATTCTACATTTTTAATGATAACCTTGATAAATTAATTTATATATTTTTTTATTTTATGATTACTTAGAAATCAATATTATAAATACATTTACATTATGCAATGAATTATTAAATTGTACTAATTTTATATATTGTTATTATCTAAATATTATTTAAATATATGATTTAAATATTTTTATATAATCAATTTCAAATAAACATGATATTTTATAAAATATTTTATGTATGTGTATATATATATATATATATATACACATACATACATACATACATAAGAAATTTAAATGATTAAATTAATTTCATTAATTTAATTTCATTAATGACTTATAAATAAATTACTAGGCTATTATTGTAATAATAATAATAAATAATTATTTGTTTTATAATTTAAATGGATATTTATATTATTTTACTTTTCTTTTAATATTTTATGAGATCTGTATATGATTGCTAACCTATAATTAAGTGTTATTATACATGTAATATACAATTATTAGTGTTTTATTATTTAAATAATTATTTTATTTACTTATTTCATTAAAATAATTAATTTAAATAAACTATGAACATATTTTAAATGGAATGAAAATATAACATCAAAACTTGAAATTTGAAGTAGGCTACCGGTAGTCGTGTAAAACCTGTGTCATTGTGAAATTCACCTACAGATGGCGCGCGCCCTTTAAATAATCTTTCGTTCACGCTTTGAGAGCCTTTCTAAAAAAAAAAAAAAAAAAATTCCCAGACCTGGACTCATGAGCTGTCTGCAGTGTTTCCTTCTAGACACACTGAAATCTCTGTCCATGTGCGTGACTTTCTCCTGGCAGAAAACAGGTAAAGAGAAAATGAAGGAGAGATTTTCTACAATAACTTTAGCCTATAGGCTACTTGCAGTATTAATAGCAAGACAACATACATGAGCCTCTCGGTTGCAGACTATGGGTTTCTATGCAGGATCCCACACGTAAATCTAAAGCAGCACATCCAAATGTATAATGTTGTTGCACTGTAATATTCATCAGTGAGATTTTCATTGCTTAGCAAAGAAATTCATGGATCTTCCTGGATACAAATGTAGCTCTACCTCTGTTTTATTTGCAATAGTGAAAATTTGCATTAAATAGATGGCCTCAACTCATTTAGGATAGTAACCCAACCCATTTCATTGTTTTCAAATCAACAAGGGTGGTCTGGGTTGTGTAGACCAGTGTTTCCCAACCCTGCACACCAACAGTGCACATTTTGGATGTCTCCCTTATCTGACCCATATATTTCTGGTCTTGGAGTCTTTACTAATGAGCTGATTCAGGTGTGATTGATTAGGAAGAGTTGGAAAATGTGTAGCGTTGGTGTGCCTCCAGGAACAGGGTTGGGAAACACTAGACAATCATTTGACCCTGGAACAAAATTGTAGCATAAGATCAATACTCACATTTCCTCGTTTCAATAGCCCTCATGATGCCATGTAAACGCCAACTTCTTTAAGCACATCTCAAACCTCTTGTCTAGAGTACGCAATGCAAAAGGTCAACAAGCAAGTATCGAGGCGATAAATGATCAGGGTGGGTGGCTTTGATAAGCCTAATTGTCCTGAAGATCCAGTGCTGGGGAGCAGAGACTCATGGGCAATTACTTACAATGTCCTGAGAGGCGGACAATGAGAGTGGGCTACGCAGATTCAATCAGCCTCACGCAGTGTTGCTAAGTATGCGCTGCTCGCCAAATTGCCTGATTTGCTTTCCCCATCAGCCGAGGTCCTGCTGCTTCTGTATCCACTTAGCAGAGACCGGAGAGCTTCTATCTGGTACTTGCTGGACGCCTGCTCTTTCCTTCTTTCCCAGTACATTAAGGCTTCGGTGTGTTGACCATGGCCTTCATAATGCATCAGGCCTTCTCCACAGCATGGCTCTCGATGTTGTTAAGCTAGTCTGTCATAAACATCACACCGACCTCATACTAATGGACCCCTTGAGCTGTAGGTTACGGTTTGTTCCCATTTTCCATTACTACCCGTATGAAATGAGAAGACAGCTTCCTGTTGTGTTATAAACTGGATATTACCTATGCCTAAGGGAGATGATTCATTTCATAAACATCGTGTCTGGACCACAGTAATAGTGAATAATTTATGATTTTTATATTGCTGGGAGATCAGTAAGATTTTCTACTGTTTTTGAAAGACTCAACAAAAGTTACATTTTAAAACAGTTTTATATTTTTCTATTTCAAAATGTATTTTTCAGCATCATTACTCCAGTCTTCAGAATCACATGATCCTTCAGATATAATATGCTGATTTGGTGCTCATGAAACATTTCTTATTATCTTTGTTGAAAACTGTTGTGCTGACCCCAAACGTTTGAAAAGTATATACTGTATATAATTGTTACGGAAGCAGACTCAAGAGATGGATAATGAAGTTAACACTTCTGAGATGTATTGTGTTGATTACTGATTTCTTTTGAATGGTCAAAACGTAGTGTCTTTCTATTTTTTTGTATTATTAAAATACCAAGAATTGACATGGAAGATGACAGATAACATTTATATGGCGTGAAAAAAATGGTTACCTATAAAGGTTAAAAAAAAAATAGTCTTGGATATCAATTTAAGGGGACATTGACCCACAGGCCCCTAAGACCTGCCTGCAGGTTAAAAGGAATCTATAAGTAATCAAGTAACAGTAACAAACATGCTCACAAAGTAATGTAATCTTTTGTAAGGGTGCTTTGGTTTCCTTTCCTGACTAAATGCTGAAACCATATCATGAAAATTTAACCTTTAATTCATTTTATTTTTCAGGAGGAACTGGAATCAAGTGACATCCATCTTGGAACAACATAGAATACGGACCAATACTTAACTCTCGATCTCCAAATGGATCGCCCAGCCATTATGCATGCAGTCCTCTGTTTATATGGAGCAAGAGTTTACTTACACCCTGATAGGATCCTCAAAGGGGGGGAATAAAAGTTGAGTGTGTATGGAGGAAGGCGTTATTCAAAGATACCCATGTGGACAAAGATTGTTGATGCTGTGTGCACTCATTACAGTACACCAATCTGGGATATGACAAATATGTCTATTCAATCTGTGCGATTTTTACATCAAACTCAGAGAGGTTGAATAATAATGAACTAAGTTGCAACTGACTTAAAAATTTGTGGAAGCATAAAAAAACAAATGTTATCTCTGCTTAATAATGACAATAATGTCGGCAGCAATATCTTGATATGATCACACAATGCATTCATGTGATTGTACACTGTATTTCACTTTATTGGTTGTAAACCTTAACAATCTTTTTTATGCTGTGGAGCATTTAATTGAAATGAAAAAGCAGCCTACTAATGTTCCAATAAAAAACACTTCCCACCATCAAAAAAAAAGGCTGCATGGAGTTTTGTGCTGCATAAATGCAAAGCAAGCAGCAGTTTCTTTTAAACAAAAAAAATGTGGTAACGTTTATGGTACAGTTATTCCTTGAAAACAGGATTGGGTGTATGTTGTTGGAAAACAAGCACAACATATTTTGCATGCAACATATCCTTAAAGACATTACATTTCTGAAAGGAAAGCCAATGCTCACTGTAGTAACAAACAAATGTTCAAACTAACAGTAATGCTATAAACACAGCAACACTAAACAGGTTTGGATGTAATGCAATGGGTCAAAAAAAAATCCATATCTTTGCACTGGAATTGTGCATTATTTGGTATTGTAGGACATCATATAAGTAGGGGAAATGCTCATCAGTGAGCAGCAACAGCGAACGTTCTGACAATTGACAATAACATTGCCACTTATAAATTTATAAAATCTTTTTAAAACTTTTTCTCAAATTTAACAGTACAGCTTGTTACAGTCACACAATTCAGAAGAAACAACAGTTTTTTAAAAACAAAACGATACATAAGGCAAGACAACTTTTATGGAGGTAACATAATGTGTCTTCACACAGAGTACCGTTTTACATTTAGAAGCAGTACTCTTTTTCACTTCATTAGTTAGAAAAGTCCATCACCCACCATCTGCATTCTAAGATTTGTTAATTTCGGATTTCTGAAATCAGGATCAACTGTATAGCAACATGCACCCCGACACGACCCACAACCACAAGGTGTGTGCATACTGGGCTGTCGTTGGAAGCTTGAACCTGTGTAAGTAACGGACGATAGTTTTCCCAAAAATAAAAGATCCGATCCAGTGCAGAATCTAAGAAACCGAGGACAGCCTTGTGTGCCAGATTCCCTAAGGAGTAAGCAGTTAAATACCTTGAATCTCCTCTGCTGGGTATTCATGTTCTCTGGGGAAAGAAAAGAGCCCTCGACCTTTCTCCACAGTGGCATGCAGTTTTTCTTCACAGAGGAAACTGTCATCAAGATGGACTGATGGCAGAGGAAAGCATGTTTGCACACTGCTCAATGACAAAGGCAGGCTCTTGATCAGTTTTTTGTGGGCATGTTCTTGTAAGATGTCCTCTGCATTGTTCTCTGTCGGAGTTTTTACGGACAGCTATGGCCATCCAAAACCTCAAGCAGTTCTTCTTTGTCAACAGTGTTGGAAGTCAGATCGCCAGGCTTTCAAAGACTGCTTGCTTGATTCTGGGAACAAACTTCAGGAAAGTCTCAATGACATTGCACTTTTCGCACTTCCCAAAGCGCCTGTCCAGGAATTAATGGAGTATTTTCGCAGGAAGGTACTTTTCTTTTGCACATCCAAAGGCAGTATACGGCCTACTACTTTCCAGTGCTTTGTCCAAAAATCATGCCTAAGGAATGTGCACTTGAAGAGCTGCCCATAGTGCATGTTCATAAAACTCATTCCTGAACTCAGAAAACAGGTCTCTCACTACTCCTCTTTCATCATGGCCTCTCAAGTTTTCCATCTGGTGCAAATATTTGAATTTTTATTTCACACCCTAACCACGTTTTAGTCCAAAAAAAGAGCAATGAGTTCTGGTGAGGACATGACAGGTGGACAACTAAGATCCTCTTTATTTTTTCACTATGTGCAATGGTGTTCAGAGGTGAGAGGAGGTAATGTATCGTCCAAAATTTGATCATCCCCATTAAAAAATGTCGCCAGTGACAAAACTGTGACTGTGTTGCTGTCTTCAAAGCATCTCATTCTAGGTTGGAGAGAAAATTATCTCTGTTGATAAAGGAAAGGCATCTCTGGTGCCATGTTGCTTCCTATGTAAACCACATCGGTGTTATCTGGATTTCCTGCTCTTCTCAGCTGGCTTTGTGTTGGGGACTGTTTCAGTTCTCGTGTAGTGAGAGGCCACATCCATTTCCTGTTGCATATGTGAGCCAGAGTTATTTTTTCTTTTTTGTGAGGTAGAACCGTAAAAGTGGCAACCTGGTGTCTGCATTACAGGTTTCCACTGATAATCTCGTCATCAATTAGACATTTTCTTTGTAATCCATTAAATCTACCTCAAACTCAGTGATGTCTCATCTGGGCTTTTTCCATCACCAAAAAACAGCTGATTGCTTGCTGAATCAAATCAGATTTCTTGGAATTTCCTTTTGATTCATTACCTTTCGTGTGCCATCCACCCATTCTTGTCTCACTTGTTTGAAGATTCATTTTTATGTACGTAATAATTCATCCATCCTAATTCTACCTTTCTCATAGTCTTCTGAGCATTCTTTGCTGTGTGTTGTTGACTTGTTGTGGCAGACAGATTCTATCATACTTACATTTTTTGACTGTTTAGATTTCAATCGCTCAATAAGTTTTGCAAGTTTTGATTTTCTGTTATTGGGGTTCATTCCTGTTATTGGCTGTCTGTCCCACCTTCTGAAAATCCCAAAATGGCCAAACGCTACATTGGATGGAAAGTATGTCTTTAGCTGTTCATCTGTCATTTGTTCGATGGGACACTGGCATCAATCTAGAAAAAAAGGAAATGCAGGTTTATAGTTGCACATTTGAGTTTGCATTCGTCAAACATACAATTTTCAGTGATCAGTGGTTGGGTGAAATATATATATACAACACACACACACATTTGTGATGTCAATCAATTGTTAAAGCTTAGATACTGTGTCTCAGTTTAACGCGAAATAATTATATATCACGCAATTATTAAGCAGCTTCCAGTTTTTTTTCTGTCGTCCTTTAGCTAGCATTATATTATAATTGGAACCACGCTATTATTCATGCAATGCTTTTAAACCATTCAAGAGAATGGTGAATCTGTGTCAGAATGTATTGACACACACTCGTCGCCACAGTGAAAGAACGGTTTATCCCTGCGCAGAATAGAGTTCTCTTTTTGAGCTTGAACGAAACAAATATACACACAACCAGTAAACCCGTTAATCTCACGTGAGGTCACTTGTGGTACATCGTCAGCAATCTGGGGTCACAGTGAGCTAAAAGTTTAACTCACTGTGTGCTCATTCTATGGGACACAAATGAGCTCATCCTCCAGCTAGGAATATTTTTGTTCTATAAAATGTTTTAAAAGGAGCATTACGTTATGTTCTTGTAATCTTTTCTGTAGCTAATTTTATTTTTTTGTTACCAGAATTTTCTCTTAAAAGTAGAGAGCACCGATTACAATTTTTCTAGGCCGATTTCGATTTCGATTTTTCTATGAGTTTGGCCTGCCGATACCGATTTTGCGATCCTCATTTCAATTTTTTCTAACCCACTTTACAGCAAACACAAATATTTATTTTCTATCTTTTCTTTAATAGAACATAGAACATTTTTGAACAAATTAAATAAATAGAACTATATAAATTATTACATACTGGCTTAGTGGGAAATTCACAATATTTCTAAGTGCAGTGTTATGGTTTGGAAGACAATTTTCACTTCCAATCTTCAACTAAAAAAAACGTGATATAGGCCTATTTAACTGTTATTTAGGAACTAAACTTCTGATGAAATAGGTAATGGCATAAAAATAATTTATACATAGCAAATAAAATGAAATAATTATTGCTTTGACAGTATAAAGATGATTTCTCAAAACACACACACACACACACACGCACACACAGGCCTATTTGCAATCCAAGTTTACATGGGTTTAATGCAAGTCTCATTTCTTTTCTGACATGGTCTACTCCTATTTCCTTGCAAATTCTGTGCATTGTGGGGTACTTTTCCTTGTGCCGTTGTGATGCTGTGTTGTGAGCAAATGTTATTCATGCGGCGCCAGAGTGCATTTGACCGGCATAAATTGGACTATGTCAGATGACCGGCAGTCACCGATCATGGGCGATCACGTGAAAATCGTTTCCGATTTCCGTTCACAGCGGGTGTCATCTCTTCTAAATAAGGTAGGATCCCTTTAAAACCTTTTAAAACATGTAGTGAATAAACACTGAAGACATTCTCCCCTAACATCTAAATATATGGCGAGAAGTTCCAAGCAGACACCAGGACTTAAACCTCTTAAATGAAGTTTGATTGACAATTAAATAGTATTGGTCATCCATTGTGGAGGTCAGTGTTTTGCTTTAGTTGGGCTCTGTGGCCTTGGATATTTAATGTTCGTTTTTCTCTGACTCCTAATTAGTGTCTGTTATAGCAAGTAGAAAATGTGATCAAGTAATTTGTATAGTTGGCTACTTGTGATAATAAAGATATTATCATAATGTAGTGGTCTGATTTCATCCATGGGAATGGTCTTAGTATCAATTGTGAAAAATCCTGATCATAACAATCCAGGATTTATACAGCATTATAAATCTGCAGCATTTTAATCTTTTACATTTTTAAATGCGGAGTAATTATACAAAAAAAACAAAATCTGTGTACATTGTTTTAAAATCTCTTCATAGAGACAAACAACAAACCTCAAGAATCAGTGCTGTGAATCTCAATAAGAGGCACCCAAAATGATTGCAGCATTAAGCATGGTCACCGTTATTGAGATTCAACGCTTGATTCTTGAGGTTTGAGTGTGTCTAAAGTGAAAAAGTAGATCAAAATGTTAGGATTTGTTTATTATTATACAGATTGTCTTATTTAAAACAATGTTCAAAGTCAGCTTATATGGGAAATTAACTATAATAAATTACGAGACATTAATATAACACTGATCAACTGATCAGGAAGCCAAACCTTATTTACATGATCATTATATCATTATCCCACGTACTGACTTGATCTGATCACATTTTCTCTTATATTCTTGCATTAAGACAGTTACAGCAGCCAGAGAAAATTACTAGATTAAAAATTTCTAGAGTCCACTGCCCAACTAAAACAAACATTGATCACCATAATGGTGGCATCAAACCAAATATTAATTTCATAAGTCATCAACATCTAAACCTCTGCTAATCTCAATAAGAATTCTGTTCACATATGGACAAATACATCTGGTTAGTATTGTAATAAGTGAAGGCTTGTAATGCGCCGGGGATGTTTGTGGCGTTGTTAATGAAGTTGGAGGCCTGTCATCAGATGTTTAGATGTCAACCCAAAATTTAATTTTCAACCCAAATGAAGTCTGAGCGATGTTGGAGTCCATGTCAATAACATGTTCTAGCTGAGGTGACTCCACATTTTGGCCATAATTGAGGACACATTGAGTGCGCTGTGCGGTTACATTTGTCACTGTGGTATATGGAGAGAAAAATTGTTGAGCATCCTCTTAAGAGCAGTCTTAAATGAGTAAAATTAAGTCTTAAATGAAAGTAAAGACTAAAAGAGGTTTTGGGGAATGTGATAAAGAGATTGAGATCGCGTCTCTGTCAATGTTTGTGTGTTTACTGACATACTTTTGTAACTCTCCTAAATATTATGACATAAGTACATTATATTATTTTTTTTAGTGATACATAGTATAAAGTCGTTTCATAGGATTCATACATTTAATTTATTTTACATGGACCCTTTTCAAGGACTGTGATGAATCTTTTCAAAAGTTATCCCAACACAAATTAGTGAAGTTATTTAGCCAAATGAAGTTAATACATTTATAATGCTTTATATTGTGTTGTATGACCCTAAAAGTTTGGTTTAACTAAGAAGAAATTGACTGAAATAATTATATTAGACTTTAATGTTGTACAGTAGATTTAGCTACGTCTTAAATGTAATAAATATAATACTAATACAAGTGTGCATAGAAGGCTGCTTATTTTTCACTTTATCTTTTTATAAGCAATGTTAACTTTTTAAACAGCATGTAGCCTTAATATGTATTATGTACTTATGATTACTCTTACAATAATAAAGTAATTGCATTTCATTTAATATTTTTTTCCATAGTTAAATTAAAACCGATAAAATAGTTCAAAGATTTTGCTGTGGTATAGAAATTGGTTACGTGAACGTAAAATTGTAATGGTATTGGTACTGCTACAGGAATTTTGTATCGTTGACAATCCCTAATCAGGCCATTCTGCTTAGTCTAAGTCCTGTCTGTGAACAGGGCTAAGTGTACTAAAATTCACTTAATGTAATTAAGAATAGTATTAATTACCAGTTTTTGGTAACCATTAAGTATAATCCTAACCTTGGCCCTGCATCTATGCTGCATTGTTGTCAGCTGCATTGTTTCACTTTTCATTGTTCCAGTTTGTCATTGGTTTCCTCGGAACATTCCTCATTGCAGAAAACTCAATTAGTTCTCCAATCCTGTTGACCATACATATGCCAGTTTTTATCCTCTCTAGGCCTTTCACTCCATGACAAATTGGATTTCCAGTATATATTTAAAGAACACACACACAAAGAGTAGGCCTATATCAAAAAAATATAGTTAGCTACAAGTAATCTCATGGTCGTCTTTTTATGGCAGGTGTATTTTTAAATCGTAGATTTGTAGATTTAAGTTGTAATTTATGTGTGCACATGTATAATTTAAAAGGATTTTTTGTACCTGTTTTCTCTGAAAAATTGGTTGTTTAGATTGGGGCTGCTTTTTGAATCTTGCTTCAAAAATAGCCACCTCAATGAGGTCTGCATCGGGAGTTTAG
Source organism: Meda fulgida (assembly GCA_030578275.1). Lineage (NCBI taxonomy): Eukaryota > Metazoa > Chordata > Actinopteri > Cypriniformes > Leuciscidae > Meda > Meda fulgida. The sequence goes on along the minus strand of CM060623.1, from coordinate 16,960,768 downwards.
GTGACAGTCCTAGTGCGGGCAGTGTTTAAAATGTTTGGTTCTGCGCTATGCTGTTGATAAAAATGTTCCATGATTAAAGCACATCTCAGTCGCGCAGCGCGGTTCAAAAAACACTGCAGGTTTTTCCGTCTCACTTTTCACTTTCATGTTTAGTGTTCGATGATTAACAGACGCCACGACATAGCCAAATCAAGAGATTTGGTAAATTTGTAATCTACCAATGGAACGACAACTAGAGAATCTTCCAACCTCGCCCTTGTTCTGGCAACGTAATCGATAAACATGCAAAGTTTATGATAGGCTACGTTTAACTTTCAATTACTTTTAAAAGGGTTCAGCTGTTGTTGTACAGGCATTCTTACATTCAAAACAGTTCTTCACGCAGTTAACCGTGCCGCTTCAGGTCGCTTGTGACCGCCCATGTACGTGACACAATGACATTGCGGCCTGCGTGGATTAAGTTCATAATTACGAGAAAGTTTCTCATTATTACGAGATGTTAAAGTCATTATTATGAGAAGTTTCTCTTATTACGATTTGTTAAGTATTATTTCGAGAAAGTTTCTCCATTTATTTCGAGTTGTTAAGTCTTAATTACGAGAAATGTTTTCATTATTTCGAGTTGTTAAGTATTATTATGAGAAAGTTTCCTCATAATTTGTGATTAGTATCTCTTATATTGGAGAAAGTTTTCATTATTATGGACTTAGTAGCTCATATTATTGAGAAAGTGTCTCATTATACGACGATGTTTAAGTCATTTATTTCGAGAAAAGTTTCTATTATTACGATGATTGTTAAGTCATTATTTCGAGAAAGTTTTCTCATTATTACGAGATGTTAAGTCATTATTGCGAGAAAGTTTTATCATTATTTCGAGAATGTTAAGTACATAATTACGAGAAAGTTTTCTTCATTATTACGAGATGTTAAGTCATTATTATGAGAAAGTTTCTCATTAATTATGACTTGGTTTCTCATTATAGGAGAAAGTTTCTCATAAATTATGACTTCGTATCTCATTATATTGAGAATGTTTATCATCTATTATGATTAGTATCTCATTATATTGAGAAAGTTTTTCATTATTATGACTGAGTATATCATATTTGAGAAAGTTTCTCATAATAATGAGATACTAAGTCATATTTATGACTTAGAGAATCTTTTTTTTTTTCAAACTATGGCGGAAACGGTGCTACATAGAATTCAGTACCGTCTTTATGCTGACTGATCGTTCTTCGCTTCTTCTGAGGATCACGGTTGCTCACGTTCGAGGTGGCTGCCTTCACACGAGAGATTTCCTGTGGATTTGTTGGGTTGTACAGCGCGTTCCTTAGCGTTGTTTTCGAAAACGTCGTCACAGTGCTGGTCCACTATAAACATTACTGCTGCGTCTCCTAACTCTGCTGTTAGCGACTCCGTTGCACCTCGTGTCGTCAGCCAACTCCACACAGTGTGTTGTCGGCTTGGAAACTGCTGTCAAACCACCGGAACCTTTGCGTTGTCAGTGATGATGTGTGAAGTTGCACCTGCATCCAACCATTGGACTCTTCTCTATCCTCATTGCATCCCACATCTTAGCGTCGCTTGCCCGAAAAAAATATTCCTTGTCACCCGGCTCCTCTGACACTTTTCTTGCGTTGCATCGCGGTGTGTGGTATTTTTACATTTGATTGCACACTGTTTACGCCGGCATGTGTGTTCGCTTTATGGCCTTTTGTGCACACTCTGTAACAGATAATGTCAGGCACTGGCAGCAGCACAGTCACCCAAAAGTGACTTTGTTCCAAGCTGTGCGTTCTGCTTTCAGTACATCTTTTGTCCCGGTAGCAGTTGTCCGCCTATTTTCGATATCCGCATAGAGCTTCGTAGTCTTGTTTTTAAAATTCGGCAAAGTCATTTTAACATCACTCTGAGTAATAGTGATGTTTATGGCTTAAATGTCTTCTGGATAGTCCTTTCAAAACATTTGCTCTCAAGAGTTCGTTCACGCGATTCTCAACTGCATTTCTCAAGCAGTGATTGTAGCTCAGCTCTGATGACATATTCCGTAACACTATCACTTGGCAATATTTGCCAGTGAAGTTAGCTCTGTAACCAGCCTTATTACCCGGGGCTTTCCGTTGCCAGCTAATATCCACGTAAAATCTCCAGCGTCCCGTCATCTCCTGCTTCTCTCATGACCAGCGAAAGGCTTTTGTCATCGGGAACTGTATCAGCTCAGTATTAGGCTTCGGCGTTTTTCGTCTCATTTCCTCATCCTCGACAGAAGGTTCATTTATATATAGGCTCTTTTAGTCCATTGCAAGCAAAGGTGACCCCAAAATGATCGTTCTCCCATAGCTCATAATTCTTCTCCATCTCGTCGAAGATTAGCTTGACAGCGGCTCGTCGATACCGCTGCTTTTGTCTTTTGCTCTTATTTGTAGCCCCTATCTTTTCTGTCACAAACTTTAACCTGGGGACACGCGTTTTCGTTGCGACTTTTACCAGCGACTTAACACCCGTTAGTCTGGGCCCATAACTTGTTAGCAGAGTAATGTACACAGACAACATGGAAAACTGTTTCACATAAACCAAGTCTCTTTCTTCTTCTGATTAGAGTTTTTTTGCGGTTTGGACACAATGAATGGTGCATTAATGCACCAAATTGGTAATGGAGTGTGGAACTGATGAGCTGCTATTTACTTACTTTTAATTACAAAAGAATAATAATATAATAATAATATTATAGTCCTGCAATCATATTTAATTATTCTAAAATAATGAAAAAAAAATTCCATAACACTTTGTTCCATAACAAATTCACAGGAATTTTTCCTAAGAATTTCTACTAATCATACCGGTTACTCGCTTTCCTTTAAAATTTTGGATCATTTCTTCCTTTTTCCCTCATATTTTTTACATTGTATCATGACGTGTTCTATTGTCTATTGTTGGTCTACTTTATTCACATCTGCCGGTTGTAATGTTTACCTATTTTAAATAAAGTTGCTGTTGTAGTCCTGTATGTTCTAATCTAAAGTTAGATATAATTGTCCTCATCTCTCCTTTTCTCCTGTATCTCATTTTCCCCCATTTCTTCTGAATTTTGTAAAACCATCGTCCTTTTCTCTCTTCTTCCATTGCTTTTGCCACCTTTTCTTCAACTCTGTTTAATAATTTACTTGCATTTCCAAATCTTACTGATGTTTAACTTCTACATCGATGTCTTCTCTTTTTGTGGCATCCTTTGCAGCCTTATCTACCTTTTCGTTTCTTTAATTCCATTATGTGCTGGTACCCACACAAATATAACTGTAATACCAGTCCATTTGAATTCTATATAATGCATGAGTATTTCTATCAATATAATCGGGCTCTATCTGATTTGATGCTCTGTAAACTGCTAATATGATTGCAGAATCTGAAACTAACAATAGTTCTCAATTGGTCTTACTTCCTCTATCCACTGTACTGCTAACAGAATTGAAATTTCTCCTTGTATATACTGATACATTTTTCACTTATCCTCTTCGCTATTTGACTATGAAACTCTGGAACAAAAAAAGCTTCTCCTACCTATATCCTAAAATCTTGATGCATCTGTGTAAATCTGAATATAACTATAATTAATTATCAATATATTCCTTGTACAGTATACGAATGTCAAAAAAATAACCCCTGTCTTTGTTCTTCTTTCTAATTAATACTAGAATCTACTTTTTCTCTGGTAATTTCCAAGGATGGTGGGTATTGGTAATGGTACTGTTGGACTGATTTTTAATTTCGTTAATTTTAACTCTGTTGCTTTTTGTATAACTGTCAAACCCAAAGCTTTTTGTCTCCCCTCTTCTCCTTTTCCCAACAAGGTTTTTTAAAAGTGATTGTGCTGGGTGATCTTAATTGGGCCTTATATTAACCCAATACTCCGAGATAGCTGTATTCGTTCTCAACTCGAGTGCATTTCTTCCCATTTCCACCTGCAGTGCTGCGGTTGGAGTTGTTTTAAATGCCCTGTACATAATCTCAAAGCCTGATACTGAATGGTTTAATTTTTGTAAGAGATGGGCCATTGATGCCGATCCATACAACCACCACCATCCATAATCTAATACTGATCTAATTAATCACACAATAATATTGCCGTCAGTGCTGTTCTGTCAGCTCCCCCCAATCACTTCCCACCAAACACACCTCATAAAATTTTAACACCTTCCTAATTTTCCCATAACTTTCTGGAATGTACATCCTCATGCTATCCCTCATCAAACCAGATCACCCCAAAAGCTTAAAGCATTCACTCTTTCCAATCTTGTTATAACTTTAGTTTTACCTCAGTACCATATTCTTTTCTTTTGTAAATATTTATCTTTGTCTTCTCATACTGAAACACTGTAAACCCATTTAATATGGACCACTTTTCTATTTTCGTAATAGCTTCCTGTAGTCTTTTTAATAATAATTTCAGATTCTTCCCCTCTTCCAAATCGCACCATCATCCGCATAAGTGAAAAATCCATCCCGTTCTCTATTTCACCTGTACACATCTTTTATTAATATGGAGAGTAATAAAGGACTTATTATACTCCCTGAGGTGTGCCGTTTTCAACAATATTTCTTGAATAACTCCTCCCCTATTTCTATTTGGATCAATTCGTCTTGTAAAAAGTCCTTATCGATCTAGACATTCTTCCTTTGTACCTAATTTACATATTCTTATAACAAACTGCTCTCCAAATCATATCGTGGCCTTCTCTAGGGTCAAAGAAGACTGGCCACTAAACTTTCTTTTGTTTTGATTATTTCTGTTGGTCGTTTAAAACTTCTATCGTAAAACAGCTGTTTAGTTTAGCTACTTGCATCTTTATCGCACTTTTACCGTTAACTGAAGCATCACGCTGGAATTCACGCTCGGCTCACAACTTCTGTGAGCATAAAGCCCCGCCTACTTTGATTTGATTGGTCATTTCAAACACTTTGACATAGACAAGCAATTTTAGCAGTCAGTTATCATGGCGATGTGCATTATCCTTACAGCACCAAAGTAGATATAATATGTAATAATAATAATAATAATAACTTTATTTTATATAGCGCTTTTAAAAGTTAATTCTCAGAGCGCTTTACACAAGCAAAATTAAGAAAACATATAAAAGAGGCAGTAATACAAACAGAGTATAAAAGATAAAAGACAGAGAAGACCATAAGATACATCTCATTAACAGCCACCAATGTCACGTTTATCCAAATGCTTCCAGAAAATAATGGGTTTTAAGGCATGATTTAAACCTTTTCAAAGAAGGAGCAAATCTTATTTCAGAAGGCAAAGAGTTCCATAACTTTGGGGCAACTGAAGAGAATGCCCTATCACCCATTGTTTTTTTGTTCGTTACCGGGACAACTAAGAGACTGGCATCAGCCGAGCGAAGATTACGTGTTGGAATATAGGGCATTAAAAGATCGGCGAGATATTGAGGAGCGAGTCCATTTAATGCCTTGTACGTCAGCATAAGAATTTTAAAATCAACACGGAATTTAACAGGTAACCAATGCAAGGTCTCTAAAATAGGTTTTATATTATCCCTTTGTCTTGTCCTGGTCAGAATACGTGCGGCAGAGTTTTGTACCCACTGAAGCTTGTTCAGAGTAAATTTTGATGCTCCTGCTAACAAGGCGTTGCAATAGTCAATTCTAGAGAAAACCAGAGAGTTAATTAATTGTTCTGCTACATGAAATGACAGCATGGGCCATAATCTTGATATATTTCTAAGATGAAAAAAGGAAACTTTGACAGTATTACGTACGTGAAGATCGAATGTAAGATTAGGATCAAAAATTACTCCCAGATTTTTTAATTTAGATTGGAACTGAATTACCGAGCCATCTACATGTATCGCTACAGGTTGCAGTCTGCGTAAATGGTGAGGCAAACCAATCAGCATCACCTCAGTCTTGTCACTATTTAAACATAAAAAGTTTGCAGACATCCATTTTTTAATAACTGTGATACAGTTAGAAAGATGTGATACGGCCAAATTTACATCAGATTTTGAGTGAACATATATCTGGGTGTCATCCGCATAAAAATGAAAATCAAGATCCAGAGACCTCAAGAGCTGGCCAAGAGGAAAAATATAAAGAGTGAAAAGTAAGGGACCCAAAATTGAGCCCTGGGGAACACCAAATTTTACCGAGCCAACCTCAGATCTACAGCCACCTAACACAACGAATTGTTTGCGATCAGAGAAATAAGACTTAAACCAACTCAAAGCAGTGTCAGATACACCAAAGACAGACTCTAAGCGCGAGAGTAAGGTGCTATGATCAATAGTATCAAAAGCAGCGCTGAGATCAAGCAGAATCAATATTGATAAGCATCCAGCGTCGGAAGCCATCAATAAGTCATTTGTGACTTTGACTAAAGCTGTCTCAGTGCTATGCATTTTACGAAAGCCGGATTGAAAAGACTCGAAGAGGTTATTTACAGACAAATGAGAAAGCAATTGTGAAGCAACTATACGTTCTAAGATTTTAGCAATAAAAGGGAGACTAGAGATAGGACGAAAATTTCCCAGATTCTCAAAGTCACGGCTATTTGTTTTTGGAACAGGGGTTACAGCAGCTATTTTAAGTGCAGATGGCATAACACCGTAAAACAGAGAGTCATTTATAATACTCAATACAGCTGGACACAGAAGAGAAAAGCATGACTGAAACAACCCAGCTGGTATGGGATCAACGCTTGTAGTGGTAGCCTTCATTTTTAAAACCACATTACACAGGGATTGATAATCTAACATGGAGAATTCTGAGAAACAATTACCAGAAAATTCCATGATGCTCAATTCTGGGGTAACAGTTGTATTATTAATGCTAATCTGATCTCTTATCCCCTCGATCTTATTGCCAAAAAACACAAGAAACTTGCTGCATAATTGAACAGAAGGAGGGACGATAAAGATGTTATTTCTGTTTAAAAGATTGTTGATAGAATTAAACAATTTTCTTGGGTTATCTTGATTACTTGCAATAATCTGGGAGAAATGAGCAGATCTTCTCGATGCAATTCCAGTCCTATATTCTCCCAAACTTTCTTTCCATGCCAGATGATACACAGTTAAACCAGTAGAGCGCCATCTGCGCTCCAGTTTGCGACACTGAGTTTTCATTGCGCGCAGATCATCGTTGTACCACGGGGCAGATCGTTTGAAAGATAAAGCACGTGACATTAGAGGAGCCAAAGTGTCCAGACCAGATGAAAGAATTGTATTCAACCAGTTTACTTTATCATCCAATGCATCAGATGATAAAATACAGCTAATAGCAGGATCAATAAAGTCAGAGAAGTCAGTGGGTGCGATAGATCTCCACTTACAGTAGTGAATGATACGGCAAGTAGTACTAAGTGAATCAGGTAGTTCCAGATTAAAAAGAATGGCTAAGTGATCAGATAGCCCAAAGTCAGATACGGACAACCCAGACACAAGTGTACCATTTTGAATCACAAGATCCAACATGTGACCTTTGTTGTGTGTAGGACAATCCACAACTTGATGTAACTCAAAACACTCTAACAAAGATGCAAAGTCTCTAGATGATGTAATGTCTTTTTTGTCCATGTGTATATTAAAATCACCAAGAATTAAAATTTTCTGAAATTTTAAAACCAACACAGACAGTAGTTCAGCAAAATCCGATGTGAATTCTTTGTTACCCTTGGGGGGCCTGTACACAGTCACAATGACCGTAGATGATGAAGCAGAAACACTTAAGGCAAGGCATTCAAATGAGGTAAACGAAGGGATATCCACAGGACACAGTCCTAGAGGTTGTTCAAACAGCACAATGATACCACCTCCTCTACCAGTTGATCGCGGAAGATCACATAATCCGTATCCCTCAGGAGTCAGTTCATTAAAGAGTAAACTATCGGACTCTTTATGCCAGGTTTCAATATTCAATATTCAGGTTAAAAATATGAGATCCCAGTTTTGGTCCATAATTAGATCACATACAGTCAAGGCTTTGTTATTGATCGAGCGCACATTTATCAGTGCAGATTCCAGTAATCGTGTCGGAGCAGCCGCGGCTGGTGTAGTCTCCTCACGGCGGACTGACAAATTATTAAAATTAGCCCCCGTTGGTCTCCATGGCGATTTCAGCGGTTTACGCCGGGCAGTCGGATAAAAAACATTATTTTGGGACGAACCTAGGTAACCACACCGTGATGATCGATGCAGGTAGCGTTTTGGGCGAAGTATTCCATAGGTAGTGCAAAGTGCGCGTGGTTCAATTCCCAAAGCATGTTTCCCATTTAGGTTCAGCAGCTGGCGAGAAGTGTACCTTATGGCCATTGTAGAGGAGTCGATGTAGATATCAGCGTCGCAATTGTGTAAGTCCTGGATCACACAACTGTTGATAATTAATAGTCCACAGATACCCAGAAACAGCAGCAATAGTCGAATAACTGAAGCGCGATTCCACATCACGATAGATGACATGAACAGGCTAGTTACCTATGAAGCTTGTGAGATAATTTAAAAATATATAAATATTCAGTTTGAACATTAAAACCAAACGATTGACCCGGAGAAAGGAGCGGCCACCACGCGCGCCAGCATTCCCTTTCAACCGGAAGTGATCAATGTCAATTATTTCACAACCTTATATACATTTCGAAAAAGGTCCAGACCACGGGGACCTCAATGGTGGGTAAGGCCCTCATTGGGGATATCAGATCTACCAACAATCATCTAGTATTTCAAGCACAACAAATCTGCATGTTGTTAATAGTTGAAATTAGCAGTATATTGAATTTCAGTATATAGAAATGAGTACTATCATGAACTCCCCTCCGCTTGGTGCAGAGCAGATCTGATTTATTGGAGAAATATCAGCATACACGGATGACTTTGACAGCACAGGCCTGCAGCGGGTGCCAATTCACTCTCTCCTCCATAAGACATGTTCACGTCTTTGAATTTCAAACCGAAACTCAAAAGTCATGCTTGCCAGAACTCCCTCACAAAAAAGTCCACAAATATGGCCCCTGTCCAAAGCCATAACTCAAGACGATTACTGCTGTTCTCAATCAAACTGCAGACTGTCCTCAGAACACCTCTGAAGAGACCTTAGTCAGGGCAGATTCAATAGGTTTTACAGATTTTTGTCCCCATGATTTTTTTCCTCAAAAATATACTTTAAATGTTGTGTCATTTGAACGATCAACACCCAGACCCACAATGGCACCACCCATTGAACAGACTTGCTTGTGAAAAAACCCTGGACAACAGCATATCTAAAACATTTAAATTAACATACAATGCTCTAGGATGTGTAGTAAACTCACATGGTGTTAAAAACTCCAGTTATCAGCTTAGACAACACACTCTTATGGAAATATTATACAATCATACAATCTGATTATGCACTACTGAGGATTAGGTTTAGGAATGGACCTTTATGCTTATTTTTTTCTAAAAACCTTGGGATTTCACCAACAAGTCACAGAAAGCAATTTTTTTTTTGTCGTTGGTTCAGACAGGCCAGATTTCAAAAGGCAAAATGACATAATAAATAAAAAGGATTATTTGCACATAGCCTGAGTCATAATTAGTTCTAGTACATCTTTGTTAGAAGATCTTGGCATTTAGAACCAGAATGACATTTGTATAACAAAATGCATTTCACAAGGCAACATATTGGAATAAATAAAAAAATATTATTTGTTTGCACACAGTCAAGATGAAAATAAATCTCTTTTATGTCATAATTATTTCTAGCACATCTTTGCTAAAACATCTTGCTAATGCATTAATAGCCCTTGATTAGTTTAAAATGTTATAAAATGAAAGAACGATACTTGGACTTCTCTTCATCACAATTTTTCATGCACTCCAAAAGCTCTATTGATAAGGCAATGTTTTGTCCATAGTAGTTAAATAATAACTTAATAAACATTAAAAGAGAATATTTTCAAACAAAAAAACAAGAAAAACTAACTTTAATCCAAGTGCTAAAGTCTGTGGTCCAACTTGTGTGCAGTGACTGGGTCATTAACCGAAGTCATTCACTGCATCTGTAAAAGCCTATTACACAAATGTTATTCACCATAACATATCACTGTCTCAATGATAAGCTATGTGCAGTGTTGACATCCCAATTGGTTCATCATCCCATACGCGCCACTGTATCCTGTCCCTGGACTTTGGATGACCACAGTCAATGTGTTTACTTTCAAACAAAACCTATTTATTGAAGGATTGTTTGACTAGACCAAAGTAAAATGTTCTGTGTGCTCAAAGGTAAATAATCTTGACACAAGCCCAATGGTTTTCCAATAATGACTTGGCACAGACATCTACAGTTTAAAGGCCCAATGAAGTGCCTTGAAATGCGCAGCGCTTTTCAATGTGGTGACGTAATTTCCACTGAAACAGGAAGACAGGGCGGGACAGGCAGCTCCTCCCCCCTTTTTAAATAGCCAATAGCGTTTCACTTCTATCACAGCTCGGCAAAAGCCGTTGAGCTCAGCAAAACCGCATTTGACAGCTTATGACAGCCAGGGTCTAATAGATTCCCCCTTTAGATTTAATATAAAACTGTTACTAAAGCAAAACAGTGATCATAATCTGTTGAGGATGTATAGTTTGAAAAGTGTAGTTTGTGTCGATGTGTGGTTTTGAAATGTATGTTGGTGCATGCAAGACACCGGTGTTATCTCTTCCACTCGTCAGCGTTGTTTCTAATGCACAGTCTATCTCCTCCATATCGCTTTAAAATATAGGATTCTGTGTAAAATTCTAATGGATCCGATATGTTTTGTGTTCTGCTCACGCATATGATCCACTCTGGACTGGAGATGTGTGCATGCTGTGGCGGTTTGTGTGACAATAAAGCTAGACTTCATTCGCCCCAATGAAAAGCATATTTACACTGTGTGAATCGTTTCCTATCCCCTATATATTGCACTATGTGCCATTCACCATGTAAAAAAATAGCAATAGTGTGAACAATTGACCGTTCGCAAAGATGCTTCAGATTCTAGAGAGCATTTTATTGGAAAGAAAATCTGAAGTGCAGAGTGATGTCATCAAAATTGTTGATCCATATTTGCGGAAGTGAGAGTCTATGTTTTGAATGCTTATATCTTCTAAATGAGAATTGTGTCATTGTTTTGGAGCATAGCACACTAGCTCATAGTTGAGGCTAAAATATTCATACAAAAAGCCAAAATAATTTGAATTTGATTTCATGGGGACTTTAATTCTTTGACTGATGAAAGCCCTATTACAACATTTTACTATGTAACATTTATATATATATTAGGGCTGTCAGTTAAACGCGTTATTAACGGCGTTAACGCAAACCCATTTTAACGGCGTCAATTTTTTTATCGCGAGATTAACGTTCTTTTTGGCCTAGCAAACTTTGTAGTTTTTTACATGCTTTTGCAACAGGATGCGGCATGCGCGGCGCTGCGCTATGAAACCCATTCATTTCTATCATGATTTCAATGGCTTAAGTTGCACCGCGCGAGGACGTTTTGTTGCTTTGTCAACCAAAGCGCAAGCGCAGTGGCGCGCACGCCACGGTCAAAGTTCGAAATAGTTCAACTTTTGACGCTGCGCATTCTTCGTCCTGTCTGAAAGTTAAACTACAACACCACACCGGATCTAGCTAGACCGAAAACAACAGGCACGCGCACACACTTGTTTGGGCTTGCGATCCGGCCAAGGAGAAGTAGGCTGGGTTAACGTTACGTTTTGGCTGGATGACGAGCGCGAGAAGCCGAAATGGATGGCAATAAGATTCTGAATGGAAAGTTTACTTTTAAAAAGTTGCCAAATGGTTCCATTGACAAGACCAAAGTGATCTGTGTGTTTTGTCGTTGTGAACTGAGCTATCATCGCAGCACGTCCAGCCTGAAATATCACTTGATGGCCACACACACACACACACACACACACACACACACACACACACACACACACACACACACACACACACACACACACACACACACACACACACACACACATACAGCTGACGCGAATTCTCCGCCCCCTCGTCAATATCAGGACCTCATCAGTATTTATTTAACCCTTTTATTGATGGACAGCGTTACATCGTGTGAGAGATTATTTGCTCCAAGTGAGAATGTTAGTGTGAAATTGAACACAGTATATGCCAAAGTTGTTTTCAATTAAAAAAAAAACATTTGCACAAAGCAAGCCGATCCACTTTTCCATGTTGATAAGAGCATTAAAATGAGAAAAAAAAATAATGGGACAAAAAGAAATCAAGAGATATTTCGAATAAATAAAAATGTGCGATTATTTGCGATTAATCGCGAGTTAACTATGACATTAATGCGATTAATCGCGATTAAATATTTTAATCGTTTGACAGCACTAATATATATATATATATATATATATATTAAAATGATGATATTAAATGTATTTTTTATTAATTACTATTAATTAATATTAATTATTTGTTGTTAATTGTATAATGTATTTAAAGATTTCTTTAAACAACAAAATAAAGCAAAAAAAAATAAAAAAAAAAATAACGCAAATTAACAATCCATGAAGCAATTTTGCAAATGCTGCTGTAAGCACAGCTGACAAAGCAGCCAAAGACATTCATCTGATGCATATTTACATAAGCTAACATTTAAAAAATAGTGCAGACTGAATCATTCTACCTTGTATAGACTGACCATCTTTATTGCAAATCAGACAACTTTGTTAAAGTGAAATAAATAACATGTTTTTGACGTGGTTGTGAAGTACCTGGAGTGAACAGCTCGGATCCTCGTGCGAACACCAGTCTGTTTCCACACAGCAAGCCCAGGTACAGCAGACTGAGAGAGCGAGAGTAAGCCATAGCTTCTGCTGTCTCCCTGTGCGGTAAAATAAGAAAAGAAAAATCATTATTAGTGGTGCTCCTGGATGGCTCCCCTCTGACAAATACTTAGCTGAAACCCCTAGAGAGCCCCGGAGCCATCTCCTCAGCATCTCCAATTCATTTCCCTACTCCTTCACACCAAAGAGCACTGGCTGTTACCACCATTAATACTTAGCAGGTCTGTGTGAAACCCTATATGGGGAAACCAGATAATTAACAACCAGACACAACCTCTGCAACACTCAGCACTTCCAGCCATACGTGGGTTTATCATTATCTGTGGGTTATACAGGGTCTTTTAAGCATGCAGGCTGTGCGGGGGATGTTTTCACTAGCTAATACTCCACATTTACTGTGTTAAACTAGAATTTCCATTATAAAATTATGCTAGGGCGACAGAAAACCTTTCAAAATGCCAAACGTTCATGCTATAGGTCCTGGTGAAACAATCTCATATGGAATGAAGCATAAAGAATTTAAACCAGCTTCGACTTATATCAGTAGATGTGTGACAGAAATACTGTTGACAAGTTGCCATCATTCATTTTGTGACTTATGTATGTGGGCCCACTTCATGATTTGCGCTTTGTACTTGGTTGATTCTGTCAATGTTCCTTCGCCCTCACCACGTTTGGCACTTATTACAATATTATTCCATAAAAGAGATAAAGGTTTGTCTGAAATGGTGATAACATTGTGACATAGTGAGAATTTACTGTCACAAGCATATAGGGGGAACAGGTTGTTTCCAGCTAGCCCAAGAGTTAGGCTAAAAATAAGTACACTATATTTGTTTGGTCACCACAAAAAAATCATAGCGAGGTCAGCGGCCCTTTGGGACTGATGATTCTGATCTTAAAAGTCCAACTAAACATTTTTTAGACAGCCTGATAAAAATAGAGAAAACCCTAGTGATGTGGTTTAAATGTGTCAAACAAATTCTATTAAATAAAATCAAGTGGACAATTAATAAATACAATTGGCCAACAAATGTTGTTTAGACTTGCTGCGTCCTGATGTTTATGAATCCGATCCGATTAATGATGAGTTCTGGCCAAAAACTTGGCTTCAGAGCAATTTTTATTATGCACTTGGCAGTGGACTGTTGAAAACAGCACCAGTCTATAATTTCCAAATGTGGAAAAATACACAGTCAGCAAATAACTGGCTTTGTTGCATTTGACCTGTAGCTTCACCCCATCTCATCATCTAACAATGCTAGAATAACAACATGCAGGTTTCAGAACCTGGTTTCTTTTTATTTTGATACTAGAATTGTAAAATACTTCTGTATTTTGTATTCACATTCACAAAGCTGAGTGAAATAAAATCTAGTTAAACTCGTTGAAAAGGCTTAAGATATATTAATGCCAAATATTATACAAAATGATGTATATGTGCTTTGGTCACATGTCTGGTGCATACAGAGTCAACAAACCCGCCTCAAAAACACGTGATCCTCTCTATCCTACTCAGAGACACGGCCCTTCTCAGTCAGGTAGTAATGAGGCCCCATTCCTCACAGGAACCCTGCGATCATACAGTGAAAGGTGTAAAAAAAATCAGATAGGCTAAAATAGTAAATTAATATAAAATAATGTGCACGGATAAATCATTTATAATAAACACTGCAATATTCCATAAAAAATGAGAATGGTCAGTTTTGATTTAAAGGCGACTTTGGGGGATTAATTTGCCCCAAAAAAAGTATTACATTTTCCATGCTGTTTCTAACCCATACTGTATTGTGAAATTTCATTACAATTTTAAATAACATGTAAAATAATCATGTGATTGAAAAGCTGAATTTCTGCAGCATCATTACTACAGCATTCAGTGTCACATGATTCTTCAGAAATCATTCTAATATGCTGATTTGGTGCTCAAGAAAATTATATTTCTTATTATTATCCGTGTTAAAAACAGTTGTGTTGTTTAGCATTTTTGAGGAAATAGTGATACATTTCTTTCAGGATTCTTTGATGAATAGAAAGCTTAAAAAACAGTATTTATTTTAAAGATAAATCTTTAGTAACATCATTAAGGTTTTAACTGTCGCTTTTGATCAATGTAATTTAATAGCATTAGTTTCTTTAAAAAATCATCTTTTAAAAAAAAAAAACCCCTATGTGGATGTGGAGTGTTTGGATTTGGGAGGACCGGTAGGATCCGACCCCATGAGGGGGTTAAAGGGGCACGGCAGTCTGCACAGAGGGCCTGATTGTCAGCCATGAGAGGGTGGAGGCTGGAACCTCCCTTGAATCTGATTGGCTGAAGGAATTTCCCGCTTCTTGAGTGCTTCACAGATTGCTCCAGCACTGCATGCATATTAGGCAATGCTTCTCACCATTTAACCTCCAAAATATCTCTGCTGTTGATAACATGACCCATCTTGGACAACGTTTACATTTTTGCCATTTGAGGGCCATGTCTTTGAAACAAATGTTACTGTAATGTTTCTCTTTTAAATCCCTCATTATATTTAAATGGACAGCGCTGCACGGTAGGTTGTGCAAATAAACAGGTCTGTTTTGCATCAGTCGGAATGTGCGGTTGAGTGGATGACAGCCCACAGTTTGTTTCCGATTTATTTGCTGCTTGAAGCAATCAGGGCAAAACTTGATATAAATAAGATTTTCTTGCTATCAGTGTGGGTTTCAACCAGTCCTTAACATTCACCGTCTGTCAGAATTTTAATTATCGGCTACTGCAACCTTAAAGCTGCCGTTAGCAACATTTTTTGATCATATTCAGTGAAATTGACACTATAATCCAACAGAACAACATAAATAAAGTGGTTTTATAAAAAAAACCCGAGCTTCTAACTCCACCTGGAGCGTGTTATTTGTTTTGCAAAAATCCACCGCTCCCGGTTCATTGTGTCCAATCAGCGCAGGGGGGTGTGAGGTCTGACTGTCAATCACAGGCCGTGCACACGCCACCCCTCGCGCACGTTACAATCACATGCACACGCATGCAAGTTCGCGCAGTAACGAAGAGTGATGGCGGAAAAGATTCCAATTCCTCGGTTAACCTCAAGAGCTAGGAGGTAAAAACAACACAGGAAAAGAGAACACCTGCTGAAAAGAAAGAAGTAAAGAAAGAAAGCGACCGTGCCCGTTATAAAACCAGGATCAACATCGGATCAGCATTTGAAAGGTGGAGAGATTTACGTGATTTAATTGGGTTCAAGCTGGATGCAGAGCTTGCAACATTTCTTCTCGACAGGTAATTGTGCTTTATCAACCAGTTACTTTATTTCTTCGTGTTATGTTAGTAATCTAAGTATGTTTGCCCAAATGTGTTGGTATGGATAGCTAACGTTAGCACTTGTTGGGAAGGTTCGGGGTGCACACGCACTGACGAGCACGAACTCATGGGAGGCTATTCGTTGATAGTGGGGGAGGGGCATGAGAGTTGTAAACATTCAAAATTTTGCCTAAGTCACTCAATCTGCCAGAGTTGCCGACTGCAGCTTTAATAAATGGATCTGGTGCTGGGTTGCATTTCTGCTTAAATGGATGACCTTTTGAGCCGAAGAAAGGAATTTTCACATCTTTACAATTCTGGGCACATTTGCAAACACAAAACTTCTGAACACTGACTGTTTTATTTATTTATTTTTATTTTTTACAGTGTAAGCTAACAGGTCTAGAGCTCAGGCTAACAAGCAAGAGTAGAGTATCATTCCTGTTTGGCCAAAATCCAAAACTGAATTAATAACATCCAAAATTAGCACTGACATGTAGAGTTTACTGTTTCAAACCTGTTGATCTCTGTACTACTATATAATAAAATGTCCAGAGTCACTGAGTCATACTCTTGTTATGATTGTACACTCCAAACAGGAAGTAATTCTAAATCTGTGTATGGTGATGTGCTCGGTCGTAAAATTGCTCTTAATGGCACCTATTTAGCAACTTTATATCAGCAATCATACAATCAAGCAGAGAGTGCACTATGTGCACTGAGACTAAAACCACTGTACCTTTTTCCAGTTCTTATGAGCTCAAACCTGCTGTCAGCATGATGTAAAACACACATGGACTTCACCTTTAGCAAACTGTGCTGAAACTACTGATGATATCAATCCATTCAACAAGTGTTGTTACGCAAACATACTAGATACATACACCATATTATCCAAGTCACTTTTTCAAATAAAAGTAGCAAAATACTTTTCCATTTATGTACTTCGTTTAGTTGAAAATAAAAATTGAAAAACTCTGCCTTCCCATGTTGGGAGAAATCTGGATATGTTTAAGGGTCTGTAAAAAAAAAAAAAAAATTGTCAAAAAATTATCAATTGGGTTGTGCTATATTTGTTTGGAGATTCCCACCAATGTTTTTCTTATGGAAGCTTGTTTTCACCACAGAATAAGACATACAAAAGGTAATTGCGACTTTTTATCTCACAATTATGACTTTCTATCTCAGAATTAAAATATAATATAAAATATAAAATCGTAACTGCTAGTTATAAAGTCAGAATTGCGTGATATAAAGTCTCAATTGTGTTACAAAGTCAGACTTTGCGAAATTTGACTCAGAATTGATTTTGACTCAGAATTGCAAGTTTTTATATGTAATTGTGAGATATAAACTAGCAAATCTGAAGACAAAAAGTCAAAATTGCGAGATTTAAAATGAGAATTGTGAGTTATAAAGTCAGAGTTGCGAGAAAAAAGTCAGAATTGTGAGTCATTCTGTGGCGGAAACAATCTTACATAGTTTCCTATGTAAACTACAGCTGATATTGTAATAATGGCAAAAATGTGGATATATATCGGTTATTGGCTATTAAGATGTTCATAATAAATCCCGTTCACCACATATTACACTGGTTGACCAAATTATAAAATGCATTTTGCATGCAAATAAAGTTTGGAGTATAAACACTGTTCATAAAATTAAAAAAAAAACTCATCTCTTCATCAAGCCCTAAACTGTATCATGCTGGGGGGGGGGGGGATCTTAAAAGTAACAATTTATCCTCTATTTAGCAAGATCATTAGCATTCAGTCCATATGTATCCTTGCAACATCGCACAAGCATCTCTGAATTTACAGTTGCAATCTAATTCTAGCATAATCTTTAAATGTTATTAGTGAAATACTGTAGCACATCTCAGTCTACAGAGCGTTTGGCTACAGCAGAAAGAGGATCTCAGAAAGGATTCAACCTTTCCTATTCTGATTGATTTAGTCAAAAGACGATATGCAAGGTTCAAAGGTGACATTCAGAAACCCCAGTTGCACAAGCAAGCAAATAATGTGCTATGGTGAAACAAGCACAAATCCTTGTGTAAACTATTAGATGTGCACAGAAAAAAATCCATGGAAAGTACATGTGCTGCGGTTATGCTGGTGGAACAGGGATTTTAACTAGGTTAGACGGGGGTTTAACACTTAATTGGACTTTTCAAATAGAGATTAAAGTGGGCTTCTGCCAGCTACAGCATATGAGAATATCTTTGCTTTGTGATGGCATTCAGTTCTGGCTGGTGAGACCCGATAGTCTCTGCCGCTCCTATTTCACAAGGGCAGTGGAAAAGGTTGGGTCAGCAGAGCAGGCTGCTGGAGGGGGACGGAGCTAGATTCTGCCAAACGGAGCATGTGAACGCGTGTGTGTGTGTGGGGGGCGAGAACTGAGTTTTACAATGCTGACTCTAAACAAGAAGGAGAGAGAGATATCATGCTTCCAACACCTGTGGTAAACTGAGGTCAATCAAGTTCGTGCAGAGAGTGCTTGCAAACCTGTTTGTGTTGTGAAGGTCCTCAATCGTCTAGACGTTTTTCATTGAGAGCCAAAAGCTGGTGCATTGTAACGCTCGACTCCTTCATACTCTACTCTGTTATACCCCCGGTTCCACAGACAAGGCTTAAGCTAGTCCTAGATTAAAAGGAATGTTTGAGCTGTTTTAACTGAAAGCAACTTGCACTGACATATTTTAATATTGATGCTATTGTTTTGACTTAAGATGCACACTAGTAATGTTTTTTTTATAGGGCATGTTTATAAAAGCTAAAAGTCCTAATTGAACTAAGACTGTGAAACCGGACCATAGAGTCTGACACTTAAGCTACATTAAAAAATGTATGAATGTCTTTGCGTTAGAGTTAGACAATACCGTTCAAAAGGTTGATGTCAGTATGATTTTTTTAAAAGATTACTTTTATTACAAAATATTTCTATTTCACATAAAGCTCTTCATTTTAACTTTCTATTAAAGTACCCTGAAACCATGTACCACGGTTTCCACCAAAATATTAAACACAACAACTGTTTTCAACATTGATAATAATAAGAAATATTTCAAAACAGCATATTAGAATGATTTTGGACACTTTATTTCTGTTTTGCCATCACAGGAATAAATTACACTTTAAAATATATAAAAATAATTATATTAAATAATATATCACAATAGTACTGCACCCTTGATGAGAATAAGTGACTTCTTTTTAAAATAATTGAAAAATCTTACCGACCCCAAAATTTTGAAATAGTGTATAACAAAATACCAAATGACATTTATTTTGATGAAATGTAGTACAAACACACTTTTTTAGAAAAATAATTCACACAAAGCAGTTTATTAATGCCGTATAACAATACAGATAAGTATGTTATTTGGCAATGTGTTGAATTACAGTTGTGGCTATTCTGTTTGAACATGTGTCGACTGGACTTGAGAACAACAAACTTCCACTAAAATATGACTTTGGAAGAGATTAGTTAAAAGTAATTACAAAAGTTAAACCTGAGAAAATGCATCCATTGTTTAATATTTTACACCCATGCAGAAATTTTAAGAGTGTCTTAGGGCGTTCACACATGTAGTTCGGTTCTCTTTGTTCTTTTCTTCCGGACCAAAAAAGAAAATTATACATTTAGTCCTGGTTCGCTTAGCGTTCACACTGTCCTTTTTAACACTGAACCTATATATAAAAAACAAAAATGGCTTGTATGACGTTCGCTCATAAGCCTTGACAAGAAGACGCGAGAGGGAGCTTGTTTCATTACTGTGGAAAGTTTTGTGAGTGCAAACATCTGAAGCACACGCTGTTCACCAAACTTAGATCTCTTTCACGTCTTCTTGCACTTGAGAGGACAAATTCACACAAAATTATGTCAGAAAACAGTATCCTAGTAAACATAGTCAGTTACGTCTTAAGTAAACTTAGTTGAGAAAGTAAACAAATGCGTAACAGTATCATTGTAGATTCATGCATTCACTCTTAAAGTGACAGCAGCCTAATATTCCTGCAGCTGTCTGTGTTTTAAAGTTAATCAAACAACAAAATTATGTCAAAAAATAGTATAATAGTAAACATAATCAGTTATGTCTTAAGTAAACTTAGTTGAGAAAGTAAACAAATGTGTAACTGACAGTATCAGTATATTAGACACGTGATTTCACTCTTAAAGTGACAGCAGCCTAATATTCCTGTTGCTGTCTGTTTTTAATGCTAATCAAACAAATGACAAAGAAAAAAATCACTCACTGCTCTTGACTGAATAACTTTTGTAATAAGGATGAATTAATAAGGATGTTTATACAGTAAAGACTATGCAGTGTTATTATACATTTGCTTACTTTATTACATTTCTGTACCTGAAAACTACTGTTAGACCTAAACCTAAAAAGCACTGTTTATTGCATTTGTATCTTTGTTATATTGTATTTATTAGTGGTTTTGCTTTTTCTTATTTTATTACTGACTTTTTGCTGACTTTACTGACCTATTTGTCTTTAATAATTTTTTTAATTTATATAAGGCTAGTAGTTTTAGCTGTGGTATTGTAATATAGAATTGGGAATTTTCACTGGTATCTAAAATGTTGGGGGTCAATACTGCCTGTTTTTGCAAAAACAGTTTCATGGCCGGTAAAAAATATTTATGGCCAGACTTTGCTTTAGTCAACGGCCATTGGCAGGTGTGGCAAAAAGTAAATTTTAGGCCCTGTGCGTACATGATGGAGCTGACAACTTGTGATGAGCTTATAAAATGTGTAAAGGAGTCAAAACAACTGCAGAAATCCCTTTGTTACACAGACAAACGAAGATCTGCAGCGAGGAGACGTCTGTACTGCCTGTATCGAACTGTATAGGCAACAAAATTGCGACAAAGACGAGAAAAAACAGGTATGCTTGACCATTCTTTCCTTTTTAGGGTCGCATCTTGTGACATCATGTCCTGTTTTTGGTTCATTTACATGTCTTTGGTCCATGTTGCTTTCATATTTCAGTCGAAATGCACCAGTTTGTTTGAAAGCGGACTGAGGCCCATCTTTTCAGGGATGTCCTCTTGTTTGGTGCGTAGGGTTTGAATGGAAGCGTTCACACTTATTCAAATGATCCGCACTAACAGAGCAATCGCACCAGAGTTCATTTTAATCAAACCAAACCTGACAAGTGTGAACACACCCTTAAAAGTGTACAAATACTATCTAACCTAAATGGTAACACTTTTCTGATTACCAGCACTTTGAGCTTGTTTCTGTGTGCACAGTCCATTCAGTCAACACAAAATGTTCCTGCAAGCCTGCTACACAAAAAGCAATTACAATCGACGCAGAAAACATTTAATTACAGACAAACATTAAGCTGAAACAAGTAATTCAATTTACTGGTGGATGGTGACACTTTGATATTGTATTATACCCTAATGAGTTTAAATTAATAATAATGGATTTCAGGATCAATAACATTTAGCATTTTGCAATTAGCATGTGAGAATCTACTGCTAAATTTCCTCAGCATTTGGAAAGCACTAAACAAAAATATACAGTTTAACACAAGTTGGTCTGTACATGTCATGCATTGAGTGGGAAACCTGTACAACCTGTAACCTTTATGACTACAGTGAAATACGCCAGAAACAGTCAATGAAAACTGGGAAATCTTTCAATACATTTAAAGGGTTAGTTCACCAAAAAATGACAATTCTGTCATCCTCGTGTTGTTCCAAACCTTTAAGACTTTTGTGCATCTTTGGAACATCCATTCACCCAAAACTGGATTTGTTTAAAATATGGATTTCTTTTACAATCTCTATATGAACGGCAGTGTTTTGAGATAATACTTTCAATGAAGAAACAGAAATCTATTTTAGATTTCATTGAAAATCTCTTCAGTTGTGTTTCTAAGATGAACAAAATGCATTGGAATGAAGTGAGAGTGCAATTGATGACAGAATTTTCATTTTTCATTTTTATTTTTCATGTGTTTAAGGAATATGCACAAATCTGCTGCCCTCTTCTCACCCTATCATCTTAAGACCTCTTTCTTCATAACAAGCTGCTTGAAACGAGACTGTGAATGAAGCATTCAGACTCGTTTAAAACTGGAACTCATGACCTTTCTGTGTAAGAATCTTTGAAGAAATGTGGAAATTTAGATTGCAGCGCTTTTACCTGTAGAAGAATAGCACAGGTAATGTCATGGCTGCTTGGAAATATAAAATGCAGGGAGTATTGCATTTGCGGTCTCATTTCAATGGCATTTCTGTCTGGAAAAAGTGCTATAGGTTCTCGGAATAAAACTTAAATTTAAATATGAACATGAATATAATATGATTAGCATAAAAGTAAAACTTCCATATGCATTTCTAACTATATGAGCAGATTATAAATGTGAGCTATACTTATTTTTGAATATATTAGTGTTAGGCTATCAAAGTGCTCCAAATTCTCCACTGCATTATACATTAGATAAACAACGCACAACTAATAATAATGTTAATAATTATTATGCAAGACTATCCATTCAAAACAAATTTGTGAAGAAATGCCAGCTGCTTTATATTCTAATACCCCAAGTGTACTTGACTACACCTGAAGTGCCCTAAAGTGATTTAAACCTGAGGAAAACACCTGCATGACAGCCGCCGAGTATGCATAAATCCAGCTGTCAAATTCATAACAGGGATAAACAACAAATGTGTCCCGCTCTGTTTAACTTGTTACTCTGGGTTTGGTTTAACAAGGGTAATAAATATTTTCAAACACTTTTCGCAGCCGATAAGCCATCTGAGCCCCCTTATAAACATACTGAGACGTGGGCAAACTACATTTCTGATTTATTTCCACAAGCGCTGAGCAAAGTTTAGACGACAGAACAACATCAGACGAGCAAGAAAAAGATCACATAGCCTAGGCTAGTATCCAAAGACTTTTAAACTGCACACGAAGCCCGAAAACAGAGCTTGATTTCGCAAACTGTTTACCGCGCTGTGCTCCACGAGCTCTGCACACCCCTTTAAACCAACGTGTAGCCCAAATAAAACACTTAAAATCGATATATATATAAATGCATATCATGCGAGAGCACTTGATAAGAAGAGAGCGAAACTCACTCAGCCCCAGAGAAGTTGTCCGCGAGCAAAATCTGTTGCGAGTTACTTTTTCACCAGTTCGTTCATCCGGACCAACAGACTTGAGTGTTGTGGGTCTCCCGATCCCCTCCAAAACGGTGCAAAAACGTGATGAGATGACACTCAAAAATCACTCGAACATATTTTCGGGAACAATGCGTTGCAGGGTATTCAGGTAAAACGCGCTGAAAAGTGTTGACAGGGATATGTTAAGAGGGAGTGGGGGGCACCGCGCGGATCCTGAAGGGTCTCGCGTTGACTGCGTAGTACTTCAAGTCTCCAGCAGATTCACGTTTACTGGTCTCTGGCAATGTCACTGGCTCGCGCCCCCTGCCGACAAATATTCAAGTCTTGGCGCGAGCTGCGAAATATAGCGGTCTCCCACGCGAGGAGCACGCGCAACATCCAAAACTGTCGCGCCGCGCAGAATCGAGTGAGTTTAGTTAAGTAACAGATTACTCGCGGAAACTAAGTTTTTTTGTTGTTTGTGAAAATCTGCATTGGTCGCCCGTTTTGTTTACGTATTTTGGCCAGAGAGAGAGACAGCTTTATTCAGCGTTTTTTTATGGAGAATCACTCTTTTGGACTTGGGAGAGCGCGCTTTTCAGCCAACTCAAGTCATTCTTTTTGGTCACTTAATAGCGAGAAAGGACTCTAATGCTCTTTTTTGGTCATTCAATTCGACATTTTTCTGAGAGAGCCAGAACTGGCCACTCTATTTGGTCACTTGTGTTCAGTTTTGTTTAAGGACGACAGCAACGCGGTCACTCTTTTGGGTCACTAACTTGGGAGAGAGAGCACATTCATTGGCCACACTTTTCTGTAACTTTGGTCACACTTTTCTGTTACTTTGTTTCTTTTGGCCCAAAAAGTGCATAGCCTACCGTATTGAAGAAAGCATTAAAATAACTGAGTCCATAAAGTGTGTTTGTGCCACATAAAAATATTTAAAATACTGCACTGTAAAAAGAAATATTGTTGGTTTAACTCTTTTTATTTTTAAATTAAGTTTGCCAACCTGGTTGCCTTAAAAAAAAATAGTACAATGAAGGAGATTGGTTTATTCAACAGAAACCCAAAATAGTATGTTATCTGAACCACATTAATTATCTAAGTTGGTTTGACAAAGGAAAAATTGTTATAGCAAATCATGAAAATCATTTTTTACAGTTGATGCTTTTTACTTGTGGCTATTTGATCATATAGATTTCAGTAATGTGACAAATCTTGCCGGTTTGTAGGTTATCCCTGTGTTAATGAATTGCAAATCAGTGGTGTGGACCAATGTCTTGCTAGATTATCATGACAACAATACAACTGCCAACAATAGAGTAATGACAGTAATTGTAGAGCAGTGGAAAGAGCATAGAGTAATATTTGTGTAGGGCTGAGCATATTTTCCTCATAATAGGAGGGGGAGGGGTAATAATATATATATATATATATATATATATATATATATATATATATATATATATATATATATATATATATATATATTTATATAATAAATAATGATATTTATTATTACCACCATAAATATTTGCCAGATGAAATGACCTCATCTTTACATTAGGTCACATGTGTGCCTGCCTTTTACGTAATATTTACTGCATTTCTCTCTCGTGGTTTAGCTTGACATCCACTCGGACATGTCTTTTAGATATTGAGAAACCTTTCATGCTCGAATCAAATTAGACCTCCTCAGTAATGTTTCCTCATCAACCTTAATTTTGTTTCATCACGCATGATCTCATGAAAAGGAATGCTACAATTTAAGAACTGTATATTTTTGCTGAATCTTGTCTGTCTGCATAATATGGTTGTGATCTTAATAAATAAGAGGCTATATATCAGTTATCATAACCACAGGTGTCTTAAAATATATCAGAAATTCAAGGTTTTTATATCAATATTTCAAAAAGAAACCATAACATGTGAGGTGTGATAGCCCTGTAGTGAATTTAGATCAGATTTGGTCCATTGAAAGGGGCCCATTCCTAGCTCCCTATAGTGCCTTGAGTGAATGAGAGTGGAAAAAAACAGCAACTTCACACTAAACGAATGTGGCATGTGAACAAAGCTCTTGGACGAGATGCTGAGTGTCCAACTTCACTCTTATAGAAATGTTTAAACATTCCTTGCCCTTATTGTTCATCTCAGTGATGTGCATCACATGTTCGGCCAACACATTTGTTGTTGTTAATCAATTTCAGTTGTCAGGATCAAGGTCACATTCTCAAACTTCTGAATACAATAATATACATGTACATATATTGTGCATACACATACTGTATGATCATCCTTGTTTTTTCACAGCATGAAGGTAAGATCTTAAATGGATGAACTGCTCATTTTAAAATCTTCCCGGACATTTGTGTCCGCTTCTAACATTAAAATGCTCATGATAACATTCGTTAACTCAAAATAAATCCGCTTCACCAGCTAATTACTCTTCGACAGCGATGGTATAGAAATATACAGAGCTATACCGCAAAAACAGAAGTTCAAACACAAAAATTTAATTCTGCACGCTTGTTTCTCTGGGCCATAAGGAATGTGAAAAGTTGCGAAACAGCTGGCCCTCAGATGGACCTTGAAAAGTGGTATAAAACAGAAATACTTGTAAAAGCCTTCCTTTTCTCACAAAACATGGCCTTTTCAAGCTCCAAATGAAGCGTAATTCACTTTGTTTGTCTGACACCAAGCTAATGTGTATTTACCTCAGTGTCACTAGCTAAACCTCAATTGGATTAGAAGGGCTGTTGTGCAGCCTGTTGGCTTGTTGGACACAGCACTGGTTTTAAGTTCCCTGCGGCATTGAGATAACAACAAAAGGAAAAGGAATTATTGGACAGGAATAGAGACACAAAGCAACCTCTATCCACATTCAGCAGATCGGCTGCTACCCTTTTATTAGGTATCTAAAAATTTCCTTTTTTGGATGTAAAAATATCTTTTAAGAAATTGTATATGGGCATAGACAGGCAAACCAACAATTAAAATGCTGAAATGTTGATCAATTTCTTGAATGTGATTGGCTGAACATATGTTTCAAGAGTGATTTTTCATACACATCGACTAACCAGTACACAATTCATTCAACCAATTTTTGTTTTAAACTCTAAACAGTCCAGGAACGAATCAAGACACTTAATGAGCGAGTCATTGAATCATTCTCTCAGCCGGTTTGTTAAAAAAAAAACTCAAAACACCACCATTGAGAAGATTAAGATAACTTAACTCTCTAATAACTTAATAGCATCAGATCTGAACAATGAACCAGGACAATTTAATGAGCACTATGCAAATGTTTATCAGCAAGAGGCCATGAACTCAAAAGAGATGTTCTTTCCCTCCCATTGACAGTCTCAGTGGGAGAGTATAACAAAGCAATCAGCATCCCAGTCATTGTTTTAATATAGTATGCAAATGAAATGTTTTCCTCATATTTTCTTGCGCATGGATGATCCTAATGGAGGTTAACTTTGAGGAATACAAATAAGACATTTAAATCTAATTGGTAGTGAAAAATTGGTGTGTAGGAGGGGAAGGAAGGTAACATGGAGCCGTGTGAAATATAGCCATTAGTCCAACAAAAACTAAAGACCTAAAAGGTGGACATGTTTTGATACAAAAATACTCTAATATGGTCAGACCTGCAGATAAAATTCAGGCCTGTTGCTTATCTTGTGTGAGGGGAATGGTAACCGTAACAACTGTGGTGGACATGTCACAGGTATCATTCGAGGAGGAAATAGGATTAACTATTTTCACAGACAGAAAACAACAGCATTATATGCTTTTACAAAAAAAAAAGCTATTTGAGTATACATGTCTAAAAAAATGATACATTATCAAAAAAAAACAGCAACAACAACAACATGTAGTTTCTGACCCACTGTGTCATCATTAAGGAAAAATGTGAGTAAACAACTCTCATGCTAACATACAAACTGATATGTTAGTCACGTTGTCCATGACCCACCTCTTTATCTCTGTAGCTCTGTTTCTGAAATGAGTCGGGTCTATGCCACAGATATTCATGCAGCTGAAGTGTTTGGCAGAACTGAATCACATTAAAGCGACCTATATGGAATTCAACCCAAAAATATAATGCCAACATCACTAGTCAGTATATGGTGCTGGATTTCACTTTGTGATAAGCCCAAAACATGTTACAGATATTGCAAAAACATATTAAATACATGGCTTTCATAGCCATTTCTTTGCAACTTGCAAAATAAGATTTTGTTTTAATTTGAACATATTTGGTTATTTTTCCTGCATAACTTGTGTGGAATATAATCATCTTAGGTGGTCTATTTCTGATCCAGACATGAGGACATAATGTTGAAACAAACTGTTTTTGCAGAAGTAAATCACACACTCCTGGCCTGTAATCTGGTCATGAACAAGGACAAATTACCTCAGATGACATACAAAAGGAAGTTGTATTCTGAAAATTACTTTTAAAAATAATGCATTACAATATTGTGTTATTCCCTAAAAAAGTAAATTTTTATGAAAAGTAATATGTTATGTTTCTTTTGTGTTACATTTTCTTACCTGGGATGGGCTTGCTTGTGTACATTTTAATAACCAAATAAATAAGTTTACTAATAAATTTGACCAATTTTTTTTGTTTTGTTGAAAATTTAAAGGGCTCTTTCACAAGAAGGGACTGTTTACACGATAGTGTAAAACTTTTTATGCGTTTTGGTTGTTCATTTACACGAGTTTTGGTTGCCTGAAAACTCAAAGGAAAAACACCCATACGGAAATTTAATATCGGCCTATATAGGTTACACATATGAAATATACATATATTAAATATATCCACATAGAAAGTGAAAACATATATGTAGCCTAGCTACATATATCTGCCCATACAAAACCTATTCGAAATTTGAACAATTTCATATATTGACATATAAAACTAGCCCATATATTTAGGCTATGTATAATACAGTATTTTATGTGTGATATTGGAACAATGCTCCAACTTACATTATCCGTTTCTTCTTTCCACTCGACAAGGGCGAACATTCTTCATCCGCTGGTCTCTGAATGCGCGTCATTTCGTCAAATCAATGTTCAATTTTCTAATAGGTTTTGTATGGGCAGGTATATGTAGCTATAGGCTTTTGATTGCGTTTGAATTAAAGACTTGTTAAAAGTTCAAGATGTTCAAATAAGGAAAACAATGAATTAGCCTAATAAGGAAACCATAAGCGTGTAAAATGTATGCATGTTGTTGACATAAATTGGCACATATAAATCGGTGAAATATATGGTTATAACATACAATAGGCTATTATATAAAAAATAATCATATAAATTGTATTAATATATGTCAATATAGGCCTACTCATTTAATATGTACAATTTATATATGCTATTAACCTATATCAACATATATCTAAAGATGTATATATGTGATAGCAATATAGTGTCTTATATTTAGCATGACAGCATCACTTGCGATATAGGGACATGTCATATTACATTTCCGTATGGGCATCTCCGTTTTCAGCATATGGTTGTGAAGAAAAAGTACAAGAACCTTACTTACAAAGTATCTTGCGTTACCAATTTAAAAAAGATATTTTGTTGTAAATTTAAAAGCAATGTGTTACTTTGCTTGTATCTATCGTGTACAAAGAAAATCAAATAAAAAAACCCAACAAGATTTGGAAATATATATTTGAGTTACAATTAAAATATAGGCAGCAATTGTGATGAATGCAATTTCAAAATAATCCATGACAATTAGCAGACAATTTCTTCCTAAAAAAATTTCAGGTCTGTCTTTTATGGCTGTGAAGAATGCAGTCTGTCTTGCTATACATTAAATCATGGCATGGTTGGAGAGGGAGCGTGGAGGAAAACTGTTTGCAAGAGCTTCTTGAGAGATGAAAGGGAACATTTTAATGCGGAAAGGTCAACACTTTCTCCATTATGTCAAATTTCATTACAGAGCAGACAGCCATCTCTACCATTCAGGTTAGACTTAATGCATCCAAATTGCAGCAATTACGATTTCATTTTAAAACAGACTTTTTAAGACAATGATTATTGCTACACATAATCATTTTATGAGTAAGAGAAGAGATTGCAAGGGAAACAATTCTGTTCTTCCTCTACAGAGATACAAAAGGACTAAATATATTTTAATAATTTTTCTTCCTTTCAGAATGGATTAGACAAAAAAAATCTTTACATGCACTTAGAAATGAGTCACTTGTCATTTAAAACTTACCTCTAGTCTAATCTATCAAGCACTCAACATTTAGTCTAATCTATCAAGCACTCAACATTTAAAATATGTTGGAAATATAAAAAATCAACGACTGCTGCCTCTTTTCTTCAAGGCAACCTTTATCCTCCTACTGAGTCCCATTTTCTCTACTTCAAGTGACTCATTTTGACAGTTTAAGCATGCTTAGTGGCAGTGTGGCCTTTAGTAAGGCTGAACTTTAGGCTTAGTCTCTTAATTACTCAGTTTATTAAATTACCTCTGCAAAATGCCGAAAGCATAGGTTGGCTTTCACTTTAATTAAACAGAGGAAGAGAGCAGGGCTGGGAGTTGGTGACAAAGAGAAGACAGAGACAAAGCAATACCTAAATATCTCTGGAACACTGCCCAATGGATGACCTCCACCCTGAAAAAAAATGGCCAGCAGGATGATGAGGTTATACCAGGTCAATGTTCTTATTGTTGTCAACAAATCTCTTAATAAAGCTGGGGCTGCTGCCTCTTTGTGGACAAAAGAGGGAAAACACCATTCATGAGAAAAATCATTCATACAAAATAAGTAAAACCACCTTATGAGAACTGAAGTACATCATTATTTCAGTGTTACATATTTATAATGCACTAATTACCTAAGATAGCTTCATAAGGAGAGGAAACTGTCATGTTGCACAACCATATTTATACAACAGTTAGTTCAAGAACTCAATTTTGAAAGCAAATATCAGAATATTTAGTCATACAGCACTGGGACAAGTGAGTCAATGAATCACTCATATAACTGATTCTTTAAAAAAAAACACTGATTCACGATTCAGTTGGTTCTGTTTTGGCTGCTTTGGTCTGAGTACCAGGCAAAATTCTGTATAAAATGTAAGTTGCTTATTAACTTCTTCTTTAATGAACTGCATGTTTCATAAAATCTATATCACAATCATAACCGTCCTGTTGTTCTGAATCTGATTATCAGCTGCCACATCAGTCCCATCACGTGTTGATATTCAGTACAATTGCACGCTTGCTTGTGTAATATTGCTTAATCATAATCCCGAGCTACATAAATATAATTACCGTTTAAAAAAACAAATATATTTTTTTTTATTTCACTTAAAAAAAAGTAAATTAAAAGACAACATTAAGACAAAACAATAAAAGGTCAATTGTCGAAAAGTGCAATGTATATCAGATCAGTTCAATAAATCATGTAGATAACGTCCATGTTATGACTGTGGCCACCACCAAAAGTACAATCAGCAATAATAGTGTGACTTGTATGTTGTATCTTTTGGATCGGAAGACGTGTGAAAGGCCTCTATAGTACATCCAGCAGTATCATGTCAATCTTAGTTACAGCTTGACTCCAGACTGCCTCAGCAGCCAATCAATGCCATCCAGCAGTCCTGTCAGTGTTTCTGCACTCGTGTCCTGAACCTATAGCATCACAAAACATATTGAAGCCTTATACAGTAGAACACAGCATTCATTTCTTAAGCGTGTCAGAAATTCTTTTCTAGATTACCATCCAGGGGTTGGGCAGTGAGCTGAGCTGAAGCTGATGGGCAACGGTCATACAAGGTGTCCTGCGCCTGTCTGCTGTCTCTCTAGACACACAGGAGAGCACCAGGATAGGACGGGACACAGCACCCATCACAGGGTCTAACATAACCCTGATCTGGGCACTTTCCTCCTCCCACCCTCTGTCGGCTCCTCCAATATATGAACAAGAGATATACAGTATAAACTGCAAAATCACTACATGGTCTTACAATGCTTCAGGCTAAATTAATATTTGTCAACATACCTAATTTAATGCATTGAAGCATAAGCTTTTAAATTAAAAGTGTACACAACAATCATACCTCTTTCTGTCTCTGCATTTGCCACAAAGATGAATCCATTCATGGCTTGGCAAACTTGACTAAACACAGGGATAAGGCTTAAGGGCATGTTGGACTCGCTGTCCTCCGGATAGACAAAGAGTTTACTGCGCAGACTGAGGTGCTCCAGGCGAGCTCTTTCTCGCTCCGTCCTAAATCACCAGACAGACTCTCATTCATACAGTGTGGATTATGTGACACATTTACACATTAGCTCAGAATGATAATGATTTAAAGTTTCATGCACGTGCTGCAAATAAAAACATGAGCAACATAAACTACCATGAAAGGTTATTTTTGAAAAAAAAATTAAACTTTTCTTCAGCAAGGATGCAATAGATAGATCAAATGTGACAGTATAACATTTATGATGTTAAGATTTGTATCTCAAATAAATGCTGTTCTTTAGGACTTCCAATTCATGAAAGAATCCTGAAAAATGTTTGCACAAACATATTTAGCGGCACAACTGTTGATAATAATAAGAAATGTTTGTTGAGCTCCAAATCAGCATATTAAAATGATTTCTGAAGGATCATGTGAGTAAAAACTGGCTACTAAAAATTTAGCTTTGCCATTAGGAATAAATTACATTCTAAATTAAAACTATTAATATAGTAGACCGTTATTTTATATTGCAATAACATTTCACAGTATTACTGTTTTTACTATATTATTGATCAGATAAATGCAGCCTTGGTGAGCATAAGATATTTCTTTCAAAAATAAAGATTTAAAAGTAATCTTACCCACCCCCAGTAGTGTATATTTCTAACACTTCTAAATGAGAATAAAATATCCTCTTCCTTACCTGTTAGTCGAATATAAAGTCGCAATATTGAATCTGTGCTGATCTTTGTCCATAAAACTGATTCCTGATCCAATACCTGAAAAAGAAAAAATCCCATCAAGCTGAAGAGCAGAAAAAGCAACCACAGCACGCAACATTCATTTATTCAGTTAAATAACCAACTTGAATAAACAGGGTACCATCAATCTGACGTTGAGGTATTCCTGCTTTAGGCAGTACATCAGGGGAATTCATGATCGTGGTCATGAGGGAAATCTCTAACTGCTCAAGCCCCGGGCCAAACATGGCGAACTGTGGCTCTGGAACCGGTACAAGGGACTGGAAGAAGGAAGTCACAGACTCAAACACTGCCCTGGGTTGGTGTCGCCACTGGTTTCGACAGGCCGGGCAGATGCGTAGATACCTGTGGGTGCCATGACAAAGAGAATATATTAGTAAATTAGTCGTTTTATAAGTACAAGACCACTTTTATTGATATTAATATAAACCGCTTTTATTAATATTTAAAAAAAATTATATATTATAAATATATTTTCAATATTCTGTAATCTCCCAACACAACATAAACAGGGCTGCTCCCAGAGCTAATTATTTCTTTTTTTATTCTTTTTTTTATTCACAATTTAACACATTACACACAACACAATCACAGAAAACACCAAAAAGAATACCGCTAAGTATATCGACAACAGAGCCGGTCCGAGCCTTTTGGGGGCCCTAAGCAGAATTTGATTTGGGGGCCCCCTCCCACTACGCAAAGTCACCTGTGCTTGACGTTTATTGACACAAATGTCACGCAATAATGATACATTATAAATTCATACAGTGAGGTTATGTATTAATACAAAAAAACTTAATAAAAAATAGATGCCTACTTCAATAAAAAAGTTTTAACTTTTACTTTACTTTTTTACTAACTCTTTGAAACTTCTTAAAACAAACTGTCTCAAAACATATAAAATAAAGTATTTGCTAAAATAATGACAAAACTGAGATATCAGAAACATAATAAGAGCAAGGGTTCAACAATGACAATTATTGTTGAAAACTGTAAAAATATTATTATTTCTCAACTGTCTCAATACAGTGTAACTGTCCTCAAAATCTTTTTTATTATTATTATAGTAACAGACTTTGTTGGATTGTACATGACATAATCCAACAAAGTCTGTTACTATAATACCGGCGATGTACTGGCGCTCGTTGTATGTGTGTATGCAGTGTATTTTGCCCCTCGGGGCTTGCCGTAGATAGGAATGGGTCGTGAGGACTTGGTACTGGAGTGTCGCGGGTTTTTGGATTTAGTGAACTGATGTGTGGTATAATAAAGTGGAGAAGAATTCAAACTGCTATGTTTATTATTTATTCAAACTGCTACCCTTACACCTAGAAGGTTAAGTTCCCCTTCGTCTATTTTCTCCAACTTAAACCGATACCGTGACTATGCGCAGTTGCGCACGGACGGTCTATGCACGCGCGAGGTGTCTAGATTATGCGCATGACTTAAACGCTGGCAGACACAGCAGCAGTTGTAGGCAGGTATATTGATCATGAAATCAGAATTTTCTTGTCTTGGATTATTCATTCAGTCAGTCATATTCATTCATTTATGTCACTTGTTTAAGTCATCTAAAAAAATAAAAATAAATTTTAAACTCGATTGGGGGGCCCCCTAGTGGCCAGGGGGCCCCAAGCAGCCGCTTAGTTCGCTTATGCCTCGGGCCGGCCCTGATCGACAAGACACACAACAAAAAAAATCAATGTTAAGCACTTACTCTGCCATATAATCAAAATGCATCTGAGAGTCATCCAGCACAGCTGAGCCAGTGAGCTTGACATGAGGCACTGATAAATGGTCGACAGACTGCCAGAGCCGCATATCACGCAACAGGAAGTACTTCCACAGGACAGGGTCTCGAACCATTGACCGCCAGTAGGTACTGGTGCCTCCCAGTCTGCAGAGGTCTTGCGGAGACAGGAATGTCATAATGAGAAACTGCATGTCAACCTGTGTGTTTAAATAAGGAAGACAAACAAAAAAAATCCTTGTTTTGGAATATTGTTTAAAGAATTAGAACGGTCAGAAGTTGAGTTAGTAAGATTTTTTTAACGTTTTTGAAAGAAGGCTGGACCAAGACTGCATTTATTTGATAAAAAAATACAGTAAAACAGTTATATTGTGAAATATTATTACAATTTAAAATAACTGATTTCTATTTGAATATATTTTAAAATGTAATTTATTCAATTTTAGCATCATTACTCAGTGTCTCATGATCCTTCAGAAATCATTCTAATATGGTGATTTGGTGCTCAAGAAACATTTCTTATTATTAGCCTATCATTGTTAAAAATAATGTGGAAGCTGTGATAGGCCTACACTTTTTAAAAAAGTTTTTTTTTATGGGTCTAAAGTTCAGCCTTAATCTGAAATACAAATCTTTTGTAACATAACAAATGTCTTTACTGTCACTTTTGATCGATTTAATGCAATCTTGCTGAAGTATTCATTTCTCCCAATCTTTTAACCGGTACAACTCTAATAATAACGCTGTTTATTTAGAGACATGTTCCGGTCTGCAGTTCTCAATCTCAAGTGTGATAAATGAACTAGAAGTTCAGCTGTGATCTCTTTTTCGTCGCACCATTTGACCAGACTACCAAATTTTTATTATTTTTTAGAAAATATTGTGGTAAACTTCAAACTAAATTGATAACAGGACCCCATTTGTTGAATTAAATAAGCAAAGTGATGAGGCGATGTGGTAATGTTACACGCATAGCATCTGTCAGTAATCAGTAGCCTACGTAGTAAGTGAGTATTAGGCTACATTTCGAACATAGATAGCCGTAGTATTTAGCCTACTTTTAATAAAGCGTCAGGTAAATAAATACTTATGAAATTTAAAGAATCGTGCCTTACCGACAGATTATCCAGAGAGCCCGTGACGTCATCACTTGTCCCCTGAACATCACTTGGTTCATCTTTTTGTCGTCTTGTATCAAAAAACCTATCTCTAATACTCCTAAGACTTTGTACGACTATAGATCGGCTCAGCATACTGACACTTATTTTTCAACAATTTCTAAGACGGATTTCTATGTAACCTTTTTAATAGAGTAATTAGATTTATTTCAGTACATGATATTTCAATTTCA
Source organism: Meda fulgida (assembly GCA_030578275.1). Classification (NCBI taxonomy): domain Eukaryota; kingdom Metazoa; phylum Chordata; class Actinopteri; order Cypriniformes; family Leuciscidae; genus Meda; species Meda fulgida. The sequence goes on along the minus strand of CM060623.1, from coordinate 16,925,386 downwards.
GCTGTGCAATCTGAAGTATTCCTTTGGCTTTTCCCGGAACTGTCAAAGTTACACAGGTTACACGTCTCTCTTTTTTTCATAGGTGTGTATGCAACGTCACGTACTGTAGTGCATTGTGGGAATTGTAGTTTTGAAAACAAGACACTACAATAGAAAAAAAACGAGAACTAGGAGTGACACTTAAAAATGAAATAAATAAATAAGTTAACAATTTAACAATTCAAACATAAAAATGCAACAAATGAACAAATTGGATTTTTTATTTACAATCGTATTTATCTACACTTTAAATGTATTTTTTCAATTTGAAAATTATTGATTTGAACACATTTTAAATTATTCAAATGTCTATTAATTTGTCTGTTTACAATGATTTTTTTCCATTTTAATGTTTTAATGATTAAATAGATAACTTATTTACTTATGTCACTCCAAGGAAAACTACTTAAATATTGTACACCTTGTGCCCCAGTTATCAAAAGATTGCAATTAGAGTCACAGTGTTGCAGATTTAGTTATTTATGACTTGTGTAGATGACAAGGACATTACTCCAGTGCATATCAAACTACATTGGCTTCCTGTACAATGTAGAACTCATTACAAAGTGCTGCTTTATGCTTTCAAAGCATTGCAAGGTTTAGCACCAGAGTATGTTCTGATTTAATCAGTCTGCATCTAATATGTGCTTTGTGTTCAAATGAACGATTTCATCTTATGGTTCCTCAATCTTGCTTAAAATATAATGGTGATCGGGCCTTTTCTGTTGCATCTCCAAGGCTTTAGAACGACCTTATTCTGTCTGTAAAACCATCTCCAACAGAGTGTATTTTAGAGTGAAAACTAATTTTCTTTAGCATTCAAAAATGTTTTGTAAGTTGTTGTGTGGTATAACATGTTTTATTGGTTCTGTTTGTTTTTATTCTTTTATTTATTCTTCTTTCTGTACCACACTTAGGTTCCACATTGTGGTGTTGAAAATGCTTTAGAAATAAAGTTGATCTGACTAAGGATACCTTTACAGAGCAACTACTGTATGTCTGATGTTTTCGGAAAATGCACATGGAGAAGAAAAGCCCCACAGTATTAATGTTAATCACAGCCACCCATTAGTCATCTTTTGTGTGTTTACTTCAAACAAGTGTACACAGTAAACAAAATCATATTAACCAGTAAAAGGCACTACCATTATGTAGGGTTGCTAATTACCCCAAAACTGATAGCAATGTAAGCTTGAGATCACATTAAGCACGTGTCTTGATTGTTTAAATAAATATTGTCTTATGAATATTACACCAGCACCAAAAGTGTTTGCACCTCTCAGAACTCTCAAGCTGGACTGTTAATTAAACCATAATGCTTTTTTAATTGCCTCACCTTGAAGCTTTAAGAATGTTAGTTGTTACTATGTTAACGTTACAAGATTAGCAATAAGGGTTATAAAATACAGATACAACTTGAGATTTGTCTGGAAACCTTTTGATAATCACTGGGAACATGAAGGCAATCAGCAACCTTTATCTATTAACACTCCAAATAACTTTTCTGGTGTAACAACATCCAATGCATGTGAAACCAAAATATCACTCGCACATTCACATTTCAACATTTCTTAACCCAAAATTTATTTCAATGAAGACATAAAAAACAAAAAATGAACTTCCTTTTAAAAAGAATAATGACCAAAAAGTTTAGCTTTTTAAAAGTATACTATCAAAATATCCAAATTCCCATCTCTGAACATTACATCTGGTCAACGAAAGCAGTAAAGATGTAACTTTGAATAAGTGAGCAGAAGAGGTGTCATATACAAAGATGTTATTAAAAAGAAAAGGTCCATACTTAAAAATGGTCACGAATACTTAAATATGCAACATATATCTGCATCTCCCCCTCCTTTGTACCATTTCTTTTAACATATATAAATGACATATAAATGTAATGAACTAAAAATAAATAAATTAAAATTAAAATAAATAAAAAGTTGTGTGATGTTTCTCAGCTGGAATTGTTTCCTTAAACAAATAGTTATTTGTTTATATTTTACATTAGAAGTATTATTCCACATTCTCAGCGAAAACACACATCCAGAAAGCAAATCTGGACCGGAAGATAAGTGCCTTTTTTGTATTCAGTATTTTTCTTTTTTAATCTTTTTTGTTTGTTTAAATTTTTTTTTTTGCTAGAATCAGAACAATGACATTTTGTGAACCTCCTCTCCTAAAAGCTCTCTCCAGGTTTACTGTAAAATACTAAGGATCTCCTTGGCATTCTCTGTGTTCCAGCCCTGACCCTGAAGTGGCCCTTCGCATGCCAGCACGTACTTATGGAGGATTTGTGTGCCAATATCTCGGAAATGAAGCCTGTCCTCTTTGCGCTCTGTGGTGTCCATGCTGCAGTCCTCATATTTCACTGCCCAGAAACACATCTCACCAATGTACATCATTGTAAGCAAGTGAGTATCAGAAAAGATACCTATGTATTGGGGGAAAGGGTAAAAAATGGAATTAGTCAAGAATATAAATACACACACTTATAACATTCTTTTGATTTTGATTAGTAAAAATTATATTCTCTAAAAATGACATCTGACAAAACAATAAGATGAACTAATGAACAAATCTCAATACATCTTGCCCATTCAATTTTGTTACTATGACTTCAAGAACTGTAATTTATTCTTATATGGCAAATGTTAATCACATTTAGATGCATGAACTTGGATACAAACCACTGCACTGTAAAAAAACACTGAAATATTGGTTGCTATACATTAATCCAAGCACCATGAAAAAAGTTTACAAGCTACACATCTTTCCCATAGTAAATATCTTCATAATTAAACAAATATTTGAAAATACTGATAACCCAGTATCTACAGATGTTAAAAATGCTGTTAATCTTTACATGCTTTAAAAATCCACCCCTGCAGAGACAGATTTTGAAGTCAGTGCATACGCAACAACTGACATGTCTAGAATTCGGGAACTGAAAACTCCAAACAAAACGCCACAGAAATCAATCAATCGACTTCACTTTCAGAACAGAAAGTACATTTGCGAAGATGTACCTTCTGCCAGAAAATTGGCGGTTGCAGAGTCATGAAAAACCACACCATCGTTCAGCTTGACTGAGTTCCTCACTTGCAACATTCTCATAAGGTAACGCACACCTTCTTGAAGACACTGTGAAGACACGGAGCATTGCAACACTTACTCAATTCATGGCCACTAAAACTGGCACTGTGGAGTGAGAAGTTGGGGAAAGAACCTTAAGGAATGTGGCTTTGTTCTTCTTGATCCACTGCTTGCGCTGGTGTAGTGTGTGGCAGTACATATATAATAATGCCCCACGCCTCCAGTATAGGCATTCCAGCAGCTCCAGTCCAAGAACAGACTGCACCTGAGACAAATCAGAGCATCACACTACAGTTACTCACAGAAGATTTTGCTCTGCTTATTCAGTCTATGCCAATTACGCTCTGAAAATAGATGCCTGTGGGCGATCAATTACGAATACTGTGTGTGTTTAAAGTAAAGACTATTTATTCTGAACACCCACTTGTAAAGTCAAAACGCAAAAAAATGTCTTGCTCAGGAAATCATCAGCAAATAATAAAACCAATTGTTCCAAGAAAAGATCTTTTACAGATAGAGAAATACAACACCTCTTGAGCAGGTACCAGTCGCCCTGCTAACACCTCTGGCTCTGTCAAGTCCTGTAGTAACTGCTGGATTTTGAAAGGAGAAGTGTCCTCAGGAAACTCCTGATCTACAAGCTTGTTTTCCTCATAGAATGTAATGTCCAAGACAACCTGTAGAAATGTGGGTAAAACAATGGGCCATGTGAGCCATTGCATAAAAATCTGGGTATCTGCAGATTTTTTTTAAAAGAAACATGACTATTTAAGGTCTCCACAAAAAAAAAAAAAAAAAAAAAAAAAAAATCTTTTTTTTACTCAATTAAACAGGCTGGGGCAAAACATGGTAACTGCACATTTAAAATGTTAAGACATGTTTTATTCAAGTTTCATTGAAGTTTATGCACTAACATATTACATATACATTAAATGTTGAAGGAAATGTCAAAGTTCCTGATGATATAATGTTTTTTTTTTCAGAATGACTGAAGGATACACTACACAAGATACAAACAGACAGACCTGCAAATTGATCTGTATACATATGACAGACACCTATATTGTACATGACCATAAAGCATTACATTATTGCATGTAGAAATAAGAATTCAAGACACGTGAGAAAGACAAACTAACATATCCTACATGTAGATCTTTATATGACAAACAACTACACGACTGTATCGTACATTATTTAGCACAAGTCACTGAACATCTATTTTATCCATATATTTGATTGTATGTAGTGTTACATGTTATACCAGATTCATCTGTCAAGGAACTTTAGATCCTATGTTTAAAGAAAGACAATAAACAGATTGTTGTACCGACACTAGGAAAAACTCTATGTAACGAATGTTAAATAATGCTTCTAGTCTTTCCTTTCTGTGACAGGGTGAAATTAAAAGCCAGATGAACTTTATTGCATAACCAAAATACAAATATCCAGAATAAGAAAAAAGTTATGCATAATGTGGAACGTATTAATTATAAACAAGCCCCAAAACACTGGGACTCTTATTTTGAAATGTATATGTTACTTCCAGCTGCTTGTTGAAAAAGATGAGATAATATGCACTTACAATAACCTACTACACCATATTAAAATATAAACATCATAATGTAAACACTGTCATTATTCAACAGTAATGTGCGATCACTTGGCATAAATGGGCGACTTTCAATGATTGTGAACTACTTTGAAACCGTGAGCCTGTAGAATGTGCAACAGTGCCATGTTTTGTCATTTATTTAACTTTTACGGTTTAATAATCACCTTAGGCCATTAGACTGAAATGTTATTTAAGACTTTTAATCAAACTGATTTTAAAAGGACCTGCAAAGACCCTGTCAAATCTGGGGAGAAAATGCTAATGTTAAAGTTGATAAGAAACACACACACACATACATATATATATATATATATATATATATATATAAAATTAACATGAAGGTTAATCTGTGAAAAATCTGATTCAGGATAAACCGCTAAATATGCTAAAATAATAATTGACTACTTTATTACCTCTATACCTAAAGAGAGCTGTTAGTAATAATAAAAGCAAAGTTATTAACAAGAACTGTACATTTTTGATTGGGGCAGGCTGACAATATAAAGGTTACAGTTTTAAATGGTCCATACAATATAACAAAGACAAATGATATTCAATGATATTCAAATGACATTCAAATACTAATTAAAACAATATGTTCATGTTATTAACTGTATTATTCATACATTGAACATGTTAATATATGATTAGGCTATGTTTATGGAAATTCTGCAGGATGAGATGTGTGTTATGTAAAGTACCTGTGTATAATCCTGCAGCAGTTTAGGGAGGCTGCTGCTCTCTCCTCCATGTCTATAATAGGTTTTCAACTTGTCTAGTATGGAAGAGGCATTCTGTAAGTAGTCATCATCTAGGAAGAACAACAACAACAAAAAAAACATTAATGAAAAAAAAATTAATTAATAGAGGGCATACAACAGTTTACAGTTGGAGGTATAAGAAAAAGAGCTGAAGTTGTATTGTTCTGGCAAAGCTTCGGTCCTAAATGACTGTGGAATCAGGCTTCATAACATTGTCCATAAAAAGAAAATATTATACTTATTAGACATTTTAATGAACATAAATCTGTAATCAGATACCTGAAGGACAGCTTTTGGTACAAAACAAATAGCAACATTTAATGTCACAATGACAAAGAGGAAACTAGCTCTGTAAAAACAACTCTGCACTCTGAATGAAAAGAGCTTGTTTTAAAACTCTTGGGTAATTTTCTGTATTATTCTCATAAGACCTAGCCTGCCGAGAATCATATTACTTCAATAGGATCATTTAAAGTCACCATGAAATCAAAACTTTCTTATTTTCATGGAATATTGTAGTATTTATTATTATGAATGATTTTATGTTATGAATCAAGTCCCACCCTACATTTATTTTCTTGTTCGAGAACCCTTTTTACTTAGATACATAATGGGAAGAAAAGTCGGTTTGAAACGGAAGCTGCGATAGTCTTTTCTTCCCTATAGTGACGTGTATTTATACAAGTGAAAAGGCTTCCTGAAAAAAAGAAAAGAAAAGCAGGCCGGTACTTGATATTGTCCATCAGGAGTTGATTGGACAGTTGTGGTTTGCTATTGCTGTGATCTCATGTGAGTGACAGGTTGTCCCACCTTCATGCCAGTAAACATGTCATCAGAGAAGGGAAGAGATGTTGTTGCAAGAGGAATGGAAAGTTATTTTGATTAAAGATTACGAGGGCACATTAATTTATATAAAAAATAACGATGTGTAAGGATAAATTATTTATAATAAATAAGGATAAATATAATAAATAAAATGACATTTTAAAAATTTGATTTCATGGTGACTTCAAAGACAAGAACGTATTAATATGTGTGTAAAGTACATAAGACAGGTTCTAAAACGCCAGTGCCTTTACAGTAATTGTGCAGCAATCTGCAACATTTCAGATTTTCAGACTATAAATATGACTGTTGAGTGACTATTTTTGAAGTAGGCAAAGTACTGCTAAAAAGAGATTGATTTGTCCGTTACATTCCTTTTAGTCTTTCACAATTTGTAATATAAGGTCGTTGGAAAGATATTCTAGTTATGGCTAACGTTACACCTATAATATCACAAAGTAAAATAACTAAAGCTACGTATACAATGTTTAATTTAATGTATGTATCATTGTAGTGTGTTCTGTAAACTGCACGACCACATGCGAATTCACTTCGTGCAAACTGCATCGAAATAGCTAGTCAAACATTTGAAAAATTACAGCACACAATAAGCGTGCTTTTCCTTTTAAACTACCGCACGGTTTAGCATGACTATTACGACGTTCTTGTAAACTAGTTAGTCAAACATGCCCTGTATAAACAGGGTTATAGAAGGGAATGGAAATATTTGTTGTGGTTCGCAGCAATGCTAACGCAGAGCGGCTAAGCTAACTAGCTAACGTTGACAACAACGGGCTGATTCGCGCAACTAACTTCACTTTCTTTAATAACGAGAGTCTGGTTTTACGCATTTGACGCCACGATTCCCGGTTACCTGGTTTCTCGTTTCGAAGTGTGGCACACTTGTTATCTAACTCAAAAATCCTCCTCTCCAGCTCGACGCTTCGTCTGTAGTCGTCGGCCATGACTGCAAACGACAGTCACGTGACGAGCGCGCGATTGCTCACGTGCGGAGGATTACAGGGATGTTTTGTTCTTTCATTTCATTCATAAATGGCACTCCTGGCACTTACATCCAAACAGAAGCTTACTTTGTCCACCATTATCCAAATTACCCCCACAATACTCGGTGTTTAATAACGGTGAATTTAAATTAATCTAGGCAGTAGTGATGATGGGAAGTCCGATTCATTTCCGCTAATCGGTTCTTTTGAACTATTCAGTTAAAAGAACCAGTTCAGAGATTGATTCATACATTATTTTAGGTTATGACGTAATTATGCACCACGTGCCGTTGTGCTTGTGCTTATTTCATGATTCTGAACCTTTCATTCGATCTCTTACGCACGGTAGAATGAATACATTTGCCTTGGTTGTATGTATAATTTTGTATTCAATAAAAAATAAAAAAAATATATTGAAAAAAGCTTATTTCATGATTCTCCATTAGCGTCTATTTATTTTATTACACGGTTACTTTTTATGTTATTTATCATTTTATTTATGTATATATTTTGTATTATTTTATTTTATGTTATATGTGTTTTTATTGTATTTTTTGTAAGTCTTCTTTCGGCCTGGGTGTTGTTATTGTTGTTATTTTTCTTTCTTCTCCCTATTATTGATTGTTATTCTGTTATATTGGAACTATATTTGTTTGAATAAAAACCTACTCTTTTAAATAAAATTATGATTTAAAACCTATTTTTTTTTCCATTTACATAAAAAATACTACAAATAATTTACTTGACTGCTTGACTTAAAATGTGTTTTTGCATGTTTAAATGCTATTTAAAGACTGTCGTGTGTGCGTACAACTGTTATTAATATAACTGTAAATATATTTTTCAGCAAGTTTTATGTGGAACATTTATGCTGTACCCTGTTCACTGACTCGCTTTATCTGGATCACTGAGAGTCGGTCAAATTATTGGCGATTCAAATGCGTTGTTGAATCTGGAACATTCAGTGAATCCAGAATCTGGAATTCTGGAGATTCAGTACAATTCGGAAATGAATCATCCAGACATGTCAGGTGAACGACCGACACATGAAAAAAAAAAAAAAAGATCCGACTCATTAGAATGAATCGGACATCGCTAGATGGCAGTGAGAGAGTTAAATGCAAATGAGCAAATCGAGCCCCCGACACTCCTTCGTTTACATCATCCCCGCCTTTCAGAGATCAACGAGGGCATTACTGTCACCATCATTCACTATTCACAAAATTAGGCCTGTAATTTTCTGACATGGCGACTCTTAAAGCGCTAACTAGAGCGGAGAATGTGATCCTCAGGAACGTGACAGCGACGATCAAGACGAACCTCTTGGGATTCTCCGTTGGCAAGGTCAGTGTTTAGAAGCAAAAGACGGTGCATCCGAAATTTTGCATGATGTTGAACGTGTCGGTGCTTCTATGTTTGTCTTTCCTAGAACCCTACTACCCATTGCAGGGCATAGAGAGACGTTCAGATAGTATATAGAAGCTATAACGTTAAATCATTCTGTAACGTTACATGATGTGTTTGCTTGTGTTTGAATGATGTGTGGCAAAGACTTACATATTCTTGAAGCCAAAAATCATTGCATATACATATAGCCTAGAGACGTCTAAAAGTGGTCACTTTGTGCTGCATGATTGTGTTTTATTTTAGCAAGCCATTAAATATAGCAGCATCTTGAGTCACTTCGTTTCATATATTTGTATTATTGTTGAACTGGAAACACAAGGTCATTAAGCAATTCTGTCTTGAGGCATAATCTACCACACATTTTATCAAAAACTTTAAAGGAAATTCTATTGTCTTATTATTTGGTTATTTGGACAACTACCTTGGCAACACTGCAAACACTATTCATTGGTCAACAGTAACCCAACCCTTATTCCTCCCCCTTTTGTTCCACTCACAATTTGGCTAATTTACATCACATAACAGGTGCAGGTGAACTAGACTGCTATTATAACTAGTTCTCAGAACAAGGATAATAATTCTCCAGGCCCTGACCACTAAGATAGCATTGGTTTTGAAGTAATATATTTATGACAGCCTCATGCTAGTGTCATGTGGCTGTGAGGCTCATGGAGTTGTTCTTTATATACAGACCGAGCTGAAACCTGTGAATCGCAGTTTCAAGGAATAACACTGGTCATAGTGGTTTCTCCTATTACTCAGTATTTTTGTCGATTATTGTTTGGTAATACTGCTCTTCTATATATACATAACAGATATTATTTATTGAGACGGAGTGATAAGTGGTCAGCTGTTTCCTCTTCTTGTCCTTTGGAGCAATTGTGAGGTCAAACACGCACTGTTGTATAAACAAATAAAGATGAAATGGATTGCTTGGCTGGACTCTCGAGGTTTATTTATCACGTGAATGTCAGCATGGGAAAAATCAAACTGCTTGAGTTGACAGTGGAAACTAATCTTATTTGACAATTCTCTTTTCTATGCATAATTTAGGAATCCACTGTAAAGAGCTAACATTCAAGTGTGGAAATCTGTTTCATTCATGCTTTTAAGTGCTTCTGTATATCCAGCATGTTTCATTCATTCTACTCCATGTTTCTGGTTGGCAGACATGCGGCTGTTACTTTTCAACATCAAGTAAACGGTCCGGACGATTTTATTCTGACCCCCTAGATGCCGTCAAAGATATTCCTAACGGAGCAACCATTCTTGTGGGAGGTAACTTAAGGGTTATGATTTATCATAAACTCAATCTTAATCAGTTACTGTGTGCTTAGTTATTACTTAGACTACCGTTCAAAAGTTTGGGGTCTGTACGGTTTTTTACATTTTTAAAAGAAATACACCAAGGCTGTATTTATTTGATCAAAAATATGGTAAAAACAGTAATATTTTGAAATATTATTACAATTGCTACTTGATGTTTTTGTTCAAATCATGATGCATTTTCTTCAGGATACTTTGATGAATAGAAAGTTCAAAAGAACAACATATATATGAAATATAAATCATTTGTAACACAAATGTCTTTACTGTCACTTTTGATCAATTGAATGCATCCTTGCTGAATAAAAGCTTTATTTTCCTTCCAAAAATAAAATCTTTCTGACCCCAAACCTTTGAATATTATATTATATTATATTATATTATTAATACTATTTTTAATTATTATAGTAACTCTACAGAACAACATTTATTTACATCTCCCTAATAAATGGCTGAGGAGGTCATGCCAATAAGTATTTTTTGATTTCTTTACTATCCTTTTCCTTCATACACAGGTTTTGGCCTATGTGGTATTCCAGAGAACCTGATAAATAGTTTGCTGAAGACTGGAGTGAAGAGCCTGACCGCAGTCAGCAATAATGCAGGGTAAGCCTTTTCAGAAGTAAACAACAGCTTTAACCCAGCCAAAAACAGTCACTGGATTAAACTCGACCATCTTTATTACTCCACCAACAGGCCTAACATTGAAATTCTGTACTTCTTGACACATTCAAACAATAGAAACAGCATACAGCAAACAGCATGATTGTGTAAAAGTTTGAGCATAATCAGAAAGGATACTTCTGTGATTTGAGATTTTAAATCCATTTGGAGAAATTTGAAAGATGGAAAAATAACAAAAACAATTGCAGTCACTCTTGATAAACATGTTCTAAGGACACTAAGTACAGCTCCATAACATCAATTGTCCCCTAGATGTCATTACAAGGATTTTTCACTTAAACGACAATGAGAATGTGTGCGCAACTGACCACAAATAGAAAGAGATTACCAGTTTGACCAAGTCTAATCTGCAAGTTGGTCTAGACCTACTGGTAAATACAGAACACAGCGTGCACAAGGAGATCAATGATAAAGATTCCTTCTTAAAAAGAGTAAATGTTTTCTAAATGTCTAGTTATACAGTCTAATTTACTGTCTTATTGGACGTTGACGTTTGGTTTATTGCTGCTATGTCGCAGCTGCTCTGAACATGTGACTTGACGCTGATCTATGTATAGGTCTTTCTGTGCTGGCATTGTCCCAGGTTGGTTTGTCTAACTATATCTTTGCATAATCTCTGAGAGTGGGCTAGTAATGTTATTTTGAGTTTTTTGTATTTCCATCTTGACCAGTGAGTGAAGCCAGTGTAGGTTGCTGCTGAATATGGTCGAAGAAAGCTATAAAGTTAATTCTAATCATTTTAGTTAGGCTTAAATAGGATACTGTGTTAAATATGCCAACAAAATAAATGTTTTTTTTTTTTAACACCATTTATTTATGTCAACTCCTTTAAAACAGACATACATATCAAACTCATAAAAGTACCCTTTTTAATTTAATACATCTGGCTTTTTACCAGAGTTAGTTTTTTGGAAAACCTCAGAGGAAGTTGTGACCTGTTTTAGATAGAAAGTTCCCCACCGATTTCCTTGAAGTCTGTTTCCCTTCCATTTGATTGTTTGAATCCCGCTGTTCTTGAATGCATTGTTTGTTGTAACTTGTTCTGTGAGTTCTGAATCTCTGTGGTAAAAACGGTCTACCACAGAGAGGGTGCTCAGTGAGACTAATGTGAAACCTGCGTCACAGTAGTGTTTGGCATTAGCATGCGTTGCTTGCACATAAGGAGGAAACTGGGTCTAAGCTTGCGTATCCACAGAATCGTCACAGACAGCGCTTGAATAGTGAATTTAATTCTCTGCCACGTCTTGCGCTTGTACGAACGAATTCACGGGATTGGGTGGATGGGGATGGGGATTATTAGAAGGCCATGATAGGCAAGGGCCAGTGGGTGGAATGTGGCCAGGACACCGGGGTTACACCCCTACTCTTTACGAGAAATGCCATGGGATTTTTAATGACCACAGAGAGTCAGGACCTCGGTTTAACGTCTCATCCGAAGGACTGTGCTCTTTTGACAGTATAGTGTCCCTGTCACTCTACTGGGACGTTAGGACCCACACAGACCACAGGGTGAGCGCCCCCTGCTGGCCTCACTATCACCTCTTCTAGCATCAACCTAGTTTTCTCAGGAGGTCTCCCATCCAGATACTAACCAGGCTCAACCCTGCTTAGCTTCAGTGGGCAACCAGTCTTGTGCTACAGGGTAATATGGCTGCTTAATCAAACAAATACACATTAAATCCCAAACCCAATCCTCTGCACTGAGCCCTGCAAGAGCTGCTCTAAATATGTGCTATGCTAAATGATAGATAAAATATGATAGAGCAATAGAATGAACAGGGAAAGTAACAGAAGCTCATACAATACATTTTAGCAGGCTTAAAGGGATAGTTTACGCAAAAATGAAAATTTTGTCAGTAATTACTCACCCTCATGTTGTTCCAAGCCCTTAAAAGACTTTCGTTCATCTTCGGAACACAAATTAAGATATTTTTGATGAAATCTGAGAGCTGGATCACTCCTCCATAGGCTTCTAGGGGATTGAAACTTGCCGGCCCAGAAAAGTTATTAAAGACATTGTTAAAATAGTCCAAGTGAACCAGCCCAGCGCTTCTGTGTTGTACGTCACACGCATCACACACACATGACCAGCGTCGGCCAATAGTGAGCCTATGCAACGTACATAACGTCAGCGCTGCGCTGTTTCACTACGTGAACTCACTCGAGGCCCACAGAGAAGGAAATGAATAGTTGAAAAAAGTCGTTATTTTTGTTTAGTTTTGCGCACAAAAAGTATTCTTGTCGCTTGATAAACTTAAGATTGAGCTACTGTAGTCACTCGGACTATTTTAACGATGTCTTTAATAACTTTTCTGGGCCGGCAAGTTTCAATCCCCAAGAAGCCTATGGAGGAGTGATCCAGCTCTCAGATTTCATCAAAAATATCTTAATTTGTGTTCCGAAGATGAACGAAGGTCTTACGGGGTTGGAACAACATGAGGGTGAGTAAATACTGACAGAATTTTCATTTTTGGGTGAACTATCCCTTTAATTAAGCATGAAAATAACTGAAGGAAATATATATTTGATGATCAAATTAAGCCAACTAATATGATTTATATTCTTTAGGTTTCTCTACCCAATATATTTGAAAATACAGGTATCAGTATCGGTGAGTACCAAAAATGAAAGTATTGGTATCGGACTTGTCTGGAAAAAGTGGTATCGGTGCGTCCCTAAAATTTATTCTAAATTTATGAAAAAATATTGGTGAAACCACAAGCACGCAAAAAGCACTTACAGCTTGCGGCTTTATAATCGTGTTAAAAAGTTCTATTATATACTACTATATTATATATTTTTCCATCAACAACTCTGCTGATACTTGTAATATGTTGCTCATTAATTAGAAATGGTGTACTGACTTGTTTTGAATTAGTTATTGGCCACTGTACATTATCTGTTTCCACCGGGGGGGAAACAATCCAACCATCTGCATTGACTTTGCATTGCGAGATGCTGCCTCCTTGTCTTTTCTGACTTATAACAAAAAACAAGACAATGTTTAAAAGCTGCTATGTGATAAGGTGTACAGCAAACAAGATAAAAAACCCAGAAATAAGTTTTTATAAGATGTCGACCCCAAAAAACAAGCGTTTAAGGACACAAAAGTGGACTATATTTATATATTTTATCATCAACAACCCTCTGATACTTTTAACATGTTGCTCATTACTTTGAAATGGTGTGCTGACTTGTTGACTTTTGATGCTCTGTCTCTATACTGTTTTTTTTTCAGTACTAGTAGAGAAGTATTCTTATTTCTATGCAGACTGTTTTATGAGTAAATCAGTTAATCATTAATTTTGACAATTTTCTCAAATAAATTAATTCAAGAACAAAACACTGCTGTATGTTGCTTGGAAATACACAACGGTTTATTTTTTATTTGCTTTGATCTTTTTCATTGGCAGAGCAAAAATAGACCAAGTAACTGACAACACTGTCTAAAATGTAAGTGACTCACTAATAACTTGTGTTGACTGTCGAGTAATATCACTTATGTTTTTGTGCTTTTTATGAAAATTTGGAATCAGTTAATTTTACCTCAGTAAATTCTAAGCACATACAGTATATGGCCTTGATAACTTCTCTTAAAACTAGTCTCTAAACACTAAAAAAAGCTTTTGTCATTTATCTGGCGGGAGAAAAAGTGAAAAAGACACATTAGAAGAGTTAATGAGAACATGGCATGACACAGTATGCATCTAATTGCAACCTTTCTCGGTCCAGTGAATTAGTCGTGACATGAAGAGTCTGTGCTCCCTGTTGATCGAATTAACCTAGAAAATATACTTGAACTTATAAAATCTCTCTATTAACTTTCATTAAACATTTCCCCCTCATGTTTCACCTGAAAGCCTTTGTTAAAAATGTCCAGATCTGCACTACTGCTCTGATTACCTTTAAAAAGTGGATAGCCAGCCAACATTTTCATACCTCAGTGCCTTTCAAGTCTCAATAAGTCATGCTATTTGTTAATGAATGACAAAATCAGTTTTGAGTCACTGCTTCTGTAACTGTGCCAAGACACCGCACACACCGAATTGAGGAGGTCTGAGAGAGCTGTAAGACGTTTCATACGTTTCTTGCAGTAAAAAGGAGTTTTGTGTCCTTTGTCTCTGTATTCTTGCGTGTTCTGAATTTTAATTACCTGTTTGCTACAAAATGCTCATTGGACACTGGATTTAGACCAAATTAGGGAATAAGTGCTTTACTTTTCCAACAATAGTTCAACCTAAATTGGACATTGGTTTTCTGGAAATGTATATTTGTTTGTTTGCAGTTAGGCATTATCTGAAGGTGGTGTGTTTAGTGGTTAACAATCAAGATTTGCAGCAGAAAGTTTGCAGATTCAAACCAACTTTTTTGCTTTTCTTTTTTGAAATAATGAATACTTTTATTCAGAAAGGATGCATTAAATTGTTCAAAAGTGACAGTAATGATGAAACTTTCCGTTACAAATAAATTCTATTTTTAAATAAATGTTCTTTTGACCTTTTTATTCATGTAAGAATCCTGAAAAACTGCTTCACAGTATCCACAAAAATTTTAAGCAGCATAACTGTTTTTAACATTTATAATAATAAAATCAGAATATTAGAATGATTTTGGAAGGATCATATGACACTGAAGACTGGATGCTGAAAACTCAGCTTTGCCATCACAGGAATACATTACATTTCAAAATATATTAAATAATATATAAATATATATAAATAAATATATATATATATATATATGTATGTGTGTGTATATATATATATGTATGTGTGTGTATATATATATATATATATATATATGTGTGTATATATATATATGTGTGTGTATATATATATATATGTGTATATATATATATGTGTATATATATATATATATATATATATATATATATATATATATATATGTGTGTGTATATATATATATATATGTGTGTATATATATATATATATATATATGTGTGTGTGTATATATATTATATAAATATAATTATATATTATTATATATAATTATAAAAAAAGGCTATTTAAATCGTAAAACTATTTCACAAAATTACAGTTTTTACTTTATTTTTAACCAAAAAAATGCAGCCTTGGCGAACTAAAATCTTACCGACCCCAAACTTCTGAACGGTGCAGGACCCTGGGAATACAGTTTGAAATCTAGCATCTTTGTTCATGGGTGGTCATTTTCCCAGCCAGGTTGAATTGAGCCAATCAACTTGAACTGTAAATGCCATGTGGTTTCTCACTCAAGAGCTGTAAGACAATGACATTGTGAATTTGTGATGTTGCCGATGTCATCAAGTACGCACACAGTCTCACTTCTAGTGACTGTCCTGATCTGTGACGTCAATAGTAGTAGATAAGGAAAAGTATGTTTCACTATATATTTGACATAGATACATACCTTTGAATGGCCGTCAATAGAGAATGATAATTTTTTACAGTCATGCTGGGTAGCATCTATTAAAAGGGGTTTTTGATTAAAGTGATAAAAAATAAATTACTTGCGTATCCGCCGAATTGGTTGAAATATATATTGCAGAAGGACATATTTAGCTATAGTTTTTCATCTTCTGTATGTTTTTAACAGGGTGGATGACTTTGGCCTGGGCCTGCTCCTTCGGACCAAACAGATCAAGCGTATGATCTCATCATATGTGGGGGAGAATGTGGAGTTTGAGAGGCAGTATCTCTGTGGCGAGCTGGAGGTGGAGTTGACCCCACAGGTGAGACCATCCTTTACCCGTAACTTCAGAATAAACACTTTACCTTTGTTCTCAGTGGCAAGTTTATTGCCCAGTACATGCCCAGTATAAGATTTTATAGTACCGTTCTTCCAAAAAAATGCAATAGAAGGTTTTGTTTACCCATTGTACTTTGTTGACGGCAGGGCACGCTAGCGGAGCGGATCAGGGCCGGTGGCGCAGGTGTGCCTGCCTTCTTCACTGCCACAGGCTATGGCACACTCATCCAAGAGGGAGGCTCTCCTATCAAATACAACACGGACGGCACCATTGCCATCGCTAGTGAACCCAGAGAGGTCAGTTGTCGCTTATCTTCCAGTTTGATTGAGTGATGCAGTCATACAGCTCATGTCTCAGATGAGGTTTGATTGCTATTAATATCTGAAGTGTGATGATCAGTAAAAATAGACATAGGATCTATGATGTTCTGCACCTGTCGTGTTTCAGGTCCGTGAATTTAATGGCCGGCACTTCATCATGGAAAAAGCCATCACGGGTGACTTTGCGCTGATCAAAGCCTGGAAAGCAGACAGGGCAGGAAATGTCATCTTCAGGTACAAGTGCTTGTTCTTCTGAGGTTGTTCAGCTCTACTGTAGACAGGCTACACGTTATTTTCTCTTTTCTATTTTAATATATTTAAAAATGTATTTATTCTTAAATGTATTCATTTTCAGCATCATTACTCTTCAGTGTCACATGATCCTTCAGAAATCCTTTCTTTCTTTCTCCTTTCTTTCTTTCTTTCTTTCTTTCTTTCTTTCTTTCTTTCTTTCTTTCTTTCTTTCTTTCTTTCTTTTCTTTATTTGTAAAGCACATTTAAAAACAACCCATGGTTGACCAAAGTGCTGAACAGGACAGAGTAATCAGAGCAGAGGTAATACAACATAATAAAAATAGCACGAGCAATAGATACAATTACAAACATAAAAAGAATAGTAGAATTAATATAATTCTTAGGAGAGTACATTAAGGATCCACATTAAGAAAGTGTTTTTTGAGCTTGGATTTAAAGGTGGCAAATGACGTGACTGTTCTAATTGAAAGTGGTAGGTTATTCCATAATTTGGGGCCTGCAACTGCAAAGGCACGGTCACCTCGATGTTAAAGTTTTGATCTATGCACTGCGAGCAATCCGAGGTTACTAGACCTAAGTGATCTCGGTGGGTTATGGAAGTGTATTAAATCAGATAAGTAGCCTGGTGCAGGGCCATGTAGTTATTTAAAAACAAAAACTGAAATTTTAAACTCAATTCTCTGTTTGATTAGTATCCAGTTTAGGGAAGTTAAGATCGGAGTGATATGATCGAACTTACGACTACCTGTCAACAGTCTGGCAGCAGCGTTTTGTACTAGTTGAAGGCGTCCAATGGATGATTGGTTAGTTCCAATATAAAGTGAATTACAGTAGTCGATTCGTGAGGTGATAAAAGCATGAATCACTATTTCAAAATTCTTTGGAGAGAGAAAGGATTTAACTCCTGCAAGACGACGTAGGTGGAAAAAACAGGTTTTAACGACAGAGTTTATTTGCTGATCAAACTTAAGGCCTGAGTCAAACACAAAACCTAGATTTTTTGCAGATGATGTAACACGAGGGTTTAACTCGTCAAGATCTAGAATACCGGAATCATAGCGATCACAAGGTCCAAACAGTATTACTTCCGTTTTGTTTTCATTTAAAGCCAGAAAGTTTTGTGCCAGCCAAAGCTTCACTTCCTGAAAGCATGCAAGTAGAACTTGTAGAGAGCTTGAGTGGTTTCGCTTAAATGGGAAATACAACTGAGTATCAGCGTATAAATGAAATTATACTCCGTGTTTAGAAAAAATAGAACCCAATGGTAACAGATATAAGGAAAATAATGTTGGGGCTAGAATGGATCCCTGTTGTACACCGCAGGAAAGATGTGCTGCAGAGGAAGTGCAATTCCCGATACAAACAAAGAAAGTTCTATTAGTTAAAAAAGACTGAAACCAATTTAAAACAGTGCCCTGAAATCATTCTTATATGCTGATTTGGTGCTCAGGAAACATTTCTGATTATTATAATAAATGGTAAAAACTACAGAGCCCCTAAAGGGACATGGTGGTGGAAAAAATCTGAGATGGGAGGGAAAATAATAAGTCAATGCTTTTGCGTTCCCTCGCAAAAACGTTGGCATTCCCCCCAAAAAACTTTGCATTCGCTCGCAAAACGAGCGAACACAAAGTTTCTTGGGGGAACGAAAAACTATTTTGAATGAACGCAAAAGTATTGACAAATAATTTTTCCTCCATCTCATATATTTTTTCCTTCACCATGTCCGTTTAGTGGCTCTGTATTATACACAGTTAAAGCTGCTTGATGTTTTTGTGGAAATCGTCATGCCTTTTTTCATGATTCTTTGATGAATAGAAAGTGTAAAAAAAGGTATGTTGCCATATAAAAAGGGTTATAATAGTGTTATAAAATAGCTGTGTATGGTAAAAATGGCGATTATATTTTATTTGAAAACAATAAAGACTTGAACAGAGAGGACATTATTTTTGCTCATTTACATTTGCAATGTTACGTAAATGTAAGTTTAGTATTTTGTTTGACCACACGGGTGCACTGTTTCCTTTACCATAAAATTGTACTCTGCTTTGGTTGAAATTTTTAGGAAGAAGGCACCAATATGGATGATGACTAAGTTGTTTTGGTTACGCTTCCTTTCAAAAGTCCACTATAGACATTCTATTAACTATAAGTAACTTTAAGTAACGACTACATGTGAACTAACTCTCATTAGAGTATTATTCTACACATATTAACCCTAGTAGTCTACTAAGTTGACATGTAGTTACTTAGTAAGTAGAATTTATTTTTATGGGCCAAAAAAGATGTTAAGCAGAAAGTTTCTAATGACTGGTAGTTGACATGCAGTTACACAGTTACTTGTAGTTAGTAGAATCTCTGAAGTGGACTATTGAAATAAAGCGGCACCGTTGTTTGTCAATGGTTCTGGACTGATTTTTAATAGCTTGTCATTCTGGCTCATTTCACCATATTTAATTATCAGTGGCTCTTAAATAGAGGAAAGAACATGCCACACATTGATACATACAGTTCCACCTCAGCTCTACCTGTCTGATGTCTAAAGATTTGAATGCTTAGCATGTACTTTTTTTAACAGGAAAACAGCGCGAAACTTCAACCAGCCCATGTGCAAGGCAGCCAAGATCACAATTGTGGAGGTAGGTGAATACCACATTGTCAGGGTAATGCAGTTGTTTAGTTTGGTTCAGACCTCATTGTTTTCTGTTTGCCAGTTTCTCCTTATCTTGTCTCCTACCATAGTCAATAATAGAGTTACCCAGGTGTTGTGTTACATTAACAATCTCTGTGTTTATTTAAGCCCTCAGTTTTCTCAGTTCTGTGTCATCTACCTTATGTGGTTGTGGTTTCCCCAGAGCCTCTCCTGTATACTTTTGTGGATTATTATATTAAAGCCTGTTTTCGTGCGCTTACGTTACTGCAGCCACGTGTGACACACATGACTTCTGACCATGTGCTTCTGTCAGATCCTGTTTGAATGAATTATTGCAGGTTTAAAAGCTTGTGCATATATCATGTTGTCCATACTATAATTCAACCCCCCCCCCCCCCCTGCATTTCATTGCATTTCATCATCGTTTTTCACATAAACAAAATAAATAGTTGGTTTCATCTAGATCTTTGAAGTTTTTTCCCCCCCCCATTCATTCCTTTTTCATTTCCTTTCTATCAAGAGCGCTTTTCAAACACTTGCCTGCATATCAAATATGCTTTTATCTAAGCCTTTGTTCAAAACGCGCAGCTACGAACAAAAGACTTATCAAAGGCATTTTCAGTCGCCATGAACGAACTCCATTAATTAATCTGATCTTCCATCAGCACTGTTCTTTCTCTTGCAGCCATGGTGTGAAATGGTTTATAATGTAAAATAATACCTACTTAATCTGAACCATTTGAGCAGATATTTCTGTAACTAGTCTTCACACTTCACTATCTGTCTACCAATAGTACTATCATCAGGAAGGAAGACTTTCAGCTCACTTAGATTCTTTAATTGTCTTCTGCTACAATTGTGTCGGATGCTATCAGCGCATTAGAGCTTTTATTTGTCCGGTTTTCAGTCTTTATTGTGGCTGCACAGCAATATGAGCAGTTATTAGGGGCTAGTATCCTCTGACAATACGGTTATTGCAGTCCCATTAAAGATAAGCTTATCAGTTCTCTGAACACACAGTAATGGTTAAAGACCTTTTTCAATGTTTGTGCATCTGGTGATGAAAGCCATCCTGCTAGGAGAATGAATCAGTTGGCTGAGTGCTGAGCAACAGTGTGTATCTTGCATTGTGCCTCTGTTTGACTGGTTAAGATGTTGTTTGTGCCAACTCACTCAGAATAAAGATTGACTCACTGCCATCCCTGTTGTCTGGGGATGAGAAAAGAAAACAGTCATTTGGGTTACTACAGGTGTCGTGTCTGTCTCATCTGTTTTAAAAGGTTTACTGGAGGAGTCTTTTTATATAGACTACTGTTAGAAAGTTTGGGGTCAGTAAGAATTAAAAAAAGAAAATATGCTTTTATTCGGCAACATTTTTTATCCAGTCGTTCCAGTTGCATAGTTCGCCGGTGCTAGGCTAGCACGAGTCAACGGTATCTGATAGCCTGCCATTAAAAACAGTTTTACCCACTCCGCTAGCAGATACCGTTGACTCGCGCTAGCCTAGCACCGGCGAACTATGCAACTGGAACGACTGGATGAAAAATTTTGAAAACTGTCTCCACTGATAAAAAATACCCAGGCTAACTTGGAAATGAGGTCCGATGTCCAAAATCCTGAACCACCCCTTTATTAATTGATCCAAAATGACAGTAAAGACATTTATAATGTTACTAAAGATTTCTATTTCAAATAAATGCTGCTCTTTTAAACATACTTCTCTTTCTCATTGTATCTAGTAAAAAAAAATCATGGAGAGAGAAATAAGCTCTTCAGCATATTAGCAAATCAGCATATTAGAATGATTTCTGAAGGATCTTGTAACACTTAAGTAATGATGCTGAAAATTCAGCTTTGCTATCACAGGAATAAATTAAATTAAAATTTTAAACTTATTTTAAATTGTAATATGTCACAATATTACTGATATTACAGTATTTTTGATCAAATCAAACCCTGTTAAGATTGTAATATACATTTATATATATTAACAATATTAATTTGCAATTCGAATTATATTAATTAATATGAATAAAATACAGTTGGTACGAGTCAGATAAATGGAATCAGCTACTACTGTTATATTAATATATTATAATCCTATTATGATTCACATATTTAATTTTGTAAATAGTTTTTATTAAAAATTACTTGCATGCAATTAGAATCATATTGATTAGCATTAATTAAATACAGCTGGAGCAAGCTGCTATTACAGACAGCATTAACATTATTGATGTTATTCTATGTCTTTTTAATGCTTGTCTGCAAAGGTGTGTTGAATTATATTAATTTAGGGCTTTTCTCAGGAAATATTTATATCAATTATCATTTATTTGTAAACAATGTGATTCAAAAATCAATGAAATCGTCAATTGAAAATTATACTAGTTTAATATAGTGGAAATCTTGTGCAAATGCATTTTGAGAGGATAGTGGTTGTGACCTAGCCTGGTTAAAACCAGACCCTTCTCAGTCTTAACTGAGTTAGGGTCTGGGGAAGGGGAAAGTTCATTGGCAGCTCATTTCCAAAGGGGCTTCACCAACGGATGTCGCTCAAATGCCTCTGGGCGCAATTGGATAGACCTAAAACCAATCAGATCGATCGTCATCTTGTAAAGCCCACCTCAACGTTTGTGATCGGTGCCTCGATTTGAAAAGATTGCAAATAAGCTTGAATGGGCTCTGTAGCAATGTTCAGGGAAGAAGGAGGCGGGAACCGGCGAACAATCAAAATATAATTTATTTAAATAAAACAAACAACCAAAATACCACCAGCAGCCCCTCGCGGACGACTGCTGGCTACCGAAAATAAACATAAGGAACTGCCAGCAGCCCCTCGCGGACGACTGCTGGCTAAAATAAAATACAAAAACAAAACACAACTAAAATACAGGCCTGTTCCTCTCTCGATCATCAACGTCGTCGCTCCTCCTTTATGCTTCCGCTCCTCCGTGAGAGATGCGAGACCGGTGTGCTTCACAGGTGTTGCTCATTAGCAATCGCACCACCGGCCTCGCGCCGTTCTCTCACGTCCCTCGGCCGTCCTGTTCGCCACAGGCTCTTTGCCAGACTAACTTGCAGAGCAAATCTAAATTTGCCGGAAGTTCGTCTGGGTTTTCCCAGGGTAGCTGTGACCCATTTTTTGCAAGTTCATCTCTTTCCCCATCTCTTTCAACCATCCTGTTACCTGCATATGAAATCATCCTTACCGTCCTTGATAAGCTTATTACGGAGTGCTTGATTGGAGCCAGCTTAAATCCAGTCCCATGCTTTACTTCAAAGAGACTGTCGTTTGGTTCAGCCCTTTACCTGTGTCCCCCTCCCTTTTTTGTGTGTGTTTTCATATGTTATTTGTCTGTGGAGTGCACTATATTTTATAGCTTCAGCATTTCCTTTACTTTCTGACTTTCTGATTTTTCACTCCAAAGTAGCTGAGGCCATATTTAGCTGCTTGGAAGGGAGACAGTGTTTTATGATCATCCAGTTATAATCTGCCAAAACGCAGCAGCCACGTTGAATTATTTCCTCTCAATTGGCTGGCTGATGAGGCTTGCCAATGGCTCAGTGTTTCGAGAGAAGCGTTCCTGTTGCCTGTCAGAGCCAGGCGCTGGAAATACTGATGCCACTGGAGGAAACAGTCACCTTATTTCCTCTTGTTATAAAACAGAGTCCTAATTAACAGGATATCTGATAGCTGTGTATCTATAAAGCTGCCATTTTCCTTATGAATTAAAAATAATTGATCATTAGCATTACCCAAAGGAAATGCAGTTGCTAAAAATAATAATAATAATAAAGCAGGCGAAATCAATTCGGCCAGCTGTTTGCCAGGCGACAGAAGCCTGCACAGCAGATCTGTGACATATTCTAGTTATGCTGTTATCGCGGGTACAATGAGGCCCAGAGCATTGTGGGATGCGAGGGCAGTTAGTTCAAAAAAGGCCATATTTGCTAGTCACATTGGCTGTAAAGGTACCGATCTGTTCTTTTTCAAATTTTGTTGAAACTACAGGTTGCATGAAATTAGATTTTCAGGATAGGGCTAATTGGTTATTGATGAAATTCGTCCTCAAAGGCATTACCTCTCCTCCTCCCTCTGTCCAATTTCAAAACGCTGATTATCCTTTTGGTTTGTTGCACATAAATTACCAGTGCGAGTGCGACAGCTGGGGCGTTTTGAGCGCGATCAGGCATATTGCTAAATGTGAAGCCAGTAGGTCGTATTATTGATTTTTTTTTTTCAGTCCTATTTCAATCAAATAACCTCCTAGTACAATATTTGAGTATTTCTTTATGTAAAGATTTTCTGTTGTTATTTTTCACATGGACTACTGGACAGGACCAGGGTGCGAATTACATGATGGCCTTCATATGTATGTATGTATGTATGTATGCATACATATACTGTATGAGGGTGATGGTTTATGACAAAAAAAAAAAAAAAAAAAAAATATATATATATATATATATACAGTGAGGAAAATAAGTATTTGAACACCCTGCTATTTTGCAAGTTCTCCCACTTAGAAATCATGGAGTGGTCTGAAATTGTCATCGTAGGTGCATGTCCACTGTTAGAGACATAATCTAAAAAAAAAAATATCCAGAAATCACAATATATGATTTTTTTAAACTATTTATTTCTATGATACACCTGCAAATAAGTATTTGAACACCTGTCTATCAGCTAGAATTCTGACCCTCAAAGACCTGTTAGTCTGCCTTTAAAATGTCCACCTCCACTCCATTTATTATCCTAAATTAGATGCACCTGTTTGAGGTCGTTAGCTGCATAAAGACACCTGTCCACCCATACAATCAGTAAGAATCCAACTACTAACATGGCCAAGACCAAAGAGCTGTCCAAAGACACTAGAGACAAAATTGTATACCTCCACAAGGCTGGAAAGGGCTACGGGGAAATTGCCAAGCAGCTTGGTGAAAAAAGGTCCACTGGAAGAAGCTAAACATAACTGTCAATCTCCCTCGGACTGGGGCTCCATGCAAGATCTCACCTCGTGGGGTCTCAATGATCCTAAGAAAGGTGAGAAATCAGCCCAGAACTACACGGGAGGAGCTGGTCAATGACCTGAAAAGAGCTGGGACCATCGTTTCCAAGGTTACTGTAGGTAATACACTAAGACGTGATGGTTTGAAATCATGCATGGCACGGAAGGTTCCCCTGCTTAAACCAGCTCATGTCAAGTTCCGTCTTAAGTTTGCCAATGACCATTTGGATGATCCAGAGGAGTCATGGGAGAAAGTCATGTGGTCAGATGAGTTCAAAATATAACTTTTTGGTGATAATTCCACTCGCCGTGTTTGGAGGAAGAAGAATGAGGAGTATCATCCCAAGAACACCATCCCTACAGTGAAGCATGGGGGTTTCTGCACATGGGACAGGGCGACTGCAATGTATTAAGGAGAGGATGACCGGGGCCATGTATTGCGATATTTTGGGGAACAACCTCCTTCCCTCAGTTAGAGCATTGAAGGTGGGTCGAGGCTGGGTCTTCCAACATGACAATGACCCGAAGCACACAGCCAGGATAACCAAGGAGTGGCTCTGTAAGAAGCATATCAAGGTTCTGGCGTGGCCTAGACCTAAACCCAATAGAGAATCTTTGGAGGGAGCTCAAACTCCGTGTTTCTCAGCGACAGCCCAGAAACCTGACTGATCTAGAGAAGATCTGTGTGGAGGAGTGGGCCAAAATCCCTCCTGCAGTGTGTGCAAACCTGGTGAAAAACTACAGGAAACGTTTGACTTCTGTAATTGCAAACAAAGGCTACTGTACCAAATATTAACATTGATTTTCTCAGGTGTTCAAATATTTATTTGCAGCTGTATCATACAAATAAATAGTTAAAAAATCATACATTGTGATTTCTGGATTTTTTTTTTAAGACTATGTCTCTCAGTGGACATGCACCTACGATGACAATTTCAGACCCCTCCATGATTTCTAAGTGGGAGAACTTGCAAAATAGCAGGGTGTTCAAATACTTATTTTCCTCACTCTATATATATATATATATATATATATTTTTTTTTTTTTTTTTTTTTTTTTTCATAAACCATCACCCTCATACAGTATATGTATGCATACATACATATGAAGGCCATCATGTATTCTAAGTGGGAGAACTTGCAAAATAGCAGGGTGTTCAAATACTTATTTTCCTCACTGTATATGTACGGTATGTACAGATACTGTATGATAATCAACTGTGTTTATATTTTAAAATGCTATGTTAGTTTATAATCACGGCCCTTGGAATATATTACAGCAATTTTATGAAAATGTGCTATATGTCATGATGTCAATAAATAACTTTTAAAGCTTACCTGTATCTTTAGAGGTCCCCTTCTCTTTAGTTGGTGCATATTCCCCTTAAGGGTCACTTGAGTGAAGTGGTAATTGTATTTAGCCTCGGGTTGGCGGCCACTCAAGGTGCCTGGTGCTGATAGGCTGGGTTTCCTCTATACTGAGCTGAAACATATGGAGAAGGAATGTGTTTTTTTTTAACATTTAGAAAATAGACTAGACTGTAACTAACTACATTTGTGTGCCGTCTGTTGCTTATGCTTGGCACTTGATATGAAGTGAGACATGTAAAAATAAACACGTAATAATTTTTAGCTACCTGCCAGATAGATTCAATGCGATATTTAGCATTCACTCACTACATGTTTCTGATAGAAACACACTAACTGTTTCATAACATGTGCCCATTAGCTTCTGCAGATTTAACCGGTTTTGACAAGGCTCACAGTCCAAAAAAAGAACAAACCCTTGGAAAAAAAGGTTCCTCTGTATCCCTCAAGGATTTTGTATCCCTTTTTTCCTTCTTTCTATGTGACCTCAAGCTTATTTTCATTTTCATTGAAGACCAAACGCTGCTTCAGAGTTTTTTCCTGAGGGCTGCTTTTTTATATATAGATGTGGTGTATAGTATCATGTCATATGATATGTAATCATATAGTTATAGTTGATTACATAAAAAAACTGCATATTCCTCATTTAAACTAATTCATATTATTAATATTAAAGGGTTAGTTCCAAAAATTATTTACTCACCCTCAAGCCATCAGGTGTATATGACTTTCTTATGACTTTCGATGACTTTTCAGCCAAATAAAATCTGCGTTATTTTTCAAAATATCCTGGCTCTTCCAAGCTTTATAATGGTAGGGAGTAGTAACTGAGATTTTGAAGTCCAAAAAAGTGCATCCATCCATCCATCATAAAATTAATCCATACGGCTCTAGGGGGTTAATAAAGCCTTCTGAACCGAAGCGATGCATTTTTGTAAGAAAAATATCCATAATTATAACTTTATAAACTGTAATCACTAGCTTCCGGTAACGTCTGTCTGCGCGTTCACGAGAGAGTCGAGTTCCAGCGTATGACGTAGGATGTGTGAGTAGACGCCTCTAGCGGGCAACAAACTCAGTTACTATTCATTCCCATTAAAAACCTGGAAGAGCCAGCATATTTTTTAATACAACTCAGATTGTGCTTTGCTGAAAGAAGAAAGTCATATACACCTAGGATGGCTTGAGAGTGAGTAAATTATGGAATCATTTTGGGTGAACTATCCCTTTCACCCTTTAACTTAACAAATGTTAATATAATATGCAGCAATGCAAAGCACTATTCACCTCTCTAATTGCCAAATTAAGTATTTAAACAAATGCTAATTTTAAGTGATAACAGCATAGAGATTTGGACTGGTTTGAGGTGGAACAAATAATGGCAGATTCAATTTTTTTTGGAGGTACTGTTCCTTTAACCAATATGGTCTGTTTTGAATCGTACTGTATATAGTAACTGTGTATGTGAATGGTTAATGAGGCACGAACTCCAGAGAAAGTGTTGCTAACTCCTACAGATTTTTATTTTGTGCTCTGCATTAAACCCTTAGGTCGCCTGGAAGCGTGAGCCTTTCAATCACTCTCTGCCCTGCACCGCCCGGGCTAGTGATAAAACCCCAAATGCCACCAGCGGTATCCATGACAACAACACCGCTCAATCTAGGTTCATCGTTTTGCCCTCTGTAATGGTGCCGCATGTAGAGAACACAGTTGTAAAATGCACCAATTTCAGGAAATTTCCCTCTATGTACGATGCACAAGCGTATTGGATCTGACAGCTCGTGGTCTGTCGGATTCTTAGGATGCCTGGCTTTTGTTGTTTGTTTGTGCACATCTGCAGGGCTTAAACGTGCTTTGGGCGCATCGATTTGGTTCTCGGCAAATTATTTTCTCCCCTGAGCCCTTATTCTGAGTCTCAGATTTTTATTCAGTATTTTAAGAGCTTATTTTTGCTCCTTAAAGGAGTGCTAAGCCTCTCTCTTAGCTCTCAGCGGCGCTGGCTGTGAAACTGCGTGTGGGGCTTTGTGCAATTCAACACGGGAGGATGTGGAGGAAAATGTGTTTTTGCTAAATGAGACATTTAGCAAAAACACGTTTTCCTTGTTTTTGACAATTACTGATCACACAGTTCATCCAAAAATCGAAATTAAAAGGATTTTCCCTATTCTACGAAACAAGTTTAACAAACAAACTTATCTTGTTCTTAATGAAAGTGAAAGGTGTTCCCATACCAGGTTTGTTATTAATAGTAAATGCCATTGGTTCAGTTGAGAGATCTGAATATGCAAATAGCAAAGATTTACATTTAATCAATACTGTGGAGTATTAGAAGCTCCATACTAGACGCGCCAGCTCAAACCCTATTTTGGTGTTAAAATCTACTGTCAGGATTTACTAAAGACACACAGTGAAAAATTAGCGCTGAAAAGGCGTGGACAGGGTTATTTTTGCGACTGACCTTATTGTACACGCATTTGCAGGACTTTCCCTTTCAGATGTAAAAATTTATAGGAGGAGGGTATTTAAATGAATCACGCAAGGTGATTTACAAAGGTCTGCACTATTCAATTTACTGGTATTTGCGCCATTATTTACCGCCCAAAAAAAGCATGTCGTAAACCAGACGCTTCTTTGCGCTGCTCTTGGTAGCTTGCGTTGCTCATTATGGAAATGATCTGGCTGCGTCTGTTTTCTTTAATTTGAGCATCATCAGTAAATCACCCGCAGAACTTTCCACTCACACCTGCGCTTTTTTGAAATTTTCCGTTTAGTAAATCGGCCTATGTTTGTTATTAATGGTGATTGCCATTGTTTCATTTGTATATTATAAGTGCCAAATTTGAATATGCAAATATTAAAATTGTGCAACTGAAATATTAATTACTAGTATGTAGTATTAGTAATTAATCACTAGGTTGGGTATATTAATAATATTGTACGTTATTGGTTACAAATGCAAAATTTGAATATGCAAATATTAAAATTGCACAAATTAAATATTAAACACAAGTATGCTATTAGCTCTTGTGTTTCTTGTAACTGGTTACAAGTGGCAAATTTGAATATACAAATATTATATAATGCACAAATGAAATATCAATCATTAGTACGGACTAATCATTAGGAGTTTCTGGTGATTGATGACGATTTTGGTGATGATTATAAAAATAGCAAAGTAAACATTCTGCTAGACATCTCCTTTTGAGGATAAATCCTGACTTATGCAAAACCGTCCCTTCAGCCAGTTTTATAAACTTCTTGACTTCAAGATTAGTGGTTCTGGAAAGTCTCGAGTAGCTGTCAGCACTTCATTCCCTGTGCTCATATCCTCTAATCTCCAAAGTGAGATAGGTTAACATTTTCCCATTTGCAGGGCAAACCCTCCTCAATCAGACTGCTTATGTGTGACAGGTTTATTGTTCCCTGAAGGGTCCTTAAAGCTGCCCATATCAATGCTGTGTGGATAAGCAACTGAAAAGCAATATCTATATCTCTGAATTCAGAATAAAAGCTTTTTCTTACATCTGACACAATGAAAGGCATGTTCAACATTTTCAGGGGCAGTATGACCTACAGTGTATGGTATGTTTTTCAGCTGTAATGGATGGCAGACAGAACTGATGATAGATGATGTTACAGAGCAGTGAAGAAATGTCTGACACTGAACTGTCATCTGGCCTGGTGTCCATTACCAGATTTATTTCATCAATTTTCTTGAAACAGTGTATGTGTGAAACTGTGCTATCGTTCAAAAGTTTGGGGTCTGGAAGATTTTTTTTAATGTTTTTGAAACTACTTTTATGCTTACCAAGGCTGCATTTATTTTATCCAAAATACAGTAAAACAGTAATATTGAGAATTATTATTACAATTTAAAATGATAATATATTTTAAAATATAATTCATTCCTGTGATGGCAAAGCTGATTTTTTTAGCGTCATTACAGTCTTCGATGTCACATGATCCTTCAGAAATCATTCTAATATGCTGATTTGCTGAATGTTGAAAACAGTTGTGCTGCTTCATATTTTTGTGGAAAATGAGATAAACTTTTTTTTCAGTATTTTTTGATAAATCGAAAGTTAAAACCACTTGAATTTTTTTTTCATTAAAATATTTTCTAACAATGTCTTTACTGTCGCTTTTGATCAATTTAATGCTTCCTTGTTGAATACAAGTATTAATCGTTGAATGGTATATTTGGGTAACTGAGCGATATTCAGCAAATAAATAGGTTAAATATCTACATTATTTTATTACACAAAATTATAGTCCTCACAAAAAAAGGAGTCCTATGGATTATGCAAAATAACAGAAACATTATTCATGGCAGGTGATTTGAAGTCCAGGAGTAAAAGGGGGTGAATTCAGAGGAGCGACTTCTATGACAGTTTGCCATGTTGACAGGACTGATAGACTCTTAGAGCACTACATGCTATCAACATGCTAAAACTGTCTCTGAGAGGTTGCAGCACCCCCTTTAGCCATTGCACAAAATATTTATATACTCCTTATCTACTTCTCTACCCCACTAAACAACTAGACAGTTGTTAGATGGCTTGTCAACAGTTCTGCCAATCTGTATTACAAAGAAACATGAGATCTTAATCTCTTTGTCACCTTCCGCTGGTCTATGTTCTGTCTTCAGGTAGAGGAGATTGTCGACGTGGGAACGTTTGCAGCAGAGGATATCCACATCCCCAGCGTCTACGTCCACAGGATCGTCAAGGGAGATCTCTACGAGAAACGGATTGAGGTAAGGTGACTTGTCTGACTTGTTTCTATCAGTTTTTCTTTATCCATCTATCCTCTGTCATCTTTTTGCCGGCCCTCTGTCTGACATTTTGCAGAGGCGTACAGTAAAGAAAGGCCAGGCTGAGAATCCCAAACCCACAAAAGACTCTGATATTGTGAGAGAGAGGATTATTCGCAGAGCTGCGCTGGAGTTTGAGGACGGGATGTACGGTATGTACAGTGTTTCCGACCATGTCACCTACATTTATCGTTTTAATCTCACTGGACCATTTTTTTATCCTCTAAAGAGATGGTTCACCCAAAGATGAAAATTCTGTCATTTTCTCACATTGATCAAAACTTGTATAGAGTGCATTAGTGCCCGCCCCCACAAGTATTTTTTCCTATAGGGATTTAAAAAAAATTTTCATTAAGTTTTCATTAAAGAGTTATAAGCCGTGAAACAAGCCAACCAGCTATGAGGTGAATCACAACACCACAAACTTTGATTTAAAGCAAAAAAGGTTTTGAAACTCAGACAAAAAGACAGAAGTACAAGACTGTGTACTTAACGGTTTTAGTGAGGGAAAGAAAACTACAATTTACTGAAGAATTGAGTGGTGCAGGTATGACGTCACTTTGTAGCCCAACTGGCAGTTAACATCACGCTGGTTCCCTCGACAAAAATCCAATAGTATTTTTCTATAGGTTTTTGGATTATCGCAAAAAACAAGCTCTGTGATCAACAAAAGTTTATGATACTAATTTGTCCATCAAGATAATTATCACAGATGAACACAACTTTTTTTTTTTGCCATTAATACGATTTCGTGATGCAAAGATTTCAAACAAACTTCTTTCACGTTGTCATTGTGGGGTATTGTTTGGAAAATAATGAATTTAATCCATTTTGGAATAAGGCTGTAACATTACAAAATGTGGAAAAAGCTAAAGGTAGGCTATTAACTGTAGTCCCATTTAGCCACTTGCTAGCAAACGCCTTTTCAAGACACGTAACAGCTTAAAAAAATCACGAATGGGGTAATATTGATGTATTTTATGTCAAAGAATAAAACGTGAAAGTATCTTGAGCTTGTGTTCACCACAGACCTTATTTCAGCCATTTAACCAAAAATCATTAAAACCCCATTGATTTCGGGACGATGGAAGCGTAGGTTCTAAAATGCTATAACTCGTTGCTACGTCATTCCTGCTTCACTCTATTTCCAACAGCATAGTTGAAAATTGCTGGAGAAATATAAAACTAATTTACAAATGTTGATGTAAAAACAATATATTTTAGTTTTTTTGCAAAATATGCATACATATGTATGCATAAATATATATATTTATATTTATATTTATTATATTTATATTTATATATATATACATACACACACACACACACACACACACACACACACACACACACACACACACACACACACACACACCTTTAAGTATTTTGAGAGCATACAGAGATTGATTTGGTTACTCATTCATGGGCGTGGGCGGAGCTAATGAGATCTTTTGACACGTGTTGCTTTTATGGATTCTCTGATTGGTATAATTTACTCTACATCATCATAGGTAATGTAGTGTTACACCAGAAATTCAGCTGTTAAACGATTATTTTAAAAATAAACTGAAATAATGCGAGCTCATGTCTTCAGAGTCTTCTTTAAAGGTTTATAAGTTATCATTTAAAATTAGTTTCTGAGTTTTTACCTGACTGTTGCACTATATTACTTTTTTTTTTTTCAACAAAAAAAGGGGGAATTTTTAAGAATTTTACTGGCCTGTATTTGCCATGCAATTACAGTGAATGAGGACTGAAGCTTTCAAAGTACCATAAAACCGATTCACACATCTTGTGTGCTATATTTCAAGTCTTTTGGAGCCATATGGTAGCTTTGTGTGAAAAACATACTGAAATTGGGCAAGCTTTTCCTTTAATTTGAACAGATTATTTGAAGCAACAATGGTTTTATTGTTTACTAAAATTACATTTCCCGTGTGTCTCTCATGATAATCTTTTAATGCAGTTTGTATAACCTTTTTTAGCTAACCTTGGCATTGGAATCCCCATGCTGGCAAGTAATTTCATTAAACCAGATATTACCGTCCACCTGCAGAGTGAAAATGGCATTCTGGGACTGGTAAGCTCTTTAACAGATTTGAATTGAATTTGCTAAATGGAGTTAGAAACATTATTGAAAAAACATATTATGATTTAATTATTATGTTAATGAGAGAAAAACACTCACTTAATGAGAGAGTTGAATGAATCTAGTTGTTTTTAAGTGTACACTTTAATTGCATCTGTTGTTTATATGAGAAAAATATTAATGGCAAATATTAACATTATCCGATATACTGTTATGCTATCATATATAAAATAAAAATAATGAGTGTAGACATAAAACCATTATGTAAATGTCTTTTGTCTACATCAAGCATGAAGAGTTAAACTCTTGTCTCCATTTAACTATAAATGTTGTTGTTGTTTGTTGTATATATCTTTTTTAATATGAGCCGAGTGATTTTTGCACTCATTATAAAAGCATTAATGAGCACTTTTAAAAAATATATAATTCAGGGCCCCTACCCAACAGTGGAAGAAGTTGATGCAGATCTTATCAATGCTGGTAATAATTATCCCTCACTTTCATTTTTGTAGACAGTTATACAGCATTAGCATTGCATAAATTGCCTTTTAATAACTTAAATTGTCCATTCAGAGCTCTTAATGAAAGCTCTTTCCATTTCACCCTTACCCTTTCAGGTAAAGAAACTGTCACAGTTCTTCCTGGAGCAGCCTATTTCTCTAGCGACGATTCCTTTGCCATGATCAGAGGGTAAGGACACATCACATTTTAGTCTTCAATCATATATAAGGGCTTTTTTTTATTTGAACGGTGTTTTGTAACCATTTCCACTAAACATTTTTCACAAGTCTTATTTTCAGTTGGTTGATCCTGAGACAGGCTGAGTACTTTGACCCAGATGATAAAACTTTTAAAGAAACCAGCTGTGGGTGGAAGAGCTCACTTAGACATTCCGATAATAAATGTGACGTTCTGTGTTGAATGAAGTGCCGTGACTGTTTTGGGGCGTAAGGGCTTGATTTGCAGCTGGTAAAGAGTTGTTTTCTGAGTGTTAATGATGAATGTGTGGAATGGAGCGGAGGCAGAATATGCAATGAGTCGGCCGTGACGCTGACTGCGCCTATGGGCACGTTGGCTGACATTTTCAGCTCTGTCAAAACAGGTGGCTACTTTAATTGGATGCTTCTTGTACTACTCAGTGGGGTGAGACGGCCGGAATGAAGGTGGTTTGTCTCTCCCGGTGCCGTTCTGGCCTTCACGGAGAAACCTGTGGTGCTGTCAATAAAGCAATTGACTCTTGCTGGTCTTAAGTGCGGGTGTGTGTAATTCTGCATTCTGTGTATGTGAATATCAATTTCCTGACGACACCAAGTGTTCATGTGTTGATTTTCCCAGTGTACTGTATTAACACAAAGGCGTCCAAAAGCTACTGAATGTGAGACCACTGAGAAAATACATCTCTTTTTTGTCTAATTTAATTAAAAATAACATAAAGTTTGTTTTCAAATTATTAATTTTAATAATAAATAAATAATGTTATTAGCAGCATAAGAACTTAATTTTTTTTGAATTTCAGGATGTTAAATAAAAAATATGGATGTATAGATGTATATACAATATATATATATATATATATATATATACACTGTATATACATGTATACATACATATTTTTTACTTTTTTATTTTTTACATATTTGAATGAGTGTGTGTGCGTATATGTACAGTATATGTTTATTTGTTTGTTTCTTTATTCCAGCTATGTGTTTTAGTGAAGTCACAAGTTTAAATTTATCTTTAATAATGCTGTTTTTTGCATAACTGTATGTTAAGCATTAGTCCCATGTCGTTTTGAAAACTCCCCGTTGATGTTTTATGAGCCTTATCGATTTTCCCACAGGCAGCTAACGCCGCCCTCCCACAAGCCTCAGAATTATTTTTGTGTTCGCCGTCTGCGAATCAAGCAGCGGTCGTATATTTAGGCCTTAATTGTCTGGTGCAATAGGGAGCACAGTGAATGGTCATGGGGTCTTTGCTGTACCCGGCACAAGGGGAGTCATGACAGCACATACATTAAGAATAGAGCACTTCCACCCACTTACAGTCTGTCTGTCACAATCCAGTGGTTTAGTGGTGCACTATTTCAAGCCAATATTCTTGACTTTTCCGCACACAGATCCTTACCACTCAAATTATTTAGTCCAGTCTTTTAGGAAGTGTTGAGTTTTTTTTTTTTTTTTTTTTTTTGATGGCCTTTTGAAAGTGACAATTTTGCCTAAATCAACTGTGTATTGAGCATGAATTACTAGTTATAAAGTACTGAAGTTCACCCTAACATAAATTATTTATTTCAATTGTTTGTCAGCATTGCCCTTAGTAATAATCTTGCATTTGTTAAATCCTTGACCAAACGACATGATCTCATAACAAAAATAGTGGCTTATTGTTCTTATTCCTATAAGGATGTCCCGATTCTCAGTGTTTTATTGCAGACTTTACAGCTTTGAAACCAAATTCTATTGTTCTATTATATTAATTAGTGAGTCCAGACAGATTAGTTTAAGTGCCTTACTCTGCATCTGTCAAAATATTTAGGGCCTTGCTCTGTTTATTAGCCATGATACTCCTGAGGAAAGGTGCAGTCACGTTTACTGTCGTTTGTGAGATTTCTTGGGAGAAAGTCATTTCAATAGGAATCCGCGCAATGTGGAATTTTGCGTGTGGGCAAAGTGAAAGGTTCAGTTGGTCACTCGATTTTGCTGCGTTGACCAATAAATAGAAAGCTGTTCCGTTTGACATTCTGTGCTGTGCTTCACATTGCTACTCTATTGACAATAGACAATGGGCCTTTTTTTTTGCCAGTGAAATTTTGTGAAATGTGACCGCACCTTAATTTTGGCATTTATGTCTTTTTTTGGTTTCCTCTAGGGGTCATATCAACTTGACCATGTTAGGAGCCATGCAGGTATCCAAATATGGAGATTTGGCCAACTGGATGATTCCGGCAAGTTCACAATTTCATTCACTTATTGGTACAATATGCCAGACTGACCAGGCAGAGTGAAGCTGAAATGTTACTTGCTTCAGTCCAGCCATTTGGGTCACACACACAAAACATTTTGGCTACTGCATGTTGTTTTGTAGGTACAATATGTTTGTAATTACATTTTCTTGTGTCCCTCTCAAGTATTTTATAATAGAGACTTGTGTAAAAGGTAAAGGCTCATTCATAGTTTCATCACACATACGTTCACAATCAAACCAAACTTAAGACTATTATAGAACAGCTTCAATTCTTTCCCTTTTTTCCATCTGCATCTGTTTTCCAGCCTCCTGCTGAAATGATCTCGAGAGCTTTCCTTTTGTTTTATGGAAATCAATGAGCAGCTAATGACAGACTCACAGCATGAAATCAGAAGTGATTTATGCAAAAGATGATGTTCTCTGAGGAGCATAGTCTCATTTTACAGCTTTTATCTTCTCCTGTCAAGCAGAAAAAAAGATGTTGTCACTGAGGTAGAACTTGTACAAACCCATGAAGAGTTGAACTGATACTGTAACATTTGGGATAGCAATTGCATAACAATTTTGGTAAGTATATTAGCTAGAACAAGATGCTCAACTTTTTTTTTTACTTCAGGATCCAGATTTTACTAGTGATGACCCAACAAGGGACTGTTTTTTTTTTTTTAAATAATAAACTAGCTATATTTGTTTAAAATAGAAATGTTATATTATTATTATTATTATTATTATTATTATACTTTCTTTAATATAATGTGTTTTCCTATAATGTGTATATACATTTGTAGTCGAAATCAGTGTGGGTGTAGGAAGAAGACAGGGTCGGCGGATTTGGGACTCGCACTTTTATTTTGAAATAAAATGAAAACAAAAAGGTGCGCTTGTGCGCCTTCACTATGGCAAAAACTCCACAGCACAAAACATCACTCTCCTTCACTTTCTCAATACTCGGACTGATCGCAGGCGCGTGTTGCTGCAGTCCTATGCGAGTCCCAGGTCTCTCACTCTCCTCTCTCCTTCCCGGCAGCTTAAATGCGGTCTCCACGCCAATTACTGCAATCAGACACGGGTGTTCGTCATCTGCACTTGACCCACTTACTCACCGCACAGCTCGCTGACTCATCTCTCGCTACAGACTTCGCAAAACCACGCCCCCCTCGCCACATACCCCCACCGCCCGACTCAGGCCGGGGAGCCATCCGGCCTGTAGCCCCCCCCCACCCCCCCCCCCCCATCCTGGAGAGGAAGTCAGCCACAGCCATCTGTGCACCCGGCCTGTAGACCACCTGGAATGTAAAAGGCTGTAAAGCTAGATACCAACGGGGGATCCGCGCGTTGGTATCCTTCATGCGGTGGAGCCACTGCAGGGGAGCATGGTCCGAACAGAGGGTGAACTCCCGCCCCAGGAGGTAGTAGCGGAGGGTGAGAACAGCCCACCTGATGGCTAAACACTCCTTTTCGATGGTGCTGTACATCGTCTCTCTCTTAGAGAGCTTCCGACTGATGTACAGCACCGGCCGCTCTTCACCCTCCACCTCCTGGGACAGGACCGCGCCCAGCCCCCTGTCCGATGCGTCCGACTGTAGGATGAAAGGGAGAGAGAAGACAGGAGCATGTAAAAGCGTCCCGCCACACAGAGCAGCCTTTATCTGGGTGAAAGCCTGCTGACACTGCTCCGTCCACTGGACCGTATCTGGTGCTTCCTTTTTAGTTAGATCAGTCAGTGGGCTAGCGAGGTCCGAATAATTAGGAACAAACCTCCTGTAATATCCCGCTAGCCCCAGGAACTATCTAACCTCCTTTTTGGTCTTAGGCCTCGGACAGGTCGCAACCGCTGCCGTCTTATCAATTTGGGGACGCACCCGTCCGTGACCCAAGTGGAAGCCCAGATACCTTACTTCCACACGCCCAACTGCACACTTCTTTGGGTTGGCCGTGAGCCCAGCCCTTCTCAGCGTCTTCAGGACAGCCCGCAAATGCTGCATATGACGCTCCCAATCGGTACTATAGATGATAATATCATCCAAGTAGGCAGCGGCATATGCAGCATGCGGCCGGAGAATTTTGTCCATCAGAAGCTGAAAAGTCGCCGGAGCCCCGAACGAGCCGAAAGGAAGGGTGACAAATTGGTGTAATCCAAACGGCGTTGTAAAAGCTGTCTTTTCTTTGGACATGGGAGACAAGGGGATCTGCCAATAACCTTTCGTTAAGTCCAGTGTCGAATAAAAACGAGCAGTACCCAGCCGATCAAGCAATTCGTTAACCCTCGGCATTGGATAAGCATCAAACTTAGACACAGCGTTCACCTTTCTATAGTCCACACATAAGCGGATCGAGCCGTCGGTTTTAGGAACTAAAACTATCGGGCTCGCCCAGTCACTGCTGGACTCTTCTATTACCCCCATATCCAGCATAGCCTCTAATTCGTTCTGAACTACCTTTTTTTTGTGTTCATGTAAGCGATACGGACGGCAGCGCACCACCACCCCCGGATCCGTCTCAATGTGGTGCTGAATGAGGTCCGTCCGACCAGGCAGGGGAGAAAACACATCCGCAAATTCAGCTTGTAAATTTTTAATGTCAGTGAGCTGGGAGGGTGAGAGGTGATCTCCGCCAAGAGCCAGCGCGAGAGATTGTGGTTTTGTGCTCGCTTCTGGCCCGAGATCCTCCTCTCACCACCGTCGCCAGCATCACTGACTCTGCCTCAACCCACTTTTTGAGGAGGTTGAGGTGATAAATTTTATGTGCTCCGCACCTATCTGTTCAGGCTACCTCATAGTTGAGATCGCTAACCCGCCGTGTGACCTCAAAGGGTCCTTGCCACTTTGCGAGTAATTTAGAGCTAGAAGTAGGGAGTAATACAAGCACCTTATCTCCCGGTGCAAATTGGCGAAGTCTAGCCCCCCTGTTGTACAGCTGACTCTGTCTGTCCTGGGCCTGTAACAAATTCTCCATTGATAGCCACCCTAAAGTGTGGAGTTTTGTTCTCAGGTCCAAGACATACTGAATTTCGTTCTTACTAGCGGACGGTCCGTCCTCCCAAGTCTCTTTAAGAACGTCTAACACCCCGCGGGGCTGACGCCCATAGAGAAGCTTGAAGGGGGAAAACTCTGTGGAGGCTTGGGGAACCTCGCGTACAGCGAACAAGAGGGGTTCTAGCCACTTATCCCAATTTTTGTCGTCTTCGTGAACGAACTTTCGAATCATGGACTTCAAAGTGTGATTAAACCGTTCCACTAATCCGTCTGTCTGTGGGTGGTAGATGCTAGTGCGAATCGATTTAATGCCCAATAATTCGTAGTGTTCGCGAATAGTTCGTGACATAAACGCCGTGCCCTGATCGGTGAGAATCTCCTTGGGGATTCCCACCCGGGAGATTAAAGAAAAGAGCGCGCTCGCAACACTTTTGGCAGAAATGTTACGGAGCGGGACTGCTTCAGGATACCGCGTTGCGTAATCCACCAGGACTAACGCAAAGCGGTGCCCCCATGCTGACCGTTCTAATGGCCTGATGAGGTCCATACCAATTCGTTCGAACGCCAGACGCCAGAGGTCCCGGCTCAGCATCTCCCACCTGAACAACTGCCGTCTTTCCCTTGCTTTTCTTTCCCCAAGAGGCACCCGCACATAAAGAGCCCAATAATTCACTAAAAGCAGGCCAATTCGTTCCCAGAATAAGCGGATCCCAGAGGTGCGGGTTAACTGCTACCTCTACGCTATGCTTTTGTCCCCTAAATTGAATTACCACAGGCATTATAGGATAAGTTACCACCACCCCGTGCACACACCGCACCTTAACCATGCGGCTGTTATCCAATGCCCCAGGTTGCATCAGGCTTTGATGAATGGAGGTTTGGTTGCAGCCTGAATCCACCAAAGCCTGATAAGTACCCCCCCTTGATACTCACTGGTATCTGGTACAGGCCAGTTTGATCGGGGGCAGCCAGTGGCGCGCCGGGAACCCGGATCAGTTTCCCCACCTCCATCACTGGACACCGGTCGATAAAGTGTCCCGGGTCCCCGCATTGCCAACAGGCCGGCCCAGACCTCCCAGTGGCGGGAAGTGGGTCAAGGGATTGGTGTGGAGAGCGCAGGGCTGCCGGACTCGGGGCGGAGTGGTCGGCGGTGGCAGCCCCCCTGGGTGGGGCCCTGAATGCAGGGACAGGCTCCGCCGGAGCCCCCGTCTTCCACCTCGGCGCCGGCCGGGGCACCAGCCCCCCGCGAGACCTGGGAAGGGGAACAGGTTTGGGGAGAGAAAGGGACGAGAGAGAGAGAGAGAGAGAGAGAGAGAGAGAGAGAGAGAGAGAGAGAGAGAGAGAGAGAGAGAGAGAGAGAGAGAGAGAGAGAGAGAGAGAGAGAGAGAGAGAGAGAGAGAGAGAGAGAGAGAGAGAGAGAGAGGCGGATGGAAGGGGCTCGCCGCCCCCTGGGCACGCCACCATGTGATCTTCTGCCAGTTGGATGGCCTGGTCCAGCGACGTCGGGCGGTGGAACTGGACCCACTGGGCGGTCTTCTTGGGCAGTTTAGAGATTAACTGCTCCAGTACCACCTTGTTGATGATGTCCTCGACGTCGCCTCCGTCAGCCATCAGCCATCTGCGGCAGGAGTCCCGGAGCTGTTGCGCCATGATGAAGGGTTGGCCGGACTCTTCCAGGCTCAGGGACCTGAACCGCTGGCGATGTTGTTCAGGGGTCCGGCCGACCCGCTGCAGGATGGCGCGCCTCAGGTCTTCATAGACCAGGAGATTCTGGACTGGCAGTTGGTGGGCGGCTATCTGCGACTCTCCCGATAGCAGTGGGATGAGTCGCATGGGCCAGTCCGCTCGGGGCCATCCCCGGGCCTCGGCGGACCTCTCAAACAGGTCCAGGAATGCCTCCGGATCATCCTGGGGACCCATCTTGTTGAGAGGCAGGGGGCCGAGGCCGTAGCTGGAGCGGGGACGGCCCGAATCTCCCGGTCGAGCCAGCTCCGGAACAGCTCGCGGTCTTCTTGCTGGCCTTGGAGAAGCATCTGGAATCGCTGATCTTGCTCCTCCTTTACGGCCAGCAGGGCGTGATGTTGTTCCCTATGGAGACCTGAGAGCGTCTGGATGAGGTCCACAAATGGCGTTCCTGGCGGGGTCTGCATGGCTGCGGCAGTCTTCTTCTTCCCGGGTTTTGGCACCAGTGTAGTCGAAATCAGTGTGGGTGTAGGAAGAAGAAGACAGGGTCGGCGGATTTGGGACTCGCACTTTTATTTTGAAATAAAATGAAAACAAAAAGGTGCGCTCGTGCGCCTTCACTATGGCAAAAACTCCACAGCACAAAACATCACTCTCCTTCACTTTCTCAATACTCGGACTGATCGCCGGCGCGTGTTGCTGCAGTCCTGTGCGAGTCCCAGGTCTCTCACTCTCCTCTCTCCTTCCCGGCAGCTTAAATGCGGTCTCCACGCCAATTACTGCAATCAGACACAGGTGTTCGTCATCTGCACTTGACCCACTTACTCACCGCACAGCTCGCTGACTCATCTCTCGCTACAGACTTCGCAAAACCACGCCCCCCTCGCCACAATATTATATAAAAAAATACAAACACACACACACACACACACACACACACACATACATACATATATATATATTGTATTTTTGATCAAATAAATGCAGCCTTGTTGAGCATAAATGTATATATCTAGTTTGTGTGTGTATTTAGTTAGGCTATTTTTGGGACACACTGTATTAGTGGAGAACTACTACTTTGACCACTAAAAGAACCACAATAAATAAAACTAGTAAAACTCAACAATTGAATTGCACAGTATACAGTGTGCGCTAACATAAGCTCCAGTTAATCAGATCAAAGCAGTTTCCTTTCCATTATTAGTTTACTTGCGTTCACATTGTTCAGTACCACTCCTTAAAGTCATCCAAGTACTGTCAGCATGTCTGTTAGCCTGCTATATTGGCCTAAATCCAAAGTCATTGCTTCCCTTTAGGTTATTAAAAGGGTTTCCAAGGCTTAATGAGAGGCTCAATGTTGGCTGTGGTTTTTTTGGAGCCATTCTTCAGCTGGCTGTCGCCTGTGACGCCTGGTCCTGCGCTCAGTTGAGGGGCTGTCGATACACAACTGCCCTGCATACAGACACCTCTGCAGGGTTA
Organism: Meda fulgida; assembly: GCA_030578275.1. NCBI lineage: Eukaryota > Metazoa > Chordata > Actinopteri > Cypriniformes > Leuciscidae > Meda > Meda fulgida. The sequence continues at coordinate 16,883,270 of CM060623.1, read as the reverse complement.
TTTATAGTTCTCCAGGGCCCTTGCCCTGTCACTGACTGATGCCTCCCAGCCTCCCGGCCCTCTGCGCGTCTCGCTTATCGAGTTTGCTTGAAGGTTATTTCTCGTTCACATGGACCATGAGCTGCACTCTGCTTACAGTGTTGGTTTCCACCTCCCTGTCTCTTTTTTTGTGCCCTTTGCTTTTTTTCAAGTCTCTTCACTTGCACCCATCCATCCATCCATCCATAATAAGGCCAAAATGTGAAGCATACACTGATATGCAGAGCTTACACTCATGAAACATGTGCTGCTTAAAGCGTTAGTTCACCCAAAAATGAAAATTAAATGAAACTTGACGGCCCAGAAAGTCATTAAAGAAAATGTTTAAATATTCCATGTGCCTACAGTGGCTCAACTATAAGTTTATCAAGCGATGAGACTACTTTTTTTCCGAAAAAAAACCAAACATAAATAACGACTTTATTCGACTATTCCTTTTCTTCCTTGTGGGCCTGAGACAAGAGTTCAAGAGATTTCCACGACGCATGCGCGAGAACTGAGAAGAGAACGTTCTTCTTCTAATACTTCTTGTTCAGTTCTCGCCATGCGTCGTGGAAATCTCTTGAACTCTCGTCTCAGGCCCACAAGGAAGAAAAGGAATAGTCGAATAAAGTCGTTATTTATGTTGTTTGTTTTTTTTTCCGAAAAAAAGTAGTCTCGTCGCTTGATAAACTTATAGTTGAGCCACTGTAGGCACATGGAATATTTAAACATTTTCTTTAATGACTTTCTGGGCCATCAAGTTTCATTTCCTTAGGCAGCCTATGTAGCAGTGATCCACCTCTCAGATTTAATCAAAAATATCTTCATTTGTGTTCCGAAGATGAACGAAGGTCTTACGGGGTTGGTACAGCATGGGGGTGAGTAATTAATGACTTAATTTTCATTTTTGGTTGAACGAAGATATGGATTTGTGAGCTGATAACATTTAAATTAAAGTATTTTTCAGAGGCGTTTATCCAAGGTGACAGCGACAGAGCATTCAGAGTATACAATTTATCACTTTTTGTAATCATATTACACAAAGTGTAATCAAACACCTGACCTTGGTGTTGCTAGTACCTTGCTGTACCAATCAAGCTACAGTTCCCCCATAATAGAGCTTCAACGAGTGCTGGGCAGAAAAGGCTTTGGTATATTATATTGTGCATTCCATTGTATGATAAAATTCCATAAATCCAAAAATCCATCCATCCATCCATCCATAAATCGATCCATCCATCCATCCATCCATCCATACACACACACACACACACACACACACACACACACACACACACACACACAGAGAATTGATTTGCATGCAGTGCTACAGATTGTGCTGTACTAAGCTGTCTTTAGCCTATGAACTCTTAATGAATCAGACAAGCCTGGCAGACTAATCACAATAATCCCTCCAATTACTGTGGGCTCCCCGGCCACCTCTCAAGACTAAAAGGACAACAGACTGTAATGTAGCCAGAGGGGCTGGAGCTGGAAGATTCATATTATCAAGAGAGGAACAGGGATATTACTCAACCCCTCCTCTTCCATCTGCTCATTGACTGATAGCAGATCTCCTTCTCCTCAGCATCCCAAAAATTATGATAAAGACATGCTACATCAAATAGCCATAACATTTTTGACATGGGGCCAGTACCAGTAAAAGAAGAAGATTTGTGTCAGGGTGGGGCAGATTGAGCTATTATTTTGGGGAGATTTTTGTGGGTAACTGTTGTTCAGCTGTTATTGTTAATTGCCACTTTTCAGACTATTAGTCAGCAAATGCTCTGTAAACACCACAGGTGTTATGATGGCGACAGGTATGAAGGTTAATATTTAATTTTACCAAGCTGACAGGTTGCTAAAACACAGATCACCAATGGATTACTCACTTTCCAAACCACCACCAGAATACCTGTGGTAATGTTCGACATAGAGAGTCAACTGTCACACATGCATGCATTCATTTGAACGTTAACAGCAGAAATCATGTTGCATCTTGTGCAGCATCTTGCGCTTGACACAGAGTTCTAAAGACACAGCACTCAATTAAAACAAGTTTAACTTTTAAAAAACGTGCCGTCTCATGTTTTTCAATGCAAAAACACATGCAGTGTAAATTGCCACTTTGACCTATCAAATTTCATTTTTATTTTTGTGCTGTTGATTGTGGAGGACGCACTGCCTCTATTGCGTCCTCAGAAAATGCCCCTAAAGCATTGGTAAAGGGGATTATGAATTAGCATTTATAATGTTCCAGGACAGCTTAATCCAAAAACAAATGTACATCAGCCTTGAGTTCTAAGAAGAACTGGTTGGCATTCATTGGTAAAGGAAGGATTTTGTTAGCTTTTTATGGTGACGCTGTTATTTATTTCTTTTTTTTTATGGACAAGAAGAAGGGAAAATTCCTTGCATTATAGTCACGATGTGGCTTTAATTATAATGTAAAACACTGATGCAAAAAATGGGGTTCTGAACTAGATGAAATAGTCCCACTTGCTTCCACATCCCAACACCCACACACTCTCTTGTAAAAAGATGTGATTCATGTACACAAACCTGAGTTGGGACTCTCTAACTCTTGACCCTCATTTAGAAAGGGCTCTCATACAGCCTTTCAGCAAACCCAGACGCAAAATTATAGTCCACTTCAAATTACCCATTACCTGACAGAACTTAAGGCCACAGAAGCTGCTCAGTCTCTGCATCTTGTTCTCTTTTATGTTTCATGGCTTTCAATTTAATGAAAAATTTAGCACAGTTAATTACATAGAAATATTTTTTTATTTAATTATGCCCCTTGACTAATATGTACATTTTGTACTAAGGAATGTTCCTACCATCAAGGTTGAAGTACCCAAATTGTTAGAGTTGTTAAATTAATTGTCTGATTGTTAGGTTGAAGCCTAACAATCATTTAGGTATTATCAACTAGCCAGAATTTTGAGATCGCAATAGACGTGAAGGACTATAATGCGTTAAGAGCTCGCTCAAATACTGGGGGCTAAACCATTTAGTGCTTTGTAAATAATTAGCAAAAGATTTTTTTAAATATATACAGTGTTTAATAGGAAGCTAATGCAGTGTTGACTGAACCGGGCTAATATGGTCATACTTCCTGGTTCTAGTAAAAACTCTAGCTGCTGCATTTTGTATCAGTTGGAGCTTGTTTATTCAGCGTGCAGGGCAACCACCCAGTGGAGCATTACAATAATCTAGCCTTGAGGGTATGAACGCATGAACTAAGAAAGGTGTCAGAACACCCAGTGCATCACTCTCTGCTGCATTTGGGGCTGCATAGCTGCAGACTGGTCACAGTGCCCATATTGACCTCTGTTCACTGCCGAAAGCGCCTACAATGGGCACGTGAGCAATGAATAAACAATGCAAAGCGTTTAGCAATGAATAAACGCTGAATAAACAAAGGTTGCCTGGTCTGATGAATCAAGTTTTCTTTTAGATCAAGTGAATGGCTGGGTGTGTGACATGTGGACGCTACTTTGACATGTTCCACTAATGTACCTAAAGGTTGTTGCAGACCGGGTACACCCCTTGAATGGCCCCTTAATGTCTTGGTGCTAGATACCACAGGACACATTCAAGAGTCTTGTGGAGTCTGCATCAGAGCTGTTTTGGCAGCACAAGGGGGACCTACACGATATTAGGCATGTGGTTTTATTGTTGCTGCTAATCAGTTTGTTATTTAGCGATTCACAGACGAAAATGTCAAGTTTGGACCATGATGAGGTTAATGATGATGGAATTTGATTTTTTTTTACTTCTTGATATATAATTAGGAAGTGACAGCTGGTTATATGCTGCACAGAGGCAAGCCACCTTGCCAAAAGGTTATGTTTCTGTTTAATAGTTATTAAAAAAAATAAAAAAAAAGAACATGAAATGTTATACCATAAAGTTCACTGGTTCTTCAAGATGTGAAGACTTATTCAATTGTCTGCAGATGTTCAGCTCTGTTAAAACTACACAGCCTTTTGTTACACTGTCACTGGCGCTTCAATTGTTGTCTAGGAAACGGCATTAACGCCAGCCAGTGTTGAATCACCACACATTTAAATGTCCAGCCAGTTTGTGTAGGAGAGAATGAGTTTAGAGGAGCGGATAAGGACGCAAGCCGACAAAAGGAAATTGCCTGAAGTGAAGGGCATAATTTCTTGTCTTCATCAGTAGGCATGAAATGCAAGGATAGTGTGATTTACGGGGGAAATATTTGATAAGTTGTCATGGAAACTCAGTCTGCTGTCCACTAAAGTTGCGGGGTTTTTTCATGTGAAAAATCCCCTCAACACATATATACACACACACCCACACCCACACAGCACTTCCATGTGGCACTTTCCCAACGTGTAAACAGCTCTCCTTCCAGAATGTGCCTCCTTCAAAGCCTGCATAAATGCAAAAAAAGCACATGCAGGTGTTTGCACATGGACCTTTTCCTTTTCACTTTGCTCTCAGTTATTTATTTGCATGCTTGTCAAGCTCTCTGTGTTGACAGCCAACAGTGATAAGAGTTTGATGGTTGGTTGATTGATTTGCACTTTGTGGTTTTGAGATAGACTCTTGGACCATTTTTAACTGGTTAATGATTCATCATCTGACAAATTACAGTTTCATATCCATTTACCTCATTTTATGTAATTTGTGAACCATATGGTACCACTATTGTTATTAAGTTGTAGGAAAGCCATATGTAGGGCTGGGTATCAGCAACTACATCAAGATACATTTCAATGAATACCTCACAAAAATAATTTGGATTGCAATTAAAATACTGCTTAAAACTAGTTTGTTACAAAACGGAGATAGGACCCAAATGCAAAGGTGCAGAAAAGTAATATTTTGAGTCACAAAGAAACTAAGGCAGACTGCCGATCACAGGGAAAAGGTGATGCAGATCCGGAGCAAAAACAGATATCAAACACAGGAAAGAGTCTTCAGTTACAGGCAGACGTCTTGTGCTCGCAGCGAGAAGGCAGCAATTAGTGAATCAGCTCCAGTCGATACATTCAGCACCACAGTCCAGATGGTTAACTCACGTGCAGCAGGAGACTGGACAGAAGACAAGTGAGACCAAACATGACAATACAGATCCGACAAGGCAAACGCCTTCTAGAAAAGGTGAGGAATAGATACTACAATAATCTGGCAAAGAAGCCAGAAACAGGGACGCACTAAATAGCATGAAAGGCGAGCATAAAGAGTAACAGGTGAGGTCTCAATCAGAGAGCGCGCTAATTGTGATAGCAAACAGGTGGGAAGGAATGGAGTGGGAAAAGCGAGAAAGAGAGAGAGAGAGAGAGAGAGAGAGACAAACCTAACTCATGACATTTTGAAATAATATTAGTCTAAATACTTTAATAAAAATTCAAAATAACAAAATGATGCCAGTTCAAAAGAAACATTGAACTTTAAAAACTACACTGAGCTTGTTGTCAGGGTTTGGGTAGGTGGAAGTAGCGAGAACTCAAGTGCAGAGAAATAAGGCTTTTATCAAAAATTAAAACAAAAACAAACAAAAACTTAGCCTGGTCCCACCAGACTTTTGTACATTTAATTTGTACATAGAGTCTGGCATCGCTTCATTGACAAGCGTTAACTTCCTTGTAGGTGGGTACTCTATTGAAGTCTAAAACTATTGGATCTGCCCAGAGTCACTCTGGATCTGCCATAACCAATCGCTAACAAGAGGAGAGACAACAACAACTATAGGCTTTGCATCCCTAGCGTTCGCCTTAGCCAACTCATTCACCACTAACGGAGCAAGCTGGAAAATCAAACTTTTCCCGAACCCCGTGGGGAGGAGGGACACAACATCATGGCCACCAACAAAACTAAGCAAAGACTGTTCTTGCTCCGGCTTAAACTTCTTGATATTCGGCAGCGTTGCCACAACGGACCGAATGGCTTCACTCGCATATTTCTCCGCTGCCATTACCGAACTACAACTCAAAATAATGCACTACGTCATCGTTCTCAGCCGCTCCCTCTGTTCGCTGATTGGGACGGAAGCGTTGAGCCAGGGAGGCTCAGGCAGGGCTAGAGTCCTGGCAGAGGGCCTGGGTGGTGCCAGAGGGACGGACCAGGGGGACATGACGGGTCTGAATTTCTGGCTGAAAGCCAGGGCGGATCTGGCGCTTTAGGGGGCCAGGGCGGATCCGACGCTTCAGGGTGCCAGGGCTGAGACAAAGGCGTGGAGGCTGCCATCTTGTCCAAGGACATAGGCGCGGCTGACCTGGCGTGAACAGTCTCTGGCTCTACAGGCCTGACGTGAAGCTCAGGTTTGGCAGGCATGACGTGAACAATCTCTGGCTCTACAGGCCTGACGTGAAGAAACTCAGGCTTTGCAGGTCCGACGTGAAGAGATTCAGGCTTGACAGGCAGCATGGGTGGGGCTGGCAGGGCAAGGAGCTTGGGGGGCAACGGCAGGGCAAGGGGGCAAATAAATCAATAATCAGGTAACAAGATGGGAGGGGGTAGACAATCAACAGGAGAGCACATGGCACAAGGAAACATAACAGCCATGTGCTCACACAAAACGAGACATGAACACGTAGCCAATGAGAACACTCATAAGCCAAGTGTTCACACAAAACATGACAACATGAAAGCACACAGCTAGTGCAAAACACAAGCTGTGTAATACACAGCACAAGACAAAACATGAAAGCACATGAAACAAGGCACACAGACAATACAAAACAGGAGTGTCAGGGCTCTGTCACAAAACCAAGAAATAGACTAGACAGACTGAACTAAGGAAAAGGGATATGTAGAATTGCACACGTGCTACTGCTAAAGAGTGCAACATCATTACAGCCTTTTACCTTGATTCAAATTTCTCATAAGCTTAATTGAATTGGCCTAGACACAACAATTATAATGACTTTTTTTTGTCTAAAGACTACATAGCTACCGAAATTAATGTTGGTGACTGCAGTTTGACTAAAAGTTGACAAAAAATGCAATGACTTTTCGTCAAGTAAAACTAGACTAAAACTTTAACAAAATGACTGAAATGTGACTAAGACCATAAGAATTTTCGTCTGAAGATGAAGACTAAGACTAAATAAAAAATGGCTGCCAAAATTAACACTGGTGTAAACCCTGCAAATCACTGATTGGTCAGAGAGAATCAAGAGAGAGATTTGCGAAACAAGACACCAAACCCGCCAGCAGCAACAGCCACCGCAGTATTTTTTGTTCGCACAACTTTTTAAAACGATTCGCTTTAAACGACCGTCACACTCAACTTGAAAAAATAGATGGCTGAATCGTGCGTGGTCAGTAGACGAGGCGCAGATGATGTCACGGCAGTAGGTGGCGCAACTATAACGATCAGTCTATAATCCCACCCACTTTGAAGAAGTACTAAATGCAGTGGAAAAGCAAAGCGAGCCGTGCCGTGCCGAGTCTTCCCACGCAGTGGAAAAGCGAAGCGAGCCGAGCCGTACATTGCCGTACCGAGCCGTACCATGCAGTGTAAAAACTCCATAAGATTTGCCCAGCACATAAACAGGAATGACTTTTCATAAACCTGTATTTAGGTCTATTAAGGACATCATCATCATTTTGCAACATATTAGGATCCTGTGATATCTTGCCTTTAAAATAAAGAGACTTATAATGAAAAAATATTCTATTAATATTGTTCATAATATTTATTTTTATGAGGCATTCCACCTTATCCGACACCTGTAGTAGGAAAAAACCATCAAGACTAGGTATTATTACATTTATATTCACCTCTCTTTATTAAGATTCTACTCAAGCATTCCAAGTATGTCTGTCTCTGTTGGAGACTGAAGGAGATCATGCTGGTTGAGCTCAAGCCGAATACTTAGAGAAACAGCAGAAGACATTTTCTTAAATGAATTCCCACAGCCTATAAAATAGAGTTTGGAAATTGCTGTAAAATGACACTACAATCATGAACGGTCAAGGCACTGGAAACTATTCATTTTTCGTAGAGTAATGGCAGAATATTTAGGCATTGACTTAATGTGTTGCTTCAGGGACGGCAGGAAATGTTGTGTTGATGCATTCAAAACCGAAGCAAAATCTATATGGCACAAAACAAGTGTCATTATCTGACGTTGTGTTAACACATATACTCCTCATGGATTTCTTAGCATCCGTGTGCCCAGTTTGTATTTGTGCATGTGTCTGCATTCATGTATGTTTGTGAAAAAACAATCAAATCAGCGTCATTGAAAAGGCCCTTTTGTTAGGTGACTCCAGCCATAGGTAATCAGGTTTATGGTTTCCTAGCAACAATGGTCTTTCAAATCTCCTCCAGAACAAACCTGACCGAGCTTTTATGTCCACCTTGAATTGAACTAAAACACATAGACCACTGTAGGATTTCATTTTAATTGTTTTGTTTCATACAACCTGAAATATTCTGTGTTTGTAACGTAACAATGTATTTTGAAGTACATGTGTGTGTTGCTCATTTCTTGCAACATCTTTTTTGTATGTTCCCTTCAGGGTAAGATGGTGAAAGGCATGGGAGGGGCAATGGATCTAGTGGCCAGTGCTGGAACTAAAGTGGTTGTTACAATGGAGCACTCGGCTAAGGTAGGTGTAATCATATGAGACCGCGTTATGCTGGCTTCTTGGCTATATTGCTTTTAAATTTGTTAGCAGTTTGTAAATAATTGTGTAACTTGCATTTCAGACACAATGTGGATGCCTATTTGAGCTCTGCTAATGAAATTAGTTCCAAAAGAAGCCAAATGATCTAGCTTTGCATGTCACTGAGCAACTGAAAGCCGTTCTGGAATGTTTCTAGTTAAGACAAGCGGAACAACAAACAATAAAGTGTTCTGGTGCTGTTATAAGCAGCGGTTCAATTTGGCCGGAATGATCCAGAATGACATTCTGGGACCTTGGAATGGAATTTCTTTTGTTTCTTTTTTTTAATTCAATTTTGACGCAGTACACACATTCCATCTCCAGTGACGACTTCAATAAGAACCTTCATTACAAAAATTCATTACATATTTATGCTTTCCTCGTTGCAGTAGCACAGTGAAAAAGTATAACACTGCTAAAAGTGTGCCGTTTCCAATATTTGCACTTTCCTTCAAATGTTTTTTTTTCTTTTTGAAAGAAATTATTCAGCAAAGACGTGTTCAAGTGACAGTAAAGACTTTTAGATTGTTGAAATGCAAACTGCTGATCAAAAATGCTTTCTATTCATCAAAGTATCCTTAAAAAAGTGTATCACGGTCTCCCCAACATTATTGAGCCGCACAACTGTTTAACATTGATAATGATAATAAATATTTCTTGAGCACTAAATCAGCATATTAGAATGATTTCTGGAGGACAATGTGACACTGAAGGCTGGAGTAATGATGCTGAAAATTCAGCTTTGCATCACAGGAGTAAAATTACGTTTTAAAATATATTAAAATGGAAAACAGTCATTTTTAATTGTAATAATACTTCACAATATTATTGTTTTTACTATATTTTCATCAAATGAATGCAGCTTTGGTGAGCATAAGGTTTGGTGAGCTAAACGGTCTAACCCGTTTAGAACTTTAGAAGACTCGTTTAGAAGTCTAGTTTAGAACCCGGGATCCTTCGTGTCGAAGTAAGAATCATACCACTGGACCGACATCATATAAGTAAAAGTCATATTTGTATATTTATCCATGTCATGTAATATCTATTTTAGGTCACCTGAATCACCACTAAATTGGAACTCTTTCCCCACCTCGGAAATCCCAATTTAAACCCCTTCTTTTTTTTTTTAAATGTCAGCACTTTTGGAACACTGCTTAGAAAGGTTAAACAAGTGATGTCTATTTCCATTAAGAGGATGGCAAATCAGCTCTTAAAGATTAAAGGTATACGACCAAAATATGTTGCATTGAACATAATTTTACGAAGATACAATGTGGTATTTGTTTTAATTCCTATAAGTAGTTTGTTTTAAATGTAGAAGGAAGTGATGATTGCATCAATCAGTTTTAATGAACAGATTCTTATTGAGTCATATTGCATGCCACGTATTCCCTGTGACAAGGGCATCATTATTTCCCGTGAGTGACAGAATCTCTTTTCCCTACAGACAGTTGGAGAGGCGTCATTATTCTGAGAAGCTTTCAGCTGTGCAGACAGTGTCAATGGTATATGCCTTGTATGTCTGCAACCTGATAGTTACCCAAAAATGAATATTCTGTCATTATTTACTCACAAAATATATTTTTTGCCATACAGTTTATAGTTACCAGGGGCTCCAAACAGCACAAAAACCCCCCAGACTAACTAGGGATGCACAACACATCAGTAACCTTATTGGTTATTGCCTGATTTAGAGACTTAAGATACTGGTATTGCAAATTTGCATTCTCATTTCCTCTGTTTTTACATTTAGATTAAGTCTCACTTAAAGTTCATCTTTAGACAATGTTTTACAAAAATACACCATAATCTTTAGCAAATTTCAAAAATGAATATCCATTTTTCATACGGCATATAATTCATAATGTTATGATGCCTAAATTCACCTTTAGCATTTCAAATAATTGATTTTTTTTTTAGGGTTTTATTTTTCTGAGTGTCTATTTATATCAAGTGCAAATAAATAGCTCTACTTGTTGGCAAAGACTATTTACACTAACTCTGCCCATCATTGTCTGATTGAGCCAGACAAAATTAGATAAGAAATCAGGTGGTTGGCGCTAATTTTTGACACGACTGACCGAAGTTCGAATCTGCCTTTTTCCATCGCATATCAGTTCAAAGGCATTTATTTTAAATAAAACAGAAAATATTCGAAAAGTGGGAATAAAGTGTTTAACTGGTAGGGTTATGGGTAGGGGAGAGGAAAAGGGATTCAGCGTCCATTTATGATTTTAAGAAATATTATAATTTTCATTGAATAGCTGTTATTATTGCACGCTGTTGTTAAAATACACTGAGGTACAAATGGCATCTGCCATTGTTTGCACTAAGTATAAATAACATCTAAAAAAAAAGTTTTCAATGTATTTAGACAAAATTGTATAGAATTTTAATATTGGTAATTTAAAAAAAATTGGCCGTGACATGAAAATAATTATAGGTTTAAAACGGTGTCGACCACAGTTTTAATATCGGTACAAGAAAGCATCATGAACGTATCATAAAATTTGCACATTGTCACTAGACGTGAGCGGGGCGATGCGACAAAAGCAAATAGAGCCCATTATAATCTGCGTTCCTGTCTAGACTGGATGCAACCAATTCTTGACAGTAAAGTGATGCCCAGTTATATTTCAGGCGTACTCAAAGCGATTGGGCTCATTCTGACATGAAGAACAAATGGATTTGCAATGGTCGCTTTTTCACGTCTAGTATAGACTAGCTGTTGTAGCGTGGCAACTGTGGTGTCCGGTGTAGACATGGTGTCATGCTTTATATTTCACATTTTTTGAAGCCTTTCAATAGCTTTGTATGGCTTTAGAAGATTTGTAATATACTGCATGAGTTACATGGACTACATTTTCTGCTGCTTTTATGGTGCATTTTTGTAGCTTGACAGCCTTATGAACTGTGATTTGAATGGAATGAGCTCTGTAAAAACCTTCGGAATGACGCGAGGGTGCTTTTTACTATTCCGTTGAACAGTTCTTTAGGTACAGCTAGAATATGCAGTGCATTTGCAGTTTTTCAATTCAACTCACATGCTATAAAGAAGCTGCCTCAAATGAAATCTTCATGCTCTCTGTTTTAATTAAATAAGTGGTATGCACTTGAAAAAAAAAACATTCAAACGTAGATTTGGATGCTTTGCTATGTCCATCATCAAAACACCCTATTGAACATAAATGACACCGTTGCTCAATAATCTGTCAGAGTTCAGTGTTCCCATCTGTGAATTTTGCTTAAATTTGTTCAAGGGTCGCGAATAGTCTAGATTATGACGGTGGTGACATAATTTCCTTCACACCACTCAGATCGCATTGGCCCAGGCAGAGATGGAGTGGAAGACAAGAGGGATGAGCATAGAAAGATATGGCTGCTGTACACATGCTGCCCTTGCTTTGTTCATGCTGGCAGTGGCTGCCCTGTGGGAAGGCTAACAGGGCCAGCTGCCTGCCCCTGGTGGGATGAGCTCTCTGGACATGAGTAGAATTAACCACCATCAGCAGCTATCTAATTATTATCTCCTGATCCAAAAGAACATGGAGTCGGCAGGGCCAGTGTATCCATTACGGTTGATGATGAACACAGCTAGCTTAGAGTGTTTTCTGTAGCCTAACCATGGACTGAGTGGAGGATGAATTTAATTTCAGGATTCAATTGAGAATTCCTTTTTTACTTTTAAATTCTAAATTGACCATGCAGAATTGAAACTGAAATTTATAATCAAAATGGAATGTGGTGTAAATTAACTTATTTATTTATTTTGTAGAAATTAGTCAAAAGCGTATTATCATAGTATTTTCTACTATTATATTACTAAATTACTAAAAAGTGACATCTATCTTGACAATTCCATTTAATTAACTGAAAGGCAGTGAATTCTTAAATCTTGAATTTTAGCTGAAATACAGTCAAAACATCCCACCGCTGGCCAGAAGATATGCAAATGACCTTTCTTGGCTGGATAAAGCAAACTAGCGTCTCGCTTGTAAAGTTTTGATGGATGAGGATGAATTCGCAGCACAGAGTTCACCTAACTTGAACTTTGGAACGCAGCAAAATGCAAAACTTTTCGCATGAGCTTGCGTTTCCGGTCTGACGCATTCGCATGCGTTTGAATGGAAGTCAATGGAATGAAAAGTGCAGTGTGACCGCCCCTTTACAGTACGTCTGTTATGTGGACGCACAAACAAACCTCGTATGTGCACTCTTGACGCACTGATCGCACATTGTATTTATGCACAAACACATTTCTGTACATTCATGTTGTTTCCACACACGTTCAGGATAATATTTTGATATGTCTTGAGTATGTTGCCGTTTAGTTATTCTAAATGGATCTGTGTACTGTAGTAGGTATATGCATAATTTCGTGATTTGCTATCCTTTTGGAAAGACACCTAAATTTACCTTGAGAGCAGAAAATACAATTTTGTGAGAATCACCTGGTTTACTTTGATGGATGTGATTCATTAATCGCACAAAAGGTTGTGATCACAATTTAAATAAGAAATTATCTACTGACAGCCCTCATTTTTATATATTTATATATATGGATTGAAAGACGTTTTATTTATTTATTTATTCTACAGTGTATGTTATAGTCTTTGTTTTATGTGATGTATTTCGTAGGGTGGTAAACACAAGATCATGGAGAAATGCAATCTGCCTCTGACCGGAAAACAGTGCGTGGACCGTATAATCACAGAAAAGGTGAGTTTTGGTATAAAAGATTAATTGTTTTTACCCTTTTAGCATTAGGAGACTGCTTTAATGAACAGCCCACACCAGTCTCTTCTGGTACAGAATAAATCATCTATTCAGCTGCTTATCACTTCATCAATGTATCGAATCAGCCTCGGATTAAACTTCAGTCACCACAGTGAAAAGCTTTGAAAATGGCTTTGCTATTTTCTCTTAACGTGTGTGCAAAGACATAAAGGGACATGATCAATTGTTATGACACTGCACATAGGCAGTAGAAAATGGAAATCTAATTGTCGGACCAACCCTAATCAAATCTGCTGATCGGAGCGACATTACACATCGACATATTTTTTCAAACCCAGAGCTCTTTAATGTGAATGTTACTTAATGATATTATCAGCCCTGCCACATGGCCATGGATCGGAAAGCTGGGAAAATCCCAGCTGGATCGTGGAGAGTAAGGATTTGTTGTCCTCTCATCTCATCAAAAAAGCCTTAGAAGATGGTCCAGGGGCTCTTGAATGATGCAGCTGTTTATAGGCTATCTCAGCTGCTCAGAGCTGCTGGTTTTTATGGACTGCTGCTGGCACTAGTTGAGCCGATCTCTCGTCTCAACAGTGTTATCGCTGAATTGTAGAACAGCAGTCTTACCTTCCTTCCTCCCCTCCTTACCTTTTAGTCTTCTCTCTGTCCCCTACTTTCTCTTTATATGCTTTGCCAGCGTTCGCTTTTGTAACTATCACACAACGTGGTTGCCAATGAAAGGATTCTGTCAACATTTATAAAGGTTAGAGCTCTCCAGCTACACTGCCACCACCTTCTATTCAGCCTGTGTTTGTCATGCCACCCTGCTGTTTAACACAGCCCCTGTCTGTCAGCCTAACAAGCTGAGCTTCAGCTCTGGTAATAATAAGAACCGCTCGGATGTTTAACCTTCATGTTCGGCGAGACCCCAAGGCCAATGTAGTAGCTCAAGAAACATGAAGTGTCTGCTTGATACTTGCTGGCTTTTTTCTAATCTTATGAGAACTGATTACAAAGAACTGATTATAATTTCAACTTGATAACATTCTTCTGTTATCAAGTAGAAATTGTAATCAGTTCTTTGATTGTAAAGAGCAGCCAAGTATCATAACAAAATATTATATTTTGTCTGTTTGGGGTCTCGGATATTACAGATTAATTTGCACGTGTTAACATTTTCTGATGGCTGTTCTTTACAACAACTGTAATATAGTTGTTTATTTTAGTTATTATATATTACTTATTTAGTTATCTTCATTTGGTAATTAACACCTTGTTTTTTTTTTTTAAATAAAAACACTCAAATTAATTAATTAACGTGTGTGTGTGTGTGTGTGTGTGTGTGTGTGTGTGTGTGTGTGTGTGTGTGTGTGTGTGTGTGTGTGTGTTTGTATTGAAAATTTATGGAGCAACAGATTTTGTGTGAAAATTTTGTTTAAAAATCGTATAAATGTATACGAGGTGGAAAGATGGGCCTTTTACCCCACACACGGGGTAACAGGCTTACAGTATTTATACAAATACTTTAGCTAAAATAATGTTTTTAATCATGTCTAAGTTGCTTGTTCAAAATAATAATGTTTTTAATCATCTCTAAGTTGCTTGTTCAAAATAATCACTTTAGCAAAGTTTGCATTATTAATTTTGTTCAATAAATATACTGTCATTCAAATGTTAATATAAAAATATATATTTGAAAATACATTAACAAAATTATTTTAAAAAGTAAAGATTCTGAAAGCATTGAATGAGATCCCATAATAATTTAATATAGATTTACAGTAGTAAAATTTTAATATACATTTATATTTAACATAATAATATTTTATTATATGATATGATTGTTATCTTTTTTTTAATATGGTGGTTTCATTATTATAAATATGGTGATTATCTCCAAGGTGGATCTGAAATGGAAAATTCAGCATTGTTGCATTAACATGTTAATTATTGTCATAATAAGAGACATTTGTCTCAAAATATATTCAATATTTTTTAGTGAATCTCGTTTGCTACTTAAATCTACAACATTTTAAAAAAACATTAAATATTAGATCAAATTAGCACAGAATCAACTTTGCGCTGCTGCCCGCGATCACGTCAACACTGGGGAAAAAAGTGTGTTGGATTTACATGATTTAATAGTAAAAAATCGGTCCCACATGAATGAAAGTTAAACAAACATAATTTGTCCATGTAACTTCAACATCATGGAATGGAAGTCATTTTAAGTGACCCAATTAAGTAGTCTCAAGTGAATTTCAAAAGGCTCCCTGGCATGACTCAGGTATTCAAATTCATATATACCTTCATATAAGATTACATTTCTTTTAGTGTCACATAATTGAATTAATAGACTTAAGCTAACTATTATTTAGTAATAGCACGTATTGGCATCTTAAATGCTAAGAGTTACATGTTTCGTCAGTCAAAGCAGTAATAAATAGGTGAATCAGTCACAGCCTAACCAAATGTTCCACTCTTCTCCACAATGGTACTCAGTGTACTTTAAATAGTTCTAATAATTCCAATGTAATTGAACATTAAACACAATTACACACTTTCAAGTCTTCCCCCTTTCTAATTTTCTCAAAAACATGAAATAACTCTTAATTCCAACATTTATTCTCTCTTAATTCAGCCATATGCAAAGCTTGCTGGGAACTTACATACACCGCCCAGTTTCAGTTAATGCAACACAAATCATTCATGTAATCCAACAAAAACGGATTAAGTAAACTTAAATTTTACATATATTTAAGCAGACTGAACACAATCAAATTAAGTTAGGACAAAATGTATAGCAATTGTGTTGCTTAAGCTCATTTTAAGTAAGCAATTTGAATTCTTTTACTTCAATGAAAGGTTAGATTTTTGTCATTTTTTTAATGAAAGCTCAAAAGATAAACCATGCTAATTTTACAGTACAAATTCGAGCAGAATCATTATGAATAAAGCACTATTTCATCTCAGTACAGATCTGCAGCGCATGTGATATACTGTAATAAAGACAGTGGTTAAATTGAAGAATTATTAATTCAGTTTAAATGTTTTTAATATACAGTGGGGTATAAAAGTCTAAGACCACTAGTTAATGTGTTTGTATTAAGCAATTTTGTGATTTAATATTTTATCTTTTTAATTATATATATATATATATATATATATATATATATATATATATATATATATATATATATATATGTGTGTGTATATTACATTTTTATGTTAGCATAAAAATTTGAGTGAAAAGTTAAATAGAAAAAGTAACATGACTTTCTGAATGGTCAAGTATTTGGTATGACCCTTTTCCTTTAATGAGCAACTCCAGCGCCACAAGTTTTTATATTAAACTGTCCAGTTTCAGTTAATGCAACACAAATCATTCATGTAATCCAACAAAAACGGATTAAGTAAACTTAAATTTTTACATATATTTAAGCAGATTGAACACAATCAAATTAAGTTAGGACAAAATGTATAGCAATTGTGTTGCTTAAGCTCATTTTAAGTAAGCAATTTGAACAAGTAGCAAAAATATTTTTTGTTCAGTGAAGGATCAGACCATTTCCACATGCATCTTGAAAAGCAGATTATTTGGAAAGTCCTACGGCAAGTTTTTGTGCCTTTTAGTGGTTTAGAGGAAAATAAAATCAAAAGAGACTTTTACCCAGTGGAGCCTTTAACCCCATTGTACCCTACATTTAAAAATTACTGTTGACCCCAAACATAAACACTGTAAAGTCACTCTCAGAAGAACATGAGGGTTAAGCTGTCTTTTTGAACCTCCCACAAAAATATTACAAAGAAAGAGCAACTGTTCGAGCCAATGAATATGTGATTTATATGTTAGTTGATGGACTTATTGACGCTTTTCATGTGTTGTCCTAGAAATGTAACTAATACAGGGCAAACATTGTTTCCTAGAATGAATATTAATCTAAAAGTGGCTTTCTGGGCTAATTTGCCACTTGTCATCTCAGCAGCACGCATATCTCCAGCAATGGAAGTTTTTATAGAAATATTGCTGGCAAGCTGTGATGTGATTACCCCATCCATCTTGCCATATTTGACTGTTCAATTTGCCTCCCCCTGATTTTTGAAAAAAAAATAATAATAATAATAATAAACAAGCATGCAGCACAATATCTCTGAGGAGAGAAACATTTTTTGGACTGTCAGAGTTTCCGGCTGGGACACTGACAGATTAATGCTATTGCCTGCATTGTTACACACCCAAGCAAATCCTCCAGCAATTAAAGCCTCTCATTCAGGTGGAAGAGAGGATACAGAGACAGCAGGCTCAAGGAGAAGCCACAGCAAGCGTGCTGCCCATGGCAGGTTGTGCTCCACAGGTACAGGGTGTAATGAGACTACAGGAGCATTAGATCTGGGTCACATTGAACATGCAAACATACATGATTTGGTTCAGTAATAGCCTTTAGCATGCGCAATGCATGCACTTGACCTCTTGCAAGTCATTGTGACACAGACAAATGTGTTTTTATGCCTCTACAAACAACATTGTGTATGAAGTATTGCATTATTATGACAATAAAGTGTTGTTATTATATTAATGATGACTGTGATGGCTTGGAGAAAAACATGCACATTATGAAAAACATTCATTTCATAATGTGATCCCCCCCCCCCCCCACACACACACACTTTCAATTCTTTTACTTCAATGAAAGGTTAGATTTTTGTCATTTTTTTTTAATGAAAGCTCAAAAGATAAACAATGCTAATTTTACAGTACAAATTAGAGCAGAATCATTATGAATAAAGCACTATTTCATCTCAGTACAGATCTGCAGCGCATGTGATATACTGTAATAAAGACAGTGGTTAAATTGAAGAATTATTAATTCAGTTTAAATGTTTTTAATATACAGTGGGGTATAAAAGTCTAAGACCACTAGTTAATGTGTTTGTATATTTTGTGATCTAATGTTTTATCTTTTTAAATATATATATATATATATATATGTGTATATTACATTTTTATGTTAGCATAAAAATTTGAGTGGAAAGTTAAATAGAAAAAGTAACATGACTTTCTGAATGGTCAAGTATTTGGTATGACCCTTTTCCTTTAATGAGCAACTCCAGCGCCACAAGTTTTTATATTAAACTCGATGACCATTTTCTCAAGCATGATTTGATCCAAATTTTATCTAGAGGTTCAGTGAAAGCAAGATTATCTGACCATCTGTACGAAGGAGTTCTCAAAATTAATTATTTGAATAGTGACCAAGAAATAGTGCAAAGTTCCTTTTTTTTTCATCATAACTATTTCCAGGTTTAAATGCCCCGGTTTTCAATGTGTTTCCAGACAGAAACATCTTTTTATTTCATTACATCACAAAGTGCCTTTTCTGTGGGGTTTTTTTTCCCCGCCCACTACATTGCATTTCTCTACCCTGTCTAACCACATCCTCAAGGTCAGAAGAGTTCACTTACCCATGGCTGCACATTTGATGGCACTTCTGTCATGGTCACATTGTTGTTCTTTCTTCTCCAGGCGGTATTCGATGTGGACAAGAACAAAGGTTTAACCCTGATAGAGGTTTGGGAGGGTCTGACACCAGCTGATATTAAGAAATGCACAGGGACAGACTTTGAGGTGAATGACACAACTGATGAATTACACAAACAGTTAATCAAATTGAACACTTTGCACCATACTTTATGTAGTACCCATAGCCCAAAATTACATTTAACAATAAATAAAGCCCTTTAATGCTTTAATGAATCATCATCCAGAATACAAGTTCATAACTTTGACTTCTTCTTCTTTCTTTTTCAAACAGGTCTCTCCTAACTTGAAAGCAATGCAGCAAATTTAACACATTTAGGAAGGATGCTTAATTTAGTTCGGACAGCTGACGGAAACCAAACACTAGTTAAGTCCCCAACTCAACTACTTTTAGGTCTTCAACTGAAGATTTGCTTGGAAATTTTTCTGAAACATTTACAAAACAAATATTTATAAAGGCCATCGAGCCATCACAGTAACTTCATCTGTTCAAATAAAGTTCATGAATGTGCAATAGCCTGAATGGTTGTTTTTAGGAACATCAATTTATTTAGTGAAAACAAACGTTTTGTTAGAATATTGAATACAGAATATTGTCAATAGGTTAAACAAGAAGTATTGCGTTTAATCACACAAAACAATCCATCTGCATTTCATAATTAAAACCAATTTGCCATTCATTTTAACTTTACAGGTCTAAGGCCTTAAATGTTCTGTTCACAGTGTGTACATATTTGAACTAAGCAATAAATGTATATTTATGACCTGGGCAAAAAAACCATCTTGTACTGCAGTTTATTTTTAAACCCTCATATTGTTTTAATGTTATTACTTAATTTCTTTAGTAGTACACAAAAGATGTTAAGCAGAATAGGCTCTTTTCACAACTTCCACCTATCCACAAAGCAGTGTTTCTCTTCTACTTCGCACCGGAGACGTCACGTGAAATTGTTGTAACAAACTTGAAATAGGAAAGTTATAAGTTAAGATTAAGCCTAATAATGATTATTTATTTTCACGGTCGAGTTCCTTTGGTAACGATTATTTCCATTCTGTAACTGTCTTAGATGCTTAGGGAAGTAAGATAGCTAGCGACTTTAACACCAATTGTATAATCTATTGTCTTTGAACTGCTGTCCGAATTGTATAAAAGCAAATCTGTTTAAAAACTGGTGAGCTATTTTAGGGTAATCGAATATAAAAGTATTACATCCATATACAGTGTAATTCTCTGAAGAATTAATAGTGTAAAGATTTTAGATCATTACATCATACCATTTTTAACTGAGCCGATGCAATACATTGAGATTATAAAATATGTAAGAAAGAAAAAAAAAGTATATGATACTTTTTTTCATTTATTTAATGTTATTTCCTAGATCATTTCTTTGGATAATTTATTCTGTGACAGTGAGAATTCTGTGTAAATCCTCTGTATATTTTGTGTTTGTGACGTTCTTGTCCTGCAATAAAAAGAAAAGCGATGATGTTAGTTTTTTTTTGTACGATGGGAAAAATTATATGGACAGGAGTCATATTTAATATCAAGTATTCTCTTATGTCAATTTTCTCAACTAATTGTTAAATTTCACATCCAATATTATCCAGTTTGAAAACAACAAACAAACACAACCAATAAAAACCACTAAAGAATAACTACACTTAACTTTATGAAAGTTAGTGCTGCTTTAAATATTAAGTGAAGTAATTTCAATTTAAATTGTATTAAAACTGACTTAAGAAATCAAGTTGAATCTCCTATAACTTAAAAAAGAAAGTTGAAATTGCTTAACTTATTTTAAAGTAATGTAAAAACATTACTGCATTATTGCAACAGTGCATGACAAACAATAAAATGTCTATTCCTATGTATTGAATTAACCTGCTTTACATGTCCTCTTCCAATATTAGTCTGAGACAACAGAACTCCTGGTTAACCACAGATTATCTCATCATAATCAAGTTTCTCTGTCATTTTGCATTAAAGGAAAGGGGATTTGTCACCCTGTGGTGGTTATGGCCCTGCTTTCGTTGCATCTTTTCTAAATTTAGCCTAATGAAAGTGACCTAGACTGTCTTTCTAACCTCTTATAATTGAATAGCCTATTTGAATAGTTGTATCATCTATTTATTGAAGCTCCTCAATTTAAGCTTGTTGTTTAGTCATTTGCATGACTCATCTGTTTACACTTGTTGCACAACCGTTTGTTTCTAACGCGACTTGAACTGCTTCACAAATCAGACTTGCAAACATGTACAGCGACTGTGTTAATATTTAACTTGAAAGAGTGAATGTGTGTGATGCACGGATGGAGGATTCGCCCGCCCTGTTCCTCGACACAAACAATAGTTGTTCAACAACATCAAATGAATGAATGAAATCCGCTCGAGCCTTGCGCGCGCCACATGCCATCAAATTGCGCCCACACCCAACCAGCAGACACATGGGAGGGAATCATTTAGAATTGTTACATGCAACGAGCTTATATGTTTGTAAAGACGTTCTTTAAATCCAGAAATCTGGGGAAATTGTGATGCATGTGCGGCGCGCGCCGTCTCGGGGGTGTGGTGATGCTCGTGCTGTGAACTCACGCGAGCGCGGGCGCTGAATACTAGAACACTCCGAGCGACGCACGGACACTGAGCACCGGAGAACCGACGACATGGCTTCGTCTCATGGGAAGAGCGAGCACCGTTATGCGGACTGGATGTCAAGTTTACCGGGTACCTTGCACGGTATTCCTCTTACCAACCTCGCCATACCGGGTAAGCCTCGTTATTCCTTTTAATGCGCGTAGACTGCTATAGTATCTGTGAACAGTGAGAAATTGCTACAGATTGTATAAATGAAAATATGACGCTTGGGGTCAGGTTCTTGAATGACTTAACTGACCCTTTAAAAAAGTTTTTTTTAGTAGGTTATTTTCGTTAACTCTTGCTCAAAACACATCGCAGTGAGAGTGTTCTGCTCATTACATAAAATGGGTTCTGCTTATGACATAAGCTATTGTGTGACTAATAGGTTGTCGACATTAATATTGCTCCAATCCAGCGAGTTTATAATAATCATAAAACGTGTGCCATTAATTAAATAGGAAACTTGTTGCTCGAGGCTCGAAATCCGTCTCTGTGATGGATTAAGAGACATTACACATGTGCCACAGCTTCCTCCTTTGATACAATATCACAGATTATATATAGACCCATACTGTTGTTAGATGATCAACAAAATAAATCAATAAAAAATTGCATTAAATAATTACTGTCAATATTTGTTTCTTTTTTTAACTACTCTCCATACTCTCTCTAGATCTTTCCATTGGAAAATTATAAAATAATGTTTTTCTTTGTTGTTTTTTTACTGTTCACTGAAAGTTTTTTTCGGGAACCAAAATGGTCCTTCTATGGCTTCGCTGTGAAACCCCCAATAATGATTCATCACTTGTTGAGTGTATGTCAATATTTTCTGTTGAGACTAATCGTGATTGAATTCTCAATACTCGCAGAAATCTGTTTGAACCTTCATGCAGGCTTTTCACACCATACAAAGGCATTTTAAAACATGGAACAAGTTTGAATATTTTGCTGTTGTAAGGGACTGGTGTTACGGCCTATATCGTGGTATATGGGTTGTTGAACAGCACCAAAGGTTGGAGCAATCAACCCAGAATGCTCTGATTAAAACCCTGATTAACGTCTATGTCACTGATTTCCACCATTTGCTACAGAGATCATGCTTTCTTGATCATACTGTACAGTAAGTGCTCTGACTTCAGCGTACTGTATGAAAGCAAACTAAACTGCATCATTTGTATGGACCGCTGCATTGGAGAAAATCACCTCATGCCACTGATACTGGTCTGGTCTGGATTCATCATTACAGCACTAGCACTGAAGCAGTGTTTCCTACTTAAGGACAACTTGTCCCATCAATCTTTTGTAAAACTTTTGTAAAACAGTGTTGTCGGCAAGGCTGTTGGTGGGTGATGGAAAGTTGTAGTGTAGCAGCCGTTCATCAAAAGGCTCTAAACAAATTATGTCTTGAGTAAGAATTCTGAACACGTACCACTCCCACACAGATATCTTGCAAATCTGTGAGCTTTTGAGTTGATCTCACAATGCAGAGTTAAGATTAACTCTTGAAGACATAAGACGTCCATTGAAACCCTGCCTAGGGGCTCCTATTCAATCAATC